>OZ001652.1:14237582-15437582 GCA_963924145.1 Pyrausta purpuralis
TGAAAATCTTTGTTGAGTTTTGTATACTCCTATTTCAGTACACTTTTTACATAATTATCTAAAAAACATGCACAGTAGGTACTGTATAAAATTTTTCTAGTATAATTGATACAATTGTATTTTTAATACATTTTTGGCATTCCTTTAAAAATCTTAACTACCGAAATAACTGCAACACCATTTGATTTCTTTTTAACCGACATGACTTATTCGCATTCGTTCAAACCGAGCTTTATGACCTGATATAAAAATCACACGCTTCTTTCGATCAGTTTTATACCTGATCAACATCTTATTGCCAAAAATGGTCAAATAGGCAATAGGTCGATTCGATATATATATATATATATATATTATATATATATATATATATATATATATATATATATATATATATTATATATAATATATATATTATATTTACACTCGCTTAGTTTAGAAGGCATAAATAAATATCCTTTGGACATTCCCACACATCGCCATCTAGCCCCAAAGTAAGCTACTCGAAGCTTGTGTTATGGGTGCCAGGACAACGGATATAATACTTAAATACTTTTTGTTTGTAAATACATACTCATGTATGTATTTACATAAAACACCCAGACCAATACAAACAGACATGTTCATGCACACAAATGTTTGTATTGTGCGGGGATCGAACCCGCACCCGCTGCGTAGCAGGCGATTTCTCGACCACTACACCAGACGGGTTGATTATACCACTTTGGAAGCGTTTAGCTATGAAACGTTAGACTATAAAAGAAAATGGTTTCAGAAACCTCTATCTCATATTAAAAGACCTATCCATAGACACCCCACACGCGTAGGTTTGACTAAAAGAAAATGTTTTCGGTTTTTAGTATCATGTTTGGGAGCCTCCCCCCCTAAAATCACTTTAATATTTTTTTTTGGATAAGAACCGTAAAGCGGTTAACAAGATACATCTTCCTACCAAATTTCAACAGTGTGATGCTTAGACTTGACGAAACTATAAGGGTTCCATTTTTTGCCATTCGGCTTCGGAAACATAAAAAGCGGCTTTTTTAGATAACGATACATGAGATACTTCTCCTTAATCTAACAAGTGTTTGAAGCGACATCCTGTACCCTATTAATTTTAATAATAGGATTCGCTTGATAAAACAGGTAAATTATGACCAAACCTTTCAGCCCAGTAGGACCAGTTGTCCACCAAACACCATTATGTATCCAATTAAAAGTTCCTTCAACCCTTGCCTTGTTATTTATATTCTTAAAAATAGCTTAAAATAAATTTCAATGAAATAAAGTTCGGTGCTGTATCAGAGCGTCATAAAATCAAAAGCTTAGCAACAATAAACCGCTTATTTTTAATTAAAATGCCGTCTCGGTTTGGAGTCAGGAGGAACTGCCTAATAATTTATATAGTTGTTATGTCACAGTGTCGAAATAGTTGTCTTATTATGATCCTACCAAGACAGGAGTATCAGTGACCTCGGCCGAATCGACCTATTGCCTATTTGACCATTTTTGGCAATAAGATGTTGATCAGGTATAAAACTGATCGAAAGAAGCGTGTGATTTTTATATCAGGTCATAAAGCTCGGTTTGAACGAATGCGAATAAGTCATGTCGGTTAAAAAGAAATCAAATGGTGTTGCAGTTATTTCGGTAGTTAAGATTTTTAAAGGAATGCCAAAAATGTATTAAAAATACAATTGTATCAATTATACTAGAAAATTTTATACAGTACCTACTGTGCATGTTTTTTAGATAATTATGTAAAAAGTGTACTGAAATAGGAGTATACAAAACTCAACAAAGATTTTCAATTTTGTATTAAGTGTTTATTATTGTGTGTATTATTTTATTATTATTATTATTATACCTATGCTTAGGATTGTATATTTTTAATTGTTAGGTACCTGAATAGTAGGACGATGAAGTTCCAAAGTCATATGTAAATGAACTTTTAATAGCCACGCACTAGCATTTTCAATGTAGTAATGCATAACTAATTAATAAGTAAAAAAAAGGTTTAAAAATACCTCTTAATTCATTAAACCCATTAATTAGCGTGACTTTTACATATATAATTCGAATAACAGTCGAAAATCTTACACATTTTATGTTAAAGTCGCATATTTCGCTATCAATTACTAACGTACAGGCTCTTCGACTCTTATCAATTAGTATTGATTGCAAAAACATAAATAACATTATTACACGTTAATCCGGTCACGATACCAAATGACCGATTTCGTGTTTAAGCTGCAACGCACTAAACAGTCGAATCTCGGGCTGTTAGCACGTCTCACAATACATTAACACAATCTTTGCGAAACCCAATTTTATTTTATGTAGAGTCCACTACAGGTCAAATGTCAACAATTATATGTTAGTCAATAGATATACCTAAATTTAATGTGTGTAAATCGACGTTTCAAAGCAGCATTATATAGGTACTGAGCCTGTCTAGTGGAATAGCTAGTGAGCCTTTGTCTGTAAAATAATAATACTCTTCCACCGATTCCGTTAATGACAACCAAGTACGAGATATTTTAGTGCCTCTACTAAGCACATTATGTAAAAGACCATTTGCAGTTCTCAAATTCTCATTATCCGATGATACAGCAATCCAATACGATCTTAGGAAATCAGACGCAAGACCTTGGTCTTTCAGTGTTTACGAGGAGTAAAAGACTATTTATTTTTACGGATTTACTTTTCGCGAATTCATTAAATTTTCCGCCGTTTCGAACATTTTACAGCGGTCATGGTCACGGTAGACTAAGATGTTATTTTTCTTTTACAAAGTTTTGAAAAATTACACTACCGTCACTCAATAATGAGCTTACTTTTTCTTGTGATCTTGCAGTGAGTGGTCTAGCTTGGGTCCTCGCTAGAACTGGATTCCATGCTGGTGGAATTTTCCAACCATCTTCTCTGTTGAAATTTGGATGTTTTCTTATTTTTATATCTTCGCGTAGCATACGTGGAACAAACCAACGTTCTTTTGACAGTACTTTGGGCTGATCAAAACGTATGAAATAGTTGTGTTTGTCTAAGGCATGTTCACAACAACAGAAAGAAGAATGTGTTTACGAGGCATAGGAATGTTACCACTGCATCTAGATTTTTAAGCGTATGGAGCACGAAAAATCAAATCGGAAATCCGACTTTTGTGCGGATGAAGAAGAAGTAAGTAGCTCGCGACGAATGAACCTATAGTACTTGCTTAGATCTATGAAGTTATGTACGATATAATATGTGTATTATTACAATGATGTATTCTTTGCATGAATTTAAAAGAAATCCGTCAATCAATCAACACCTTTCGTGTTTAATTTATCGAATCACGCGCAGTAACGGAAATCACACCATCATGAGATCGTGAGGTGGCGATATGTTACAAAAATAAGTATAATAGGTAACAATTAAATTAAGAATTATTATCAAAATAACATTGGGCTTAGTTTTAAGAAAATAGGGTCATGGTTGAACATTATTTTGTAACCATGATTTGAATTCAGTAATTCTATAACAAGACCATGTTGAACCACAATGATGACCTCCTTTTTTTGACGTTGGTTAAAAGTACCAACTGTAAACACCAACCTTTACCTTTAGCTCTGTAGCGATTTTGTAAAGGACTGCAGATTGTGGTTAAATGTTTTTTTTTTAAATATAATTGATTACCAATTACTGCCAACGTTGTGTCAAAGTCACAAATAAAATGACGTTTTTCAGTTCGTTCGGAAACCTTTGCGTTCCGGTTTAAGTTTTATTATTTTATTTGTGTAAAAACTACTTTGATGTTAGTAAAATAATTTCTTACATTTCTTTTTTTATTCGTATTTAATAATTATTTTACTAAGCTCTGTAAGCCGGCCGGTCAGTGCAGAAATGATCTTGGCACTGTTTGAGCACCCATAGTGCATAGTTAAATTTAAGTAAAATCATACTTATATTATTTGTTCAAATAATTATATAGTTTATAAATATTTATAGTAATTTATTATATATATGGACGACGATGATTCTTTTTATTCTGCGCAGGATGTTTCCGAGTGTGATATAAGCAATGACGACTCATTTCATAATGTACTCACTCTTAACGATGTCTTGAAACAAACCTTTGGCAAATCTAAAAGATTTTTCAATATCTGTCACATAAACGCACAAAGTATTCCCTGTCATTACTCGGAGCTGCTTGAGTCCTTTTCGCTTGATGCCTTAGACGCTCTCCTCATCTGCGAGAGTTTACTAAAGCCGGAACTTGATTCAGCTATGTTCGTACTTCCTGGGTACATATTGATCCGTAATGACCGCACGGGCAAGGGTGGCGGTGGCGTCGCTATATATTTACGTTCCCACATTCCCTTTAAGGTTTTGGCTGCGTCTCCTGCTCCCTACCATGCTTCAGCCGAATATCTATTCATAGAGGTAATTATCAAAGGTGTTAAGGCGGTTGTAGGCGTTGTTTACTGCCCTCCGGGAGTCAGCTACATCGAGGATCTTGAGTTTGCCCTGGAATCGATCAGTTCTGAATACACTCATCAAATAATCATGGGTGACTTTAATTCAAACCTTCTTGGTGATTCACCAACGGCTGCTAAGCTGTTTTCTCTCATTGACTCGCAGAATCTCACAAACCTCCCTCTTAAAGCCACTCATCATAACATTGATGTTCCCGATACCTGGCTCGATCTTATTCTCACGTCTTCTCCAACCAATGTAATAACGCACGGGCAGCACCCCGCTCCTGGTTTTTCACGCCATGACCTTCTTTACCTTTCCTATAAGCTTCACACCACTAAACTCAAACCCACTGTTGTGCACATGCGCAATTTGACTTTGAATTTGTGCTACGTGATGATTTTATAACCTTAAGCCTTTCTCAATAAATAAGCTATCTACCACATTTTTTTGAAAAATTGGTCCAGTAGTTTCTGAGATTGGCGCGTTCAAACAAACAATCTCCTCAGCTTTATAATATAAGTATGGATTGTTTACCTGCAAATATTATGTTCATCACTCATCACCATTCTTGACTCAACATTACTTTTCAATATGCTTATTTTTATGTAAAGTCGACAGAACATCAGGCTACCCACTTTTGTTGCAAACTAGCCCTTATTACAACTGCATAAGACAGCGGAGTGTTTACCTTGACGTACTGTTGTCCGTACGTGCAAAGTCATGCTCAAGGGATTTATAATTGAATAATGCGCGATATTATAAGTATTCGTAGTATCTAAACTAATTCGAATAGAGTGCGAATTTGTATAATTCACTGTTGAATAAATATCAAAACCAGTAATTCAAAACATCAAGCCTTTTCGGTCCGCGTTTCGAAACTTAAAAAAGACGTACACATCAAATAAAGAGGCAAATAAATGTAGAATTAATAAAGGAGTTGTTTGGTTTTACCCCTATGTATTTTTTATTGTATAATCCTAATCAATTTGCTGCACGACTAGTTAAAAAGGTGGCAAAGCTCTAAATTAACACTTAAACGAAAACTGAAAGATCATAAAAGATTCGTCTAATAATTACTCAACATGTTACAGTATATCAGTCTACCCGCTGGGATCTTTATTGAACAAAAAAAACAGAGCTATCGCAACAGAGACCGCTTCCTATGGCCACATTGACATCAATTCGCCCATTGTCTTCAGTTGCTGTTACCCAAATCTGTCGTACAATAGTTAATATGTCAACTGCTGATGATTTATCGAAGCAACCGATTTACATTACCAGTTCAGGCAAGTATTGATGAATGGAAATCTGTTGCAGAATTGAGGATATATTCGTGAAGTTACGAACGGTGAGAAATTATTCTGAATATGGTTCATAAGAAGGTACAACTTTTTCTTACATTCAGGCTTTAATATTTAATTTTTCATACTTAAATTTACTGTGTTTAGGTCGTTTCGTCGTTAATCGTCGTTTCATTTGATATTTTTATGCAAGTGCAAAACGTAATCTGTAGATACCGCAGTATTGTTTAAATAAATTTAAATCTAAATTAAAATAAGGTTATTGGTATCATCATAATTATTTTCCCATTTACGAGATAACCTGCGTCATAAACATATATATGCCAATTCAATTACCTTTAAAAAACACATAAATTACTTATATTTTGGGTCTTTTTAAATATGTAAAAAAATACTTGAAGTTTTTGGAGCTTTTATATTATTACCTGACCTGCGGAAGGCAGTGCCTCAAGTGTCAAAACATATGCGATTATGAATTCCTACCACGTTCTATTTAAAGCATGTATTACAAAAACTTGATTACAATGTTAATTTAATTACACTTGTAGCTAATTAAGCTACAAATACGACGTTAAGATGCCGCCGTGAACTTTGTAAGGTTTATTGCGTAATTGTTTTCTTATACCAACCCTAATTAAGATGTTCGAGACACAAACAAATGTTTTTGCATGGAGAAATTACAAAAATGTGGCACTCATTATTTTAACGAGGATTAAAAATCCGGGCGAGTAAGTACGAGTTAACTTTGCAGGGTTTCGTATAACTTTGAGCTTTATAAATATGTAGGTAATTTCATTTTTTCTACAGTTTGCTTTACATTATGTTGTAAGTCATTTTTTTAACCAAAGTGTATTATCTTAGGTGGACGGGATTTGCTTTATTAGCTTTATCTTCTGTAACATCGCAAAATACATAAACATCTGCTAAATGAGATTGAATAATCTAGCCAAAAGACACCACTTTACGCCTTGGGTGAAAAGTAATGTCTTTCGGCGCGGGCGCTACCTTGAATCATGCGCGAAGCATAAGGATTGTAGATTTGAGACCCGAGCGAAGCATAAGGACTATAAATTTGAGGCCCGCGCGAAGCGACGGCATTAAGAATTTAATGCAATAGAAAATCCTGAGGGATTTAACTACGCCCAAGACAAAAATAACTTTATGCCCGAGGTGAAAACTCGGTTTTTACGCTTTCTGCGAGGCAATAAAATGATATTACCTTTTAAGCTAGGCACTGGTTAACCACTCTGTATATAATCATATTAACAAAATACCCGTACATATCAACATATTTTTTGTGACATTTGTTGTCCATTTTTGGTATTAAACTAATATTTAAATATTATTAAACTAATATTTACGTTCCCGCTCGTCCTTGTTTGCATACGAGCGCGTATCCCAAATTTAAACTCAATACTCGTACAGCCCATGGGGCGTTATATATTTTCATACAATACTTCGGGCCGTGAACTGTGATAAGGCACTAAGTCAGCATAACATAATATGTAACTGAACGTTGCCGATCACATCAAAATATATAAACCTCAAAGTTAAGTTTCCTTCTAATTTCGAGAGCTGAAAACAACCTCTGCCAGTATTATTTATTTTAGTGAATTTCAGTTTAATAAAATTTCAGACAACGTTGTAATAAGTAACCCGTTGTCTTTTCTGGAGGTACAGAACCCAAAAATATGACGAGTGGCATTACTATGAAGACGTTAAATATTATTGCTTGTTGATCTTCGCACATCCAAAACGCCTAATTGTGATTTATGAGTCTTTCATAATTAGCATCGAATTTTGAACTTCCTTATTCATTAGTATCTATAGTATTATAGTTAAACTAAACGTAAAAACTATAGTTTGACTCGTAAATGTAGTAAAAACGGCTCATTGAATTCTTATTAGTTATTAAAAGCTCTTCTATTCGTAGCTTAAGTCTTCAATGATAATATTTAAATCAATCATATCTTTTTGCATGGCAAGTCGCTTAGTATGCCTATTTTTAGTTATAGACTTGACCGTTGATCTTCAAATGTGAACATCAACGCTGCAATATTTCTCTGCGTATGAAAATTATTATTATACTCGTACTAGAGGATTATTGGGCTTCATTCTTAAACTGCACCTAACAAAAGGGAAAACCGAAGTAATAAATGCCCTTTTCTCCTTTAAATGAATAAAATATAAATTAAAAGACAGACTTATAAAGCTTTAGCAACGTCACTTATTGAGGAGTTACATTGGTTAGCGGACCAACATAACAGGATTTACCATTGTGAATGAATATTTGGTTACTTGTTAGTTCTGAGTTAATTACAAGAAGCTAGATGACACTGCATAGTGTTAGTTTAGAATGTTTTAACACTCACAGTGTCATATTTTATATTCATAAAGATGAAATAAGAAACCAAAACTTTGGTGTCACCACATGCTAGGTTTCATTATTTGAAACTAATCGCGTATTTATGGTTAATTCATATAATAGAAAATTAAACAAATTTATATGCTGGCCTATGAGAATGTAATATTTGGTAAGGAAATACCATTGTCTTATCGTTTGAATAGAGATGTCCTCCACATTAACTTTAAGAAATGCTCTTTTTCATTAAATACAGAAAAACTTTGTTAAGAGCCGATTAAAATTAACTTTGTTTTTTATTGAAAATACACATAATAGTGGAAGTAACACTAACAAAAGAGTGCAAAAAAAAATTGTTGATAGCGTGACAAAGTTCTGGTTTAAAGGTTCTTAATAAATCACACCATAGGACATCCATAAATAACATGGTCATTGCTCAGACAACCTTGTAAAAGTCAATGGGACAGAAAGAACAAAAGAAACAGGGGAGAGGCTACAACCGGTCTCTAAGAAAATATGTCCATACTAGCGGTCCCCCACGACTTCATCCGCTCGATTTGAGTTTGCTCCCTCCCCTCCCGCTGCAGGGTTCGTTCGGAAACCTTTGCGTTCCGGTTTAAGTTTTATTATTTTATTTGTGTAAAAACTACTTTGATGTTAGTAAAATAATTTCTTACATTTCTTTTTTTATTCGTATTTAATAATTATTTTACTAAGCTCTGTAAGCCGGCCGGTCAGTGCAGAAATGATCTTGGCACTGTTTGAGCACCCATAGTGCATAGTTAAATTTAAGTAAAATCATACTTATATTATTTGTTCAAATAATTATATAGTTTATAAATATTTATAGTAATTTATTATATATATGGACGACGATGATTCTTTTTATTCTGCGCAGGATGTTTCCGAGTGTGATATAAGCAATGACGACTCATTTCATAATGTACTCACTCTTAACGATGTCTTGAAACAAACCTTTGGCAAATCTAAAAGATTTTTCAATATCTGTCACATAAACGCACAAAGTATTCCCTGTCATTACTCGGAGCTGCTTGAGTCCTTTTCGCTTGATGCCTTAGACGCTCTCCTCATCTGCGAGAGTTTACTAAAGCCGGAACTTGATTCAGCTATGTTCGTACTTCCTGGGTACATATTGATCCGTAATGACCGCACGGGCAAGGGTGGCGGTGGCGTCGCTATATATTTACGTTCCCACATTCCCTTTAAGGTTTTGGCTGCGTCTCCTGCTCCCTACCATGCTTCAGCCGAATATCTATTCATAGAGGTAATTATCAAAGGTGTTAAGGCGGTTGTAGGCGTTGTTTACTGCCCTCCGGGAGTCAGCTACATCGAGGATCTTGAGTTTGCCCTGGAATCGATCAGTTCTGAATACACTCATCAAATAATCATGGGTGACTTTAATTCAAACCTTCTTGGTGATTCACCAACGGCTGCTAAGCTGTTTTCTCTCATTGACTCGCAGAATCTCACAAACCTCCCTCTTAAAGCCACTCATCATAACATTGATGTTCCCGATACCTGGCTCGATCTTATTCTCACGTCTTCTCCAACCAATGTAATAACGCACGGGCAGCACCCCGCTCCTGGTTTTTCACGCCATGACCTTCTTTACCTTTCCTATAAGCTTCACACCACTAAACTCAAACCCACTGTTGTGCACATGCGCAATTTTTCTCGAATTGATGTGGAAGCTATCAGGGCGGACGCGGCTGCCCTCGACTGGGGGTCAGTTCTTGAAAGTGTCTCGATTGACGACAAAGTTGCTCTGTTTAATGCCAACGTACTGTCGCTTTTTAATAGCCACGCGCCAGTTCGACCGGTCAAACTTAAGCGGCCTCCAGCCCCTTGGATCACTAAAGGAGTGCGCATGGCTATGTCTAGTCGCGACCGTGCTTTTCGGACGTTCAAGCGTGACCGCTCTGATTTGAACTGGAACAAATTCAAAACTGCAAGGAATCGCTGCAATCGAATGGTGAGATCAGCCAAGCGGAAATATATACACGAAAATATTTCTGAGTCGTCTCCAGCAGATGTCTGGAAGTTCCTCAACACCCTGGGAATTCGTAAGGGTAAAATTGACTTTCCCCTTCCTACATCTATTACGCCCGATGATTTAAATACTCATTTCTCCTCTGCTTCTATTTTAGACACGGCAATCAGATCCAATACTATCTCCGAAATTTCTTGCAAGCCTCGCCTTGACCACGATCCCTTTTCTTTTACCCTGGTATCAGTCGATTCCGTCAGGAAATCTATCCTTTCGATCAAATCTGGACCCGACGATATCAGTAGGGCTATGATCATCATGATTCTGGATGTAGTTCTTCCTTACATTACCCACATAATTAATTACTCACTCGGATCTGGATCATACCCCACTGAATGGCGCAAAGCCTTTGTCATACCTCTACCCAAACTTCCCAACCCTACTTCTTTAAATAATTTTAGACCAAATTCAATACTCCCTTTCCTCTCTAAAGTTCTCGAAGCTGTTGTCCATTCTGAAATTTCAAAATTTGTTTTTACTAATGATCTTCTGAGCCCATTCCAATCTGGCTTTCGCCCCGGCCATAGTACCAGCACCGCCTTACTTAAGGTAACTGAGGACATTCGGAAGGGCATGGAGCTTGGTGAAGTTACAGTGCTTGTCCTCATTGATTTCTCAAACGCTTTTAATTCTGTTGACCACGAAGTCCTACTCTCACTTTTAGCTTATCTTAATATATCTTCCGATGTTCTCAATTGGTTTGGCGCGTATTTACGGGGGCGGCAGCAAGCTGTTCGCGTGGATAAGACCACTTCCCGCTGGCGAGACCTTCTCACCGGAGTACCCCAGGGAGGCATTTTATCACCTTTACTTTTTTCTTTATTCATTGACGCTATAACACACGACATTGGCTCCACCTACCATTTGTATGCGGACGACCTGCAGCTTTATCAGCACTGCCGGATTACCGATTTAAATCAGGCTGTACAAAACCTTAATATTGATCTCCAGTATATACTGACCTGGTCGAATCGTTATGGTGTTGCGGTAAATCCTTCCAAATGCCAAGCCATAATCATCGGCAGTAAGCGGCAAATGTCACTTATGCACTTATTGCCGATGTAGCGCCGGTCTGCTTCAACGGGGTTAATATCCAATACTGTACTTGTGTCAAAAACCTCGGTCTGTACATCGATCAAACGCTAAGCTGGAACGTCCACGTTTCTGAGGTGAGTCGAAAGGTTATGGGCACGCTGCGTTCGCTCTTCAGTTTTAAAAATTTCCTCCCTGTCAAAACAAAAACATCTTTAGTACAGTCTTTAGTTCTCCCCCTTATTGATTATGCTGATGTGTGCTATCCTGATATAAAACAAGACCTTTTAAACAAGCTTGACCGCCTAATAAATTCTGGCATCCGCTTTATTTTCTGTCTGCGTAAATTTGATCACATCTCATCTTTTCGGTCACAACGTGTATGGCTACCCCTTCATGTTCGACGTAAAATCAGAATCCTCTGCACGCTTTTCTCGGTATTAAATGACCTCAATTCTCCTAGCTACTTAAAATCCCAGTTCACCTTCCTCAGTGAGACGCACACGCGTCCACTGCGCTCTTCTCATAATCTTTCCCTCGCTACTCCTTCGCACCGTACAGGTTTTCTCTCAAACTCTTTTCTTGTCCAAGCCATTTGTCTTTGGAATGCTCTTCCGGCAAATATTCAACAAGCTCCCAGTAAGTTCACATTCAAGAGACTCGTCCGTGCACACTTCCTTCATATATCGGAATCATCTCCATAACATCTATCTACAACGTTCGTCATAATATATAGTATATATATATATATGTATAGTATATATATATATATATATATGTATATATGTACATGTATATATATATATATATGTATAGTATATATATATATATATATATACTATATATTATGACGAACGTTGTAGATAGATGTTATGGAGATGATTCCGATATATGAAGGAAGTGTGCACGGACGAGTCTCTTGAATGTGAACTTACTGGGAGCTTGTTGAATATTTGCCGGAAGAGCATTCCAAAGACAAATGGCTTGGACAAGAAAAGAGTTTGAGAGAAAACCTGTACGGTGCGAAGGAGTAGCGAGGGAAAGATTATGAGAGTATATAGTATATATATATATATATAACTATATATATATATATATATATATATATATATATATATATATATATATATATATATATATATATATATATATATATATATATATATAGTATATGTTGGTATGAAAGCCATATGGCGTTAAGTCCACCTTTTGTACAAAATTTTATTATTGTGCAATAAAGTATAAATAAATAAATTACCTTATATAAGATTCTTACCCTTTTGTAGCAGATACAAGATTACAAATTATAAAGAAATAACATTTGCCTGTTACATTGTTTACAAAGACTCATTGAAAAGTCATGATCCTACAATTTTAAGTAGTTGAGTAGAAAAACCAAAACCTCGAGATTCCCATCATTGATAGCTTATTCATATTTCACAATAGTGGTGTAGCTTCCTCGATGTCGATAGTTTTAGTCTGTACATAAACAATGAATGTCATCTATAGAGAAAATATTCCAAATTTTTGGTTTTGGTATATAATTACCGTAAAAGGACCATCAATTGCACTTGCTTTAACCACTTATTGAATTACAGTCTATGATTATGTAACGAGAGTGTTCCACAGGTTAGGAATAAACTAGTTTTTTCATTAATTCATCGAATTAAATTAAATAGACATACTTATGTTTGATACAACGGGTACCAAATGACAAATGGGTTATAATGGGGTCTTGAGCTAGGGATCATTTTCTGCCTTTAACATTTTTTTTGGCCTGGCTGTTTTTTATATCGTTTTTTTTTATGGATGTCATGAAAAATATCCGAAAATCGGCATTCAAATCATATTTTTTATAACTGTAATTGTTGTTCTGCTTAGATTTTTTGTATATTATTGTGCATTATTTTTCAGTTTCATTTACAACCAAATTACACACGTAATAGTACATAGTTGTTTTATTATTTACTTACAAAGCCGAACATAATTTCTTTAAATTTGATCTGAAACATTATATGGATGTGAAAAATAAACAAAAAGGATTCGTAGGACTTCATGAAAACTGATTAGATTCTGGTTGTGGTAAAGGTTTGCTGTGTTATAAAAACATTACAGTTACTTAACACCGAAAATTTTCTGCATACAAAATTCGCACCAAAACTAGTTTTAACACGAATGTTTTTGT
The DNA here is from genome assembly GCA_963924145.1 of Pyrausta purpuralis. Taxonomy (NCBI): domain Eukaryota; kingdom Metazoa; phylum Arthropoda; class Insecta; order Lepidoptera; family Crambidae; genus Pyrausta; species Pyrausta purpuralis. Next base: position 14,250,992 of record OZ001652.1, read on the forward strand.
ATCTTTTCATTTGAAAACTGTTATTTCACTCTTGCCAAGTAAATCTATCTTATACATAGATCTGGTTCAATTCTTTATCGATGACTTACACATCGATAGATAATTAAACCAGATAGTTTGTGTGATTTTGATGTTAGTGAAACCGCAAAATAATGGCTAATAACTAGTGATTGGATAATTGGCTGCATATTTACCCAAAATTGAGGTGTTGGCATATAAAGAATGCACTTTTAGATAAAAACCCCGGTATTTCAGAATCGACAAATCTATTGTTTTTTATTATAGAACCGAATTGGATACTAGTATGTGTGTTATGAATTGATGAAAGCTTAGAATTACCTGCCTTTGTTAGCCTGTCTTTGTATAATTTCATACCACTGCTACAGATGTAGTTTCCTCACCATTTTACAGATTCGTCCGGGCGTGGCTTATTATATATATATTAAGCCATGGGCGTGGCTTATTATATACATATATATATATATATATATATATATATATATATATTAAGCCACTTACATAATATTACAGCCAAAAATGAACTGTAGGTAAATATGCATCTAATTATCCGATCATTGCTAATAACGTACAAACATAATATGCAGAAAATCAATTATAACTTTTATAAAGTTTATGTCATACCTTTATTATAATAATACGTAGACATTCATACAATCAATCACAATATGTCCACTCAATCATCGATAGATATCCATCGAGATCCCCACATCACTATACTCATGATAGTGCTAGAACAATAAAATTACCGGCGCAGGCGCATTGGGCAAGAGATAGCGATACCATCGGCATCCAATGCGTTTTCTATTAGCGGGTAAGCGCTAACAGTCGATGTCCGAACAATGAGAACCTGCCAACTATTGCGAAATACGTACTATGATATTTATTTTAGTGAGAAATACATTAGGTACCTACTTAAGTCTCGGTAACAAAACTTACTTCATATCCAGTATACTCGTATGTCCCAAAAAGAGCGTGCATGAAACAGGAGATACCTTAGCGTATCAAATAAAAATATCATAATTCTAATATAAGTCTCATAGTTTGGGAGATAGTGCCACTTTTTTGTATTTTTCTTGTATGAAGAAAACAGAAGGTGGCATTATCACAAATCGCAACACTTTCATAGGACCCATGTTATTTTGATTAAAAAAGGTCTTTTGCTAAGCTAACTCCAGTGTCAGTCTGGTGTGCAATTTATAAAACAAAAAGTGGCATGTGGCAGTATATGACTAAGCTTATTCCAGTGTCAGTTTGGCACGCTCTTTTTGGGATAACCTGTGTAAATGTATCAAAATGCCGATAAACTTCAACGAAACAATTTGGCCAGACGGTAATAGTTACGAAAAAACTCGCACATTAAGGGTTTCGTGCAAATTTTTACAAAATTAGTGAAAAACCACTAATTTCCCCCATTTAGCGCCGAAATATCGCTAAGTATGTAAATTGTAATGACAGCAATAATTTTGTTTTCAGAGTGTTGGTATGAAGAACAAAGTGATAAGCGGATGGCACCCTACATAGTATATCTTTCCCACCAATGGGTAGGTAGTAGGTAATATCCAATGCAAAATCAGAAAAGTTACAAGTAATTCCTTATTGCTCATCATTACACATAGGCTAGACACTTTATTAAAAAAAAAAAAACAGATACTAACAATTAAATGCGTCACTGAGAATTTATGACACTGACGCGTTGATGTCTTTACAATATGGTGTTCGTCCTGACCTAATATTAAAAATATTTATCCTTAGATATATAAAGTTCTTACGATTAAAATAATGCTAAAGAGCTGTTTTTTTTAACAGTCTTATCCCTGGAAAAATTGTTCAATTCGAACAAGTAGCTTGTTCAAATTGAAAACTCTCTCAAGACTCAATAGAAGCAGTGGGTGTGGTGATGACACGACGGGCGCTCGGAGTCACATGCAACCGCTAGTTAATACTATTTCAGGTTACTTCTGTCTCATCATAACCTACGGGCAAAATAATTAAATTTAGTTACGCCAATGACGTTACGACGGCATTGATTGATGTTTCGTTGATAAAAGCTATAGGTCACCTGAGTATTGGACTAGAATTCGAGACAGGCTTTTAAAATAACAATAGTAATGACAGCGGACAACCTTTTTAAACTGTGTTGTAATTTCAAATTGGTTATAAGACTTTTTAATGTTCTAAAGTAGGACATAAATCAGTTTTTTTACATGTCAAGGGTCATTTCCTTTCAGTCCAAAATGTCAAATTCCCAAAATGTCAAGCGGTTTCAAAATGTCAAGTTCCCGGAAAGTCAAGTTCCCAGAAAGTCAAGTTCCCGAAAAGTCAAGATCTTGGAAAGTCAAGTTCCCAAAATGTCAAGTTCCCCGAAAGTCAATTTTCCAAAATGTCAAGTTTTCAAATAGTATATGAAGATAAGAAAGTTCTCGTTTTGTATTATATATATATATATATATATATATATATATATATATATATATGTTAGATTACATGTAATTTAAAAAAAATGTTGATTTATGGATTTTTTTATTATATATTTTATTTATATATATATATATATATACTATATATATATATATTATTTGAATAATCTGACCCAGTTTTTTTTTCAAAAATTGCTGCAAAGAAAGTTCTTTGAATTCATAGTTAATGCCCTCATTCTGACTGACTTCCTTACATGTCAAATCTATTCGAAATTTGGTAATACCTACTTTAAACAGGAAAAAATAATATAAATCAAATAATATGCATATTTATTTAATATTCATTAAAAAATACATATTTTTTCAAAGTAAGAATAAATGTGTTGATTGTAAGATTGAAAATATGTTTTTCATAGAACTAACATACACATATAAATGTCGAAATAATATTTTTTTGTTTTGCATAGTAAGTTTAAATGTGTTGATTGTTAGATTACATGTAATTTAAAAAAAATGTTGATTTATGGATTTTTTTATTACAAAACGAGAACTTTCTTATCTTCATATACTATTTGAAAACTTGACATTTTGGAAAATTGACTTTCGGGGAACTTGACATTTTGGGAACTTGACTTTCCAAGATCTTGACTTTTCGGGAACTTGACTTTCTGGGAACTTGACTTTCCGGGAACTTGACATTTTGAAACCGCTTGACATTTTGGGAATTTGACATTTTGGACTGAAAGGAAATGACCCTTGACATGTAAAAAAACTGATTTATGTCCTACTTTAGAACATTAAAAAGTCTTATAACCAATTTGAAATTACAACACAGTTTAAAAAGGTTGTCCGCTGTCATTACTATTGTTATTTTAAAAGCCTGTCTCGAATTCTAGTCCAATACTCAGGTGACCTATAGCTTTTATCAACGAAACATCAATCAATGCCGTCGTAACGTCATTGGCGTAACTAAATTTAATTATTTTGCCCGTAGGTTATGATGAGACAGAAGTAACCTGAAATAGTATTAACTAGCGGTTGCATGTGACTCCGAGCGCCCGTCGTGTCATCACCACACCCACTGCTTCTATTGAGTCTTGAGAGAGTTTTCAATTTGAACAAGCTACTTGTTCGAATTGAACAATTTTTCCAGGGATAAGACTGTTAAAAAAAACAGCTCTTTAGCATTATTTTAATCGTAAGAACTTTATATATCTAAGGATAAATATTTTTAATATTAGGTCAGGACGAACACCATATTGTAAAGACATCAACGCGTCAGTGTCATAAATTCTCAGTGACGCATTTAATTGTTAGTATCTGTTTTTTTTTTTAATAAAGTGTCTAGCCTATGTGTAATGATGAGCAATAAGGAATTACTTGTAACTTTTCTGATTTTGCATTGGATATTACCTACTACCTACCCATTGGTGGGAAAGATATACTATGTAGGGTGCCATCCGCTTATCACTTTGTTCTTCATACCAACACTCTGAAAACAAAATTATTGCTGTCATTACAATTTACATACTTAGCGATATTTCGGCGCTAAATGGGGGAAATTAGTGGTTTTTCACTAATTTTGTAAAAATTTTCACGAAACCCTTAATGTGCGAGTTTTTTCGTAACTATTACCGTCTGGCCAAATTGTTTCGTTGAAGTTTATCGGCATTTTGATACATTTACACAGGTTATCCCAAAAAGAGCGTGCCAAACTGACACTGGAATAAGCTTAGTCATATACTGCCACATGCCACTTTTTGTTTTATAAATTGCACACCAGACTGACACTGGAGTTAGCTTAGCAAAAGACCTTTTTTAATCAAAATAACATGGGTCCTATGAAAGTGTTGCGATTTGTGATAATGCCACCTTCTGTTTTCTTCATACAAGAAAAATACAAAAAAGTGGCACTATCTCCCAAACTATGAGACTTATATTAGAATTATGATATTTTTATTTGATACGCTAAGGTATCTCCTGTTTCATGCACGCTCTTTTTGGGACATACGAGTATACTGGATATGAAGTAAGTTTTGTTACCGAGACTTAAGTAGGTACCTAATGTATTTCTCACTAAAATAAATATCATAGTACGTATTTCGCAATAGTTGGCAGGTTCTCATTGTTCGGACATCGACTGTTAGCGCTTACCCGCTAATAGAAAACGCATTGGATGCCGATGGTATCGCTATCTCTTGCCCAATGCGCCTGCGCCGGTAATTTTATTGTTCTAGCACTATCATGAGTATAGTGATGTGGGGATCTCGATGGATATCTATCGATGATTGAGTGGACATATTGTGATTGATTGTATGAATGTCTACGTATTATTATAATAAAGGTATGACATAAACTTTATAAAAGTTATAATTGATTTTCTGCATATTATGTTTGTACGTTATTAGCAATGATCGGATAATTAGATGCATATTTACCTACAGTTCATTTTTGGCTGTAATATTATGTAAGTGGCTTAATATATATATATATATATATATATATATATATATATATATATATGTATATAATAAGCCACGCCCATGGCTTAATATATATATAATAAGCCACGCCCGGACGAATCTGTAAAATGGTGAGGAAACTACATCTGTAGCAGTGGTATGAAATTATACAAAGACAGGCTAACAAAGGCAGGTAATTCTAAGCTTTCATCAATTCATAACACACATACTAGTATCCAATTCGGTTCTATAATAAAAAACAATAGATTTGTCGATTCTGAAATACCGGGGTTTTTATCTAAAAGTGCATTCTTTATATGCCAACACCTCAATTTTGGGTAAATATGCAGCCAATTATCCAATCACTAGTTATTAGCCATTATTTTGCGGTTTCACTAACATCAAAATCACACAAACTATCTGGTTTAATTATCTATCGATGTGTAAGTCATCGATAAAGAATTGAACCAGATCTATGTATAAGATAGATTTACTTGGCAAGAGTGAAATAACAGTTTTCAAATGAAAAGATACAAAAACATTCGTGTTAAAACTAGTTTTGGTGCGAATTTTGTATGCAGAAAATTTTCGGTGTTAAGTAACTGTAATGTTTTTATAACACTTAGCAAACCTTTACCACAACCAGAATCTAATCAGTTTTCATGAAGTCCTACGAATCCTTTTTGTTTATTTTTCACAACATTTTTTTTAAATTACATGTAATCTAACAATCAACACATTTAAACTTACTATGCAAAACAAAAAAATATTATTTCGACATTTATATGTGTATGTTAGGTCTATGAAAAACATATTTTCAATCTTACAATCAACACATTTATTCTTACTTTGAAAAAATATGTATTTTTTAATGAATATTAAATAAATATGCATATTATTTGATTTATATTATTTTTTCCTGTTTAAAGTAGGTATTACCAAATTTCGAATAGATTTGACATGTAAGGAAGTCAGTCAGAATGAGGGCATTAACTATGAATTCAAAGAACTTTCTTTGCAGCAATTTTTGAAAAAAAAAACTGGGTCAGATTATTCAAATAATATATATATAGTATATATATATATACTATATATATATATATATATATATATATATATATATATATATATATATATATATATATATATATATATATATATATATATATATATATATATATATATATATATATATATATATATATATATATATATATATATATAATATATATATATATATATAGTATATGTTGGTATGAAAGCCATATGGCGTTAAGTCCACCTTTTGTACAAAATTTTATTATTGTGCAATAAAGTATAAATAAATAAATTACCTTATATAAGATTCTTACCCTTTTGTAGCAGATACAAGATTACAAATTATAAAGAAATAACATTTGCCTGTTACATTGTTTACAAAGACTCATTGAAAAGTCATGATCCTACAATTTTAAGTAGTTGAGTAGAAAAACCAAAACCTCGAGATTCCCATCATTGATAGCTTATTCATATTTCACAATAGTGGTGTAGCTTCCTCGATGTCGATAGTTTTAGTCTGTACATAAACAATGAATGTCATCTATAGAGAAAATATTCCAAATTTTTGGTTTTGGTATATAATTACCGTAAAAGGACCATCAATTGCACTTGCTTTAACCACTTATTGAATTACAGTCTATGATTATGTAACGAGAGTGTTCCACAGGTTAGGAATAAACTAGTTTTTTCATTAATTCATCGAATTAAATTAAATAGACATACTTATGTTTGATACAACGGGTACCAAATGACAAATGGGTTATAATGGGGTCTTGAGCTAGGGATCATTTTCTGCCTTTAACATTTTTTTTGGCCTGGCTGTTTTTTATATCGTTTTTTTTTATGGATGTCATGAAAAATATCCGAAAATCGGCATTCAAATCATATTTTTTATAACTGTAATTGTTGTTCTGCTTAGATTTTTTGTATATTATTGTGCATTATTTTTCAGTTTCATTTACAACCAAATTACACACGTAATAGTACATAGTTGTTTTATTATTTACTTACAAAGTTGCCGAACATAACGATACCTCTGGGCTCAAAGGTCGTAAAGGACATTTTGGCCAAAATGAGTTATATACACAGTTTTTCTCAGAATTAAATTCTCTATCGATCAGTGTATTCCATATAGCGAAATTAGCATTTTTTTGTCCTTTACGACCTATGAAATTATTCATATTCGACAGGATTTACTCATAAACTGTGGGGGTAAAAGACATGTAACTATTTACACATATTAATTATAGTGGTAAAGACCAATTGAAATATTTTTTTTAGGTTGTATAGGTAATTGTGGTCAACATCCGTCCTTTACGCCCCTTCAATATGATATAAAATAAGATCACTGTCCTTTACGCCCCTACAATATTATATAAAATAAAATTACTCTCCTTTACCCATTAGTAAAAAGTCTAAGCTTCTAAAGCCCAAAGGGTGTAACGGATACATGATGAAGAAGTTAAAGTTAAAAAGTTCTATAGTAAGATTTATTTAACGAAATTATTAATAGTCTTTACAACTGGCATACATCTTTTTTCCCACTTGACCTTTAATTATCTTACCTCGGTTGGAAAGATAATTAAATTATATTTCGTAGCAGTAGTCTTATACCACTTCGTTGAAAAATGTTCCATGTTCATAAATACCTTTCGCCTATGATGGTTTTTTACCTTCGCAAATAAAGCTAAATTGACCATTAAGACAAGAATATTTAGAAGATAACATTTATCCTTTAATTTCGATTCTACTTTCTATTTTGTAAATGTCACACATTTTAGTTACTTTGACATGAAAATCCTTTTCCATTGAAAACTTAATGCATTTAAATTAAACAAGATTTCACAATGAAGATCTTACTTAATAAATAATGATTACAACAATAGCTGTTTTATTAAATAATAAATACTTGATTTACACACACACACACGCAAATACACAGACACAGACATCTTAAAGATATTTTTTTAAACTTTCGCGTTGCATTATAACTTAAAACTTATAACTGCGGGTCTATACGCGACGCATATTATGTAGTAGTATTGTTACTACTTACACCCTCTACGTTTCTACCGTGTTGCAACCGTCGTGGTCACGAAGAGACTGGCGCTCGGCGTCTTCGTATGCATCGGGCGGCCGGTTCTTCTCCTACCCTCCAACTATCCGATATTTGTTGTGCACGTGAACTAGTAGAGTCAGTATTGTTAAAATTGTCATCGGCCTGGATTCCAGGCCAATGACAATTTAAACCCGTCTTCCCGATTGAAATTATTATACTTCTTGATTTCAATCGCTTCACGTATTACCCTAGTACGGTAATGGCGATCCGTGGAAAGGATTTTCGGGTCATGTAACTCCATCCAGTGATTAGTCCCGATATTAAGCAGATGTTCTGCCACCGCCATATGTACCATTTATTAGTCTGCCAATATGTTCCTTGACTCAGCAGTGTGTTCCTGCAGCAATGTGTTCCTTGACTCTTTCAGCTATAGTCCATTTTGTCTGGCCAATGTACGAACTACCAAAGCTGCAGTCTATTTTGTAAGCCCCCGGAGTTTGAAAAGGCAATACGTCCTAAGGCGATCGTAATATTTGTGATATTTTACGGAGTATATACAGACATAAGAATGTCTGCAGTGAAAAATCGGCAGACTAATAAATCCGCGATGGCAACATCTGCTCAATATGGGGACTAATCACTGGATGGAGTTACATGACTCGAAAATCCTTTCCACGGATCGCCATTACCATACTAGCGTAATACGTGAAGCGATTGAAATCAAGAAGTATAATAATTTCAATCGGGAAGACGGGTTTAAATTGTCATCGGCCTGGAATCCAGGCCGATGACAATTTTAACAATACTGACTCTACTAGTTCACGTGCACAACAAATATCGGATAGTTGGAGGGTAGGAGAAGAACCGGCCGCCCGATGCATACGAAGACGCCGAGCGCCAGTCTCTTCGTGACCACGACGGTTGCAACACCGTAGAAACGTCGAGGGTGTAAGTAGTAACAATACTACTACATAATATGCATCGCGTATAGACCCGCAGTTATAAGTTTTAAGTTACAGACATCTATAGTACTTAATAATGACTATTTATTACTACCTACTAGTTCAACCATAAACGTTCCATGTAAATTTGAACCTGTTTGTTATGTAGGTATATTTTTTTACCTGTAATTTCTTGGAAATAAAGTCTTAACACATTAATTTATAAAATATTATACAAATGTCACTAGTAAATCAAAATAATCCACAAAAAAAAACAAAATTAATTAACTTTTCCATGTTATATTTATTCTTTACTACCTAAAATAATGTAAATTTTGTCCTTTAATGCCCTAATTTAATACAGAAACGTATTAGAAAATAGACTTACACCTCAAGTTAAAAAAAAACACGAAAATTCAAAGGGTGTAAAGGACATTTTATGTTAATTTCGAGGGCGTAAAGGAAATTTATCTCCTTAACTATAGCAGCAGTCGAATTGCGGTACAAACTTTCGGAAAGTACATGAAATTCTAAGAACTTTGTTCCTAGGTATCGAAAACATAGCTCATGAAACAAAAAAGTTATACTCGAAAGAAGTTTAAAAAAATGGTTTTTTGCTTCTCCTGAAAAGTAGCGTTTTGTCCTTTACGACCTTTGAGCCCAGAGGTATCGATAATTTCTTTAAATTTGATCTGAAACATTATATGGATGTGAAAAATAAACAAAAAGGATTCGTAGGACTTCATGAAAACTGATTAGATTCTGGTTGTGGTAAAGGTTTGCTGTGTTATAAAAACATTACAGTTACTTAACACCGAAAATTTTCTGCATACAAAATTCGCACCAAAACTAGTTTTAACACGAATGTTTTTGTATCTTTTCATTTGAAAACTGTTATTTCACTCTTGCCAAGTAAATCTATCTTATACATAGATCTGGTTCAATTCTTTATCGATGACTTACACATCGATAGATAATTAAACCAGATAGTTTGTGTGATTTTGATGTTAGTGAAACCGCAAAATAATGGCTAATAACTAGTGATTGGATAATTGGCTGCATATTTACCCAAAATTGAGGTGTTGGCATATAAAGAATGCACTTTTAGATAAAAACCCCGGTATTTCAGAATCGACAAATCTATTGTTTTTTATTATAGAACCGAATTGGATACTAGTATGTGTGTTATGAATTGATGAAAGCTTAGAATTACCTGCCTTTGTTAGCCTGTCTTTGTATAATTTCATACCACTGCTACAGATGTAGTTTCCTCACCATTTTACAGATTCGTCCGGGCGTGGCTTATTATATATATATTAAGCCATGGGCGTGGCTTATTATATACATATATATATATATATATATATATATATATATATATATATATATATTAAGCCACTTACATAATATTACAGCCAAAAATGAACTGTAGGTAAATATGCATCTAATTATCCGATCATTGCTAATAACGTACAAACATAATATGCAGAAAATCAATTATAACTTTTATAAAGTTTATGTCATACCTTTATTATAATAATACGTAGACATTCATACAATCAATCACAATATGTCCACTCAATCATCGATAGATATCCATCGAGATCCCCACATCACTATACTCATGATAGTGCTAGAACAATAAAATTACCGGCGCAGGCGCATTGGGCAAGAGATAGCGATACCATCGGCATCCAATGCGTTTTCTATTAGCGGGTAAGCGCTAACAGTCGATGTCCGAACAATGAGAACCTGCCAACTATTGCGAAATACGTACTATGATATTTATTTTAGTGAGAAATACATTAGGTACCTACTTAAGTCTCGGTAACAAAACTTACTTCATATCCAGTATACTCGTATGTCCCAAAAAGAGCGTGCATGAAACAGGAGATACCTTAGCGTATCAAATAAAAATATCATAATTCTAATATAAGTCTCATAGTTTGGGAGATAGTGCCACTTTTTTGTATTTTTCTTGTATGAAGAAAACAGAAGGTGGCATTATCACAAATCGCAACACTTTCATAGGACCCATGTTATTTTGATTAAAAAAGGTCTTTTGCTAAGCTAACTCCAGTGTCAGTCTGGTGTGCAATTTATAAAACAAAAAGTGGCATGTGGCAGTATATGACTAAGCTTATTCCAGTGTCAGTTTGGCACGCTCTTTTTGGGATAACCTGTGTAAATGTATCAAAATGCCGATAAACTTCAACGAAACAATTTGGCCAGACGGTAATAGTTACGAAAAAACTCGCACATTAAGGGTTTCGTGCAAATTTTTACAAAATTAGTGAAAAACCACTAATTTCCCCCATTTAGCGCCGAAATATCGCTAAGTAAGTAAATTGTAATGACAGCAATAATTTTGTTTTCAGAGTGTTGGTATGAAGAACAAAGTGATAAGCGGTTGGTAAAATGGGGCTATGACTATGGTCTTTTAGAAAAAAAAAATTATAGAAACCTCTTGGTAAGTCATTTTAAAAGACCTATCCATAGAAACCTTACATATATATAGGTCTGAGTAATCTTTTTTGTTTAAGTTGCATGTATTGGAGCACTTTGCATTAATTGAAATTATTTAATATTTTTCATAAGTTTAAAAGTAAGTGCCACATAATAGCTTATTCCCATTTGGTCTATGATTCTTTTGTTCTTCTTTTTCCATCGGGCCCAAAGGAAAATAAAAGTAAAGGAAATGTTTTTGTTAGTATGGGGAAAATGCCAAAACCGTGTACATGACACCAAACATTTGTTTATGAAAAGCTTGATCGTTTTCGGAATGATTATAGTCAATAAAATAATACTTTTTAGGGAATATGTACTTTAATTAATAAAGCTAGCAATATTTCTAGGTGTCTAATTGTAATAAATCTCCCAAGTACCTGCCGATGAACTGTATGGAAAGATTGAAAGCGATAAAAGGCATTTAAATAAAAAAATAAGAAGCTTCAAAATCTCTTATAACTTATATACTCGTAGTGCTTCTATTTTTTTAAATATATTTAAGTAACAGATCATGACTAGTTACCTGATAGAGAGGGCTAATCATTTGATTAATTGTATTTTTTTTTATAGACTAAGAAACACGTATCCCTTACCGGAGCTTTTATTGCTGACTGTACCAAACATTCTCATGGACCAGTTGAGAAATTAAAAAAAACTTAATGTGAAATTTTATGAACCCATGGAGAATTATTAACGTACGAACATATTTTTTTGAAAACAATAATATACTGATGGTCCCTAGGGAATAAGCCAACAAGACCAACCTACCAATTTTCAACAATGTAATGCTGATAATTTTAGAATAAATTGTATGATACGTACGGAAAGACAAACAGAAACAGAAAGATAGACATACTTAACGAAACTATAAGGGTTCTGTTTTTTAGTATTTGGCTACGGAATCCTGAAATGGTGCAATAAAAGACTTTGAAGGAAAGTATACCGATATGTCTGCCAATTACAACCCACTCGCAAATCTTCAGTTACTCCGTGATAATGGCGTACAACCGTGCCGAAACGGAGACGGGATTCCTACCATGTAGGTAAGAATCCCGTATCACTGACATTACAATAGTTACTGACCATAGAAGTTTAGAACATATTTTGTTTCTATTTAATAAAATATTTATATTGATTAAAAAATAAATAATATATTGTTGTAAAAATTTTTGACGACTCGCCAAAACATTATTACCGCCCATTTATTAATCAAATAAATGATTTATAATATATGACACAAATAAATTATAAATCATTTATTCGAATAAATAATAGTAGTATTATCATTTATTAGACTAATAAATGGGCGTTAATAAAGTTTTGGCGAGTCGTCAAGAATTCTTACTAATGATGTCATGAAAATGCAGTATGCTACATAAATCTATCTAAAGGATTATTATATAATAAATAAATATTGGACAACATTCACATACATTGCTCTGATCCCAAAGTTAGTGGCTAATGCACATGTGTTATGGAAATCAGAAACAACGGTAGTATCACAACACCCTACATAGTATATCTTTCCCACCAATGGGTAGGTAGTAGGTAATATCCAATGCAAAATCAGAAAAGTTGCAAGTAATTCCTTATTGCTCATCATTACACATAGGCTAGACACTTTATTAAAAAAAAAAAAAACAGATACTAACAATTAAATGCGTCACTGAGAATTTATGACACTGACGCGTTGATGTCTTTACAATATGGTGTTCGTCCTGACCTAATATTAAAAATATTTATCCTTAGATATATAAAGTTCTTAAGATTAAAATAACGCTAAAGAGCTGTTTTTTTTAACAGTCTTATCCCTGGAAAATTTGTTCAATTCGAACAAGTAGCTTGTTCAAATTGAAAACTCTCTCAAGACTCAATAGAAGCAGTGGGTGTGGTGATGACACGACGGGCGTTCGGAGTCACGTGCAACCGCTAGTTAATACTATTTCAGGTTACTTCTGTCTCATCATAACCTACGGGCAAAATAATTAAATTTAGTTACGCCAATGACGTTACGACGGCATTGATTGATGTTTCGTTGATAAAAGCTATAGGTCACCTGAGTATTGGACTAGAATTCGAGACAGGCTTTTAAAATAACAATAGTAATGACAGCGGACAACCTTTTTAAGCTGTGTTGTAATTTGAAATTGGTTATAAGACTTTTTAATGTTCTGAAGTAGGACATAAATAATTTTTTTTACATGTCATTTATGTTGAGCTTTATTGTCGTAATAACAATTGTTACGATATTCCTTGTTCGGATTCCGTGTGCTATAAATGCAAAGACAAGTTATAACTTGGGTTTTTATAGCCTATACTTTTGTCAAAAATAATACACTGAACCTATACATAGGGACTCTTAACGTGAAGGAATGGTTAAAATGCTGTAGGCAAAGCGCACTGCAAAGCGGTTCGATAATCCAAATGCTAACTTCCTAATACATTATTCATAAAATCAAGGAATTAAAACTCTTATTTTGGGCTAACTATAAACATGCTTCCTAACTAACGTACCTTTATATGTGGTACCATTCGGCCGATCAAATGGTTTATCCACATTGCCCGTCGGCATAAACCGGTGGCCATGCCGCTCATGCCGCAGCGGAATTTTTCATGTATTTGACAGATAATTGACGTGCCACAAAAGATAAATGTTAAACTTTTGGACTTTGTTCATTTTCCTATTCATTTTCTGTCATAATTAAATATATTAAATTTAAAGCTAAGGTCAATACACACTTCGCCAAGTTTTTGCACGTTTGACATTATGAATTCTCATGAATGGGGCAAAAAAGAAGAATTTTGCGCTCCGATTCATCCACCTCGGTCGAGAAAAATGGAATTCCTTAGATTGTGATCTAATGTCCTTTTGTGAACAAAACAAAGGCGGAATCCTATTGACGAGCCAAATGGACTGGCAACACACTAACTATGAAGTAAGGTTAATTTGTAACATATTTTAAAAGTTTCCGATACAGCCTTATGTTGTAAATTACGGTAAAGTTAGGCATCGAGCATAGTCTGTCATTTGACATGATAAATTCAATCGTCTGTTTTTTAACTCTCTCAAAACCTATGATAAGCGAAGCTAATTAACAAGAAGATACTTAAATAAATATAAAATACACTAAAAATACTTCCTACCTGGAGACCGATTATCCTTTCTTCTTGTCGAAAAAGATGATCAAAATAAAGCCTAAAAACCGGCCAAGTGCGAGTCGAACTCGCGCACTAAGGGTTCCGTGCCAATTTTAACTGAATTAGGCAATCTACTCACTTCCACTTAGCTAAAATACCACAATATTTTGTTGACAGCAAATATTAATTTGTTTTTCATAGTGTTTGTATGAAGAACTAAGTTATGTTTGCGGTTGTTGAAAATGTGCTATATCTGTAAAACTACTAAATCGATCCCGTCCAAACTAATTTCCGTTGAAAGTATTTGTTAAAGTCTACATTATATATAATTTTCAAAAAATTATAAAATAATATTTCTACTAGCAAAACTTACTACATTCTAAAACGAAACAACATTTTTCGTGTAAAATTTAAAAATGTTTTTTTTTTTTAAATGTAAGGACTTATTCAAAATATCTTCTCAATCAAATGGATTTATTTATGAGCGTTTTTCAAGCGCCTTCTGGTGTTCGACAGGATGTCTAGACTACCTCTCCTGAAAGTAAAAATACAGATCATAAAAAAATGGTACGTAATGTACTTATTTCATTCATCTCAAAAGGTTTACACTAACCCATACAAAATAAGCTGTAAAGTACAGTTGGAAATCTATAATAGTTATGATGCCTTTGTTTATTTTATTGTGCTTTATACACACAGTTTGTGGTCGCGATTGATACATTATGCGCTTATAGTGATGGCCCACCATAATAACCCATTGTTTATAAGTATCAATAGACTTAGGGCAAGCTTACTGCGGTATGCAGATTACACTGTACTTACTGCAATTAATATTTAGACTTCACGTCTGATCGGTTGCTCTGGATTCTATTTTGATGAATCATATTAAAAGTCAGTAGATTGCTGATAGTTATAAGTAAACTATTTTAATTTTTGTATATGACTAAAAATAATAAGATTTCAGTGGTATAACCACATACACAAATACAAATTAGAAAAATATATTTTACTAACAATTTACTGAAAAACCCAACGCTAGAAAGAAACTCTCATTATTTTTATAAGTCACTAATTCGTTGTCATTGAATTTTGTCTACGAACTTAGTTATGCCCCAGCAAAACCATGAACAAAGAAGGTTGGAAGTTTTATTTTGCAAATAGACAAAATTTTCTGAGTCACTTTGGATGATATGTAATTTCTAACCATTTGATAGCACTATGGTATGCAAAAGCTTTCTAATACGTTGTTTAATCAAAAAGAATACGTTGTACCAATGCGCTGTGTTTTTTTTTTGTAAATTTTAAACCTTTTCCTATACTTAATTCTTCTTCTTCTTTGTTTATGGCGTCCGAACTTAATGATTTTGACACTTTGTTCCGCCTTTGTTGGTTAATAACGAGAGAAAAAAGACAAAGTAGGTGATTAAAAGAAAATAATAAGCAAACTTATCTTTCAACCTAAAACAAAAGACAACGCATTTTAAATATACTTACTAAGCGGGTTGAAAGAGCATGCGACTTATTAAGAGTCGATTTTACCAATGTCAGATAAGGAATAATACAAAACCTATTTGTCAGCAATCGTTTAAGTCATTAATTATTTAAAAGCGGTCGCTTTTTACTTATTCGGTAGGATAAGTCATGTATGACGTTGTTAAAATCGACTCTAATTAGGTACTTGCTTTTTAATATAAAAAATAATTCTCATCGGAATGCAAGTTTTAATAACACAGTATTTTTTTAAATTCTAATCTTTATCATCATTAATTGCTATTAAATACTGATTCATTGGCTAACAAAGCTTATCATCGATACTGAGAAGATATAATATGCATAATACATTATTGCAAATATGCGTTAGTACAGCAATCAGGTTGCCCACTTTTGTTGCAAACTAACCCATATTACAAGTGAATAAGGTACCGCGGTGTTTATCTTGACGTGCTGTTGTCCGTACAACTATGTACAGTATTGCTGAATGAGATAGTATCTTTGACATTTATGCCAATCATCTAATGACATAACATCATACTTTTAACAAATAGCGGGACGTGTATGTGCATTATCATTTTGTTGCATAATTTTTGTATGAGTCATGTGTGTATGGTGTTTGTTACGTACCAAAATATTGATCAAGAGGTAACCATAACACATTCAATAGTACATTGTTATGGCACTGAGAGCGCTGATAATTCGAGAGTGAAATGGGTGCTATCACACGAGTTAAACATACTATTTTTCATTTCGGCTGTGAGGAAAAATAAATAAATTTAGCTGTGTGATTGTGATGCGATGATGAGATATTATGTTGTCTGGCAAGAGATTAAACCTTAAGTTTTTAACGTCACATATTAGTTTGTTTGCTGTCGTTATACATAAACCACACGATTAGAAGAACACTAACGGCACGGAAAACAACAGAGTACATAAAACGCGGACGATATCAAATATTTCAAATCATTGTTAAAATATCGATCGATATTTTCTCACAGACAATAATAATAGTAGAAGAACGCAACCTTAACCTTGTCACCAAGACTACCACAGGTTATGTCAAATTCCATGTTCAATTTTGCCTTATGTGATAGCGATAGAAGTGACAGCTTAAGGTGGGAATGAGTAAGAAGTTTTCAGTGACCATAATAAACACGCTTTTAATGTTTAGCTAATCTTAAAAATATGGAAAGCTTGTTTATTTATATGATGTTACCCAATTATCTTTTACTCCATATCTGATCGTAGCAATTAAAACTTAATTACTTTCTACCCATGGAAAAGCTTTCTTTCACATGAAAGTTAAATTTTCCGAACAGAAAAGATGAAAAAGCAATGCATTATACTTGTTTGGCAGTGTCATAAAAAAGTAAAAACCGACTTCAAAAGCAAAATGCACTAAATAGTCTTACATAAACTCTTGACACCAAAAAGAATTTGTTCGCCAAAAATGGTTTCCTTTCCTTTTATTGGTCAAGAGTATATTTAAGACTTTTTATTGCATTTTGGTTTTGAAGTCGGTTTTGAAGTCTTTACTGATAATCCCCTCCTCCTCTTTTTTGAAGTCGGTTAAAAAGGCACCGTAGAAAGAAGAAAACCATAATCGGAAGAGCAGTCCTGAAAAGTTAAGAAAATATTGAAAAAGGTTGTTTTTATTAGACGTTAGTATTTGTACTAATGATGAGAACTTGTTAATGTTTAATTTATCAAGTTATAAAATTGGTATGATATATCTATATGGGTATAATGAGCTAACTGACCATAATAGCTACGAACGGATCTTATAAAATGAATCATTATACTAGTTAGCATAAACAGCACTTTTAAACCATATACATGTGTTAATCAGATTGGAGTACATACTTGACAATTAATATGGCAAAAAGTTGAGTTCGGAGTTAATAAATTGCCTCCTTTTCAGTTTTGAGATTCATAATTTTTACTCAATTAGAGCTTTTATGTCACTTACACAAATCCTTACCACTCTTTATATTATTAAGTACCAAAAGAATACTATAACTCCATATAGTTCATTCAGTACAATCGCTTTTGTATTCGACTGTACAATTTGACCAATTCGTTAACCGAATGTGATCCTGTCATCAAAAGCTTCCTCATTAGAAGTGATTTTGAATGTAATAGAGGCGAATGCAGTAGAATTGTTCGTGTACTACATACCCATATTACACTCGTTAAGAATCAGATGTTTCGATTCTTACAGCAAGCAATGGTACATTTCTATACAAGGGGAGCACGTAAAAAAAGCTGTCCCAAATTTTAAATTATTTCAACAAAACATACACAAATTATTTAAGAAACATTCTTGCTAGCTGTATTTTTTTCAATAATGTGCGATAATGGACATAACTAAAAAAAATATGAACTAGAAAAACAATGACATTGTAAAATAATAAAAGTTACATAGCACTAATTGTGGGCAGCTGAATATTTTAACTGTTGATTTGTGTAAATGTTTAAAATTTGACCTATATTTGATGACCGATAAGATTACAATAATAAATTTATTTTTAACTTGCCACCCTAAGGAGAGAAAAGCAATTTTCCAACCGTTACTACTATCTTTACCGGTACTATCTTTCACGTGTAGATAGCCGGGTGGCATAAAGTTTAATTTCCGAATTTAAAAAAAATCGTTATTTTATAAAAACAAAGATACCCACTGAATGTATAAAACAAAACCATTGAAGTGCAAGCTTTGTCATTTTAATCCGTTATCATCTGTGAACAATCAAATCACTGGAATGGGGCTAACTACAATGAGTTTGACCGTAAAGGCTGCGGTACACATGGCTGTAGCTGGCACACTTTTATGCCAGCTACTTGCACGTGCCATCTACTTGTATGTGTAGGGAGACACCTACTGGCATGCCATGTGAGGAAAGGGATCCAAAACTGGCGCGTTTAAATATATATAGTAGGAATATAGGCATGCAACGACACAAATAGCTAAACTAGCACATGCCAGTAACTGCCACGCAAGCTACTGGCCCGTTTTACATGCATGTGTTTCGCAGCCTGTAATATGCTTTCAGAAAAATGTAGCGTTTATTAACCAGACAAACGTGGGATAGAAGACAATTCTGCTTTTGACCTGTTGAGTCTACTGATCCACTATCTGAGTCGTGTCGTGTGCGGCTTTTTATAAGGTTGAACGGTTAGTGTGCTATCAGATAATCACGGCTGTTAGTTTTTGCCGACATCATTTTAACGATACGATGATAGGTGACTGACGAGGTAAATAAATATTGTACTACAAAAACAATATGAAGTCTTGACCCTTTATTTCCTTTATTTTTTGCTGATTTCAAGTTGTGCCACTTATATTATCCAGGAAACTGTTAATTGTCAATATGAATAAGTAGTCCGGTCTTACAAGGGTAATATACCTTATTTAGTTATGTAATTTTCATAATCCGCATCAATGACGCATCCTTCGCCATCATCAGAGAACATGATTTACTGAAATATTTGCGCAAATAACACACAGTTTAGAAATTACTAACTTTTCGCATTGCGTACTGTCCAATAGATTGACAATAGGTACCTACCTAACTGCAAAATAAAAAGAATAGCCGTAACGGGCAATACTTACTACATTTTAATGTTTGTGTAATGTACTGTGTATCTTTCTTGTGGGCGTTATGTGTCATATTAACATAAAATCTCTATTATATTTGACGGACTTGCAAAACAGCGACACGGGTGACTTTTTGGCATAACAATTGTGAAATAATACATATATACTATCGAATTTCGGATATAGCCACTCTTACCATAGATGAGCCAAGCATGCATGAATACACTCCTGATATATTACCTTAATGCACTATTAATCTAATCAATGAGATGAGATGTTCACAATAAGTGCTGTAAATAAATAATTACGCTATATTCAGATTTCAGCTCAACCCTATCGTGTTGCTTAATATCAGCCTGTTATATGACATATAGCAGCGGCTAAATATGTGTTCCTGTTGCAAATTAAGGCTATTCTACAATATTCGATATTTTTTTCCCATTTGGAGTTAAGCTAACGAAGCAATAAGTTTTTGTGAAATAATAATCTATCAGTGCGAATCTACGCAGTTTCGATGCTTTACAAAAGTGTATGGTCAATCACGTATGAATTATTTATTAATATTTATAATTGTGACGATGTCAATATTCTCAGAATTTATTAAGGATCTATCAATCAAAACTGAATGCATTAGCCAAGATATAAAAAATGCATAGATTACTAATTTTGGAGTAATTAACACTGAAGTGATACTATTAATCATTTTAATAATAAAGAAGCTATGCTTTGTATATCAAATTTTTTTGGTAGCAAAATCCTTGACGTCTTAACACGTAAATAAAACTTAATATCATGCACTTTAAGGTAGATATATCCGACTTACTAAATTCAGAAATAAGTAGATTTACCAGCTTAACCTAAAACTGTGTTTTAAAAAACAATTTTGTCCTAACACGTTGTTAGTGACATAAAAATAATAGGCTCCTTTATTGTACGAACTAATTGCATCTGTTGTGTGTTACTGACGAATTTCCGACAGCAAAAGATAAAGATAAAAGATATTTCTTATTCTGGGACATAAGCTTTCTTGATACATAATATCATTTTAATTTATAGAGCCGTTTTAACGTGAGACTTGACTAGTCAATTTTCAAAAGGAATAATTGTTTCATGAGAAAAAATGTTATCCTTTTTTAAATAAATGTTAATAATCTTTATTTTTGTAATAAACAATATTTACAAGGTGTTATTTTGTTATTATTATATTTGATACGTGCTTTAACTTTATATTATCAGATTTAGACATTTATTTTGATACACTCAATTTTTGTTTTGCAAGTCTAGCTTTATTTACGTCTTACTTTACTACACTACACAAAAGTTGCGAAGGTAACTCAAAAAAGTTGACTTGAAAATTAAAAACTACGCAAAAACATCTATTAGGTCAAAAAAATCACAAATAACGTCACAACTACAAATGATTCAATTTTTTTTAAAATACTACAAAAATACTGTATTTACTCAAATATTATAAATAAATATAAATATCCTTTGGACATTCCCAACATCGCCATCTAGTCCCAAAGCAAGCTACTCAAAGCTTGTGTTATGGGTACCAGACAACGGATATAATACTTAAATACTTTTTGTTTGTAAATACATACATGATATACATAGAAAACACCCAGACCAATACAAACAGACATGTTCATGCACACAAATGTTTGTATTGTGCGGGGATCGAACCCGCAACCCGCT
The DNA here is from genome assembly GCA_963924145.1 of Pyrausta purpuralis. Lineage (NCBI taxonomy): Eukaryota > Metazoa > Arthropoda > Insecta > Lepidoptera > Crambidae > Pyrausta > Pyrausta purpuralis. The sequence continues at coordinate 14,272,366 of OZ001652.1, forward strand.
GCGCAGTAGGCGATTTCTCGACCACTAAACCAGACGGGTCGTCAAATTTGAAATAACTTGAGAACCAGTAATCTTAGAAACAATCAAACAATAAAAAAGTTCCTTAATATTATTCACATTCAAATAAATGCCAAGTTTTGTATAATTTGAGTAAGAAATCAGTTCTTATCTATTTCTGAGATAAGCTGGATTTTGAGTTAACACGGTTTTTTTATAACAGTGCGAAATGATACCATGTCAATAACCATTTTTAAATTTTTCGTTTCAGAACCAATACCAATGTTTTTATGTAAGCCTTGCTTGTACTTACTCGTACATTCTACCTAATATATTTGACAAAACGTTATTTTAGCGGTTCTATTCCAAAACTTGCAGTTTATAGCTTCAGTGCTAATAGGAAACGGGCATGTGTGAGTGCAGTAACCTCACACCTGCCCTCTCGGGTCGAAAGGGCATAAGTGAAGGCCGCTGACCACATCCGTTTGTTACATCTTCATCGATATAGATCTTAGTGTTAGGTGTTTTGAAATCATTTTTATGTACCGTTAACGGCCTGTATAGACAATGCGTGAAAAATATATTTTTTTTTAAATAATAAACTCATTAAATTGGCTGTGGTGATTTCAAGTAATAAGTACCATAAGAAATAATTATACAACAAAAAATAACGCAATAAACATTATTCAAATGGATTAAATAATTACTTAAAGGCCGATTTTACCAACGTCAGAAAAGACTTGTCCGACTGAAATAAAACGGCGGATTTCAAAATGCTATTTACTAAAATGATTACTGACAAAAAAGTGACGTTTTCAAGTTGTCATAATTATCAGCCAAACGACGTCTAATGCTGAACATAGGCCTCCCCCACGGTTTTCCACAGCGACCGATCACAAGGGGTCTGTATCCAGTTTGATCCTGCAATCTTCACAAGGTTGTCTGTCATCTTGTCGGTGGACGTCCAACGCTGCGTCCTTGGTTTAAGGGTTTCCAATCTAGACTTTTCTGCCTCTTAGTTGTTCGCGTTATGCGTCCTGCTCATTGCCACGTGAGATTACTGATTTTTAGGGCTATGTCCGTTACCTTAGCTCTTCTACGTATCTCCTCATATCGTTTCTGTAGAGAAACACCGAAACAGCCCTCTCCTTCACTCGCTGTGTGATTTTGAGCTTCCTTTAAGGTCTATTTTCAATATAATGCGTATTATATTTTATTTCACGAATATTAATTATCTGACTGTGGCATTAATCAGGCCTAAGTGTTTTATATAAGGTCAAATCATTTTGAGTGATAATATTTTAACTGTGTCTTTGTTAACATCATAGCAACACGATACTCCCGTTATTTTTAGGTAAATCGAGTTTTTTTTTAATTATCACTAACAAAGTTTTTTTTTTAAACAGCCTCCTGTAGATTTTAAAAGTTATCTATGTCATTGGCATCGCCTCTCTCAGTTTAATACCTATTCCCTATTTTTGTCTAATCCTAAGCTTAATTAATAAATAAAAAAAACTGTTAACTTCATCCCGATTTTTTTCAAAAACTAGCGCATTAAAACCCAAAGTGTTTTCTACAAAAAATGTTTCTTTTATCGTGCTGTATCGGCCCTTTAAATATTATCACTTAAAACGAAGTCACCCTATATTTCTCACTTTTCATGCTCTTGTAACCTATTGTGTTTTTAATTTTAATTATTGAGACATGTTATTTCAAATAAGTTATTACTGAATAATTACATGAAATTGACCTGAAGCTACGGCAAAAGTGGCCCTGACCACGCGTGAGACTTTTCTCATTAAGAATGCTACTTATTGGTACATTAGAAGTAACCTAGGTCAGAAACAGCCATTATTACAACTGCCTGCTTTAATTAAATCCGGGTTTAGATTGTCTAATTGTTGCCGTGGTTACATCAATTCTTAACGATGAATAAGCAACATAAAATTGCGCACAAGCGGGACTCGAACCTGCAACTCCTGGCTTACCGGGCCAAATGCTTTAATGAATAACTACTTGGCCAGCTGTTGCATAAACAAACAGGTAGATAGCGCTGACGTCACGCGTATTGACGTTTTCATAAGAGATCGGAAATTTCGCATGGTCGGACCGATAGCACGGTAGCTCAATTGAAAAAGCGTTTGTCCCGGTTAGCCAGAAGTTGCAGGTTCGAGTCCCGCCCGTGCGTAATTATTATTTCATGCTTATTTCATCTTTAAGAATATAAAATATGACACTGGGAGTGTTAAAATCATTCTAAACTAGTGGTTACATCAAGTTTATTATTTGCTCATTGCGCGTTTTTTTAAGCGGACCACAGGGTCGTATATTAGCTTTCATCCCTGCCTGATCTCTAAAAATACTTTGATTCTCATGGTCTAATGTTATATCTTTGTCCAAATTCACCGAAATCAGTTCAGTCGATTAAGTAGCTTTTGCATTATTATTACTAATTGAAATGTAAGACTGCAGATTTAGTTCGCGCAAAAATTTATTTAAACTATATGCCTGACGTTTCGAATCCTTTACTGCAACCGTGGTCACAGGTAAGACTAAGGTGTTCTTTGTCATTACAGTTATGAAGAATAAAACTACCATCAATCATTAATTAATATTTATTGACGTTCCTATCCACGTAGAAAGAGCTTAATGTGTCTTGAGATCTTGCAGTATATGATTTTGCTCGGGTCTTTGAAAGAATAGGATCCCATGCTGGTGAAACGACCATCATCTTCTCTGTTAAAATATGATTTTTTTTTATTTCTATGGCCTAACTTAAGGAGTGGTAAGTCCATTGTATCTTACCAAAGTATGCAGTAGCATTCCGGTAGACTATGGTAGATTTTGGAATCCTTCCATAAGGTGCGTTAGCTTCATAGTCATTCAAACTAAAATAGTGACTTTTATGTATTTTTAGTTAAATAAGTTTCATTTAAACTTAAAATAAAAAACCAGCTAAGTGCGAGTCGGACTCGCCCACTTTAACTGAAATTGATTTGGAACTGACTGGATCCACTTATTTCCACTAAGCCAAAATACCACAATATTTTGTTGACAGCAAATATAACTTTGTTTTTCATACTAATTGTATGAAGAACAAAGGTATGTTTGTTGGCATCCAACAAAGTTATGTAAACTTTTTAGTTTTATTTTTTATTTTTGAACAGAATGTTTCGTTGTTCTTCTGTTTTTCTCTGTCTCTAGAATATGGCGTTTGTATTGCCTTTTATATTTAAATAAATTAATTATTCTGAAGCTACGTTTTTAATCTTCTACTAAACACAAAGTTCAACAATGTTTGCGGTTTTTGAAAATGTGGTATATCTCAAAAACTACTAGTTCGATCCCGTCTAAATAAAATTTGGAAGTTACTGTCAAAATCTACATTGTATATTTTTTTGAAAATTTCCACTTGCTTAGTTTAGAAGTTAGAGGGGGGGGGGGGGGGGCGGCGCCCATTTTACCATTTTGAAAGCTTCTTTCTTTCAAACGTAAGACTTTTAGAGAAAATGGTTTTAAAAACCCCTATGACAAAGACCTACCCTTAGATACCCCACACGCATAGGTTTGACAACAAAATATTCGGTTTTAGTTTCATGTATGGGAAGCCCCCCCTTAAATATCATTATTTTTTATTTTTTGTATAAGAAGCGTAAAGCGGTTAACAGAACACAATTTCCTACCAAATTTCAACAGTGTGATGCTTATAGTTACAGGATAAAGTTTCTGTGACATACAGACAGACAGACAGACTTGACGAAACTATAAGGGTTCCGTTTTTGCCAATCGGCTTCGGAACCCTAAAAAAACATCTTTTGATACTATTTGTATCAAAAGATGTTTAATGTCTAAAAAAACATCTTTTGATACTATTTGTATCAAAAGATGTTTTTTAGGGTTCCGACACAGAATAAAGTGACACAGGAAGAAAAAGAGGATTTCCTTTCAACTTTAAAATGATTGCGAGACTTATAATGTCACATTTGGTACTTTATCTTGCCAAGTCCTTAATAAAAGTTATCTACGAAAGCTACGTAGTATGCCGTAGTATTCCGTATCCTACCGGAAATATTCCGTGCTTTTTGAAAGGCTTTATGGTAGACTAACAACTCTACTCACGTAGCATGTGAGGAAAAAAACGCGTCGCTCTTTAGCGAGTATTTTAGGTTAGTAAAAACACATGAAATGGTTGAGTTTATCTAAAGCATGTTCAAATACTGCAGATTTTGTTGACTATGTTTCATGTCAGATACATATAATGTTCTTTAATCCACACGTCGGATAGTACGCTGTTTGATTTATTATTTCTTATATGATAAGTTACTGCTCTAGTATCTTCATCTGACTATTTGTACTTCTTTTGACTAAGAAAAGTGAAAATTGGAGAAGGTACCTGGACATAACGAATCGGTTTTCATATCTTTAGGTATAAAAGTAAGTATTTTATAAATAAACTCAAAGCTCTTTGCAGCTGACCAGAGCTTTCTGCGTTTAAGCTGTGTATAGAAGAAACTTTAGTATTGTTGTTCACTGACAATTAAACATCAGTGTTTTAACCTTTTGCATCAGTGGCTAAACTATAAAACATTTGGCTAAAAGTTTATGTTGTGTGACGACGATTTACTACGCGTTTGTCATTGGCAGTTTGCGAAACAATCAACAATTATACACATATCGGAGGATTCGTCAATTGTCGTGCCGTTGATTTGTTCTATCTAACCTTTTTGTTTCGCAATTGCGAGGCAGTATCCAAGACGATTAAAAGGTATTTCTAATTAAGTAAATGAGCAGATAATTAAAAAGCCTATATTATTGAGATTTTATAACAAAATGAAACAAAACTTATAACTACTTTATCGTAAAACCCTAGTCAAAATGAATATTTATGTAGGTATTGGTTTTGCGACTGAACTTTACGCAAGAGGTTATATTTATAGTAATGTAAGTATTGTGAAGATCAAACACATAGATCGTGAGATCCAAAATCATGGCATTTTATTGCAACTCATAGACGATAAAAATGAAGGTCACTAATTATTAGAATAAGCAGTCTAGATGGGACATGTCGTGATGGCTATCGATACTACATCACGATCTATTGTTAAACTTTGTGTTTAGTAAGTCTAATGACAGCCTAGGACTTCACTTAATTGACACTTTAGAACACATATTTTCAAACAGGGCCCAGATTCTTCACCAATCTTTTTCGTGTGGTAATTCGATAACGAGATTCACCGTTCAAGCGAAAAAATCGAGTCATATATAAAGAAGTTAAAATACTACCTGCGTACCACCAAACTTCTACTCGGAAGAAATAAAATGCATAGAAATCGTGACCCTCATAAAAGAAGAACTCTTTGTCCGAAAAAAAAAATTGAACCGTATTTATTCGAACTGCACGAGAATTGCCCTACTGAGCCAGTACCTGTACTTCTGTAAGCTTGAGAGGCCCTTAATTACTTTCAATAAAACATATTTTTTGACGACCTCTGTGGTCGAGTGACTAGCACGCTGGTTTCAAACGTCGCCATTTCGTGAGGTTCCGGGTTCGATTCCCGTTCGGGTCAATGTAGAAAACGATCTGTTCTATATTGTCTCGGGTCTGGGTGTTGTGATGCCACCGTCGTTTTCGATTTTCCATAACACAAGTGCTTTAGCTACTTAGCTTGGGATTGGAGCAATGTATGTGATGTTGTCAAATATTTATTATTTATATTTATAGCATCGCATAGTTGAGATCAGATCACCGACGGTAAGAAAAGAGATAATTACGTAAGATAATTACGTATCACACACACCATAACCTTTTTTCTGGACGTCGTTCGGATAAATTTGATATTATCACAAAGTTTGAGGACTAATAGTTAGGTCTAAAAAAAGAAAGTTAATATCTAAAGGTTTATCAGCTCAGCATCTCACTATACTTAGCACTTGATGTATTCGGTCCCTTTTAAGTTAACATATGTAACAATTGCATGTCAAGCTTACATACACCAACAGTCTACGCACATCATGCACCGACTCCAAAATAATATGTTTCTCTTAAATAGAAAACAAATGCATTATTTCAAGCTTTTGAGACAGTTTTTTGAATCCGTTTTTATTCTTTAAATAATTATTTTTTTCATGATTTTTAGTTATTTACTTATTATTACCAATGTCTCAAAAACTATTCTACCGATTTAGATGAAACTAACACTGTACCCTAAGTTAAAATATACCTGATAGAACTAAAAAGAATTATCTCGTTGTGACTTCTGAAACATACAAACATTTAAATATACAAATATACATATTTAAATGAAATTTATCACACGTGTTTGGAAGCCTTACTAAATAAATATAACGACACATACACATAAAATTGATTGCCAAAAAAAAGCTCTGTAGGTAAGCATTAATTTACTTTAACTCGTGTAAGCTATGTACTTAGCTATGAGTACTTTACATTACCTTCTTATTTATTTAATAAATACGCTTAACATGTTGCAGTTAATAATTAATACACCTAACTAGAATTTATGAGCTAATTTCTAACATAACAAAAATGCATCCTGGCAGTAATCTTACGATATAAGCTTTGAATTGATTGATGTATAAAGATTTATGAAAATTAAAGAGTAAAATGGAAGAAAAAAAAACTGTAAATAATATATAACTACATAACTACGAACAATATCGCTGGAGCAAGACAGTGAATCAATGCTCATTTCGTGGAATATTGTAAACAATCTTTTTATTACTTCGAAAACAATATTATTGATAAAAAAGTATTAACAATTGCAAGTGATTATGTTTTTGCGCTGTTTGGAGTTGAAACATTTGGGCCGTGGGGACCCTCTGCTAAATCGCTGTTTAGAAAAATTGCGCCAAAATTAAATACTGTAACAGCTGATGATAAAGCATAGCTATCCAACGCGGCAATGCAGCCAGAATCATAGCCTTCTTGCCGCAAGGAAATGGTTTCGTTTTTGAATAGGTAGATTTTAAGTTTATTTTGTAAGTTGCATGTCATAGTTTTAATTTTTCTTGTTTGTTACTAACAATTTTATTAACAAAGATATCAATGTTTAACGATGTATTAGCTACAAATGTGGGTTGTTAGTTTCGGATTTAGCTTAGTTTTAATTGCTATATTTTGCTAAAAAGTAATGTCAAGATTGTTGAAAATATTGGACTAGCAAAAAAAAACGGACTTTTGCATACTAATGTTTATTCAAATCGGTCCAATAGTCCTGAGATTATCACGTTCAAAATAACACATAGGTATAAACAATTCAGCTTTATACTAACAGTTTATAAAGCAAACATAAACTAGATTCCTTACAAGAACAGACTGACAGACGAACATACTGATATGCGTTATTATGATTTTTTCCCATTCGGTGTCGAGACCCTTGGTCCGGCATCAAAAAGGTTAGTCGACATCACAGGAGACCGAAAAGCTGGCAGCTACCTCGGTCAAAGAGTTAGTCTAGCTATTCAAAACGGAAACGCTGCCAGCTTATGCCTAAAGGGACTTCTTTCAATGATATATTTTAAATTTAAAGTTATATTTTTTAATATTCTTTATTAGAATGTTTCTTACTTTTTGGTTAGATATTAATTCAGTAAATAGATCAGACCATAGAAATATAAGCTCTAGTAGGAGAACTTGGATCTAAAAAACAAAAATAAAACTTATAAAAAGCTTCACAAAGCGTTTTATTGCCTAACTTTTTAAGCTCATATTCGATCCTAACTAAATACTTCCATGAGAACATAGTGGCCGTTTGAAACTTGTTGTAAATCTAAACCAGTGTTTCCATTGTGAAATCAATTAGTCGATCGGCCTTACTATGTTTCACGAGATCATATCCGTATTTCCAAGTCCAGCCATCTCTGTCATTCAAGCCAGTCAGACCTTACGAGTGGAAGAGATGACTATATTTTGAAAGTAAAGGTGAAGTCGTACAAAGAACTTTTATCATAGTAGAACGTCAGTAGCGTCCGTGACCTCACTGGACCGAGATGGGATCTGAGTGACTGATTGCCAATGGCATTTATTGATTGTGATTCTAATACCCGCTATTTTGTCGACTTTACTGAATACACCTGTTTTGTGACTAGTATTATTTTGGCCTTTGATTTATTATTTAAGATTCTTAAATTGTTTTCAGATTTAAATTTGCCATTATACAAAGATGAGGTAAGTATTTATACTAACCAGGAAATTCCTAGTAAGCAACTAAGCACACCACTGAAATAAAATTAACTTTAAAAAAGTAAAAACCGACTTCAAAACCAAAATGCACTAAAAAGTCTTAAATAAACTCTTGACCAATGACAGGAAAGGAATCCATTTTAGGCAAACAATTTCTTTTTGAAGTCGGTGCTGTGATAGTTGATGCTTGATAGTCAAAGTGATGGCACCGACTCTGCACCGCCGACTTTAAAGTTAATTTTATTTCTTCATTTTTAGGGATTACAGGAAGGGAGGGTTCATTTTTAGGGATTACAGGAAGGGAGGTTGCACCTTATGTCTCTGTTCTTTAAGAAGCTACAAACTACATATCATAAATTCTGTCTTTATCTATACTAATATTATAAAGCTGAAGAGTTTGTTTGTTTTTTTGTTTGAACGCGCTAATCTCAAAAACTACTGGCCCGATTTGAATTTTTTTTTTTACGTTGGATAGTCCATTTATCGCGGAAGGCTTTAGGCTATATAACATAAAGATACGACTCATAAGACCACAGCAGCAATGAAAAATGTTGCGAAAACGGGAGAAAGATATTCCTTTTGAGAGCTTCCGCTGCATACGCTGCGGAAACCGCTTAAGTTACACAAAAATTATGTATGACAGGATTGTTCAGCATCAAGAGTTCTATAATAAAATCCGCGACAGCATATGTCTATCTTTTATGGTTGACTTACTACAACCTTTTTTATGTTAATAAATTTGTAAAAAAATAATGCATTATTTTTAGAGGTGTATTATACACACAGGTATTTATTCTTATCAAAATAAATAGATTCATCATCACGAGCATTTCATTTAGACCAAAGTTGCCCTTTATATCATTTGATTTCAATAAATATCTTAGGAGCTATCACAGTTTTAACATAACTCCGCACCAAAATAATGTTCGCAGCTTAAGTACAACGTGCGCTTGCGCTAATATATTATAAAGCTGAAGAGTTTGTTTGCTTGAACGCGCTTATCTCAGGAACTGCTGGACCGATTTGAAAAAATATTTCTGTGTTGGATAGCTTATTTATCGAGAAAGGCTTTAGGATATAAAACATGACGCTGCGACGGGAGGGGAGGGAGCAAACTCAAAACGCGCGGACGAAGTCGCGGGGGACCGCTAGTAATTACTAAACTTCTAAGCGTTAAGGAGTTCCACCATCAGCTCAGCCCCACAAGATGTTGATAAGCGAAAAAAAAATCGAATCGGTCGACAAACGTCTGAGATATGAGGTAACATAGATAGAAAAAAAGGGAAAAAAAACATACCTACAGTCAAATTGATAACCTGCTCTTTGTTTGAAAGAGTGAACCCTGTAAAGTGAATCTTTCATACTGATTTTAAGTAGGAAGCTGAAAACGAGTTCCAGTGTCAGGAATGATCCAAGACGTTTCTTGAAGACATGGATGCAATAATTAAGGTATTGCACCATCGACAAATTAACAATAACCAACGAATAATTCAAGGAATATTCAGTTTGAAGTCATCATCATTATCCCGGAGTTAATTCCAGTTGCGTGCGATGACGCCCGGGATCCGCGTTTTTACTTTTCCGACTCCACTTTGCACGTTATTGAGCATCCTCTGTGGACAGTTTATTGGTACGCATATCATTTTCCACGACGTCAAGCCAGCACTTTTTGGTTCTACCCCTTCTGCCGCGGCGTGGCGGAGGCGGCATGGCTAGACATTTGTTACCCACGTAGCTCGCCGGTTTTCGCAAAACGGGATCGTATCAGCGAAGGCGTATTTCCTGCAGCTTGTCCGCTATGTCACGAATATGCAGGCTGCCGCGGATGCGTGAATTCATTTCATAATTTCGTTTGAAGTATTGGACAGAACGCTGATGGACACTTATAAGAAATTGTAAACGGAGAGTAAATGGTTAACAGCGTCACGAAAATGAGATGACTCTTTAAATACTAGGTGAACCGCGAAACTGAGACGGTTCTGATGACGACTTTTGTCGACTTCTCTTCCTTATTTATGTTCTTTATTTTGTTATTTTGAAGTATGATTGTTAGGTGAAAGAATAATCGTTTGATAACAAGTGTGATACGGAGTCCTAAAATTAAAAGGGAAATAAAACGGAGGTGACAAATGTGACGTCAGACATGTGTAAGTTTTGCGGTCGACCTTCGGACCTATCTACTGAAAACTTAAAATATCGAGTTTATCCATAAAATTAATATTCCTTCCAAAGGGATAATTATTTTATGAGTTTATCTACGCGCGCTATTACGCACTCAGAGAGAGAAACTTTTTGGCTTGATTTGGAAGCCTGGATGATGGATGGGTGCGGAGAAGTAGGAATTATCGGGTTTGACATCAACGTCCAAAAAATCCTATACGATACAAATATGACTCATGCACAACTCGCATGAGTATAAAGGATGTGGTCTGTAATAGGAGCAAAAATTTAAAATATAGGCCCTTTAAGGCGCTACCCGGAATTTCACGCCACTTTTCTAGAAAAATCATAACTCGTTAAATAAAAGACCAATCAAAAATCTGGTAGATACGATTGTGGCTCTGATTATGTGGTTTAGATACAATGTTTTAGTTCAATAAGACAGAGTGATCTGCAGTTACAGTTAGAAAAAATGCTAAAAGTGGCCATATTTAGCAGTTTTTCTAACTCTAACTACAGTAAACTACTTGAGAAACAATTTAAAAGTACTAAATAAACTATAGAACCTGTACTACAATCGTATCTACCAGATTTTTGATTGGTCTTTTATTTAACGAGTCTTTTATTTTTCTACTAAAGTGGCGCTAGTGTGTGCGTAAAAAATCCGGGTAGCCCCTTAAGTGACCAGCTATCAATTCTAAACGGTTTTAATTTATTATGATTTTGTTGGAAAAAAAATACCTTTAGAATTGCGCTACTTGAAAGCGGTTTTAAAGGAAGATCAACTATTTACGATAACATAGGACATTTTCTCCTATAAATTTATTGATATTTTATAAGAAATAAATCGCACTAGCAATGTATTGCAAACAAATGTGCCCAATCATAGACCTTGACATTGTCATTTACTATAACGACTTAGCAATTTCGCCATACATTATTAATAAAACACCAATCACTTACATTGCTCTGATCCCAAAGTAAATAGCCAATGCACTTGTGTTATAGATATCAGACACAACGGTGATAATAACACCCAGACAAGGGTGATACCACAATACACAGACCCGAGACAATGTAGAAAATTTTAGTTTCTATATTGAGCCGACCGGGAATCGAACTCGGGACCTAGGAGCGGTGACGCCTTGAAACCCAGCGTGCTTTTAGCCACTACACCACGGAGGTCGTCAATTGATTAGGGATTATGATTTTGGATTACTTACTATGTCTCAGAGTTAAAGTATTTTAGAGCACTAATGACCAGAGGTGAAATTGTGTAAAGCAATCGTATTCATTTGACAGTTCATAACGTACGGTATGATCTGTCAAACGCTTTGTTCTTTGCCGTTTGACAGATCATACCGTACGTTTTGAACTGTCAAATGAATACGATTGCTTTACACAATTGCACCCCAGGTCAAAGTAGCATACTCTGTAGAATCATTGAGTATATTTTTTTCTTCTAGTATAAGCTACACGCTGTATATTTTAATTCAAAGTCTTCGGAAGTTCCATTGCTCATTTGTTTATTATTATCATAATCGCCGCCCAAATGCAAATGATGAAATAATAGTTCCCAAATCAAGCGTGACTACGATTCGTAGTTAAACATATTACGTTTATTGTTTATGGCAGATGTTGTGTGTGCTCATAATGTCAATGTCGTACACTTTTTTATGTCAGATTGAAAGTTATTTTCGGATTAAACTTTATTGATTACTTGGTAAGAAAACAATACCGCCTATTTTTATATTGGCAGCCAATATAAGCGCTTTGTTATTTTGCAAATCATATTTGAAAGTTTCTGTTGACTAGATTTATTTATTTATATTGCATACAAGTCGATTTGGCACGGCTAGGCATAACGCCTATTGGTTTGAGGCCAGCAAACATTATATCTAGTAAATATGTCGCGTCGATTTTGCTATTAATATTATCAGTACGCCTCATAAAAAGGATTGAGAGATCGAAATACTCAAAAGTGGCATAATTATATAGAATTACATTAGGCTAGTGTAACATCAATAAATCAATCCCAACCAATTCACTCTTCTCACTTATTATTAATAATCCGCTACTGATTAAACTCTCTGCATTATCAAGTGGTTGACTGGTAGAGAATGCCATAAGGCATTAAGTAAAAATAAATAATTATAAAAGTAAACAATTGTTTGTTATAATTTAATCATTAAGTTAATCGACAGTAATCTGAACGCTTACAGATTCAGATTTGACCGTAACACGATGTGTCACTCGACAGGTGTAGACTCCTGCGTCGCTTTTTGTTACTCTGCCGAATTCCAACTCGCCAGTTGCTTTTAATTCGCTGCCCTGTAATTAAAATCAAAAATTGAAATCTCTACATTTCGACCAATCACAGATCATAGTTATACATAGTTCAAAATTATTGTTAATTATTATTCAAAATTATAGTAACAAAATAGTTTGTACCATTAAATTAAATTAAATTATATTAGATTGCAAATTATATTTTATTTTATTTAAATTTATCATTATTAGTCAGCCTTTGAATCATCGAGCAGTGATTCAGGTACTGACCATCCAACCTCGAAGCAAACATGCTCAGGACGCTGTTGGAGCTGGCCCGAACCCTGCGCACCAGGGAAGTGCATCGCTTACGCATTGTTGTGTAAAAACAGTCTACACGCGCTTCTGCAAACATCCCCGATGCACTACAGAATCGAGGCAGCCCCATCAACGCCCTGTACGCATTATTCAAAATTCAAAATTCAAATATTTTTATTCAATTTAGGACACAATATGCCACTTATGAACGTCAAATGTACATTGAAAAATAAAATTAAAATAAATGTGCCCTGAATCATGTCTCCTTATCTTTTGGGCCCTACGAGCGCTTCACAGAACAGACAGAACACAGACAATTAGGCTGTGCTGAGAAGAAACGCCGGAACAAACTCAGTCACCACTAGCTGCCGTATAATCAAAATCATCAAAGGTAAGTACATCAGTCGGTGCAGGCTGGACGGACCACACATTCGTGTCGTTCAGGTATTCTTGAACCTTATAATAGCCTTTAGACATAAGCGTGTTTTTAACGTGTTTCTTAAATTTATCAACCGGCAATTCGACAAGATTGTATGGTATATTATTAAAGAATTTTATACAATTTCCCATGAACGAATTACTAGTTTTAACTAATCTGAAGTTAGGAACGACAAGCTTGTGTTTATTGCTTGTGTTATATGAGTGAATGTCGCTCTTCTTCATGAAATTATCTAAATTTTTACGGACGTACATTATATTGTCAAAAATGTATTGAGAAGCCACAGTTAATATGTTGATTTTCTTAAAGACCTCTCTCAGGGAGTCACGAGGACTAAGTTTATAAATAGCACGAATGGCTCTTTTCTGCAAAATAAATATGGTATCAATGTCTGCAGCAGAACCCCACAAGAGAAGACCGAAAGACATAATACTGTGGAAGTAACTAAAATAAACAAGCCTCGCCGTTTCAACATCAGTCAGATACCTTATTTTTCTAACTGCAAAGGCAGCCGAGCTTAGCCTCCTAGCTAGGGCTTCAATATGAGGTCCCCACTGTAATTTTGAGTCAAGTGTAATGCCCAGAAATACAGTGGAGTCTATTAAGACTAGATTATTACCATTTAGTACAATATTTGGTGTAAGTTGCTTTACATTACGCAAAGTAAAATTTACACATTTAGTTTTACTAGCATTCAGCAACAAGTTATTGGTGGTGAACCAATTCAATACTTTGGAGAGAGTATTGTTTACTTCGTCAATATTTTCTTCATGTCTTTTAATTTTAAAAATCAAAGAAGTATCATCAGCAAACAGAACTATCTCACATGATCTCACATGACATTATTAAACTGAACTCGCAGAGCGCTGTATTGTCTTTGTGTGTAGCTGATCCTTTGTGTGTAATGATAACACAAAGACCTATTAAATCTATTTGCTGCCATACTTGAGACATAATAGAAAATCAATTGTTATATCGCACCGGTGCGTGCTGAGGCATGAAACCAGTTAAAACCCTAAATTCATACTACAGATAGTACAGTCGCCAGCATATCAGGTTATACATTTTGGTTGAAAAATAACCCTTATTAAAACTTCGTAAGATACCGCAGTGTTCACTTTGACAACGAAATTATACAATTGCCAAAGTTACTACTGCATCTATACTCAGATTTTTTATAAGATAGACCAAAATGACATTTGGTGGGTAACCACTTTATCGTAATTTCAAAATAGTGTTGATACTAAATAATCGGCCTTTTTATGTATTTAATCGTTGTTTTTTAATCTATTATAAAATTATGAAATACTTGTGGTTTGAATTTGTGTTGCGCTAAAGTATAATAACATGAATTATAAAAGCGTTATTATAAATAATTTACACAAAATAAAATATGTTTTTTTAATCATGTTCTCTATTATTTAAAATAATTTATTTATAAAGTTGTAAAATGACAAAATAGGTAAAATCACACAAGAATATTGCTACTGCAAAAGATAGTATCAATACTTGTTTCTGAAGTTTACGCGAATATTACTCATTGAAATAAAACAACTTTTTTACGGATTAATTTTTCGCGAGTTTATTAATTTTATCCCGACGTTTCGAACACTTTACAGCGTTCGTGGTCACGGGTAGACTAAGATGTTATTTGTCATTTACAGAGTTTTGAAAAATATACACTACCGTCACTCATATTATTAATTAACGTTCCTATCCACGCAAAAAGAGCTAACTGTGTCTTGTGATCTTGCAGTGAGTGGTCTAGCTTGGGTCCTAGTTAGAACTGGATCCCATGCAGGTGGAATTTTCCAACCATCTTCTCTGTTGAAATTTGGATGTTTTCTTATTTCTATAGCTTCGCGTAGCATACGTGGAATGAACCGACGTTCTTTTGATAGTACTTTAGGTTGGTCAAAACGTATGAAGTGGTTGGGTTTGTCTAAGGCATGTTCACACACTGCAGATTTTATGTTTCGTCTATGTTTAACGTCAGCTATATATTCTTTTATCCGCACGCCTATACTTCGTTTGGTTTGCCCGATGTAGGAAAGGCCACAGTCACATTCCAGTCTATACACCCCTGCATCTTGAAGAGGTATGGTGCACTTGACAGGTGGTAAATTTGGTTAATCTTCTTTGGCGGCTTGAAATAAGTCTTGATGGAAGCTCGCTTCAAGATATTCCCAATCTTGTCAGTGACCCCCTTGATGTAAGGTAGTACGGCAGGTGGGCGCTCAACTGTCATGGGCTTGGCACTGGCACGGGGTCTGCAACGACGTGGTACTGGAAGCTGGTTGTCCCGTAGTACCTTCCTTTCATGCTGAAGTTCAGCAGCCAGGTGTCGGTCGTCACAGATGCGCAACGCTCTCTGAAACAAAGTTTTGCCCACGGTAGCTAACTGTGAAGGATGATGGTGAGATGCACCATTGAGATATTTGTCTGTATGGGTAGCCTTTCTAAAAACTGTGTGGCTAAGTGTGTTATCAGAATTCCTAGTAAGTAAAACATCTAAGAAAGCTAGTTTATTGTTTGCCTCAATTTTCATAGTAAATTGTATTTGTGGATGAATAGAGTTAAGATGGTTCAAAAAAGCAGAAACTTTATCTGTGGGTAATATTGTGAAGGTGTCATCTACGTACTGTTTATAAAACCTTGGTGATATAGGTGATGTGTTCAAAGCTGTGGCCTGAAAATCTTCAATGAAGATATCAGCAACAACAGGTGATACTGGGGAACCCATCGCTACACCATCAATTTGTATGTAGAATTCACCATCCCATAATAAATAGCCAGATGTAAGGCAATGCTCTAAAAGTTCTGCATACTCTATGGGCATATCCAATTCAACTACTAACAACTTCCTTCTGGTAATTTCAATGCAGTCTTTCACAGGTAAACTTGTAAATAGGGACTGTACATCAAAAATAACCATTGTTTCATTTTCTGCCAATTGCAAGGTCTTTATTTGGCTTATGAAGTCATAGGAATCCTTAACATGTGCCGTAGTTCCTTCTCGTAGTACAGATAGTGTTTTCGCCAAATGCTTCGCCAGTTTGTACGTTGGGGAATCAATCTGACTCACAATAGGACGAAGAGGAACATTGGTTTTGTGTATTTTAGGCAGCCCATACAGTTTAGGTGGTTTTGCACATGTTGGTACTAATTGCTTAGCATCAAAATTTAAACTATCGCTATGTTTTTTCACTAGGTCGCTGGTGTAGCGATGGGTTCCCCAGTATCACCTTTTGTTGCTGATATCTTCATGGAAGATTTTGAGGCCACAGCTTTGAACACATCACCTATATCACCAAGGTTTTATAAACGGTACGTAGATGACACCTTCACAATATTACCCACAGATAAAGTTTCTGCTTTTTTGAACCATCTTAACTGTATTCATCCACAAATACAATTTACTAAGAAAATTGAGGCAAACAATAAACTAGCTTTCTTAGATGTTTTACTTACTAGGAATTCTGATAACACACTTAGCCACACAGTTTTTAGAAAGGCCACTCATACAGACAAATATCTCAATGGTGCATCTCACCATCATCCTTCACAGTTAGCTACCGTGGGCAAAACTTTGTTTCAGAGAGCGTTGGGCATCTGTGACGACCGACACCTGGCTGCTGAACTTCAGCATGAAAGGAAGGTACTACGGGACAACCAGCGTCCAGTACCACGTCGTTGCAGACCCCGTGCCAGTGCCAAGCCCATGACAGTTGAACGCCCACCTGCCGTACTACCTTACATCAAGGGGGTCACTGACAAGATTGGGAATATCTTGAAGCGAGCTTCCATCAAGACTTATTTCAAGCCGCCAAAGAAGATTAACCAAATTTACCACCTGTCAAGTGCACCATACCTCTTCAAGATGCAGGGGTGTATAGACTGGAATGTGACTGTGGCCTTTCCTACATTGGGCAAACCAAAAGAAGTATAGGCGTGCGGATAAAAGAACATATAGCTGACGTTAAACATAGACGAAACATAAAATCTGCAGTGTGTGAACATGCCTTAGACAAACCCAACCACTTCATACGTTTTGACCAACCTAAAGTACTATCAAAAGAACGTCGGTTCATTCCACGTATGCTACGCGAAGCTATAGAAATAAGAAAACATCCAAATTTCAACAGAGAAGATGGTTGGAAAATTCCACCTGCATGGGATCCAGTTCTAACTAGGACCCAAGCTAGACCAGTCACTGCAAGATCACAAGACACAGTTAGCTCTTTTTGCGTGGATAGGAACGTTAATTAATAATATGAGTGACGGTAGTGTATATTTTTCAAAACTCTGTAAATGACAAATAACATCTTAGTCTACCCGTGACCACGAACGCTGTAAAGTGTTCGAAACGTCGGGATAAAATTAATAAACTCGCGAAAAATTAATCCGTAAAAAAGTTGTTTTATTTCGATAGTATCAATGTTAACAAACTCGTTATAAAAACAATTTTACGTCTTTCTTTTTTATAGTTTTATCTAACGTTTAGGTACATGATTTATTTATCCTAATAATTAAAATCACATTTTTGAAAATTATTTTCACAAGTTTAATTTATCGTATACAATTTAATCTTTACATCACTATTGGTCTACGCTGGCAACATTAAAAAAATACATAGAAGCTTTCATTCTGGTCTTAGTAATTAATAATCAAACTATACTATCATGACTAAAGTCGTATGTAGAACAAAGTAAGTAAACGTATTTACATGTTAGCCCCGTGCTTTTTTTTAAAACGATATCCGGTTAGAAAACATTTTAGCTGTTTTGATTACTGCACAATTTGTCATGTATTTTTCAGTCTTCATCAGCCCATCTGCTTTTTATGTCACTTTGATCTCCGATTAAACAATCATTTTTGCTAAAAATGTTATCGTTAAAGTCAAAAAAGTCGTGACTGTAGAGAGCATATATAGTACTGAGTTTGGCGAAAACATAGAAAGGACTTTAAGGTAATGAAAGTTCATTGTACACAAATTCACATAAGAAATCCAGCGTGAAGAAATATTACCTTTGTCTAATTTGATATACTTGTAGCACTCACAAAAAGAAGCAATAATGTGTTAATACAGCATAACTGCGACGGTTTTAAAATAAAAATTGATTTTTCATGACTTACGCTAATATTGCCATTCATACCAACGGTTAGCCATTAATATACTATAATAATTATTACTAGCGGTCACCCGCGACTTCGTCCGCGCGTTTTGGTTTGCTCCCTCCCCTCCAATCGCAGCGTGATGTCTTATATCCTAAAGCCTTTCTCAATAAATAAGCTATCTAACACAGAAATATTTTTTCAAATCGGTTCAGCAGTTCCTAAGATAAGCGCGTTCAAACCAACAAACTCTTCAGCTTTATAATATAATAATTAGCGCAAGCGCACGTTGTACTTAAGCTTCGAACATTATTTTGGTGCGGAGTTATGTTAAAACTGTGATAGCTCCTAAGATATTTATTGGAATCAAATGATATACAGGGCAACTTTGTTCTAAATGAAATGCTCGTGATGATGAATGTATGTATTTTGATAAGAATAAATACCTGTGTGTATAATACACCTCTAAAAATGATGCATTATTTTTTTACAAATTTATTAACATAAAAAAGGTTGTAGTAAGTCAACCATAAAAGATAGACTTATGCTGTCCCGGACTTTATTATAGAACTCTTAAAGTTGAACAATATTGTCATACATGATTTTTGTGTAACTTTAGCGGTTTCCGCAGCGTACGCAGCGGAAGCTCTCAAAAGGAATATCTTTCTCCCGTTTTCGCAACATTTTTCATTGCTGCTGTGGTCTTGTGAGTCGTATCTTTATTTTATATAGCTTAAAGCCTTCCTCGATAAATGGACTATCTAACATAAAAATAATTTTTCAAATCGGGCCAGTAGTTTCTGAGATTAGCGCGTTCAAACAAACAAACAAACAAACTCTTCAGCTTTATAATATTAGTATAGATAGCGTATTGAACTGACACCACGAACAAAGGATCTTGATCAAAACTCTATAGAAACTCGGCCCACTTTGCGTTTGCTTGCGTATTTACAATATGTTCGGATAAAATATATAAATATTTGAATGAATATAGAGAAAAAATATTATTGAAAAATAATCAGGGGTTTACGAGGAAATCAATGGCAGATTAGACGTTTTGAGGTTTTGTTTTGTGATTGCAGAGTTAATGCATCTCACCTACATTTATTTTGATACATTCAGAAGGTAATTGTTATATTTTACTAATGTAATTCAATAATTACTTACTTAGCTACCCTTAAAATACCAGTACAATAATAATTCAAACAAGATTTTTTAAATATAAACTACAAAGACGCAATCTGGGCCCGGCTTTGGTCAATATCCTTTCGTGCTCAATGAATTGACACAGTCATCAACTCATAGTACAGACTCCTAATTCGAAATTCAAATTACAAGGAAAACATTTAAACCTTGTCGTCGTATTTGCGACACATTTTTTGCTCCTCATAGCTTCTCTTTACTTAGAAGTAACAACTCACTGATTTTACCATAAAAATGGTAAGGCGGTAGTGTTCATGATCACTTTTTTTTAATTACCTGCCTGTCTAAATGTTACCCTGTATACTTAATTGTGACATACCTTGTACCACCGTAACACATCGACCAATTTGTGTGGAATAGGACACTCCACTTTGGCTGGCTTCCCGACTTTGAGTTTGTGTAACTTGTGAATTTTTGTTGCTTCCGGGTAGTCTGAAATGCAAAAAAAAAACTTTCATTGAAGAAAACACGAATACAGCGAGTATTCGCGCGTCAGGACGGCTTCACAAGATTATGAATTCTTTAGTTTGGACATACTATGGTCCTATATATTTTTATTGTTATTAGAAAAGAAAGTTTTGCTTACCAAGAAGCTCCACTTTAAATTGCATATATTCCGGGCCACTTATAGCGTTTTTGGCTTTACATGTAAATGGTCCACCCTCCTTAATGCCTTCGATAAGCAAGGCGCCATCTTTGTCCATACTGTACTCATCATGACCTGTTAAAAACAGTAAAATAATTAAAAATATACACAAAAAAAACTACTCTGGTGGTATAATTTGAACAACTTTGCAGTTAAGATGAAAATATCACATTTTAGTTCTTCTATCACCTCCATCCAATAATGGCCACGGAAAAAAATGTTTCTAAGAGTGTTTTGTGACTATACGAACTTAATAAATGCACTTGTAAAAACTGTATCAGAAAAGGAATTGAACTATACGTCTTACAGCCCGGGCGCATGCCTATACCACTCGGCCCTGCCTGACACATTGGCAAGCCAGTTGATTTTTGTGATTTTTCAAGTGCTTTTTCAACGCGTAGTCTGCGTCAACTCGTTTGACGACGCGTTTGGTTTATTGTATAATGAGAAAATCAACAGCATATGCATTTTTATCACTTACGACTAGTTTAAACACAACTCAAAAAAAAAATAGTAGAAATATATGACATACACATAGGTTTCATTTTTATGGTCTGACATAAAAAAAGGCTATGAAATTCTTTCAAGGACTGGTATGAAAAAGCGTTTATAGTTAGTCTGAAAAAAACAAATTGATTGAAAAGGTGTGCCACCACCCCTTGTGTTATGAAATCAAGGTTTCATTGTGAGGTATAATTATATAAAAAAACATCAGAACAAGTGAAACATTAGTCTGTTGCTTTAGACAGCCGCCGCCACAGCCCCGCGACAGTAGTAAGCCCTTCACATTGGAGCGACGGCGCTGCTGTGGCGCTGCTAAAGTAGCCTAAGTGTAAAAGCACTTTAAATCTTTCGCGCACGCCAATGAAACTGTGATGTTAATGAGATTTTTGTTTCTTAAGGATAAATTCGAAACAAACTGTATATATTTTTCATTTCTTCTGTTTGGAAAATTGAACTTTCATTTGAAGATAGACGGGTGGAAAATAGCTTTTCCATCCCTAGGGTGGAAAGTAATTAAGTTTTAATTGCTACGATCAGAAAGGTAATTGAGTCACATTACATTATTAAAATAAACAAGCTTTTCATATTTTTAAGATTAGCTAAACATTAAAAGCGTGTTTATTATGGTGACTGATTTGAAAATGTACAATTGGTCTAATTTTTTACAATTTAGAATCTACAAACTTATTTAGGTTGCCCGCCGCCACTATGTATAGTGACCATTTTTTTTCATTTTAAATTTTCACATTTTGTTTATCTTTGACGATATATTTTTTAGTTTGGTCGATTATTGCATAGATTATTAAGCAGGCGGAGGCGACTTGCCGCCATTTTTGTTGTTCATTAAAGCTTCTTACTCAATCCCACCTTTAGCTGTCATTCATAGCGCTATCTCATCAGGCAAAATTGAACCTGGAATTTGACATAATCTGTGGTAGTTTTGGTGACAAGTAACCTTGTTTTCGCAAGGTTGCATTCTTCTCCTATTATTATTGTCTGTGAGAAAAAATCGATCGATATTTTTAACAATGATTTGAAATATTTTTATATCGTCCGCGTTTTATGTAGTACTCTGTAGTTTTCCGTGCCTTTACTGTCCTTGTAATCTTGTGTTTTATGTATAACGACAGTAAACCAAACTGATATGTGATGCAAAAACTTGAGATTTCATCTCTCGCCAAACAACATAATATCTAAATAAATTTATTTATTTTTCCTCACAGTCGAAATGAAAAATAGTATGTATAACTCGGGTGAAAGCACCCATTTCACTCTCGAATTATTAGCGCTCTCACTCCGTTCGAGCGCCAAGAACTTCTCGAGTATAATGGGTCACTTTCGCCCCTTGTATAACAATCTACTATGCGACGAAGTTGAACAAAAAAAAAACGACTTTAATAGTAGGTTCACTTTTAGGGTTCTATAGCCGAATGGAAAAAAACGGAACCCTAATAGTTTCGTCAAGTCTGTCTGTCTGTCTGTCTGTCGGTCCGTATGTCACAGCCACTTTATTCTGTAACTATAAGCATCACACAGTTGACATTTGAATAGGAACATGTTTCCTGTTGACCGCTTTACGATTCTTATACACAAATTAAAAAATAAATATAGTTAAGGGGGCTCCCATACATAAAACTAAAAACGTTTTTTTTTTTTAAGTCAAACCTATGAATGTGGGGTGTCTATGGATAGGTATCTTAAAATTACATGGAAGTTCCTAAAGCCATTTCCTTTTAAAGTCTAACGTTTCATAGCTAGCCGCTTTCAAAGTGGTAAAATGGGCCTCCCCCCATCTAACTTCTAAACTAAGCGAGTGTAAATTTTGAAAAAAATATGAAATGTAGATCATAACAAACACTTTCAACGAAAATTAGTTTGGATGGGATCGAACATAAAGTATGGCACATTTTCAACAACCGCAAACATTGTTCTTCATACAAATACTATGGAAAACAGAGTTATATTCGCTCTCAACAAAATATTTTGGTATTTTACTAAGTGGAAGTTAGTGGATTTCCTAATTCAGTTAAAGTTGGCACGGAACCCTCAGTGCGCGAGACCGACTCGCACTTGGCCGAGTTTTTTACATGTAAGACCGTAAAAATTGTGATATTGGGTATGCCATATTTTTTAAACTAATTTTAAGGATTTTTTCAAGATAAGCTTCATCTCTGTAGGACGAAGGGCAATTTCCTATGGGACGTAGAACTTCTACTTTGTTTACTTGGTCAATAGAGATAGGATATATTTAGATGCATTGCGCCTCTTTATCGATAAGTGCAGACGAGATAGATAGTACAATGACAGGACTCAGTTGATATCACGCCGATTATAGTATTGAATACATGGCTACAACTAACCTGTCGGAATATAATATCCATTCTTCATCCAAGTCACGCTGGGTTCTGGTTTCCCCACCGCTTGGCAAGGTATCCTTACCAGATCGCCTTTCACGGCCTTTGTCGGTTTACTTGAAGCCTCGTTCGGTTTTATGTGGACTGGTTCTGGAAACAAATTATTTCAACTTTAGTGCACTATAAGTTGTATAATTTACAAGTTCAATCAGTGGTGGAATAATTATTGGTACTGAGAGGGACCAAAAATATATTTTGAAATGCAGTAACATTAATAACAATATATAAAAACAGCAAGGGATTAAATAACATACATAGAATATATATATCTAATAGAAACTAAATTACAAATGAGCAAAGTGAAGATATTGATGCCATCTATAAAGATATTAACGACAACAGTGAAAAATGCTGGTTAAATCAGAAGTGAGCCAAGATTAAGATAATAGGTGCGGAGAGACTTTGATCATTTGTAACATCGCCTATTGATAGTGGCAAATAGTCGTTACTATCGATAGTGAACGGCAACGCTAATGTACCCTAAGCACATTCTAGAATTATCCCATAAATAGGAGTTATCACCACTTACCTTCGATTTCAACTGTAAACGCCAAACTCTGATTACTTTTTTTGTTGCTTGCATAACAAATGTAGAATCCGTCTTGTAACA
The DNA here is from genome assembly GCA_963924145.1 of Pyrausta purpuralis. Taxonomy (NCBI): domain Eukaryota; kingdom Metazoa; phylum Arthropoda; class Insecta; order Lepidoptera; family Crambidae; genus Pyrausta; species Pyrausta purpuralis. The sequence goes on from OZ001652.1 coordinate 14,296,243, forward strand.
CACTGTAGAACTTTTTAACTAACGTGTGAGGAGATTTTTCAGTGCTGTAGATAAGAGACGCAAAATCAGGCAAGAATATGAATAGCAACTTTCAATATTAACAACGGGCATCATAATAAATCTCATAATAAAAAATAAAACAAGAAGCGATGAAGAGGGCTATACGCGGTGTTTATTTACGAGATTGAATCAGAAATGAGGACAGAGATACTTAAAAGAACTAAGGTAACGGACATAGTATTGGTAGTATTATATTATCTGGGGTATTGCGAATCAGTAAGCTCAAGTTGCAGTGGGCAGGGCACAGCGCGAAGAACTTGATGGCTGTTGGCCGATGGGACAGAAAAGTTCTAGATTGAAGACCTTTCGACCGACGCAGCGAAGGACGTCCACAAAAAAGGTGGACATTGTACACCAGTGTGATCTAGACGCAGACCGCTTGCTGTGGAAAACTGTGGGGCGAGGCCTATGGTCAGCAGTGGACGTCTTTTGGCTAGTAATGATGATGATGAATATTAACTAGCAAGCTTGCTTTAAGACCGCATAAATTAAACATTTTACAAAACGAATTTGAAACTGACCTATGTGTATTGTCGTCATGGCATAATATATCTCTATAATGAACTATATTAAAGTTAGCAAACCAACAATATTTCAATAGTTTTTGTGGATAAATTATTTATCAAATGACTCGTTTGATATTTGTTTTTCTTTTCAATTTATTCAATTCGGCACTAGATGTTTTCCACGCCCAGATCTGTCAGTATATCTTAATACAGGTACGTACCTTAATACTGTAGGTTCGTCTCCTGGATTGGCTGAGCTGCGGAATAGCCACGTCAGTAATGGAGCTGGGTATCCATCAGCCTCGCAATGTAGTCTTTCCGTTTCCCCTACAAACGTTTTAAACGTGGTCTCGACTGGTATTACGATTTTTACTTCCTCTGAAAAAACAGTGTTATATTTATTATTATATTATTACTTATTCAAGGTTAGATTATTTTGATTTAAGGGTCTTCACTTTTTATAAAATTTAAAAAGTCCCTGAATATCATCAATCAATTCATATTAAGATTAAGTGAACAATTTATGAATTGGAACTTACTATAATAATCAACTTGAATCTGTCTATTTGCTACACCATGTACATTTACAGCTGTACAGGTGAATATACCATTGTTTTTTAGCGACGCAGAGAACCTGAAATATAAAATGATTTAGATTTAAAGACAAGACCTCTCGAAGTAATGATGTTATTATCATTGCTTGATAAGCGTCATTATAAACGACTCGGCAAACTAGGCAAGAGCATTTTCTCATCCTTAATAATTACCTCAAAGCCCAAAGACAAAAGTTTTCTAGCGATGTATTTTACGAGTGCTTCTTACACAAAGAGCCGAAAATATAAACTATTCGAAATAAGCTCCGCAACGAGCGATGACGAGGTTTATGCTCGGTGTTTCTCTACGACATCGAATCAGAAATAAGGAGATAACTAATTTAACGGGCTTAGCCTTCCTTTCCATATCAGATAGCTAGAGCGTTGTTGTCATAGTCGAGTTCTAGTTCTTTAATCAAAGGTACAGTAGAGGACGTTCGCGGACAAAATGGTTAGAAGACCTGTAAATATGACTTGCGGTCTCAGCAATGGACTTCCTGTGGCTGATAATGATGATAATGATGACAGGATTAACAGGTTATGTGCTTCTGGAATAAAACATTGAAAATACTAACAAACCTCAAGCTATTATCACGGAATATCTTATACTCCGGACCATCAGTAATGTTGACTCCACCCACGCTCCAGACCACAGCAGGTTTGGGGTAACCACGAGGTTTGCACTCTAGCGTCGTTTTAGTTCCGTCCTTTGAATCTATCTGTTTTTCTCCATGGTCTATTGTCGGTGGATCTAACAGTGGTTGAAAATTCATTAATTGCAGTAAAGATTTAATAGCTTTTGTTTTCGACCTACGAGCATTGCTTTATGTGACTTTTGAATTATAGTCATAATAAAATAAATTAATAAAATAAATATCTTTTGGACTTTCCCACACATCGCCATCTAGTCCTAAAGTAAGCTACTCAAAGCTTGTGTTATGAGTGCCAGACAACGGATATAATACTTAAATACTTTTTAAATACTTGTTTGTAAGTACATACATGATATACATAGAAAACACCCGTACCAATACAAACATACAAGTTCATGCACACAAACCAATATAAACAGACATGTGATGATTGAAGTGAAAACAATTTAATGAAACGTGTACCAAATTATTAACCTTGAAATGCTATATCAACTTTAATAAATAGAAAATTGAATTATTTTATTAAGGGCTTATTCCACAATTGGCAAATAAGCATTATCCAAAAAATAAAATTCAAATATAGAACATCATTTCGTATGAAGTATTGGAAAAATAACGCTAGACAGAACCTATTTTAGACGACCCGTCTGGTGTAGTGGTCGAGAAATCGCCTACTACGCAGCGGGTGCGGGTTCGATCCCCGCACAGTACAAACATTTGTGTGGATGAACATGTCTGTTTGTATTGGTCTGGGTGTTTTCTATGTATATCATGTATGTATTTACAAAAAAAAAAAGTATTTAAGTATTATATCCGTTGTCTGGCACCCATAACACAAGCTTTGAGTAGCTTACTTTGGGGCTAGATGGCGATGTGTGGGAATGTCCAAAAGATAAAAAAGAAAGATATTGTGGAACAGGCCGTTGAATATTAACTTTTATCCAGACCACTTAAAATTTTCTTTGCACTTCCTATACTTAACTTACATTCAACAGTTAAATCCACATCCCGGTATGCCGTGCCCTCCGAGTTGCTAGCAGTACATCTGTATATACCGTTCTCAGAGCTCGTGACTTTCTTAAAATGAATGGTGTTTTCTGTTAAACCCATTTCTCTGAATCTGTCGTCATTATCCGATTGAAATTCCCAGGACAGTGTTGGTGGTGGTGTACCTTTAATTATTCTAAACAATGCTCAATATAAATAGGCTGGACTTTTAAGTTTAATTATAGTAATAGTAGTAATATGTATTTATAATGAATTGACATGATTTCATTATAATTAGTCTAGTTTTAAGGTAATTGATAAAAAATATTCAATTAACACTCTTAACCCCTGAAACGTCATTGGTCACTATTGTGCTAAATAAGCATTCTTTTGTTTAAAAATACAGTGTATTTTTTACCTGCAGTTGATGTCAACTGGATCTCCATTTTTAACGGTTATGTATTCGTTTTCCGTTTTATCTATTTTTGGTGGCTCTGAAACAAATTTATAAAGTTGTTTATATATTTCCAAACTTACTTTATGAAATAAAGTTAAGTGAAATTCCTGTTGTGTACCTGTTCCACTAATTTCAATTGCAAAATAAAATACTTTAGAACGTTTGACTTTGTTTTTAGCTCTACATGAGTAATCTCCTTTCAAATTCGGCTGCATGTCTTTGATTTTCAAATAAAACCCATCCGAAGAAATTTCGTAGTGATCGTTACTCTCAATGACATCCGAATCGAATCTCCATGTGATTTCCGCTGGGGGATAAGCGTCTACCTTACAAGTAATAAGCCCTTCTTCTTTGTATTTGATTGTTGTATCTGTAAAGTAAGATTAATTGTATTTTAAATGACTATGAGCTATAAAACAAACCAGCTTAATAAGAAAATTTTCGTCCATTTTTTTAATTTTCTTGTTTCTCAAGGTTCATACCTTTGGGCTCTTCGATAACAACTAAATGTTCTTTTTGAACAGTTACTACTGAAACTTTGGAGTTATGTTCACCGTTTCTATTTTTAGCGACACATTTGTACGTGGCATTTTCAATAACTTTTTCCATCTGCATTTCCACTCCATAATGGAATGAAGATGATGCTGCAACGGGCTGGAATTGATAAAAAAGTGCAAACATTCATTCTTTTTTAACATTAATTTTATATAAAAATTTTCTGTGATCGTTACAGTTTTACTTACAGCTGATGGTATTTCCTTTCCCGTTTTTTCATTCAACCAAGAAACTTCTGGCTTAGGATACCCTTTTACTGAACAACGTAAGAATAAAGGTTGATTGTAGTCTACCTTGACTTTTGTTGGCCCCTCAATAAATGTTTCGGGCTCTGGAAAACGATACAATACATTTGTAGTTTAAAAACAAATACGACATAATACCTATGGTAACCAACAACATGATATTATAACACGAATCGGTTAGTATCAAAATTTGTGCTCAATCATGCAGTATTAAAGTAACTGAGCAAATAAAACTAAACTAAAACGCAGTGTTTTTTGTAGGAAGCTTTAGCTCATACAGTTTGATTAGTTTACTGGTCTAAACATTTATCAGCCATACCATTTGTAAATTGTACAATTTCAATCTTACTTGTTTCTGTGATATCCAGTTTGAACTTCACGTCTTCTGATTTAAGTCCATTCGTTACGGAGCATTTATAATCTCCAACAAACTCTGGTAGCATTTGTTTGATAGTCAGAACGTCCTTTGCTTTTGATACTTTCATATATTCGTCCGTAGCACTCAACGCAGGACCAACCCATGTAATAGTGGCGGGAGGATGTGCATCTACTTTGCAATAAATATCGGTACTACTTTTGAAAGCAATTGTGGTATCTGCAAATAAAATTTGTGGTAATCACGTTGATTCGTACAATGCTAGTATTATTAGGTCGTCATCATCATCATTATCATTGTCAGCCGAACACGTCCACTGCTGAGCGCCATGTTCACACACACGCCTCTCTCACACGATTTTCAACAGCCACATTCAGCATGATCAAACAAAGTCTTCTATCTTGTCGGTGGACACCCTACGCTGCGCCTTTAGTCGAAAAGTCTCATATCTTGAACTTAATAGAGTATAAAACTGTATCTTACAGAAATTACCTTTTGGCTTTTGTGATATACTAATTTTTAATAATAATTATGACGAATTTTAATCAAAAAGTGTGCGATATAGTCGCAAATATAAGGAAAATTTATTAAGTAGTCAATTATTTTATACCATTCGCCGATAAATACTGAAAATGCAAGCATGGCTGCTTGATAAGCAAATTGTCGTCCAAATTCCTTAATTTTCGTGTTTCTCAAGGTTCATACCTTTGGGCTCTTCGATTACAACTAAATGCTCTTTTTGAAAAGTTACTACTGAAACTTTGGAGCTATGTTCACCGTTTCTATTTTTAGCGACACATTTGTACGTGGCATTTTCAATAACTTTTTCCATCTGCATTTCCACTCCATAATGGAATGAAGATGATTCTGCAACGGGCTGAAATGGATAAAAAAGTACAAACATTTATTTAACTCGTAACATTAATTTCATATCAACATTTTCGGTAATTGATACAGTTTAACTTACAGTTGATGGTATTTCCTTTCCCGTTTTTTCATTCAACCAAGAAATTTCTGGCTGAGGATACCCTTTTACTAAACAACGTAAGAATAAAGGTTGTTTGTAGTCTACCTTGACTTTTGTTGGCCCCTCAATAAATGTTTCGGGCTCTGGAAAACGATATAATACATTTGTACTTTTAAAACAAATATGACATAATACCTATGGTAAACAACAACATGATATCATAACACGAATCGGTTAGTATTAAAATTTGTGCTCAATCATGCAGTATTAAAGTAACTGAGCAAATAAAACTAAACTAAAACGCAGTGTTTTTTGTAGGAAGCTTTAGCTCATACAGTTTGATTTGTTTACTGGTCTAAACATTTATCAGTCATATCATTTGTAATTGTACAATTTCAATCTTACTTGTTTCTGTGATATCCAGTTTGAACTTCACGTCTTCTGATTTAAGTCCATTCGTTACGGAGCATTTATAATCTCCAACGAACTCTGGTAGCATTTGTTTGATGGTCAGAACGTCTTTTGCTTTTGATACTTTCATATATTCATCCGTAGCACTCAACGCAGGACCAACCCATGTAATAGTGGCGGGAGGATGTGCATCTACTTTGCAATAAATATCGGTACTACTTTTGAAAGCAATTGTGGTATCTGCAAATAAAATTTGTGGTAATCACGTTGATTCGTACAATGCTAGTATTATTAGGTCGTCATCATCATCATTATCATTGTCAGCCGAACACGTCCACTGCTGAGCGCCATGTTCACACACACGCCTCTCTCACACAATTTTCAACAGCCACATTCAGCATGATCATACAAAGTCTTCTATCTTGTCGGTGGACACCCTACGCTGCGCCTTTAGTCGAAAAGTCTTCTATCTTGAACTTAATAGAGTATAAAACTGTATCTTACAGAAATTACCTTTTGGCTTTTGTGATATATCCAAAAACTTCTTCCTTTCTGTTTTGACGGTAATTTTTTGAGTACTATCTCCATTGTCGTTTGCAGCTGAACAAGAATACTTTTTTGTTACAGTCACATTATTTAGTACTAGTTCTGCCATAAAGCTAGATGGTAATTTTTTAGTTACTACCTGAAACAAAAAAAACATAACACCATTTTGTTCTATTTTTAGTATAATAATAATAAAACATTTTGTTTGGGACACCCAACCGAGTTTAGTTTATATTACATTAATAAGTTTTTTATTGGCAAATAAATATGTTTTTTTGGTTTGGCCATAGAATTAGAATTGCATGTAGTTTCGTGCTCATTTTATTTCAAGGTTATTTTAAGGTTAAGTAGGAATAGTCCAGTCATTATTGACATTCGAAATGGAAAATTTAATTATAATTCCAAAAGTTTTTAAACTTCGGTCAAGTAAATGGTACATTGGGACGACAATAAATCTCATTTTGCAACCTTGTCCGCAGTCCGGAACATTGTTAAAATTGCAATTAAATTATTTTTTGCTGTATGGTCGTGGAAAAAAATCCAAAAGTTCTGCAAACTTGGGGAAGTTTTTGATATAATATTTCATATCACGTATTAAATTTGCAACCAATCTAAGTGTACGGATCATTTTTTGTTATTGAAAATAAATGTTATTTTTTTTGAACTGAATGAAAACGTTCCAAAAGTTCTGCAAACTTGACACATATATCGGAAAAATATACCGAACGGTTGTATAAATTTTCAACCTTTTTCGTTGACCGGAACACGTTTACTTATAATTCTTTTTAATTAGTGGTAATTTTTTCGAGTAAGGTGGTCTCGGAATAATTTCAAAAGTTTTGAAACTTGGTTGCAAACTTCGAAAACATCTATTCTGATGCATTTACAAATTTGAAACCTCATACGCGATCCGGAACTTATGCAATTTGCAAATATGATTTTTTATTTAATTTTTCACCTTCAAGAAAATTTCAAAAGTTCTGCAATTCGAGGGGACTGTTTAATTTTAGGATTAATGGTAGTATTTGAATTTGCAACCTCTCACGTAATTCGGAATCTTGTGTGATGTCGGATATTGCATGAGATCCGCAACTTTGTGTTCTTTGCAAAAATCGATTTTTCGCATTTTGTTATCCTTGAAAGAAATGCAAAAGTTTTGGATGGTCTTATTTTGGGATCGATACCACTATTCAAATTTGCAACTTCGCACGAGACTCGAAACCTTGTGTTATTTGCAAAAATCTACTTTTTTAATTTTATTCCGTCGAAAAAATAAATAGACATAATAAGAATTTCAAAAGTATAGAAAAAAGTATAAGGATATCAAATATTCGTAAAAAAGGTAAGTAAACATTAATGGACGACAATGCGTAGGTGAGTAACGGTGTATTTAATCCCCAGATTTGTTTTATTCATCAAAAAATACGTAATTTATAACAGCGATGTGTAGGGTCAGATGTTCAACAATGAAATAGTGGTACACAATGAAACTTTGTAATATTTACAAAATTCGTCGTTGCCACACCGTGCAATATATTGCGTCAAGACGATCTCGAGAACCCCCTTCTATACCCCAGTTTGCATCGGCACCGCATGGGTGAGTACTTTTGTATGGAGCATTTTACGTTTTTTTTTTTAACAAAAAAGTAAGTATTTTCTGCTAAAATTTTACATTTTTACCACCGCCCTGGGAACTTACAACGCGTGCACACTGAAGACAGACGAAAAGTTGCTCAAACTGGATGAAGAATTGATCAGGTTACACTGGGACATAGTGAGTTTCTCGGAAGTCTGAAGAGAGGGCGAGGACACGATAACTCTGAAGTCGAGCAACCTGCTCTTCTACCGGGAGTGCAACCAACAACAGTCCCTAGCTGGCGTTGGGTCGGCGTATCCAAGAGGTTTCTTTAGGGATATATCTTATACTTAGAATATCCACTAGAAATGAGATAGACTTCATCATGACCTCCAAGAGACGGTTATTAAGGGGTGCCACCGCGATCAACAGGGTAAAAACGGCAGCGAGGGCAGCGATCGCCATATTGGATCGAAGCACATTGAATAAAAATGTCAAATTGGAACGGTACAGAACCGAACGAACCACGCTCCGACCTACTCCTGCCCATATCCAAAATCCCAAGAATTTTCAAATCGAGTTGTAAAGCCGCTTTGATTGTCAGTGGAAGATATATCAACAACGGGTTTATGGAAACTATCTAAACGGTGGGGTCTAAGTTTTTTAGGCCTGGTCGTAGAAATAGACCTCAAAAACTCTCGGTCCACACTCTCTTCCTTATAGCTGAACGTCAATCGATGACACTGCAGATCTTCGTTAATGCTGAAAACTACGGGCAACTTAATAGACGTCAGATTTAAAAGTGAAATTGTGTACATTTTGGAGAATTAATGCGTCTTAAACATGGTGACTTGATCGGTGATTGATTGTTATTACAGCGGCATAAACCCAGCAAATAATCATTCAACAGGTAAATTAGTCCGAATCGAAGCCTCTTATTATACTACTTATATTTACCAACGCGCTTCAAATTTTAAGTACGCAGTTTGATTATTCTATTCTACAAACGTTAATTTACGTAAAAAAAAAGACAGAATAACACAGGGAATGTATATCGACGAATATTTTGTATAATCAAATAATATTTAGTTTTAAACTAGAGCTGCATGTTCAATATTTTGTGTCGACTGACTGTCATGCAGTAAACTACTACATTTAACATAGGAACATTGTTATAAATCTCATTTAAAGCTACAAATGTTACTTACTTATGTTAGTTACTGACATCTTAAATCGGTTTCGTTTGACAGCTTTTACTTGTCCTTCTATTCCGATAGGAATATTAATTTTATGAAATAAACATATTCCGGTCAACGTAAAAGGTTGCAAATTTATACAATCGTTCGGTATATTTTTCCGATATATCTGTCAAATTTGCAGAACTCTTGGAACCTTTTTCTTCAGTTTAATAAAGAAAAACATTAATTTTTAATAACAAAAAATGTTCCGTACACTTAAATTGGTTGCAAATTTGACACGTGATGTAAAATAATATATTTAACACCACTCCAACTTTTGGAATTTTGGTCTCAAGAACTGAGCAAATTATCATTTTTTGCATTTTTAACAATGTTCCGGACCGCAGAACAGGTTTCAAAATTTTATAGTTTGTTTTAATACCGTTCCCGACCTTACATCAAAATTTGAAAACTTTTGGAATTATAATGAATTAATTGTCTTGACTGACTGGACTAGAATTCCTACTTGCAAGTTAGGTAGGCAGGAACAGTAATAATTAACTAGCTAAACGGTCACCTATCATATTCATATTCATATTCATTTATTTGTCAACTAAGTGTTACATACATACATATAACAGGTCTTCTAGACAATTGCACTTATGACTTAATAACCCTTTCAGTTTGGGTATTGCAAAATTATTTGAGGGATATATTAAATTATGTAATAATCTAATATAAACACATCACAAGTGTCTAGGGATCAACATATATTTTTGCAATAACTTTTCTCCTGATTGATATTAATTAAAATTTTCTTTAAGGAATCATCAAATAAAGTGTTTTCGTTTGTCTACAGTAACGATAAACCAAGTCACCTTTGCATTAATAAAGAAATTTGCCATTTTCCTACTAAAGGGATTTTTGACATTTGAACCACTAACATTAAAGACTGAAATAACAGTTTTCTTTAAAATTTTATTGGGTAACTTTTAAACAATTAATTATCCGTGTTTCTACCGCGAACACTAACAACACAAGAATATCGGTTTGGCATACTCAAAATGAGTTCATCCAAGTCACGCTGTGGAATGGCCGCCCATGTTCGTTGCAACAACAAAAAAAGGTCTTCTTGCGACTGGATACCCTCCATATTCGGCAGAGCTCTTCTCTGTAGCATATCCCATCCATGCTCAATCGGGTTCAAGTCTGGCGACTGAGCAGGCCAGGGCAGGACATTGATGTTAGCTGCGGCGAGAGTCTGTCTTACAACTCTTGCGGTGTGCCGTCGTGCATTATCATGCATTAACTGAAATAAGGGACCGATTTGCACTTGTAAAGGAACGATGACGTCTGATACAATCGTCTTAGCATAAATTTGAGCGTTGAGGTTGCCTCTGATCCGAATCAAATCAATTCTTCCGCCGATCCAAATACCCGTCCATACCATGATGGTTCCACCACTATAAGGATGGACTTCCTGGCAGGATTTTAATCGCTGTTGGCGTCCAGGTATTCTACAGTGTCGTATACGTCTTGTATCCGGTCTCATACCAAAACGAGACTCATCAGAAAAGCACACGAAACGCCATTGTTCTTCTGCCCAATTTCTGTGTTCAAGAGCCCATTGATATCGAATCCTACGATTGTGAATTGCTATAGGTGGTACCTGTAGCGGTGTTCTGGAATGAAAGTTTCATTTCATGCAAGCGGTTTCTGACTGTCGCTAATTACGTTCCCTGAAGAGTGATGAAGCCTCACGGCTAACATCATGGCGGTTATTGTTGGAGTTCTTCGAGCTGTGGTTTGAATGTATCGGTCTTGTCTCCGTGTGGTGCAGCGATACAGTCCTCCATGGCACTCAGACACGGTACCAGTGCTTCGGTAACGTGTCCAAAGTCGGCTGATAACACTCTGACTTGTATTAAGAGCTAAAGCCACAGTACGTTGCCGGGAACCAGCTTCTATCATTCCCACGGCTCTGAGCATTTCTTCCCTGCTTAAATGACGTCGCCGCTCCATAATAACGTTGGTTTTAATCAGTATTAGGGAAACAGTAGCACTAATAATGTCTTCAATGCGTTGTACGTTTTTATAGGGAAAATATTGACAGCTGATTTTCATCTTTACTCGAATTTGATTGACAGTTCCTGTTTCAAATTATGAAATGCACCAAAAAGGATCCATATAAATTTTTAAAATCATAAATTTATTACAAAGCCACATCTCAATCTCAAGAAATCCGCATAAAAATGCTTGATCCCTAGACACTTTTGATGTGTGTATAAAATTCTCGTTTCACAGTTTTCGTTGCCATACTCCTCCAAAACGGCTTGACCGATTTTGATGATTTTTTTGTGCTTATCCGGTATCTATGAGAATCCGTCAAAATCTATTTTTCATCCCCCTAAATGTTAGGGGTAGTCCACCCCTAATTTTTTCATTTATTTTTTAGACCAAATTTTTAATTTCTATTTTTTTATGATACAACATACAAAAATACATACAATCCTCAATTTTCACCCTTCTACGATCAACCCTTATTTTTTAATAGCCATTTTAGTAATTTAAGGGTGAAACAAAATTCGCTGGGAATGCTTAACTTTTAAAATTACGGGACTCGGCGGGACGGGACCGGAGCAGGACGGGGCCAGCCCCGGGGGCGAAACAAAGTTCGCTGGGTCCGCTAGTTATATTATAATAATAACAATAAAACTTAAAAGTATTACATTTGGACTTACAATTATAGTGATTACTTAAAGTTTTGACTATATCAGAGCAACTTAAGCAAAAAATAAAATAAACAGTTGGTTATTTATTATTAGTTATTTATATGTTTGTATTTTGTTACCATTTATGTCTTTGTTTTTATCTATTTAAGTGTCAAGTTTTATGTATGTCTTAATTTTTGTTTTATTATTTGGGTATCAGTTTATTTTATTTTATCACTGTTTATTTTTTGTTCAATGTTCACATATTTTATTATAACATTTATCTATCATAAGTTCTGTATGTTTTTTTTTAAAAAAAAATATTTATTAAATAACTTGTATTTTTCAAATTAAAGTAAACATTTGGTACGTTATTTGTTGTATTTTAATATTCTTTATATTTATATTATTATTTATATTTGGGTATCAGTAGATATAACATCATTTTGTATTGTCTGGTAAATATTCACCTAAATTATAATAACATTTATTTATAAGGATTTTTTAAAGCTTTTTATCTAAACAAAAAAGAGTTTTATTGGAATTCAGGCGGTAGTCAATATATTTATTTTAGGTAACAAACATAGATTAATATACAGACCCATAATATTGTTAGTAAAACTTAAAATAATGAAAAGTAAGTAACAATTATCATGAAATAATGCCAAACTTTTAATCTTGGACAATAGGAATGTCCCATACTGAGTATTTGTGTCTGCCTCACAAACGTTTGGAGGCGAAAAAGTTCCTGTCTGCAAAAACGTTTAGGATGCTGTTTCTACTTTCTCGCAGGCAGCAAAAGAGTAATTTGCACCGCTTTCTAATGAGAGTATGGTAGGCATGGCATCAGTGAGTGCTTCGGCGAACATGCCGGACGCACTGCAAGACCGCTGCAACCCTATCAGCGTCCCATTACTATATTGCACACGCAGCGTGCTGTTCAAAATTGCAATCAAAAGTATTTTGTAGGTATCTTAAGTCACTAAATTTATTGATTATGTACTTACTTCTGTCGAAAGAGTAGTTCCGTCTTCATCTTTCCATTCTATGGTAGGTTTGGGATAGGCTTCTACATCACAAACTATTTTGGCATCGGTACCGTAATCTACTTCAATGATAGGCCCGTTATATATTGTTGTGGTCGGTGACATAGGCTTGGGCGTTCCTTGAATTATTTTAATAATATTTTAATAATAATTGTGACCAATTTCAATCATAAAGTGTGCGGTATAGTCGCAAATATGAGGTAAAATTATTAAGTAGCCAATTATTTTATACCATTCGCCGATAAATACTGATAATACAAGCATGGCTGTATGAGATTCAAAACGAATAAAACGCGTGCATCAATAATATGTAGCAATTGAATTTTAGATTTATTTGCAGTAAAATAAAATTTAGAACGAACCGAAATATTTTTGGACTTCAAGAAACGTTTCGCTTTCTCTAATAATAATACTTTTGCTTTCTTCGTGATATCCCGAAACCTAAAAAAATAATATAAATCAGTATACTTTAGTTGTTCACCGTTTAGACAACATTTCTTATTTATTAAAAATAATCAAAGTAACTTACTGCAATTTTAAATAGTCCATCTGGGGGTAAGATTTTGTCCGTAATGTAGATGTTATCCTTAGCGTTGAGTAATTTTAATGGAATAATAGTTTTACCGCTATTATCGGTTAGGATAATTTCATTGGGAACATATTTGTCCTTTGAGAAAATCTGCACACAAATATGAGACGGTGTGTCTGAAAACAGAATTAATACCTATGTTATCTTACACATATTTCCCAAAATAAAACTATGATTTCATTTGAATACAAAAAAAGTCATTTAAAAATAATTTAAAGCCTGTTTTCTTTTTTTACAAAACTTGTGAGAAATAGTCACATCATAATGTGCCTACAAAAATATCAGCAAAAACATGTTCTTTAACTATTTAAAACAATCTTAACGAGAGTTTAGAATAACCTTTTGGATGTCATAAGGCATGTATGTCACGTTTGATAAGAATAATAAATAAATTCGATAAGAATTACTGGTAATTTATTATCATACGGGACGATATATGTTCAAAAGATGAGGTTAAAATAAACACAAGTTGTGGTAAAATAATGTTTGACCTACCTTTTATTGGCAATGGCGGTATATCTACCATAGTGCTAGGTTCGGAAGGCGTGAAACCATATTTGAAACTAATTGTGGTGGTGGCATCAGCTTTAAACGCCGATTCTGATTCGCTTCCAGCTTTAGCTGTGTAATTACCGGGTCCGAGATTAGGTAATTTTACAGACTGAAATATGTTCATTTTATTACATTTACTTAACAGTAAACATACTGACTTACAGTTGCCCAAAGCGTCAGTATGCTAGTCACACAGTGAAAGTGGTCAAACAAACATTATAATAAAATAAAACAAATAAGCTACATTATATCTATAATTAAATGTCAGAAAAAATACACATTATAGTCAGTCAGAGTCATTAAAAGTAATCAAATTCTTATGTCAGTTCAGTAATACTACTGCGAAAACACTCAGGAAACAAACTTTATATATAAAAAATAAATAAATAATAATAAATATCATTTGGAAATTCCCACACATCGCCATCTAGTCCCAAAGTAAGCTACTCGAAGCTTGTGTTATGGGTGCCAGACGACGGATATAATACTTAAATACTTTTTTTTAAAAAAAAACATACATGATATACAGAGAAAACACCCAGACCAATACAAACAGACATGTTCATGCACACAAATGTTTGTATTGTGCGGGGATCGAACCCGCAACTCGCTGCGTAGTAGGCGATTTCTCGACCACTACACCAGACGGGTCGTCAACAAAAACAGGTTTGTGCATGAATTGACTGAAGACAGCTTCAGCAAATATGTCAATATCATAGTCGTTGGCGAGTTTATCTCCTACAAGGCGTAGAGCCCGAATGGTGGGAGCATTCGCGGCGTACTTTTTGCGCGCTGCGGGCAACAAGCGTGGTCGCCGTCGCGGCGCCTCCAACCCTTCCGCGTTCCAGCTTAAACGATTAGGATCGATTTAATCGAAATGAGCTCACTCCATCGTCACTTTGTACCGATAACGCGAGGCTTAGTCTAGCGGTAACTAGCTAGAGTCAAAAGCAATACAATTTCTAAAAGAATAGGTAATATCTTTATGTTGTGGCAGCCATTCCACTTCACGCCGAGTAAGTAAGGTAACTCTAGAAGAATTAAAACTTAGGACCTCTGTTACAAATATTGAAACGACATAAATAAAGGCAATACTTACGGTAGCTCCGGGTTGATCAACAAGTTTTGTAGGTTTTATTATAGTCCCGTCAGGAGCAGTAATGTCCTCAATTTTAGGCTTAGTGCCAGTACAACTAAGTATCGGGTCTTTCATGGCTGGATCTACTGGAATCTAAGAATTGTAATAAAAAATAAAGTGCGGTCTCCCTAAAGTTCTAAATTCAAAATTCAGTGTACCTGTATCTATTAATAAATGAATTGAAGCAAATTCGTTGAAGACATCAGAAAACACGAATACAAAATACTTTGGACTCATAACGATATGGTCCTAAAATTAATGGTCCTAAAGTATTAAGTAAACTATGTAGGATAGTTATTGAAACGAGCTCATAGAAGCTTACCGTGACTTTATGTCCGTATCCGACAGACAGTGTTCTGGATAAAATTTCTGTTCGCCTGCTTTTGATATTCTCTGCTACGTGGTTTAAGATCTAAAAGAATATTTAAATGCACACAGCGATAGAAGCAAAAAGGGAAAATACAGACCCTGCTATAAATAAGGTGTGAGCTGTAATAGGAGCAAAAATAAATGTATTGTTATTTTCAAACAAAATAAATCGAACCTGAAAAGTATCGCAATGACCCGAGTGCATGGCCACCAGCACGCTGTGTCCCGACCACTCGGGCCCGAGTGGACATATTTTTTAAATAATAATTCCTGAAAT
This sequence comes from Pyrausta purpuralis, assembly GCA_963924145.1. Taxonomy (NCBI): domain Eukaryota; kingdom Metazoa; phylum Arthropoda; class Insecta; order Lepidoptera; family Crambidae; genus Pyrausta; species Pyrausta purpuralis. The sequence goes on from OZ001652.1 coordinate 14,312,035, forward strand.
ATTCTTTGTAATTTTGTAAGGCAGTTAAAGTGTTAAGTCGGTTTTGTCAATTGTAGGTAGTTGTAGTCAATTTTGATATACATCTATTAGGATATAAAACTTTGGCTTACTATAAATCTGAGTTAACAGTTATAGTCTTTAGTTATCTGTCTTTTAGAGCTAGGATTTTAGAGCACTATGACCAGGGCGCGTATTGCGATGGAGTTTTGATAGGTAAGCGGCTAAGCTTTACTTATACATTGGCAATTTGTATTGCGATTTCGCATGATATAATATTTTTATTATGCAACATAAATATTACTACTGTACCATTGTTGTATTATTATAATATTATATTATTGATAAAATTCGTTTACACGGTCGGAATTGAGCTGCCTGGAAATTGAACGGCTAAAGTTGGATCGAGATCAAAGCAACCTTTAGTTTGAAGAATAACAGATACATTTTTTTGCTCCTATTACAGGCCACACGTTGTTGAAGCGAAAATAAACAACCAATATCTCCAAATTATATTTAAGTCTAATTTTGGTATACATAAGTTTGAAACACCCTTCTGTTATTTCAAGGTAATGGAAATGTAAGGTCCGTAGCGATTGGACTGCAGTGTGTGCGTGTTTAGTAGTGTCAGCTTCATAAGAGTTGGTATGGCGAGTGAATTAACTTATGCACCGGTATCTTACCGCTACCATGAGTTTACTCGCTAGCGACGACACGTAAAATTTTTGTATGGACAATTTTAGTTCCGTTAGTGATCGCTAGAGACGCTGTGCAATTTTAAATAGACTTTTTTTACGTCGTCGCTAGCGAGTAAAACCGTTGTAAACTCATAGAACCGACAGAATCTTATAACGTGTAAAATGCGCAAAACCTGAAAATAGTTTGATTGGAACATAAAATTATTATCCCTTAGGAATAGAACGACAAGAGCGAAATGCCACTAGCAGAAGCCTGTGTGATAAAAAGAGATGCTAGATGCGATGTAGCAGAACCGTTTTTGGCGGCTGTCAGTAGTTTGGAAGCCCATGAAGGCTCGCTAAAAATTTCTTTCATTTGATTTTAAAAAAATAAAGTTAAATTGTGTATATTTTGGAGAAATAGTTCTCCTGAAACATGGTGACTTGATCGGTGATTGATTGTTGTTCAATACAGCGAAATAACACCAACAAATAATCATTCAACGGGTATTAGTCCAAATCAAAGCCTCTCTTAATATACGATTTATATTTACCAATGCGCTTCAAATTAAAGTACGCAGCCTGATTATTCAATTCTATAAACGTAATTTACGTAAAATCTAAACACAGAATAACACAGGTAATGCATATGTACGAATATTTTGTATAAATAAATACACATACATAATTAGTTTTACACTAGAGCTGCATGTTCGATATTTTGTGTCGACTGTTTATCATGCGGTAAATTTATATGTGTAACTTACTCGTAGGAAGATTGGATTATACCAACTGAACGAAATGTTACTAACTTAAGTTAGTTATCAGACTGCCATCTTAAAACGGTGTCTTTTGACAGTTTTTACTTGTCCTTCTCTTCCGTAAGAAATATTAATTTTATGGATTGGAACAACAAACTGAATCAATTGAACCACTTTTTAATGCTTCGAGTACGGAGATTCCAGACACAATTGATTTTCAATTGTTATGGACCACGATCGTGGTCTTAGAGACTGGACGTATTAATAAGGGTTCATATGAAAAAAAAACTTATGGTTTAGAATGTTTTTACACACTCACAGTGTCATATTTTATATTCATAGAGCTACCGTGCTGTCAGTCCGACCTTGCGAAATTTGTGGCCTCTTATGGATACGTCATTGCGTGACGCTTAGCGCCATAGATTCCATTTTGGTATAAAGGCTTTCTTAACGTGCACAAAATCTCGTAACTTGTGTATGTATGTTTCTATATTTGTATGTTTGTCTCAGGATTTCTCGAAAAACGAGAAGTCATAGCGAGATTATTCTTTTATTATAGTTCAACTAAGGGTACACTGTAAGTTTCCATAAAATCAGTCCAGTAGTTATTGATATGTAAGTATATTTACTACGGGACTAATTTTTTTTATTAAAAAAAATATTTCAAAAATTAAACCGCCTGCCTTCAAAAAACTGACTTAAAAGCTTAATAACGCTTTTGCCTACTATTAAGGAGAATCAATTTTTTTTGGAGGCTGCGTATCATTTGTGTAGATAAGCGGTTTATTTTTTTAAATTATTTTTTTGGCATTGATTTAATAAAGTTGTCATAATAACCTCTGTCACAGCTTTTTTTTTCAAAGAAAACACTGCACCTTTTGTAGCCGCAGCAAGATCATAGTAATATTTATATCCTGGATTAGGCCGACGGATTCTTCGAACACATGCTCTATTATGCGTCAAAATAAATGTTATCTAAAATAAATTAAATGTTATTATTATTTCAATATTAGAGTTGCAATGACATGCAATTTTTTTCAAACGTCTGTACTTATTATCTAATATTGTTTTATTGCATTTATTTCATCAGTCTTGTAATAATAATTTTAGTTTAGTAACGGGTACCTGTGTCTTTTTACTTATTGCAAGGTTTTGAACCTCACCCAGGAACTGGGTGTCGTCGGCCACGTCATCAGTGAATACGTATATAAATGATCCGGGACGACTGTTTTCTAGACCAAGCTTAATACCAGATAGACAACTTTCAGGGCAATTTCCTCCATCATGCGCTTTTATTCCCGATAAAATTTCTCTAAATATAGTGGGGTTCCTGGTTCTCGCTAAAAATCTTGCGTCTTCAGCTAAAATAATATACACTTCTTAAAGAAGAGATGAAATGGAAATAAAAGTTTTTTGTCAATACTATGAGTTTTACTAAATAGCATGTTTAGTTTTGCGGAATGAATACTAATGCTATTTGGTAAAGAAAAGTTAAGAAAAGTAGTGACCATCTTCAATTTTATAATTTATAAGTAACTGTTTAAATCTGACTTACGCTTATCATTGAAGGTTATCACAAGAACCTCCTCAATCGGAGAGTCCTCTGATTTCATTACTGCATCAAAAATAAGATTGACTCCATCTTTCACTTGATTGATATCGTATTGCATAGATGCTGTATCGTCAATCACAAATGTTAAACTACCCTTGTCTAATTGACATATTACTAAACCAACATAACACATCGAAAACACAGTTAATTTAAGCAACATAATTATCGGTACGGTTACACTATCGCAGTCGAGTGCATAAAAGCAACTGAACGAAGCTTAGGTTCCAAAAGTATTATGAAATCGTAGGTAATCTCTTTTAAACTCACGTCAATTATTTCCTCTAATGCACGGTATTACCAGATATTGTTATTGGAGTTAGCAATTGAATAATTATAACACAATGACGTAATACAGATGCAATTTACTCGTATCATTTATTACATAAGTAAATTACCCAAATAGGCACTGAATTTGTTAGGTACATTTCAAAGGAAGATAAGCGCTATATTTATTCACAGAATTGATAAACATCAACTAGTATGAAGACCCTGGCCACGCAGGAAGTTCATTCAAGATTCTCTGGTTGCCAGCGCCGAAATGGTCTGTGTAGCCGAACGCTTTCTCGAAATCGGGTAGACTACAGCAGAAGGTGTATCCGTTGGTGGGATCCCTCCAATTGACGCCAGCCATCCAGGAGACATCTCTGCAAATATCCCTGCACACCATATATCGGTATGCTTCTCCCGATGTGAGATCGGGACTGTTAACTTGAACAATGGCTAACGATGACTTTGCATCCGGACTTTGGACCACCTGGAAAATAGATGATTCGTATCATCATTCCCAATATACATTTTTGCCTTACAAAGTAATAATGCGTTCAAACGTGTGTCTTGTTTGTATCTTAAATGAAAAGAAGTATTTTTGATATCTGGATAATTTGTTATGTTTGTTTACTTAACCTAATAGCACGGGGGTGCCACCAATGTGCAAATTGCGATTAAAACGTTCACATACTGAACTTTTTATCAGAACCTTGAAGTTATATTATCTATTAGGGTTCTCCCATTTTGTAAGTGAATAAATCTTTGTATACATTTTGTCACATCATTAACAAACCTTCCACAAATACTGAGGCACAGGCACCAGGCCTCTTGGGTCTTCAATGGTAATATTTTGGTGTTCTCCTTTGTCATTCTTCAGGGTGAGCTGACCAGCAGTTCCCGTCCACACCAGTAGGCTCCCAAACGAGGATTTGGATAGTTTTCTTACTCGTTTTTCAAGTTCATTCCAATTCTATTACAAAACAAAGCATGATTTCAATGTTGTCAATGTTTTACTTGACAGTTTTTAGGGTTCCGTAGCCGAATGGCAAAAAAACGAAACCCTATAGTTTCGTCAAGTCTGTCTGTCTGTCGGTTTGTCTATCTGTCTGTCTGTCTGCCCGTCTGTACGTCTGTCCGTCCGTATGTCACAGCCACTTTATTCTGTAACTATAAACGTGTGATGCTTATAGTTACAGAATAAAGTTAATTTAATTTGGTAGGAAGATGTATACTGTTAACCACTTTATAATTCTTATACAAACAATAAAAATAACGATATTAAAGGGGGGCTCCCATACATGAAACTAAAACCATTTTTTTTGACAAATCTATGTTATCCTAATCTTTTAAAATAACATAGAAGTTCCTAAAACTATTTTCTTATTAAGTCTTACGTTTGATAGATAGATGCTTCTAATGTGGTAAAATGGGCGTCCCCAACCTCCTACCTTCTAAACTAAGCAACTGAAATTTTAAAAAAAATAGTGTAGATCTTAACAAATACTTTTAAACAAAATTTGTCTGGACGAGATCTAACAAGTTGTTTTTGAGATATAGCATCAACAACCGCAAACATAACTTTGTTTTTCATACAAACACTATAAAAAACAAAGTTATATTTGCTGTCAACAAAATATTGTGGTATTTTAGCTAAGTGGAAGTAAGTGAATTCCCTTATTCAGTTAAAGTTGGCACGGAACCCTCAGTGCGCGAGTCCGACTCGCACTTGGCTGTTTTTTTTTAAGTTGGTAAGTTCTCACCTACTGAAATATCGGGTCTCAACAAATTTATGGATTACCGAAATTAACTGCATTCCTTCTTGTGGCTAATTTTGATGCTTAAAAACAACAACTTTTCGTATGGGATCATCATCGTAATCTCCAAAGAAAATTTGGCTTTCTCATAGTAGATGCCGATAAGCTGATGCTCGTTTGTATGGAAAAGTAAAAAAAAGGGATTTCGGTGTTGGTCCCATACATAAAGTTGTTGTATTATGGCAACCGAACCGCACCACCGAGAAAGAATGCAGTATATTTTTTTAAACCATGTGTAATAACGAATAATATCTTTTGTGTTATTTCAAAAGTATCATCATCATCATCATTATCAGCCAAAGGTCGTCCATTGCTGAACATAGGCCTCCCACACGGCTTTCCACAGCGACCGATCACTAGCGGTATGCATCTAGTTTGATCCTGCGATCTTTGCAAGGTCGTCTGTATATCTTGTCGGTGGACGTCCTACGCTGCGTCTTTGGTCGAAGGGTCTCCAATCTAGAACTTTCCTTTTTCCAAAGTTTGAGCTATATTACACATATCGTGATGTTTAACAAAATCTAGTCAGTTGTTTCCCAAACATTTGCATATATGATTATAGTAGGTCAAGTGGTACCCCGTGGCTCCACCGTGGTGAATTTTACCTTATGTGCTATTCTGATGTACTCGTATGAGATATACTATTGTAAAATTTCTTCAAAATACAACATAAGTTTTTGCATGCAAGAGTAAGAAAGATGCGTTTATACATTCATCCTCATAAACTTTGCATTTATAATATTAGAATGATTTACCTTGGCATTACATGTACTCCAGTGTGGGATAACGTTCAAATAATTCAACGCAGCTTTTTGGGGAAGCCCCAAACCTAGATCACGAGTATTCACGAGTAGTCTTTTATCGAAACAACACCTGTCTTCAGCATGGAACCATTTCCTCAAGGTATATGAGATGACTTTGATTTGCGTATCACATTTATAGACTCCATCAAATTCTAACGGCAAGGAGTCATGTTGCCACATTGGCTCTTTCAACTCAACGTCACTTATCGATCTATGCATTTCTTGTTTAGCGTAAACTGGCACATTATAGTCCTTATTGATACAAACTTGGAACACTTCTTGGAAATCCCCTAAGAAATCAAAACCTATTTGGATTTCTTCTGTATTTTCAGATCTGCATTGCCTGCTAGTTCTCCTGATTGTAGGTTTAATTTCGTCTTGGCATGTTAAGTCCGAGAAATCATAGAGGTACCCATCAACAAGAAAGTCTCTTTCTCTTTCACATACGGCTGTTATTTTAGTTTTAGTCGTAGGTATGTTTGTGAAACCTCTCGGACAATATAATAAAATACCTTTATTTGTAGGAATTTCAATGTTACCGTTTCTGTTCTCAAAATGAGGAAATTCATAAGTATCTTCGTCGATTATAAGTGGTTGATTATTTGTAAAATCGTCTTCAAGGCTTAAAATGCAATCTGAAAAAGTTTTAGTTTTATCATTCATAGTAATAGTTAACTTTATATTATGCAGATTGTAGTGCAATCAATGATACTAACCTCGAGATAAAATTTCAAAAGTGCGATTAATGCTACCAAATTCATTCGATACAGTACAAGTATATTTTCCCCTTTCATCAAAAGTCATCAATAGCTCATACACAAAATTGCTGCTTTCGATTTCTTCGCCTTCATTTTTCCAAGTTACCTGCAAATAAAAGTAGAGAAATACAATTTTTGGACTACAATATATCAAAGTAGCACCTGTACAATTTTGTGCATCTCCATGCAAATCAAAATTTTTGGCATTTTCTATATGCCTGATGTTATAATTAAATCTCAACAAACAACCACACAGATGTAATCCAAGATAGCTATAATTATACCTGTGGTCGGGGCTCCCCATTGGCTTCACAGTCTAAGAAAGCCGGCATACCTTCGCTAAAATTTATAAGTGATTCGGCCTCTGCGATGAATTCTGGTTTGTATCCAACGGTTACCCTAATACTTCCAGACTGAGAACCAGTAAAATTACTGACACGACATGTGTATATGCCACTATCCGATATTTTTACATTCTCCAAATTCGTTGATAAACCAATTCCAATAGGTTTTTTATCCTGAAATTCATATTTTATTTGAAAGATCATTTAGCACAGTTATGTTTATTCTAAATGTAAAGAAAAAAAGGTTCAAACCTTGTACCAACGAATTGAATCTAAAACAGTATGAGGAATATCGCAATCAATTTGACTTGACTTTCCTACTTCAAGCGGTATTGTTTTTGTAGGTCTCGTATCATCAGGAAAAGCTAAAAATAATTATAAATATAATTAATTTTATATGAACCGTTGCCATGTTTATAGTTATATGTTATTTATTTATTTATAATAATAGCAGGAAACACTTACGTTTTACAACGACAAAATTTGTCTGCCTTGCAACTCCGAAGTCATTACTGGCCTGACAAATATAGTCACCAGCAGATTTAACATCCATATTTTTGATAACTAATGTCCCATCTTCTTGTATGTCGTACCACTTCGATCCTGAAATTAAAATAATAAAATTCAGAAAGCCACAAAATGTTTACATAACAATTATTCTACTGCTAAATTTGCATTGCAAATGTGCAAGATATAATATTGAACTAACCTGAAGCAACATTGAATCCCCCTTTCATCCACGTGATAGTAGGTTTAGGATTGCCCGTAGCTTTACAAGGGACCCTAATTACCATATCACCGTCTACGGCAGTATAAATGTTTGTGGTCCCAGGTTCTATTGTAGGCGGTACTGCAAAAATTGAGTAAATAACACAAATCAACTAAAAATAAAATGAACTGGTTTAAATCAAACCAAAATAAAAAGTTTTAATAGTTACCCATTACTTTGACACGATATGTGATGTTGGCAGAACTTTCAACATTACTAGCAATACAAGTATAAAATCCATCTTGGGTTTTCCGTATATTTTTAAGATCTAATTGATCGGATGCATGACTTTTACTGAAATCATAGATATTAACGTTAGATTAAACCTTATGGTAACAATCCAACACATGATTTTACAACGATTTTAAAAATAATAGAAATGATCGAAGATATATTGTTAAATGATTATGAACATCGCAGACCGCTTGCAAGTGGTTGCAGGGAAAAACTTTGGGGAAAGCCTATGTTCATCAGTGGCAGTCCTTTGGCTGATAATGATAATGATCATACTTAATGATGATAATGCTCAGATTACCTAATTTTCCTAACTGAGGTTATGTTATCTGCTGAACTAATGAATATCCACTTTAATGTAGGTTTCGGGTAACCATCTGCATGGCATTGTAACTGTAGGTATTTTCCTTCCGAGATTTCAAATGTACTTTGTTCTGGAGGAACGATCGTAACAGGGACTGGAATGTAAGTGAATAACATATTTTTTAGAAATGTCTGTTAAATGTTATTTACTTTTAAAAAAAAGTTCATTATAATATAAATCTTACCAAAGTAATCGACCCTGATAGTCTTATTAGCAGATCCCAAGGAATTTGATACTACACATTCAAACAATCCTACGTAGTCTTTGGAACCTGTAAACCTGCAAAATATAGTGCAATAATTATCAAAGGGTCAATTTATATTAAGGACCTTTGTATGCTACAACTTACCTTAAGCTGTTATCTCTGAAGATGTGATGTTTACGATCGCTAAATATTTTGTTACCATTTAGAAACCAGTGAACGCGTGGTTTCGGCACACCTTCTGTCACACATATGAGAGTTGTTTCTTGTCCTTCCTGTGATCTGACATACTTTATATCATCTCTTATAGTTGGTGGATCTAAAAATTCAATTTAGTGATACAAAACAATCATACCTTATTGCATTGAAAATTTACGTTTCATCTAAGACAGCTTTAATCATTTGCAATAATCCTCTTTTTTTTAGCGTACGATTAAAATTATATCCAAGTCACTCACACTGGACAGTAAGTTCAAGAAGATGATGATCACGACCAGCTTCGTTACTAGCGAGGCATCGGTAGAAACCAGCATTATCTTTGCTCACTTTGTACAGCTGTAGAACTTCAGATTTTTCCTCCAATTCAACAAACCTTTGAGAGTCTCGAGATAAAAAATACCAAACAATCTTTGGATATGGTATTCCCTTAAGGATTCTTTAACAAAACACATATAAAGTCTTTAAATGTAATATTATTATGTTGGATATTTAAAGAAATTTGTTAAAAATAAAGTATTTTACCTGCATTGAATTTCTGCATTTTCACCAATTTTAGTAGCTATTTCTATATCCGTTTTGTTAATTTTAGGACGTTCTGTTGGCAGATTAAAAAAATATATAATCCTTAATATAAAACATATATTAATGTTGGTTACCCATTGATCTCAGAAACGATTTCCCTTACCAAATCAAGGTATGGTGAGTTAAACAGTTTTCAAATCTTCGAAAGTGTCTCGAGCAGAGTGATACTCGTATACCTTACACTCAGAATAACCGAAAGCTATTCGCTGAAGTTAATACAGGTATATGAAGACGTCGGGGCACCCTGATAAAGAGGTGGAGGAAATGTATAGAAGTAAGTACATAATACATACATATCATATATAATACGAGGGCGATTCCACTGCGAAGAGGTGTGAGACAGAGAGACGTCATATCTTCGAAACTGTTTACATCGGCATTAGAAGACGTCAATGCATCATACATAGCGAATACATCACACAGCTCCAGGCCTTATGGGCATTATGAGGAAGCTCAAAATTACACAGCGAGCTATGGAGAGCGCTATGTTTGGTGTTTCTCTTCGAGATCGAATCGTAAATGAGGAGATACGTAGAAAAACTCAAGTAACGGATGTAGCCCTATGAATCAGTAAGCTCAAGTGGTAATGGGCAGGGCACATTCATAGCGCAAATCACATTCATCCACTAATTTCCGTTGGGGCAGAAAATTCTTGATTGCAGAACCTTCAACCAAAGACGCAGCGCAGGACGTCCACCTTGTATAGATCGCAGGATCAAACTGGATATAGACCGCTTGTGATCGGTCGCTGTGGAAAACCTTGAGGGAGGCCAATGTTCAGCTGTGGACGTCCTTTGGGTGATAATTATGATGATGAATGATGACCTATAAATCTCGGAGACAATTTATCTTACCAAATCCAGGAATGATGACTTGAACAGTTTTCGAATCTTCGCCATCAGGGTTAACAGCTTTGCATGTGTAAGTTGCATTCTTTCTTACGGTATCGATATTCAAAACACTTATGTAATTAAATGGTAATTCTAATGTTGAATACTGTGAAAAAAATACAATTAAAATTACCCATTAACTAACCAACCAATATCTTAACCATTATTAATGACTTTTTGAAGTCTACTTACATCTGAAGATAGCATGGCACCGTCACTATCTACCCAAACCACGTCAGGCTTTGGAAATCCATTTATTTTACATGATAATTTTAAAGATTTATTAAATTCCCCTTTTATATTTGGCCCTCCAACTATTTTAACAGTAGGTGCTATGTTTTCAATTTTAACTGTAATATTAAAATTTTGCTTTAAATAGAGTACAGCGATGTTTTTAAAATAATTCAAATATTAAGTGCTTACTCAAGTCTGGTTTTTGTGGTTCCACTGGTGTAAGACTTGTCCTTTTAAAGGAAATTTTATTTGTCTTGTCGTACCCTGTAACCTGTAAATATTTAAACAGTTCATTTTACACTATAAACATTTCCCTTCCCGGTTCCGAAACATCATATAATTAATGTATAGCTTATAATTCAAAAGTACTTACTTTGATTTTAAACAGCATATTTGGAGGTGTGAAAAGCGTTGTATCGTATAACTTTTGTTTAGCGTCAATTAATTTTAATGGCAAATCTGTGATAGTATTATCTTTGATGTCCGTTAATTCTACTTTATTGAGAACAGCGTCAGAATTAGATATCAATTGGATTGATAAATGCGATTTTCGGTCTGAAATAGATGAATGTATGTCTGAATAACTTATTTGTTAAGACCTGTTTCACAAAGTCCTGATAATTTCGAGTGTCCTCGACTTCAAACCAAATTATTTTACATTATAAACTATCCGGTAATTAGTGCTTATTGGTCTTTGGTGAAACAGACACTTTAAATCATTGAACGAATAATACTTATATTATGAGTTAAAATTAACAGGAAGGGTAAAATATTAAATTGAGTTCTTTGTTCATGCTCGTAATCGATATTTGAAAAGATATCGATCTCATCAATCGTTGGTTTTTTTTCCATGCCAAGAATATTACCTGGTAAAGGTTTTACAGACGTGTCTTCAATGGAAGTAGGTTCTAAAGTGGAAAAACCATGTTTGAACTGAATGCTTGTAGCAGCGGTGACCACTACGCTGGTTTCAGACTTGCTTCCCACTTTAGCCGTATAATTCCCTGGCATTGTGTCTTTGATCTTTATTGCCTGAATAATTTTACAATAAAAACATTAATTTTGCAGTTCATTAGTTGGGTAAAATTGCATTAATATTCAACATTTGTGTGCTAAAGATGAGAACCAAAAACTTATAGATTAATCATAAGTTATTTTTTCTCTCACCACAACGCTTGGTATGTCCACGATATGTTTTGCATCAGGCTTGCTGCCATCTGGAGCAGTTACATCAATTTTAGGATCAGTTCCTGATCCAGCAATGACTATATCTTTCATATCTGCGTCGACAGGAATCTGTAAAATTTTGGAAAGTTCATTAAACTATATGAGTTCTCTGCCAAACGACTTGGTTGATTCCCAGGCAAGGTCTCTATTAAATGGAGGCGTACCATGAGAAAGAAAAAAAGAAAGTAAAAACCGGCTTCAAAACCAAACTACACTAAAACAGTCGTCTACTAATATTAGTAGCTTAAAATTAATTTGTTGCTTTTATGTGTAATTTTACGCCGCCTCAATCGTTTCTGCTTCACCCAATGTTTGACTGGTAGAGAATGCTTTAAGAATTAAGTCCGCCATTTGTACTTCAGTTTTGTCAGTGCAATAAAGAATAAAATAAATAAAAAATCTCAAATAAACTCTTTAAAGGAAAAGAATCCACTTTAGTGCTCTAATAGTTGATGCTTGAGATGGGCAAAGTGATGGCACCGAATTGAAAATATTTTTTTTCTCCTAAAATTGATACCTTTCCTTTAAAGGTCAAGAGTTTACTTGAGACTTTTTAGTGCACATAGGTTTTGAAGTCGGTTTTTGCTTTTATTTTTAAAGTCAATGTTATTTTTTTCTTTATTTTTAGTTTTAACAGGAGGAATGATGGGGGGGGGGGGAGGAGGGAGTTGTACCTCATGACTCTGTTCTTTAAGAAGCTACACGTTACCAATCATAAGTTCTGTCATTATAATCACTAAACTCCAACTCCGTATTAAGGAGTTCCACCATCAACTCAACTCCATACAATGTTGACTATTAGACGCAAAAACACGTCAAAATTAAGATCTAGTAATAAAACACTATACGTGCCTTTAAAATTTTAGAGTTATCTTCGATTGCACCCCGATTTGGCAACAATGGGATCAATTAGAAGGTACAACTTTTGGGTAGGTGTTTTTTTTTTTGAATCGGTCTACAAATGGCTGTGATATGAGGTAACACAGCCACAAAAAAAGCGTTGGTAGTAACGATTCCATACTAAAAATGTTTCGGATCTGATAAACGATAATCCTAGTGACGAATTTAGTTTTTGATAGTAGATATTATATTCATAAAAGTTTAGGAGATGTGGGTAACGGTCAATAAATGCGGTCATCTTTGATGCACCGGAATCCCTGAAAAGGTTTTCTTTTACAAGACTATAGGCGGCCTGTTTCACAATGTCTGAATTATCTTTGGGCAGTGTTATCTGCCAGATGCTAGATAAAAAATGATATTCTTAATTTAATTAGTTGTTGGTTAGCCAATGACTAATTATTTATGTGAAACCGGCTTTTAGCCAAGTTTGGCATAGTTTTAAAAATATTCATGGAGTGAAGTCATACAAAAAAAGCTTTGCTCAATTATTTACAAACGAACACTATTGTTTAAAACTTACTGTCATAATGTGGTCGTAGCCTGGAGGGAAGCTCTCGGATGTCATTACAAATTTTCTACTCGATATTGTCTCAGCTATGTAGATTATGATCTGTAAAATAATTAAAAGATTTTGAGTAGTAAGAGAAAATTAAATTGGATATGTATCCTAAACTTAACTTTACCCATTTTTACCTCCTTACGTTTAACTAATGAAAATTTTGGAACACCTGTGGTTTTTCTTACTAAAAGCGGAAAGTGCTCATGTGGTTTCTTGGTCACTAATTGTATTATGGCTCGGTTGCTCCATCAACAAAATTAATCTCGCTCGCGATGTTGTTTTGTATGGTTATAGACAGAAAAATATTTCGGGTGCGCATTCTCTTACATAACTTTTCAACTCCTATCATCGAAGGTACGAAAATATTTCTCTTACCATTTCAAATCAGAATTATCATTCCTCATAAAAAGTTTAAAAAAGTAAAGTTAGGCTGTAACAGCCTACTGCTGGGTAAAGGCCTTACCTCAACTATGAGGTAGTTTGAGCCATACTCCAGCACGCGTGCTCAGTGCAGGTTGGTGGAGGGCAGATGTTATCAAGCCGCCCATAAGGCCTCTGACTAGGCTTAACGACTAATATCAACCGACATTAGCCGGGACCAACGGCTTAACGTGCCTTCCGAAGCACGGAGATGGTCGTGATGTACGTCAATTATATGGTCGGAATGGTCACCCATCCAAACACGACTGCGTCGTTGGTTGCTTCACTTCGGTATCACTACCAAAGCACTGCTACCACTGCGCTACGAGCACTTCCATATCCATCCATATTTAAATAATTATAAAACTAAATTTAAAAATCTATAATAATTGAATTTCATAATATCACTAATTAAACACTTAGTTTTTACTAATGACCGAAACTCATAATCATTCGAATAAATAACTTTAATAGTCATAAATGTGCCTTATTCTATATATTTTTTTTAATTTTCTTAATAATAAGTGTTTTTTTTTAATTAATATTATACATTTGTTTTATACTAATATATTAATTTTCAATGATAGCAAAGTAGGCTAAGTTGAAACTGCGGCTTATGAGTTGAAATGGGTTCTTAGTAACAACATTATTATTTAAAACAATATGATCATTGAATGTTATGAAAAAAATAAATTTATAAATTTTAACTGAGTATTGGTAGTGACTGTATTAATAATAAAAAAAAAGATCACTAACTGATATGAGCTCCGTTGGTAGTAATAAAAAATTAAGAATAAAAAAGGTATGAAATATCGAATTATGAAGAGTGATTAATATAAACACAACCGATTTCTGTATTACCTTATTATTTATGAGCTTCCAATATTTGGCACCGGTTAACCGTGATCATGGCGCTTGCAAGGGTACCAAAATAATATCGGATGCTCATAAAAAATAAGGAATGTGGTAGCAAACCCATATTTAACTATTCTAATGATAGTGACCATGAAAATTTCAAATAACTCAGATTATGACTCACCTCTCCAACATTATCTTTAGTCATGTGGAATACTTGACCGTTCGTGGCTTTGGCCAAATTGTGGTACGCCCGATATTTGGGGTCATTATTCTCATTTGTACATCTACCAGTCAGAAGAAACACTACCTGGAAAATGTGTGAGGAAAAATTATGTACTTACCGGCATTAATATATCGAGATAAATGTTAAAATTAAAACTGTATACAGTCTCATATCTCAGTCATTCATCCTCACAACTTTCGCGTGTAAAAGTAGGATATTATAGAGTTACCTGTGAAGATTTTTGCTGCGCCAGATTTTTCACCTTTTCAAATAAGTGATCGTCCTTAGCCGAAGCGTCAGTAAGCACGTACAAATATGATCCAGGTAAGCTTCGTATTAGGGCCTCTTCTATTCCTGCCATAGACAGCTCGGGACAATCTCCACCGCCTTGCACGATTATATCTTTAAGAGTGTCTTTAAATACGGTTCTGTCTTTTGTCACCGTCCTAAATATAACCCCTGGAATTTGTATAAACGCATTTTTCTATAACATTTTATCTTAATAATATTAGGGTATGTTGACATAGTATGGTTTCAAAATCTTACAAGTATTCAACGTATGTAACATATTATCGAGTGTTAAATGAAGACCTTGCTTTATATTGCATATTCAAAATCTTACCGAATTTAGTTCTACTCACCAGGATCATTGAACGTCACTATTATGAAATTCTCTATTTGCGAAGCATTGGAATTTAATACTGTATCAAAAACTAGGTTAACTCCATATTTCACTTGTTCTATATCATCATGCATAGACCATGTATCGTCTATCACAAAAGTTAAACTACTTTTTTCAAACACTGCTAATGCCGAATTAACTAATAGTATTAATAAATAAGTTTCTGTACGGTAATTCATTGTTACCGTCTAAAATACTGTTTAATTAAACGCGAGACCTTATCATGGCAAGTGTATTCACAATAATGACTGCTGAAGTCTAGTTCAGCTTTTATTGAACCACACATTTGATAAGTCAACTTAATTAGGTACTGCTAATGCAGCAAATAATGAGATAGGGAAATCCCCTTATACGTGCTTTATGTGTTGTTATCTAAACATTTTCTGTTACCAGAAAATGTATTAAGTCCACGAATTGTAAGTAAACAAGTCCTAGGAAATGTATCCTATTCCGACGCGACTTAGAAAAGGTATAAAATATTGATTTACAGATTATTTAATATGCACATATTGCAATAGGCAGAGACCCAGGAGTGTAACTGAAACGTGATGTTTGGTCGAACGTCCGTTTATTACTAACTATACTTATTATATTGATAAACAAATAACATTGCAACACTATACATATTATATTGATAAAGATGAATTAAGAAACCAAAAATTTGCGCATGGGTGGGACTTGAACCAGCAACCTTTTGGCTGACCGGGCCAAACGTTCTTACCAATTGAGCTACCGTGCTGTCAGTCCGACCCCGCGAAATTTGTGGTCTCTTATATGTTCTTACTGACAGCACGGTAGCTCAATTGGTAAGAGCGTTTGGCCCGGTCAGCCAAAAGATTGCTGGTTCAAGTCCCATTAATGCGTAAATTTTTGGTTTCTTATTTCATCTTTATCAATATAAAATATGATACTGTGAGTGTTAAAAACATTATAAAGCACTATACATATTATATAAGAACTTAACCTAAGAGAGGTGCGTCACACACTACACATCCCCCGTATTTTAGAAAAAATAAATAAATGAAGTGCGATTATTTTATACAGTAAATCATTTTGAATAAGCTAAGTTAATTTCAAAGTTATTAATCGTACACCCAAAAAGAATAATAATTCATGAACTCTTTTACAAACATTTTATACAAAAATACGTTTGCCTGATTGTTTATGCAATGCAATTATAACTAGGAACTGTATTACATTGTTTTTACAAACCGTTGAGTTTTTTTAAAACCAAAACAAAATAAAGTTAGAACAATTTGAACCCAAAATCATAAGTAATGCAAATAATTCCAAACAATGAAAACAGTAAAACTTGCATACAATTTCGTTTGAAATGAAAATGTCAAAATAAAACAAAGTTGTAAAGAGATATTTATATTACACTAATGTTCAAATGTATTTATTATAAAATGGTACATGCGAGATTCCAAATTTAGACATCATTAGGGAATACAAATAGTAAAATAAAAATCTTATAAAATTCCAATGGTACCAAAGAAATAAAAAATAAGTAGGTTCTGAAACTATTAAAGTTAATTTAACATCACAAAACCATATCATAGTAGCAAATGCAATCTAACATTCATTTGAAAAACAAATTGATATATACGTTTTATTTTATACTTATGCGTTACATTATATTTTATTAAATGAACACTATTATTAAACGATTGGGTAGACGAGTCAATCAACATTGTTCACATTTTCTAAACACATATTATAATAATAATAAAATAAATATTTTTTATCACAAGTATTAAAAAAAATAAGTAATGAACACCAATTCAAATAAATCGTAATATTATCGGTGACACATATACCTTCTTGAATACCTATCAATCAGTGAATACCAAAAACAACATTATCTTTCAAAATTAATTCAAATAAGTATTTAATTTCAAACATAATTTTAAACTTACTTGCAGAGATACTCATATGATTTTTTTTTCCTAAAAACAACTTACTATTAAATGTATATATAACCTTGTCAAACAAAAATATTAATTTAGTATTTGCCTATAATCATACCTTTATTTTGTCACATGTATCATGATAATTTTCCTATAACTCTTTCACCTCAACAACTACCTAATGTCTTTAGTCATTTACTCATATTTAGCGTACTCTTCTTTGATAAAGTTTGTTATTGTAACAAAGGTACGTACGTGTATAAATAATATGTATTTATTACATATCTCTTTCATTAATGTCGGTTGACCAACCTTTGTAATTTATTAAAATACAATAATGTAATTTCATATTACTTGTACATTTATATTTTATTTATAGTCGACTTAATTGGTACTTTTTATTTTTATTATTTATTTATTTATTGGTACATTTATTTATTTATATTATTGCTTTATTACTTGCATTGCATTATTATTGATCTCCAAATATTTTCACAGAGAGAAACTCGTCTACACCATGATCAAATAAAGGATCTGGCACCCTGTATTGTACCTTATACCATTTATTTGTACCTTATTATGTTTTATTTTTATAATTTCAAAATAAAACGGGTTATCAATTAAGATCTTGTTGATCTCCAACGGCTTACACGAAGAAACCTCGTTTACGTCATGTTCAAGCTGAAGGATTCTACACCGCTTCTTGCCTCTCGTTATAAGGTAGAGCAACCTATTTAACTACTTCTCCTCCTACTTTCTCTTATTATATAAACTTTCATCTAACCTTCAAAACCAAGACATATAAAACATCTAGAATGAATTATTCATTAAATTATTTTGTATACTTTTGGGTGGTCAGTCCAACCTTATGACAAAATATTTTAACCAAGTCTTCCCTTTTCAATATAATAAAACTTACTAACATACCTATCAAACTTATAACATTCCTAACTATTCCTTTTCCATACTAATTACAAAATTCTTTTCTAACCCTGTATGAATGTAACTAATGCACTCTACATTGGTACATAAGCTATTTAATACATCCACGTAAACCCACAAAACATCACACAACAAATCGTATCCTATACTCCCTTCAATATTTTTATTTAATGTCATTTCCGTAAATTAAATTGTCATATCCGTGAAAGGGGTATATATCATAACACAGATTCAGACCACGGCGAGTCGGGATTAACGCAGTTTATTTATTAGATCAATATTTATTACATATTTATATCAGTGATGCTTTAAATTGTCTTTTAATAAAGTATGCAATATAATATTAGTAACAAATTCGTTTGGAAATACGGACTTTAGTGAAGTAAAATTCGATGTTTCAAGAATTCTGCATATTGAAATTTACGTGGAAATAAAATTATGGGTAACAAAATAGAAAGCTAACGTTACTTCGATAAAATATGTAATTTATGAAAAGAAGTAACGATGAAGTAAGTTTGTATATAATAAGGATTCGACCAAATGAAATTGTGATGTATCAAGATTCTAGAATTTGTTGAATATTATTTTGAAACATCTGCGAATCGTTTTATGGGGAATGAAAATTGATGAATAAAATTGCGATTAAGTGATGGGTTCCCCCGTGAAATAAATAAACTTAGTTCGTCAAATTAATTAACTAACTATCCACTCTTTATATTTCTTTACCATCTTCTTTGATTACGTTTCAATATAAGAAATATTATGATTGTAAAAATGATTGGTATCCATCTGCTAACAAGTAATATTAAACTTGAGAACTTCCCAGAATTTATTACGAATAAAGATTTAAGATGATGCAATAGAAATGCTATCATACAAAACAATTTCTAGTAGCGCTACATGATATTCGCGACGATTCTAAAGAAGCGTAAAGCGGTCAGCTTTACGCTTCGCGAACAAACAACTGGAATAATGACACTCATCAGCGAATTTGATCTACACGTGCAAATGTGAACTTTGTATGATGTCGCAACCATAAAATTATTATCCCTTTGGAATATAACGACAAAAGCGAGATGTCACTAGCAGCAAACTGTGTGATAAAAAGAGATGGGTAGCAGAACCATTTTTGGCAGATGTCAAACAGTTGACAGTATTTTGTGTCGACTGTTTATCATGCAGTAAACTACTATATTTAACTTAGGAACATTGTTATAAATCACCTGATCGAAAGGTTATCTCATTTAAAGCTACAAATGTAACTTACTTATGTAAGTTACTGACATCTTAAATCGGTTTCGTTTGACAGCTTTTACTTGTCCTTCTATTCCGATAGGAATATTAATTTTATGGTCGCAACTACTTCCCCTTTTAGGATTTCAACTAAACTCGCTAAAAAATATTAGAAACGTGATGATGATGATGATGAATTTGGCCTTCTTTTAAGTTAAATACGAGTATGTACTTAGTTTTGAAAAGGAAATAAAGTTACAAAGTTATATAAAATTATCGCAAACAAGTTAATGTAAAAAATATATATTTAGTTACGTTGTTATATCCTTAAGTAATGCGGTAATTTTACTAGTTTGAATGTACTTTAAGCACGATAGTACATGGATAGTATACCGCGTGGAAACTTATAAAAGAATAAAGATTTGACTATGAAAGGTTTTAAAATAAATGAACGATGTCTGACTGTAATTATTAGAAAAAGAAAAATAACTTTGTATAATCTCATTAATCAAATATCATCGATAAGTATAATAAAATTTAGGACAAATATGTACTATTGAAATATACATTTCAATGACGCTAAAACAGATTTTTTACTACGGACTTACTGTTTTGTTACAAATGTTGAAAAATCTATCTTACCTTCGTAGACGTTCTATCTAACTTACTTAAAGAAATATTGTTCCACAAAAATGCTATGTCAATGATTAAGAAAAACTAATTTTAATGCTATTTCCAAGTTACCTTTCCAAAATTTTCTTTAATGTTTAAGCTATACACCATACATTTTAATTTAATGGAAAATTATTTTGGAAAAATAATGAAATGACGTGAGTTTGGAATGAAAAACGTATACAAAAGTATCAGAAATATACTATGAAATTGACTTGAACTGTACTTTACGAAATTCAAATAGTTGCTCTGTTATAACTTTCGTTTACTGTAAATATCCTCTGAAGAACTGAAATTACACTTATTTATATGAAATAACAATATCAATCAAAACGCAATAGATATTATGGGTTGAACTGTACCTAGACTAAAGACGGGTAACCATATTTTTTTTGTAATGGCTATAACATAAAATTGTAATTCTCAAATAGCAATGTATGAAAGTAATTATTATTGCCTAAGTGTTTATTTTCTCATAGAAGCTTAATTTGAAAATACTTTATCTTTTCAAATATACCATATATTTATCGCAAAACATAACTAACTATTCCAAAAACCATTGTCAATAAGTTTATGAGAAAATCAACATTGCTTTAAAATATTGCAAAGTCAATTAATATGATAACCTAAATAGAAATAGTCCCCTTAGCCGATTTCGACTGGCCAGTCACAACGACTAGCCGACTGCGCGGGACATATTATGGTGCACAAGTGTGTGCGCAAACACAGGTGCACTCTCTACTCCTTCCATTCTCATAGCCTGATGGGATAGCAATCTGACACGACCGGAGAGAAATCAGGCCAAAGGACCAACGGCTTTACGTGCTTATCCGAGGCACGACGGTGAAACACCGCCAACTTCCAAACTCCGGGCTACCCTAAGAATTTCTGAACAGAAAAACCCAGGTCTATATTTTTGGCGCGACCCGGGGATCGAACCCGGGACCTCTGGCGCAGCCGTCGCTTAAGTGTGACCCTCCCACCGCTGCGCCATCGAGGCAGTTGTGTGTGACCTAAATTACTGAACATACATACATACATACGGATGCGCCAATGCTATCTTGAAAAATGATGACCGCTACATTCCTAGCAGATAATATTACTGTCTGCAGCTAACTATAAAATACTTGCTCTTGGTAAGAAAAATAAAAATAATAAATTCAAAACATTGATTTTCAGTTATCTTTGTATCGAGATTCTTAAATTTCTGAAAACACTAATGGAGAAATTAAAAGATTTATGAAAAAACTTGGCTTGACTCGTCTACTTGCGTGCGCTAATTAATTAAAGACTAAAAGAGTATAAACATTTTAAAATATACATGATTCGCTATGGGACTAAGCAGAGGCGTGCATTCCATATAGGCAGTTAAACAGATGTTGGAAAACATCAACAAAAAGTAAAGTAGGTTTGAAAAGAGAAAAAAATCATCGATGTCGATGTCAAAAAGAAGAATAAATAAATGTCATTCGTTAATTGGAAAGATATGGTTTTATTATATGTGGCGACCGTAAAATATATATTTTAAAATAGTTCAGGAAGACCTGTAAAGTAAAATGGAAAAACTTACCTCGATGCGGACGTCCGCGCAGCGGCTTTTCACACGCTCTGCTAATAAGTTGGCGGAGTGCCTCGAAACAAAAGTCGACGAGGAGGAGAGGAATGTACTATTTGAATTAGTGCAACGAAACCACGAAAATCTTGTAGAGATAGATCAACAAATTATGGCGAAATGGTTTGATATAGAAAGAGACGAAGAAAAATTTGAAAAAGACGTGGATGAAGCAGAAGAATATGAAGTCACATGGATTCGATTAAAGCAAAAGTACAACAAGCTGCAAGAGGAGGGTTCTGGCGCGCAGATTACAATAAAAGGGACTCCTCACCACACATCACCTTCTCCACGCATTAGACTGCCGCAATTAGATATCCCCAAGTTTGACCGCAGCATAAAGAGCTGGTTGCAGTTTTGGGGCCAATTCAAGAAAATTGACTCGGACACATCAATTGACGCAGACGATAAGTTTACCCTTTTGCTTCAGGCTATGGAGATTGGTTCCAGTGCGCGGCAATTAGTTGATACATTTCCGCCTTCCGGGATAAATTACAACAAGGCATTGGAACAGCTCAAACAGAGGTTTGCTCGGGACGAGATTATAATTGAGTACTACATCCGGAAACTTTTAGAGCTGATAATGGGGCAAGTAAGAGGTGGACTGGGTATGTGTTCTCTGCGCAATCTCTATGATAGTTTAATGACCCAAATACAGGGACTTGAGTCATTCGGTGTCACTCAAGACAATTACGCAGCTTTTCTTTACCCGATGGTTGAGTCAACCTTGCCTGAGGACGTTCTTAAGGCATATGCGAGATCAAGTCCGCAAGTCAAGGAAAGTAGCAGTCAGCTTTCGCATTTACTGTCTTTTTTACGTGTAAAAGTGGAGGCTGAGGAACGCATCGCTCTGTCACGTTCCGGTTTCGATAGGGGTAGGAATTATGAACCGAAATTACCAACAGCCGCTTGTTTTATGGTCTCGGGAAAAGACCAGCATAAACCTTCTACTAGCCGTGAAAATAAAGGCGACTTAAAAACAAGTGCTTGCATTTGGTGTGAGAACGTATCACATGTCTCGGCAGAATGTTATAAAGCACAGAGGATGACGCTGGATGAGCGCAAGGAGGTACTAAAAAATAAGCGCGCATGCTTTTGCTGCTTAAAAGTAGGCCATAGTGCGCATAAGTGTAGAAATTACCCTAAGTGCCTAATATGCTCGAAAAAACATGTAACTTTAATGTGTAATAATAATGTCGAGGCTGACAAATCTACTCTTACACCAAATCCGACAGCTGAGTTAACCACTTTGTCAATGCAACCTTATGGAACGGTGCCTCAAAAGGCAAGTACAGTGCTCCTGCAAACAATTATAGTTAATGTGATTTATAATAATAGGGTTACGCCTGTTAGGGCAATGATAGACTCAGGAGCACAAATATCATTTATTGCGAAAGCCGTGATTGACAAACTTAACATTACTCCTATTGGCTCTGAGGTATTGCAACATAGTTTATTTGGAGGAGTCATGACAAAAATGGAAACTCATCGTGTATTTTCTGTTCAAGTATGTAATAAAGAAAATACATTTGGTCAGAAAGTAGAGGTACTAGAACAGAGGTCAATTTGTAATTTTCTGCCAAAATTGAAACAAGGCACTGTAGAGGCAGATTTATTACATAAGCGAGGTATATTAATTAGTGATATGAGTAGTGATATAAAGGACATAGGTATGTTATTAGGTTCGGATGTCGCAGGCTCATTGCTTACAGGCCAATTTGTCGTGAAGCGACAAATGTGGAGAAGTAGAAGAAGGTAAAAGAAAGAGGTAGAAGAGGGAATAGAATTTATATTACAACAAAAAGAATACAGTACCGAAAAATGAGATGAGGTGATGTCTGTATGAATGTAAGTAAAGTGCAGTGGGCGTGAGTAAGTATCTTCAAATCTTCAATAAGTGTTGTCCTGGAGGCAGCAAAGGGCGGCGTCGGAGTGCAGGGCCGACACAGCGGAGGTAGCAGCGACGCGGATGTGCAGCGGTGACAGGTGCCGTGATGAGCAGTGACGCCGATGTGCAGTGGTGACAGGCGCCGTGAAGAGCAGCGACGCCGATGTGCAGCGGTGACAGGCGCCGTGAGGGAGTGACTCACAGCAGTAATGAGGGTAACGGGCACTATATAGAAAATGTTATGATCAGTTGGAGTGCCAGAAGTACTTGGTCTCGGATCCTCTTCCGAGAAGGAGACAGGTCCCTCCCCTAGAGCGAGGAGGTGTTACTGCAGTCAATGGGCTCGGATACTCCTCCGGTGTCCGGTCCCTCCCCTAGCGTGAGGAGGTGTTTCAGTAGTCACCGGCGGTTCTTCAAGACTTCTTGAGGGAAGATGTAGAGTATTTATTTATTGGAGTATAATAGAACTGTTCGAGCTTAGAACTCGGAATCGAATGAATTGAATGAAAAAAATAAGGGCTTATATAGGGGGCCTGGGCCGTTCAAATTTAGATCGAGGTAGGTTCAAAAATAGAACATGAATACTGGTGGTTTACAGAGGATTAAACCCGAAAAAGTAATAAACTTTGATAGAAGTTGTCAGACTTTGAAAGATATTGTCATAACAACCATGTCAATAAAGATAAAAATACTATCAAAAATCAAGCAAATTACGAAAATACAGGAAAACGAATCATCACCCAATGCAAATTAAAGGAAAATTGCAAACAAAGGTAAAACACAACTATTTTTACAGCATTATGTAAAGAAAAGTAGAATAACAGAGCTTTGAAAGTTTGACATTTTTAGATTCACAATAAATATTGTTCAAAAAGGATTAGAAAACATCAATAATCCAAAAATACAGAGTAATAGTATATGAAGAGTAGAAAGGCAGGTAATGCCTATAGTTTAATGTCTACAGTACGACTTTTTAGGGAGAAAATATGAACTGCGTTATGGTAGATAGAATCTATGATTAACTCTTATGTTCGTGTTTACAGCAAACGAACCAGCAATCTTTGGATGAAAGCATGGAAAAACAAAGATAATGTGATGAAAATGTTAATGTGGATCCGATGAATACTAAATATATTAAGGTACTCAATTTATTACACATAAAACATGTACAACGGTACAAAGTAGTACCCATTTATAACAATTTGATAGCAGTGGAAACTAAAATAGGGTGGACGTTACAAGGTCCGATATCAACTGAAGCATGTAGTGGGGTGACGGCCACAAATGTTGTTAAAAGTTTCCACTGTGCCTCTGTCGATATTTCTGAAATATGGAGATTAGAAACTTTAGGAATACGAGATGCACATGAAGCTAAGCAAGATGAGGTGTTACATTCTGAAGCATGGAAGTTTTTTGAGAGTACAGTACGAATGAATGAAGAGAGAAGGTATGAAGTAAAGCTCCCGTGGGTAGAATCTTCCGACGGTTTACCTTCGAATTATGACAATGCATTACAACGCTTGTATTCCACTACATCTAAACTCAAGAAATTAGATATTATGAAAGAGTCTGACGAGGTTTTTAAAGAATGGCGTGAGTCTGGTATAATCGAAGAGGTGCGAGATGCGACTCCAGAAGAGGGTTACTATCTACCACATCATGCAGTTGTCAAGGAAACGAGTTTGACAACTAAGATTCGCCCTGTTTTCGATGCATCTTCGTCTAAAAAAGGTAAGCCCTCACTGAATGCGTGTCTGAATACCGGAGTGAATTTAATTGAACTTATACCGCCACTTATAGTTAAATTTAGGAAAAATGCTATCGGTATTACGGCGGACATTAAGAAGGCGTTTTTACAAATTTCTATGTGCTCGGAAGACAGGGACTTTCTTAAGTTCTTATGGTGGCAGGATCCTAATATTTGTGATGACATTATTACCTATAGACATAAAAGAGTTGTTTTCGGTGTTACTACTAGCCCTTTCTTATTAGCTGCGACAATACGTCATCACTTAAGCAAGTATAAATTTGAGACAGCTGAGTTGTTAAAAGAGGCTTTTTGTGTGGATAATTGTGTTGTGAGTGTAGATAACATAACAAATATGAATAAGTTTATAGCTGAAGCTAAATATATTATGTTGGAAGGCAGTTTTGAGTTAAGATGTTGGGTCACCGGACTGGAAATGGTAGATAAAAGTGTTGAGTCAATTCCGTTTTAGGTTTGATTTGGAACCCTTGTCTTGATGTATTATACTGTAAAGTGCCTTCTGTTTTGCCTGTATTAATCACAAAAAGATCAATTATGTCACTTGCACATAGTATTTTCGATCCGGTAGGGTTCACATGTCCAGCAACACTGATGCCTAAGATGTTGCTCCAAAAATGCTGGCTGTTAAGAATCGCTTGGGACACAGAATTACCAGAAGATTTAAAAGGAGCTGTTCTAGAGTGGATTAACAAATTAAATGAGTTGAATAACTGTCAGATTCCAAGACATTTATCACAGTTTTCTTTAACACAAAGCAGCAATACTTTACATGTTTTTTGTGATGCCAGTAAGGTAGCTTATGCAAGTTGTGTTTTTCTGCGTAGCGAATTCAATGGTGTTATTTCTGTTCGATTAGTTCTTGCAAAGAGTAGAGTCGCTCCAGTTAAGCCAACTTTGACAATACCTAGATTAGAATTATTAGCAGCCCTTATGGCTACAAGGTTGGCGGCCCAAGCTAAAGACTCACTAGGATTAGATTTGTGTAAAGAATATTACTGGACGGATTCGAGTATCGTGCTTGCGTGGCTATCTAAGGCTGGACTGTGTGTTTATGTACATAATAGGGTACAGCAGATTTTACATAAAACAAATTTAGTGGATTGGCATCATGTGCCTGGTGTTAAGAATCCGGCTGATTTACCATCACGTGGGTGTGATGCTGAGACACTTTCGAGGAGTCAGTGGTGGAATGGTCTGGAATGGTTGTATTTAGGTATGGAAGAGTGGCCAGAATCGAAGGTAGTTCCCGATGATGAACTTGTTAATGAAGAGATAAGAATAGAGAATTTGTCTGTTAGTTCTGAAAAACCATTCTCAAACAATTTAGTATTTTCTATATTTTCAAAAACCATTAGGGTAGTTGCATGGTGTTTGAGATGTCTAGGTATCATTCGGGGCAAAGCCAGAAATTTTTCGACGGATCTATCTGTTGAGGAAATAGAACGTAGTAAAGTAACTTTATTTAAATTGATTCAAAATGAATATTTTGGTAATGAGGAAAGCCTAAAGAACTTAAATTTAGAGGTGTTTAGAGATAATAATAATATTCTTCGAGTCAAGACTCGGCTAATATTTAGAGGTGATGCTAGAGATTTTATAACTCCAATATTATTACCGAGCAAACATAAGTTAGTAGGCTGTTTAGTGTTAGATCATCATCTACGTAGCCTACATGCAGGAGCTCAGATACTTACTAATCGGTTAAGACAGTAGGAAGTAGACAGTAAGATTGTAGGAGTCAGGCGATTAGTAAAATCGGTGATACGTCAATGCGTCATTTGCAGGCGACACAATAAACAGGCATGTACAGTTCCGCAGGCTCCACTTCCCGTAGATCGTACGAAATGTGGTAATGCTTTTTAAGTGACAGTGGTTGACTTTGCTGGTCCATTGACTTTAAAGTCGGGTGAGAAATGCTGGGTAGTTTTATTTACTTGCGCCACTTACAGAGCGGTCCACCTTGATCTTTGTACTTCTTTATTAACCGAAGATTTCTTGTTAGCACTAAGGCGTTTCATAGCAAGAAGGGGAAACGCGTCAACTATTTGGAGCGATAACGGAACCAATTTTTGTGGAGCGAATCGACTGTTAGAAGGTAAAGACTGGAAACAGGTGTCAGAAAAATCGGCTATTCATAGAATTAACTGGAAGTTTATAGTTTCTCGCGCCCCGTGGTGGGGAGGGTTTTGGGAGCGGCTGATTAGAGCCTTGAAGGTCTTGCTGAGGTGCATGCTAGGCAAAGCGGCTGTGAGTAGGACTGAGTTAGAGACTTTGTTATGCGAATGTGAGTCAGTTTTGAATTCCAGACCGCTCACTTACCTCAGTCAGGACTCAGATGGAGTTCAAGCTCTTACACCTGCTATGTTTCTTCACAATAATGCACCACCGTCCATTCATCATACTAGTGCAGTCGAGCAAATGTTAAACAATCGATTAAAATATATACAGAAGATGAAAGACGATTTAAAATCAAGATTTCGTAATGAGTATTTGGGGCTATTGGTACAAGAAAAACAAAGACTGAAATTTAGAGGTTTAAAAGTTGGAGACGTGGTACTTATACAGGGAGACACGAAGCGAATTTATTGGCCGCTGGCGATAGTCAAAGAGCTTATAACGGGAGCTGATAAAGAAGAACGCGTAGCGCGTTTGAAGACAGCACGCGGAGAGCTGATGAGACCTCTACAGTGCCTAATACCTCTGGAGGTTCATTCCCCTATGGCGACAGATTTACCTGCGACTCGTTGCGGGCGTACAGTACGCGTTCCCACTCGTTATGAAATTTAGTGCAGTGTTGCTTTTTAATATTTTTTTGTTGTATTTTATTATTGTTGTTATTTGTTATTGTTATAATATGTTGCGCAAGAGCAAGGGGGGGAGGATGTTGGAAAACTGGCCTCTAAAAAGTAAAGTAGGTTTGAAAAGAGAAAAAAATCATCGATGTCGATGTCAAAAAGAAGAATAAAATGTCATTCGTTAATTGGAAAGATATGGTTTTATTATAACAGTGCTTACCTCGTCATTATAATGTCAAATCAATATAACAATATATCTCAATAAACTAAGCTAGAAATTTAAAGCATTTTTATTATCAACTTACATACATTAAGTACTAACGTATTTACTTGCTACATACACGCACACTCTAATAAAGTAAAACAGTTAGCGCAGTACAGCGCAGCGCAATATAGTTTTTCTTTATTTATATTAATGACACATAACAACAATGAGTAACCATAGCAACCGTAGAAGGTGGTATAACCCAATCTGACGACGCATGTCTATCAGTGCAGGCTTGTACACCGGTTTTGTAAATGGATCAGCCAGTTGCCTATCTGTAGAGACCTGCTGAATTATAACATCTCCTTCTGCTACACATTGTCTGACATAGAAATGTTTCAGCTTAATGTGTTTAGTTTTTCTATGTTGTTCGTATGGAGGGTGTGCAGATAGTTTACTTGCGGACTCATTGTCAATGCGTAAGACAGGCGTATTCAGATTCATTTGTAGGTTACCAAATAATCTCTTCAACCAAACGATCTCTCGGCAAGCTTCACTCGCAGCTACTATCTCGGCTTCAGTAGACGAGAGTGCAACTGACGTTTGCTTTGTACTTCGCCAGGATATTGCCTAACCAGCGAAGAGGCACAACATCCCGCTTGTAGAGCAACCACTTGCGTCGTCACCGCCGTGATCTGCATCGCTGTAGCATACAAGACGCTTTTCGCTCTTCTTGTATACAAGTACCATATATCTATAGTTCCCTTCAAATATCTTAGTATTCTTTTGACTTGCTGAATATTCTTTTTACTAGGTTTATCCAAGGTTCTTGATACCACTCCGACTGCATAAGCAATATCTGGTCTTGTACCAACCATCAGGTAAGCTAGAGAACCAATAACTTGTCTGTAGGGAAAAATAGTTGGGCTGTCTTTTTCCTCCATTTCTTTTTCAGAATCTTTTAATATTGGCGTTCCAACAACTTTGCAATCACTCATTCCATATTTTTCTAATAACTTTCTAGTATATGCAGCCTGATGTATTTGATAATATTATCTTTGGGTCGCTCTATCTCTAGTCCAAGAAAATAGTATGGCGGCTTCGTTGTTATTTTGAAACGGCTTTTCAGTTCATTTTCAATGAAATTTTCAGCCTCGTATTCATCTGTGGCAGCTGGTAGACCGTCATCAACGTACAGACTCAGCAAAATCTTCTTTTGTCCTCGTTCTCTTACGTATAGACAAGGATCTGCTTCACTTTGAATAAAGCCGGATTCCATTAGAAAATCGTGTATGCATTCATTCTAGCATTTTGGAGCTTGTTTTAAGCCGTAAAGGCTGCGTCTAAGTTTGCAAACACGGTCAGTCCCGTCATCGAATCCCGCAGGTTGTCGCATATAAATCTCTTCTTTTACTGTTCCATATAAGAACGCTGTAGAAACATCAAATTGTTTTAGCGTCAATCCCTCATTTGCAGCGATACTTAACAGAATTCTGATTGTGCTCATTTTTGCAAATGGACTAAAGGTTTGATCGTAGTCGATGCCTTTCTTTTGAGAATAACCAATAGCTACTAAACGTGCTTTATATTTATCAATTGAACCATCAGGGTTCCTTTTGATTTTGAGTACTCATTTGCATTTCAGTGCTTTTCTTTCTTTAGGTAGTCTTGTCAACTCCCAAGTTTGGTTTTCTTGTAGTGAATTTAGTTCTCTGTTCATTGCTTGAAGCCACTTGTCTTTATCAGTGCTACGTAAAACATCTTGGTAGTTTGTTGGCTCAGGAACAGAAATTGTCTGATTGATAAACTGGTCAAAATTAAACCTATTTGGAGGTTTAATCTGGCTTCGATCACGAAGCTGTCGTCCACTAGATTCTTCTAGTATTGACGTGCTTTCGTTTTGTCGCGTCATATCAATCTCATTATCATCAGCTTCAACAAATAACTCTTCGTCGTTTTCGTGTTCTTCAATATCAACAGTCTGTGAACTTGTGGAAGGAACAGGTAGTTCGAAAGTTTTTACCTTGATTGGTGAATCGCTAAGTGTGTCGTTATTATGTTTTTCTCGTAAAGGTACCTCATCAAATATGACATTTCTAGATCTTGTCAATTTTAGGGTATTTACGTCGAAAATACGATATCCTTCATCTCCATCATATCCAATAAGTATTCCTTTCTCGGCTTTTCTGTCTAACTTCCTTGACATTCTTTGTTTAGGAACATGAACGATTATGATTTTGAGGTAGTCTATTTTAGGCTTTCTGTTGTACCAGAGCTCATGCGGTGACTTTCCTTCAACTGGAGTTGATCCCGTTCTATTCAGTATATAAACTGAAGCTCTAGTTATCTCAGCCCATAAGCCTTTAGGTATCTCATCATGAGCATGCATGAGTGCTCTTGTCATCTCCACAACAGTACGGTTTTCTCTCTCAGCAGAACCGTTTTGTTCGGGTGTGTAAGGCATTGTCAACCTCTGCTTGATGCCAAAATCTCTCAAAGTATTTCGGACTTGTTCCTTATCAAACTCTCCTCCGTCATCGCTGAGTAATTCAGTTATGACGTGTCCAGAATTCTTAGCTTCAGCAAGAAAATCTTTCATGCGTGCTTGAACTTCAGACTTTTGTCGAATGAAATAAATCCAACGATATTTTGAGAAATGGTCTTTGAACAAAACATAGTATCTATACTTTGATATAGAATAAAGAAATGGTCCGCATACGTCTGTGCTTATTAGCTCTCCAGGTCGGGTAGCTTTAGGCCTCTGTCCGAACTTTTGTCTATGACTCTTTCCAAAAACACAGCCTTGACAGATATCATTCGAACTGGAGTCTAGTTTTATTCAGAGTTCTTGATGTATCAGTTTTGCTACATGTCTCTTATTCTGGTGTCCAAGACGTTCGTGATAAAGCTGAATTTTGTTTTCAGGTGTCATTATCTGGTTTATCTCAATCACTACAGGAGGTATCACTATTCTTACATTTAGTCTGTACAGGCCACCATTTATATGACGATTACCAATTAATTTTACCTTTCCATCAACCTTTAAATAGCACGACTGAGCAGTAGATATAAATATGCTATCATTTAATGCGTCTTGTGCGGCTAGTACAGAAAATAAATTCCGCTCAATGCCTGGCACGTACCATACATTCTTGAAATATAACAATTCTTTCTGACCATTCACATTAGATTCAATCTTGACTGTACCTTTACCAATAGCTTGTACTACTTGGCCATTACCAGTCATTATTTTATGTGGCTCATGAAAGTATTCAAAACTGTCAAATATTCTCTTATTAGTGACATGATTTGTCGCTCCGTTGTCAACGTACCACGACTCATCGTCTTTGTGCTTGTAGCAGGCTTGAGTCAGGCCTGTCAACGTCGTTATTGCACTGGTAGAATTATGTTTTGAGGGTCTCCCATCAGCAATCCACTTTTTGCACGATCTGACTTTGTGACATCCTTCTTTACAATAGTTGCAAACTTTGTTTTTCTTCTTGCCTTGCTTCTTTAGCATTAAGAGTTCATTACTACCTTCACCTTCTTTGTCGGTTTTTCTTTCAGTGATCTCTCGTATGCGCACAGCTGAGAAGTCAGGTTTTCTATATTATGATCGTTAATTGACATCAAGGCCCAACTTGACTTGAAGTTAAAGTATTCGTCTGGCAATGAATCCATAACTTTACATATTAACAACATGTCAGGAAGTTGACTCGAACCTTGTTTGGTCAAAATCAGATTCATCTCATGCCATAAGTTCTTGGCTGTGGTCAAATGTGTCCCCATATCATGTGTAGGATCAAGTTTGTAGCCAAAGAACATAGCACAAGTTTGTTGTCCAGTTGATGTTGCAGGAACGCCAGGAGCTCGTTGGCAATGAGTTTTTCCGAACCCATTGCTACAATCGACAACGGCGGCGAGTGGCCACCGCGTTTTCGTGAATCACTTACAATAATTCATGCGTACAGTAGAGCACGTCCGTAGCCGAGCGTACATCGCACTGCACTGAAAATATTCGAAATTTTGTGACAAAACTGGTTGTTTCTTTCAATGTCTATGACTCACAACTTTTTAATTTTTACTGCTAAAAGAAACAGACAATATCAGGATTAAATTACAGTTTCAGTTTTATATCAAAACGTTTTGGAGGAAAAAATATATCTAAAATAGATGTGAATAATATTGCATCAAATTAATGGACTTCAACTCTGTCATTTATTTGCAGTGATAGTTTTCCTACTAAATTCATGGTTTATGCTGGTGTTGTGAATTTTTCACGAATCCTTCTACTACCGTTTAGTTGTGAGTGAGTCTGGGCATTGGACTTTAAACAAAAATTTGGCTTTTAAAACAGAATGTTATGGTAACAAACAGGTCACTTTAACTTAAAAGATGTTACAAAACAATTATTTTAAAAGATCTATTCAACAATACTACTTACGATGGATTTGGCAAGAGAAAAAAATAATATCGACAGGTTACTTGTCGAAAAAAACACCACTTTGGCAGGGACTTTAGAATACATATCTATGCAAAATTACAGTTTTCTAGCAAGCACCTCGGGTCTCTGTGTTGGACTGCGGTCGGAGAGATGGACATGGTGAAACTATATGGACTGGACTATGAAACCCACAAACGTGTGGTACTAATACATACAATTGTCAGTAAATAAACTTGACCGTCTCCTCAACAATGGAATTCGCTTCATCTTCGGTCTCCGTAAGTACGACCACATTTTTGCCTACCGGTTCAAGCATAAATGCCTTCCCATCCGTCATCGCAGAGAAATAGAAATCTTTTGCACTCTCTTCAACATACCTTTTTGATACAGCGCTTCAACTGTCTGGCTTACACATCTTCGCGCAACCTTCGCTCTTTCTCACTCTTCACACTCCTCTTTACAAATCCGGCTTTTTGCCGGACACTTTCACCTGTCTGCAATTCGACTTTGGAAATCTCTCCCCAGTGAAATAATGTCCCCCAACAAAAAATCAGAACGTCCCCCAACAAATTTACTTTTTAAAAGTCTCGTCGTACTTACTATCTTTACCTTCGCTCATTCTGGACATTCTTAAATAGTACGAGAGCATTGACATACCCTGTTTTTGATTACTTAAAAGTATTTGAGTTACTTATCAAATCGATGTATAAATATCAATCACTGCTTTCGATTGATTACTTCAAGAAGTTACTATTGATAAAAAAAAAACCTTACGTTAACCTTATATTAACGTCGAATTGCCCAACGTCAGATGAGACTTATGCGACTGAAAAAGTATAAAACGACCGATTTAAAAAAATACATTGATAAAAATATTTGCTGAAAATTAGGTGCCATTTTCCATTTAGGCATTTTGTATTATATTTGACGAATATTACTTATCTGACGTCAGCAAAATCGGGCTTTGTTTCCTTTTATATTTTTTTAGTTCATCTTTCAACAGATGTATTTATATAATACTGCCAAACTGTGCATTTATTATGTTATGTGTTACTTTTGATAAAAAACCGTTAATAATTCTTGAAATTATAGATCGCAAGCTCCGATTGCTACATAAATAAAAAGAGAAGACGATGGTCTCGATTTAGTAGTATTTTACGATGAATTTCTCGAATGCGCAAAAAAAATGTCAAGAATATATTTTTTCCGTCCGGCAATAAAAAATTGAAATAATTTGATATCGTTTTTCTCATGTATTAGTTTCACCACAGCTTTATCTTTCAAATATTATCAAATACGAGACCCTACAAACGGAGAATACTATAATATATAATAACCGTCGTTAATTTTACAAGTTAAGTTTTTTTGTAAAAGTAAAAACAAAAGTCTCTGCAGCACTGGGATTTTGGAATTAGTAATTTTGGTAATAATAATTATTTAACCATATGAGGTACTTTTCTCGATGAAATTCATCGTATTTATTGAGTTTTTAAAAGCTTTATTACTACACACTGTATAAAGTAATAGTTCAATTAAAAATAATAAAGATATATGTGAGCATCAGATACAGCGGGGGAGGCCTATGTTCCATAACTAATTATAGCACGGAACTGTATCAAAAGTGGGTAAATTCTTTATTAACTAATTGTCTTTATAATTAATTAATTGTCAGGTCATAAGTTCTGTCACATGTGTAATATGAAATAATTTAAAAATGTTTATTATTTATGTAACCATTTATATAGCGAAATGAACTTCATAAAACAAAGATTTATATGGTAATAAAGTTTATTCAAAATGACCCCGCGATTTTGAAGACAAGCCTTCAATCTGCGTGGCCAGTCGTTTATTGCAGCATGAACGAGGATCATGTCAAAATCGGCACCGTAATTAAGGATGCCTTGAATGACTCCAAATCAGGATGAGACTTTGATCAGGCATTTTCCCCCAAGTGTTGCCATATCTTGTAATCTAACGGACTCAAATCTGGACTAGACGAGGTCTTCGTGCCGGATGTGGCTTGTGTGCTTTTCGCTCTATGAGCTGGCGCAGAATTTTGTTGGAATACCCAGTGCCTGTTATTAAACATGATATGAGAAACAGGTTATAAATTTAAGTTACATTCAAAACTACCCTTATGTCGAAGGGGTATTATAAAATTCAAGACTATCTTAATGACGAAAATGTATGGACAGTCCAGCCTGCACCAAACTGATGTACCTACCTGTTTATTTTGATTAGTATCATTTTTGAGGCAGCTAGTGGTGACTGAGTTTGTTCCGGCGTTTCTTCTCAGCACTTGCCAAATTGTCTGTGTTTTGTCTCGAAGCGCTAGTAGGGCCCAAAAGATAAGGAGACATGTTCTTGCCCCATACGGGCCATAATTGATTGATATACACTAATTATTGACGTTGTGGCATTTTGTGTCCTAAATTGAATAAATTATTTTTGATTTTGATTTTGATTTTGAGGTTCCACAAGGTTCTTGAGAACTGTATTTTGATACACAACTGCATTCGTTTTTTCGCCTTTCTCACAAAACTGTGCCTCAGTTAAGCCACAATAAGAGACTCCCAACTAAACCATGAGCGAGGATTTGATTTTTGAAAAAAAAAACATAACTACCGATTTTTTTGGAAAATTTTAGAAAATGATGGATATTAATTCATTAGGTTACATAGTCTGCATAACCTGATTGTTTTTTTTCTGATTTTCCTATTATTAACGAAGATACATGTCGTTTAATTCAAAATGATCCTTTTATTTTATTACTAGCGGTCCCCCGCGACTTCGTCCGCGTGTTTTGAGTTTGCTCCCTCCCCTCCCGTCGCAGCGTCATGTTTTATATCCTAAAGCCTTTCTCGATAAATAAGCTATCCAACACAGAAATATTCTTTCAAATCGGTTCAGCAGTTCCTGAGATAAGTGCGTTAGAACCAACAAACTCTTCAGCTTTATAATATAATTAGCGCAAGCACACGTTGTACTTAAGCTGCGAACATTATTTTGGTGCGGAGTTATGTTAAAACTGTGATAGCTCCTAAGGTATTTATTGGAATCAAATGATATAAAGGGCAACTTTGTTTTAAATGAAATGCTCGTGATGATGAATGTATTTAATTTGATAAGAATAAATACCTGTGTGTATAATACACCTCTAAAAATGATGCATTATTTTTTTACAAATTTATTAACAAAAAAAAGGTTGTAGTAAGTCAACCATAAAAGATAGACTTATGCTGTCGCGGACTTTATTATAGAACTCCTAATGTTGAACAATCTTGTCATACATGATTTTTGTGTAACTTAAGCGGTTTCCGCAGCGTACGCAGCGGAAGCTCTCAAAAGGAATATCTTTCTCCCGTTTTCGCAACATTTTTCATTGCTGCTGTGGTCTTGTGAGTCGTATCTTTATATTATATAGCTTAAAGCCTTCCTCGACAAATGGACTATCTAACATAAAAATATTTTTTCAAATCGGGCCAGTAGTTTCTGAGATTAGGGCGTTCAAACAAACAAACAAACTCTTCAGCTTTATAATATTAGTATAGATTAGCGCAATCGCACGTTGTACTTAAGCTGCGAACATTATTTTGGTGCGGAGTTTTGTTAAAACTGTGATAGCTCCTAAGATATTTTTTGTAATCAAATGATATATAGGACAACTTGGGCCTAAATGAAAGGCTCGTGATGATGAATGTATTTATTTTGATAAGAATAAATACCTGTGTGTATAATACACCTCTAAAATAATGCATCATTTTTTTACAAATTTATTAACATAAAAAAGTTTGTAGTAAGTCATCCATAAAAGATAGACATATGCTGTCGCGGACTTTATTTTAGAACTCCTAATGCTGAACAATCCTGTCATACATGATTTTTGTGTAACTTAAGCGGTTTCCGCAGCGTATGCAGCGGAAGCTCTCAAAAGGAATATCTTTCTCCCGTTTTCGCAACATTTTTCATTTCTGCTGTGGTCTTATGAGTTGTATCTTTATGTTATATAGCCTAAAGCCTTCCTCGATAAATGGACTATCCAACGTAAAAAAAAATTTTCAAATCGGGCCAGTAGTTTTTGAGATTAGCGCGTTCAAACAAACAAACAAACAAACAAACAAACTCTTCAGCTTTATAATATTAGTATAGATTAGCGCAAGCGCACGTTGTACTTAAGCTGCGAACATTATTTTGGTGCGGAGTTTTGTTAAAACTGTGATAGCTCCTAAGATATTTATTGAAATCAAATGATATATAGGACAACTTGGTCCTAAATGAAATGCTCGTGATGATGAATGTATTTATTTTGATAAGGATAAATACCTGTGTGTATAATACACCTCCAAAAATAATGCATCATTTTTTTTTACAAATTTAGTAACATAAAAAAGTTTGTAGTAAGTCATCCATAATAGATAGACATATACTGTCGCGGACTTTATTTTAGAACTCTTAATGCTGAACAATCCTGTCATACATGATTTTTGTGTAACTTAAGCGGTTTCCGCAGCGTATGCAGCGGAAGCTCTCAAAAGGAATATCTTTCTCCCGTTTTCGCAACATTTTTCATTTCTGCTGTGGTCTTATGAGTTGTATCTTTATGTTATATAGCCTAAAACCTTCCTCGATAAATGGACTATCCAACGTAAAAAACAAATTTCAAATCGGGCCAGTAGTTTTTGAGATTAGCGCGTTCAAACAAACAAACAAACAAACAAACAAACTCTTCAGCTTTATAATATTAGTATAGGTTAGCGCAAGCGCACGTTGTACTTAAGCTGCGAACATTATTTTGGTGCGGAGTTTTGTTAAAAATGTGATAGCTCCTAAGATATTTATTGAAATCAAATGATATATAGGACAACTTGGTCCTAAATGAAATGCTCGTGATGATGAATGTATTTATTTTGATAAGAATAAATACCTGTGTGTATAATACACCTCCAAAAATAATGCATCATATTTTTACAAATTTAGTAACATAAAAAAGTTTGTAGTAAGTCATCAATAAAAGATAGACATATACTGTCGCGGACTTTATTTTAGAACTCTTAATGCTGAACAATCCTGTCATACATGATTTTTGTGTGACTTAAGCGGTTTCCGCGGCGTATGCAGCGGAAGCTCTCAAAAGGAATATCTTTCTCCCGTTTTCGCAACATTTTTCATTTCTGCTGTGGTCTTATGAGTTGTATCTTTATGTTATATATAGCCTAAAGCCTTCCTCGATAAATGGACTATCCAACGTAAAAAAAAATTTTCAAATCGG
The DNA here is from genome assembly GCA_963924145.1 of Pyrausta purpuralis. Classification (NCBI taxonomy): domain Eukaryota; kingdom Metazoa; phylum Arthropoda; class Insecta; order Lepidoptera; family Crambidae; genus Pyrausta; species Pyrausta purpuralis. The sequence continues at coordinate 14,350,169 of OZ001652.1, forward strand.
GCCAGTAGTTTTTGAGATTAGCGCGTTCAAACAAACAAACAAACAAACAAACAAACTCTTCAGCTTTATAATATTAGTATAGATTAGCGCAAGCGCACGTTGTACTTAAGCTGCGAACATTATTTTGGTGCGGAGTTTTGTTAAAACTGTGATAGCTCCTAAGATATTTATTGAAATCAAATGATATATAGGACAACTTGGTCCTAAATGAAATGCTCGTGATGATGAATGTATTTATTTTGATAAGAATAAATACCTGTGTGTATAATACACCTCCAAAAATAATGCATCATTTTTTTACAAATTTATTAACATAAAAAAGGTTGTAGTAAGTCAACCATAAAAGATAGACTTATGCTGTCGCGGACTTTATTATAGAACTCTTTATGTTGAACAATCTTGTCATACATGATTTTTGTGTAACTTTAGCGGTTTCCGCAGCGTACGCAGCGGAAGCTCTCAAAAGGAATATCTTTCTCCCGTTTTCGCAACATTTTTCATTGCTGCTGTGGTCTTGTGAGTCGTATCTTTATATTATATAGCTTAAAGCCTTCCTCGATAAATGGACTATCTAACATAAAAATATTTTTTCAAATCGGGCCAGTAGTTTCTGAGATTAGGGCGTTCAAACAAACAAACAAACAAACTCTTCAGCTTTATAATATTATTAGTATTAGTATATTAGTATAGATTTTGTCCCAGGCTAAATGATTTTACTGCCTAGGTTTATTAATACTTGCTCCAGGTTAAATGACTTAACCGTCTAGTACTGAAAATAATAACTTCAGGTTAAATGCTTTCAATTGAGCGTTGTTCATATTTCATACCTGAGCCAAATGATTTAAATGCCATAAACCATACAATTTCGTGTATAGCCTATTCAGTTTTAGTGCCGATTTCTTTTTGACTAATTTGTTTCTAATCGTGCTCAGGCACGAATACTCAGGTAATGAAGTTTACTGATACGAGGGTCAAACTGAAAGTTCTTAGAACTGGCCACTTATAAACAATATAATAAAAAAAATATTCTAAAATTTGAAAATAGAACTCTTTGCCAATATTACTGAGTATATATTTCATTCATTTGTCATTTGTTTTACGATTTGGCGGCAAATTGAAAATTGTCTGTGTCACGTCAACATGAATTTAACACGAGAAAATTTTCGTGCAATGATTTTTTATGACTTTCGATGTCATTTAAGTCAACAAGAAAGTTATGATAGACTACGATTGGCCTTTCACGATGAAGCCCCATCTCGTGCGACTGTTAACAACTGGTTTAATGAGTTTAAACGTGGTCGCACTAATCTCACTGATGATGTACGTGAGGGACGGCCTTCTACGGCGACGACTGAAAATAACATCTGTGTTGTGCGGCGTATGATAGAGACTGACAAAAGAGTGACCTATCAGCAGATTCGGACAAGCTTAGGCATCGGTATGAGTCAAGTGCACAAAATCCTCCACGAACATTTAGCGGTCAGGAAGCTTTGCGCCCGGTGGATACCTCATAATTTGACTAAGGCTCAAAAACTCCATCGTGTGGATTGGTGCCGTAAAATGATTGAAAGATTTAACGGAGGTGACTCAAATGCTGTGTTCGACATACTAACAGGTGACGAAAGCTGGATTTAGTGTTATGATCCTGAAACCAAAAGACAATCTGCTCAGTGGGTGTTTCCTTTCGAAGAGTTGCCAACTAAAGTGAAGAGAGATCGGTGCGGGAAAAAAAATGGTGGCCTCGTTCTTTGGAAGGATAGGTCATTTCGCAACAATTGTGTTAGAGGATCAAAAAACAGTTTCTGCAGAATGGTACACTACCAATTGTTTGCCATTTGTCTTGGAAAAAGTTCGAGAGAAACGACCTCGCAGTAGGATCCTCCTTCACCACGACAACGCCTCGTCGCACACCGCCAAGCGAACGATCGACTATTTGGCGACATCAAACGTTGAATTACTGGGTCACCCGCCGTATAGCCCCGACCTCGCGCCTTGTGATTTTTATTTATTTCCAAAAATTAAAGAAAAACTTAAAGGAAAGCGGTTTATGAATGCTGAAGAAGCGGCTGCTCTTCAATGGCTGCGTATCGCGATGCCATTGAAGAGACCCCTAAGGACGAGTGGGCAAAGTGCTTTTCCCAGTGGTTCCATCGCATGCAGCGGTGTATTGACGTCAATGGACAATATTTTGAAAAGATATAATAAAACTGATAACTGGCTAATGTAATCAGTTTTTGATTTTCTAAGAACTTTCAGTTTGACCCTCGTATAGGCGGTTAAAATATTGTTGAATTTAAAGAAACCTAGGAATTATTATCTGGTCAATAATAAGGAAATGAGAAATAAAACAGATTGTAATCAAATGTACTTTTAATTTCAATAATCATCAGGTAGAAAAAGTTACTGTAGTATCAGTAACTTTTCAGTTTATCAGAGTAACGACTACGGTTTTTATCACAATAGTATAGGAATCACAAGTTAACAGTACTTTATTTATGTGGCCTACAGTCTCATTATAAATGATTTAAACGAACTACATACACACATACTTATTTCAAATTTCTTTAGGTACTTAGTATTCTTCCATATACCTACCTATCTCAAATTAAAAACATAACAAAAAAATAAACATTTGAATCTACTTCCACTTTCTAGGAACCGTGCCTAGTTTCTCTTCCTTAACAAAAAGGAATTCTTAAACACTAATAACATGTTATACAACAACCACATTTTGTTTCATTAATCACAATTAATTAAAAATAACGCTTTAATTAAAATTCAACCAAACCTTTCCTTAATACTTTTATTCTTTGTTATTTTATTTATAGGGAAATGGTAAAAACCCTCATTGTTATTCGATTTCCTGTGGCGATACCTACATGTAACATATATACCCTGATCTAATCAAGTGTTGTAGGTACTCGTATGTATCAGTTAGGTAAGTTCGTTAAAATAATCACCAATTTTGATCGTGACTATACATTCAAATACAAAAATGTCATAGCCGTCAATCTCCTATGTACAATGGCCAGCACATCAGGTTACCTACTTTTGTTGAAAACTGGCCCTTATTACAACTGTATAAGTTACCGCAAGTGTTTACCTTGACGTGATGTTGTCCGTACCTAGTTAGTTTTTTTTATATATAAAAAAGTACACTTGAAACACGTACTATCGATGTCACCGCCTAACCACCTTAAGATCCAGAATAGCTTGCACGTCGCGTGGTCTTTTTTAGGGTTTCGTAGCCGAATGGCAAAAAACGGAAACCTTATAGTTTCGTCAAGTCTGTCTGTGTGTCTGTCTCTCTGTCTGTTCGTATGTCACAGCCACTTTATTCTGTAACTATAAGCACCACACTGTTGAAATTTAGTAGGAAGATGTATCTTGTTAACTGCTTTACGATTCTTATACAAAAAATAAAAAAATAATGATATTTAAGGGGGGCTCCCATACATGAAACTAAAACCGTTTTTTTTTGTCAAACCAATTTAGTCTATGGATAAGTCTTTTAAAATGACATAGAAGTTTCTAAAACCGTTTTGTTTTAAAGTCTAACGTTTTATAGCTGACGCTAGCTTGGTAATTTTTTTTGAAGTGAAGGTTTCGTAAAAAGCATTTTGTATATCGAACCTGGACAGCACGGTAGTGGTAGAATCTGTAGCCGAGAACACCCATTTGGTTGCAGGGACTGGATTCCCATACAGAAAGAAGCAAGGCAGAGTCACGTTGCTTTTGGAAGCCATTAACAATCTTCTTCTTATTGGAAATAAATCTGAATGTGGTAAGTTTACGATGTCTTGTGTGCGACAGGCATCAACTCAGGTTAAGATTAAAGACAAACCGCTTGATACTATTCTTCCACAACATTCTTGGCAATCACTTAAGACTCCAAACTACAGTGGAGTCCCAATTAACTAAGTTTCAGCTGCTTTTGCTGTTAAGAAAATTAAACGTTTAACTGAAATGTAAATACAGCTAGGTGAGTTTATTTTAAGTTATTTCGATAGCTTGATGTCCTACGGCATTTAACTGTGGGGCGCGTCTGCTGATATAGAATCATTTTTTGTATTACAAGAAGATCCATGTGAGCTATTTATATTCTTTAACCTTAAGATTCCTCACAAGAGGTGTTTAAATAAATTAGAATATTAACTGTACCCTCTCAGTATATTTATGTAAAAATTACATTCATTACAAATATAATACTAGGAATAAGGATAAGTTTGCTAGTCCACAATTTATGATTCGAAAGGTTGGTAATTCTTTCATGGGGAAAGGGATACAATATTTCACGTTGCTGAAGTGACTGAGGTCAGCTGTAAGGTCATTTCGTGTTTGAGGTCACTCAATTTTTTTTCTTCCGTTTAAGACGAAGCTTCTCCTGATGCAAACTCTCATTATACCTATTATTGTTTACGTGGACTCTTGCTGTACTAACCTCACTGAGGCACTCACTGACAAGTTTGAACGTCTTCTCAACAGCTGTAACAGATTTATCTTTGGCATTTGCAAATATGACTATATTTCAAGCTACAGAGCGCAACTAAACTAGCTTCCCATTCTACAACGTCGTAATTCTCGTATTCTCTGTGTTCTGTACGGTATTCTCAATAACCCTCAATCACCTTCTTATCTATGTTCTCTTTCCTGTGTCAAACTCAAGATCGCCCTCTCCGTTCTTCCGAAGATCTCCGGCTAGGCATTCCGGCTCATCGCTCCTCATACCAGCCCAAGTCGTTCATAGTAACGGCCACACGGTTGTGGAATACACTTCCTCTGGAGATTAGGAGGTCAGAAACGAAATTGTCATTCAAGAACAAACTGCGTATGTTTCTGGTTGGATAATTGTGAAACGTGTAAAATATATAAGTATAAATATTTTTAAGTTATTTATGTATTTGGTTGTTATGAATATAATACACATATACATTATACCTATGTTTATTTAGTTTATAATCCTCAATTTAAATAATGTTATGAATATAATATTATTGTATTACATCCTTGGATAAATTAACCACTGGATATAAAACGCAAGAGCGGATGTATGAAAATAACATTAGCCAATTTCTGCGGGGCGGGGGGAGCTTGTCGTGTCAATTATTGACATTTAGTGCATAAAAGTGTCGATATTTTTTTATCGATATGTGTGGAACGAATGAATGAACGAATCTTTTGTAAAATTATATAATTTTATCACGAAAACAATAAATTACATTATGGGCATGTAATGCACAAACCATCAAATGAACAATTGAAACATAGAACGTCGTTTTATATAAACGGTCTGCCTAGTAACACTAACTAGAACTTCCTTAGACATATTGAAACAGCCCGTTAATAAACATAGCCTTGCACCATTAAAGTCCTCATAACGGATAATTAATCAGAAGATTTTTTAGCATTGGCATTATGTCACTCGGTGATGTTTTGTGGGGATCCATTTTGCCTCTCTTCGGACGGCTTGTACTCACTTTATTTTCCATAATGGATCTACAGGAAATCTGAAATTATATTAGAAGGATGTATTGTCATATAATATGAAGGTTAAAATTTTAAAGCGAACTGTTGTATATTTAAGATGACCTTAGTCTACTCTCGAGTGAAACTTTTACAGATTTATAATTTTATTTTAAAAGTATTTATATTATTCAAAAATTTAATAAAAGAACGTTTATCGATATGTTTTATCGACATTTGTCAAGCACAATTAAAATTAAACTGACAAGAGAACGAATGATAAACAAACTACAATCCTACCGTATAAAGTATACGTTATCTTGTCGATTTTGTAGTAACAGACCACCACTTTTTTAAATGGCAATGTTACTTTTCTCTTGGAAAACACTTTTCACTATTTTCATGAAAAATAACAGCTTTTTTGGGATAAAACGTTACTTACAAATGAAAATAAATATTTTTTTAACTTGCTGCTATAATTTTTTCACTAAAATAAGCCACATTTACTCATTTTTTCTGTCAATGTTTCTCACTGAGCTCTATCACCGTACTGACAAGACATCACCTCACCTGCAAGTGAGGCCAAAAAGCCCGCTTCGTGGCTAAGGGGGCACAAGCGAAATTGCCCGTCATTGCGCGTCCAGTAGTTTATTCGTCCGAGATTACATCATATTATATTGTTGCGTTTTTATTTTTTAAGTTCTGTCTTTCTACGTTCTCCTGCACCCTCTAAAATCTTTCTGCATGACCTAAAAGTACGAAAGGGAGAGCATGCTTTTATCATTAAGTCCACCTTTTGTGCACTGTCATTCGTGCAATAAAGTTTTTAAATAAATAAAAACTATAAACTATCAGAACACATTGTAAACTTACCGGTTAATAAATTTAAAACTATTATTAAAGAAACCCCTAAGACGAACGAGTATTAAAAAGTAGATGATTATTTAAAAGATAACATTGTATGGACTTGCATGATCACTACAAACATTGTAAACTATTTGAAAAGTGGCATTGACAAAATAATGACTGAATTTGTTGCGCAGCTTCTTCTCAGCACTAGGCCACAATTGTCCCGAAGCTGTGGTAGGGTTTATATTGGGGACGTGAAAAAGTGCCGCCTATTAGCATAAATAAATGACTTTTATAACTTTTTTCACTGAACGACAATCGTATTGACAGATTTCGTATTTCATAGTACTGTTCATAAAACTTTAGAAGATGGACCGTTCATAAAAGCGGTCATCTTTGATGCACTGTATTCCTATTAAGTGCTGGAAATCTGCTATATAGACGTTCTTGATAAATGAAAAGGTGTCATAAAAACGGCAACATATTTTTCTACTGAAATCTACTAGAAATAATAAGTAAACTAAGTAAAATAAAAAAAAAGATGAAGAATCTACAATGTATATAAATTTATTAATTGGCTTATTACAAAGTTATTTTTTGTGTAAAAGAGTAAACCGGAATCCTGTTTTAATATTTTTGACTAGTTGTTTTAGTATTGGTATTTAATTAAATGTATTAGTTAAGTTGACGAAGCAGATGGCAGATTTTTTTGGTTCTTTTATATTATTTGTTATATTGTAATTGACATGTGCATGAATCCTTAAATAAATTAATTTAATCCTGTCTTACTTTCACTTGTATACTTTTATTTAAAATATTTAGTAAATGAAGCAGCTTGTAAAAAAAATATATTTAAGTAGCTCCTGTTAAATCTATACCCATTTCATTTACAGTTTCAGCTTATTGTCATTACATTGTAAGAAGAAAGATAGGATTAAGATAAAATGAGTAATAAATTAATGAAAAATAAATTAATAGTTATATTTTTACAAAATAAATCGAACGTCTAACATTATTATAACGAACTCTGTCACTTACTACAAAGAGTTAGCGATTTGATAAACAATGATTAGGGATTGTATCTTAGGATTACTAAATCTCTGAGTTAAAGCATTTTAAAGAACTCTGACCATGTCAAGTTGACTATGTATATACTGTAGAATAATTGATTAAAATGTTCGCTCCTATAACATGCCATACACTGTAAAATAACAAATTAGGTACATTACTAATACAGATGACTTGTTCAAGGGATTTTCATTTTTATTGAACACAACTATCTTCTATCTCAATTCTTCTAGCGATTCGTTCTAAATTTAGCCCACTTAAGACCAAAAAAATCTGCCTAAGAAACAAAAGGTCCTATGTACAATATCAGTACAAAACTTGTTTGTTTAAAATAGTTATTGAAATAGTTATATAATTTTATTTTTCAAAGGTACATTTCATTAAAAATAGGTAAAAATGAGTTTTCAGGCACACAAAAGAGTATATTTTATCCTAATTAGCATTTAAAATAAATGTAAACTGATAAAAAGTAAGCTATACTTGATATAACTATACGTCCTTTCTAATAACTATGGTGTCCTTTTAAAAGGCCAGTAGTATAATCTGGGTTAAATGTAACTACTTATAAAAATGATAAGTTCCGTTTTATCTTTGGCAACAATAAATAAATATATTTACAAGGTGTTTAAAAACTTAAAGGAACTACTCAGAATCAGTAACTTAACAAGTTTTCCCTAGAAAATAGATCACATAGAGCTTAAAAAATTGTCTTCCTATACTAATCAATGAACGCTTATTTCTTTTTTCTAACTAAGAGTCGATTTTACCAACATCAGATAATGAATATTCGTCTAGTAGAATTGAAATCGCCTGCGCCTGAATTGAAAACATCACCTATTTGTCAGCAATCATTTAAGTATATGTCATATCAAAATCTGTCCTTTTATATTTATACAGTCGGATAAGTCTTGTCTGACGTTGGAAAAACACATGATCCTCTATCAATTTAGCATTCTACGGAGATCCGATTTGTTTTTGGGCATATTTCGACCCATGTTTCTCAAGAAAGTTGTTATGTTACTTATTCTGAGTAGTTCCCTTTATTCTTTTGTGGTTTTGGAACACCTTGTATAATCCTTTTTAAATTGTTTTATTTAATACTCGCGATCCCAACGTTCTTAACAAGCGTCGCCAGAGCTCCTCCAGAGACACTCAAATCATTACTGATTAAAGTTTAGTATCCATAGAGAACAAAATATATATTGAATTTATTATTAAATATTGTATAGATAGTGCCATCTACGAAAGTGCGCCCCACTCTTTTTTGATCGAGGAAGGCGCGGGGTGCGGGGGATGACTAACACGTCAGTTGCGAGCTGTCCGTGGTTCGAGAAGCATAAGTTATAAAGTCTATATTGCAAACATTCAGACTCGTCACAAAGTGGCTCTGCATAAATTATTTTTTGAATTTCAAGAAAAACCCAGGGTATTGTATTGTAAAATAAACCTGGCATAATCTTTTGTCATTAATTTACTTAATTAATTATTATGATAACTTAAACACCATTAACAATTTTAAATAAAGAAAATACCATGTGGTACTTATCATATCACCGGTATATACTTTATCGGGAAAGGTTACATGCTATAAAACATCACGCTAAGACCTACGATTACGAAGAAGGGTACATATTACAATACCGAATTTTAAAATACCGAATTTCATAAGCCCTACGAACGGAAGGCCGAATTTTAGAATGCCGAATATTTAAATGATCGAAAGTTCTGAATACCGAAAGTTTGAAATCCCGAAAATTCAAAATACCGAATCTTATAAGACCTATGATTGGAATGCCGAATACTAAAATGCCGAATTTTAAAATACCGACTGTTTATATGACCGAAAGTTCAATATACCGGCTGTTTATATGACCGAAAGTTTAGTATACTGAAAAATTTAAAACCCGAAGATTTAAAATACCGAATTTCACAAGACCTATGAACGAAACGCCAAACAAATTGTATACCATTGAGATTGAGGTTCATTAAGAAAAACAAATTTTGATTGACCCCGAATCGCCGTGGTCGTTCGCCGTGGTACTAGTCTGCCCGATACTAGAGTGTAATTCAAAAGCCGGAGGCGCGGAGGGAGAGCAGGCCTCGCCCGCTGTAGCAAATCTCAGGCTCCTGTGCGAGCTGGAGCGGCCGAGGCTGGTCGCCGAAGGCGACCAGCAAGCCGAAGCTGCGGAGGCAAGCGTGGGTGCCTGAGATTCGCTACGCTAGGGCGTAAGGGCTGCACTTCCCGCAGCGCCGGAGAAGAGCAAAACCTATGCATGCTGCTACATGCATGCCTGTTTGATTGCTTGCATGCTGCATGCCTGCTTGCTACATGCATGCATGCCTGCTTGCTTGATTGCTTGCATGCTGAATGCCTGCTTGATTGCTTGCATGCTGCATGCCTGCTTGCTACATGCATGCCTGTTTGATTGCTTGCATGCTGCATGTTGCATGCCTACCGCAAAGTTAATCTTACTTTCGGGATTTTGAACTTCGGTATACTAACTGTAGGTATATTATTCTTCGGAATTTTAAATATTCGGGATATGAACCTTCGGTATTTCAAACATTCGGGATTTTGAACTTTCGGTTATTTGAAATTCGGCAAATTGAGCTTCGGTATATCGGGTATAGGTATTTCATTCGTTCGGTATTTTGATTTTCGACGTTTCAAGCGTAGGTATTTCATTTGTAGGTATTATGAAATTTCGGTATTATAATACGTACCCACGAAGAAAAATCAATTCACGCGTATGAAATCCCGGTGGACCGCTAATTCTCTTTCAAAGATATTTTATTAATATATATTTTTTTTAAATGCAATATTCGTCTAGATAGTATAGCTAACCATACTTACTTAAAACAATATCTAAGTAGAGCATCTTTCCCTTCGAGCGTATTTTTGAAGTGTGCGTGTGCATTCATATCATAATTCATTAGGGTTTTCCAAATTCAATTCAAATGTTGGAAAAAACTTGCACACATATACCTACTATGAAAGATTTGGACGGGTAGCGGGGCGCGCCGTTGTGGATTGCACTATTTATAATTCACAATCAAATCCATGAATCAATCAGGTTTTTTTTTCAAAGGTAACATATTTATTTGTTTGTGTACTACATATTTATTTGTGTTACTCTACCAAACTGTGTTACAGTTTTCGGCAGTAATTTGAATGCCATAGCAAATCTACTGTGGGATCTAGTTTTCAGTTAAACTCTAAAGATATTATTATTCACCACCGAGTTTCGTGTTTAATCAGGTACCTATGTGAAACAGCGCAAAGCGAGTTGGTCGCCGTATACAATTTGTGCAAAGCGTGATATTTTCACATTTGGTATATGTATCATACACGAAACAAATGAGTAGCAGCGCAGACAACAAGCGACAAACCCTTCCCCTCCGAGCGCTCAGCGCTGTCTGATCGAAGATAAAAGTTCGTGATGACTCCAAATTTTAATTTTCATATAAGATGAGATAGTAATCACATCAGTAAAAAAAAGGCAGTTTAGTCCTTTTTGAGGAGAAAACTGCACTTGAAATTTCTTTAGAGGTTGGTGAAAGTATGACAGTTACTTAAAAAAACGATGTAGTAGTATAGAAAATAAATAACTTCTTTCGCTTGATAACTTCAAGTTATTGCTATAATCGATAATAAAAACTCTTTACCTATACATATTTACATCAAATTGCCTTATTGCGGAGCTTAGCAACGCCAGCTGAGACTTACTTATGCGACTGAATAAGTAAAAACGACCAATTTAAAAAAACTTTTCTAATATAATTGCTTGAATATATTATTTTTGTTATCGATTACATTCGACGAATATTACTTATTGCACATTGGTATAATCTGGCTTAAGATATTTTATTTTTCAACACTAACTCAATAAGTAGGTATGTAGAAATATGATTCTGCCAAACTGTTGCTGTGTTACTTTGAAAAAATAAGGCCATTTTACACAAATGTGAGTAACGGGGTCTTTTTAATAGCAATAACTCTTGAAATAATAGATCATAAACTGCGATTGCTACATTAAAAAAAGAAGAATCTATGGTCTCGTTTTAGTACTCTTTTACAATGAATTGCCCGAATGCGCAAAAAAATGTCAAAAATATACTTCTTCCTTCCGGCAATAAAAAAATGGAGTCATTTGATTTTTGAGTCTTTTCTTCAAAATAACACCAAAAACGAGCCCCTACAACGTGAGAATTCAACCGTCGTTAATTTCACGAGTAAGGTGTTTTTGTAAAAGTAAAAACAAAAGTCACTGCAGTATAGTGGGGTTTTGTGAATTGACCGCCCATATCGATGGCTTAGAGCATAGAAAAAAATGAATAAGGTTAGAATGGCCCCGGTCAGTGCGGCAGCGAGCTTAATTGTAGGCATATGCCTGCATTGAGCCGTAGCTACTTCAGTCGCGTGACATAAGCGTTGCATTATTTTTTGTCAAAAATGCTGTCTTTTGCTATAATTACTTGAAGAGCGTGAAGCCAGGTCATAAAAAATGAGAAAGAAAGTGTATTTTTTCACCGGTGAGTAATAATACGTAGTTATTTCGACATTATTTGCTAAAAAAAACTTTTTAATTATGCTATTTCAAATGATAGCGGTTTTTTTTGCACTAAGTTCAAAAAAAATATTCATTGATGACTGTCCACGCATATTTCTAACAAATCTGCTATCTTAACACGCAATCTATCGCGTCCAATTTGCTTTGTTTGCTTGTATACGCATCACTAGGGATGTAGCTCACAGCACAGTAAAATTATCGATAAATGGTAATTTCTCTACTGATGTATTAAAAGACAAAAATAAGTTTTGTTTATTAATTATTTGAAACATAGTAATGATTAAACAAATACAATAAAGTTGAAGAGTTTATATGTTGTAAGGCGCTTATCTCAGGAACTACTAGAGCTATTTGAAAAAAAATATATTATATTCTAATTCGTGCTACCAAAATAACATATTCCTGCAATAAAAATATAACTCAGCAAAAAATTGGTTGCCTGTAAAGTCGGTATACGGGCGAAAGTTTTACGTGACAACGACTTTTTATGTCTGTCTCTCTCGTTCTTACGCGTGCCTCTCACTCGCTCTCAGTGCTGCGCGCGCGGGCCTCTCTCTCGTTCGGTGACTCATCGTAACGTTACCGAGCGTTACACTTTTTCATAAGTGACTCCCAGCCGCAACCTAATTTAAGACGTTGTCACGTCAAAACGCACTGCTTAATCCTCAACTTTTCTACTTTCGCTGTTATTATCTTCGATTTTAATTTATCGGTTGGTCTATTTATTTGTAAAATAGGTTACGACAATTCACAGTTTAAAATCGATATGTATCCAATACTCTTTCACAAGTTCTACATTGGTTTACTGTCAACAATCTACTGCCTTCGGCAGTGATACCGAAGTTAAACAACTTATGGCGCGATCGTTTTTTAATGAGTGACCATACCGACCATATTTAAGTGACCTAAACAACGAGCATCTCCGTGCTTCATGAAGCACGTTAAGCTAGTATCGGTTGATATTTTCTTACATCATCTAAAAGCATTCGGTATTAATTTTATCATAATTTCGAAATCTCGTTTTCCTACAAAAACTTAAAAAGAAAATTTCCTTCAAAAGGTTGACTTTTGGAAAGTATATTCTGGGATCAAGATTATCCGAAATGAGCTCCCCCATCAACTTTTAAAAGGACCGGATGGTCATATTATCAATAACCCTGCATACAAATATTTTTGTAAAAGTTATTTGTAGTCAGCTATACACTTATTGTGAGTTTGTGTATAATTTTGTAATTTAATAAACTTCTGCAAAGCCCCTTTTGTGATGTGATTTAAATGCGAACAAAAGCACTGCAAGGTTATCTGTTGCATCATGCAGCTGTACATTTCTTTAACTTATCCACCATACTAACTTGAGTCATATTTATTTATTGAAAACTTCATGCACGAAACATAAAATTGTACATGTGGCGGACTTAATGCCTAAAGCATTCTATACCGGTCAACCATACGTATATAGGTATATTTTTTTTTATTGTAATCCTAATAATTTTCGATTTGAGTTTGTTCCCTCCCCTTCCGTCCCAGCGTAAAGTTCAAGCCTAAAGTCTTTCTCGATAAATAAGACATCCAACACAAAATCATTTTTTATTGGTCCAGTAGTTCCTGAGATTAGCGCGATTAAACACATACAAACTCTTCAGCGTTATTGTATTAGCTAAGAATATAAATGAATAAATAGCATGGTAAGATATAATACCTGAATAATGTAGACCATGGCCTTTATAACTTTATACCTTTAAACATTTTTCTTTACATTGGAATCTATTTGTCTTATATAAGTAATATTACTTATTCTTTATACGAAGAATGATTCAATTCTACTAATAGAATTATTTTTAGAAACTACTTTAATGTTAAAAGGTATAAATTACTCTATTTCAAGTAACGTTTGGCAACTCAATTTTTTCTTTGTTTTCACCGAAAGGCAATAGTAGTACCCTTTGTTGCGATCAAATGAGCTGTTAAATTATCCAAATTATTTCAAACTTAAATCCTACATGTTTATTTACAAAGAAAAACAACATTACATCGGTAATTGAATTTATAATAATCGACCTTTACCACATCACTAGTATTTTGACATGAAAGAACGAACGTATGTGAATGATGATTGGTGGTTTCACTGCTAGAAGCTCTGTGATTGGTAGTTGGTTTCAAGTACTAATTACACCAATCACAGAGCTCTTAGCGGAAATTGTGATTGGTTTGTGATATTGATGCGTTAATTCATTGATTGGTACTTTTATCACTGCAGCAACAGCGCGGTAACTCCCACCGGCGACAAAGGTTCCCATACAAACGATCGGTCAAAACCATTCTAACCTTATTCATTTTTTCTATGGCTTAGAGCACACATGTTCTAATTACAAAAATTGATATTTTTACTTTTTTACTGACAACTGTATTAACCATAAAACAATGATATTGTATTAAAAACTAGATCACCGGTGCGAGGCTAAAGGTGCACTTACACGGGCAACTAAAATTGCTCAATTCCAGTCAATACTCGTCAACTATGACGTCATGACTACATCAAGCAATTTACGGCAACGGCAACAAGCATCAATTCTGCGCAATACAATATTGAGCGCTATGGCGCAACTTCATCAACTAGGCAATACTGTCCTACACGAGCATTTTAGTGGCGCAACTTCATCAAGGCAATACTGCCTATACGAGCATTTCAGTATTCGCTCGCTATGGACGACATTGTTTTGGCTGCGGCGGCTTGTAGCGCTTTTTTTATTATTCATCGAAAAAAAAAGGAATAGGCATATCTAGGTGCGATCGTTTTTGGCAAAAAAGCCGCATTTTTTTGTGTAAAGAATTAGATGATATATTATTCAAAAACTTTACTAGAATGAACTTTACTTTACTTTACGCTATCCTACTTCCACCCGACCTCTCGCTCTCCCCGCGGAAGCAAGACGGCAAGCCGCAAAACGTACAAGTGCGAACGAGATGCATACAAAATTGCCTAGAATTTCCAAGCCCATTGGATATTCGTCAATTCGTATCTGCGACATTGAGCGATATGAAATATCTGGAGCAATTAGAAGCAATATTGCCGAAATAATTGCCGCAATTTATTTATTTTGCTCCATATTACTCTTTATTGCTCCACTAATTGCTCCAGATCGGTCCATTCGTGTCGCCGAGCAATTATTGCCCTCGTGTAAGCGCACCTTAAAAGAGCTAAACAACACCTCACTTCAAATTGGGGTCATTATTTTGACGTAGTCTGTTTTTGATGGCGTCAGTGTCTTAATGCCTCAGTGCGCCTTTAAAACTGCAGTAACACCTAAATAAATAAATAAAACAGTCCGAATATCATATTTTCGTTAAGTAAATTGTATTTAATGATGCCTATCATTCATGATTCAAGTATTTTCAATAAAATTAGTGAGTTTTGTTTCTTAGCCAACCCATGGACTAACATGGTCGATATTCTAAGACAGTGCTATGCATGGAGTAGTTTGGTACCATATTTTTAATAATAATTTAACGACCGTCACAGTGTGGTGGTTTACGTTCTGGACTACAAAGATAAGCAGTCGCGGGTTCGAATCCCGCCCGCACGACCCTAACAAATATGTCTATGGAAATGTATGTTAATATGTCATTTATATAACTATAAATTACACCTTCATTTTTAAAGTAATAGTTTAGACGCTCACGGATCAAAAGGTCACCGGCACTCGCGTTAACAACAGTATAACAAAATACTGTTGATAAACACATCTGTGAGGGATGATCCTCACGATTGTAGAAAAAAATATGTACGCTCACTATTAGCGAGTTATTTGAAGGAATTATCCTGTTTACATGATGCCAGATGGCTATGGTGTATTAATAAATATTTCTTTATTTATTAAAATAAGGACTGTAAACATTTTAATTAATTTAATATGTAAAAAATATACGTGTGGTCACGTGATCGTGAATACCTAGCAGTGAACGAGACTCTGATATTGGCGCCATGGCGTTTCATGTGATACATTAAAATTGCATTTATAAGATAATTATTCAATATTTTAAATGTTAAATAGTTTGAAAATAAAATGTTTTTGTTGATTAATATACCACCGAGCTAAAGTGTGAACTCAATTTTAAAATTAGGCCAACGAGTCTATTGTAATGTACCTACATACTTAAAAAAATATATTAAGAAAGCTACTCTATTAAGACTCTGATCCGAATCTGATGTCTCATGTGATAGATGTCAATCCATTGACATCCATTAATCAGACGGTGTCATATTTGAGTACTCTTTTAGTTCGCGAGGCGTCATCTACTTCTAAATACAATATCATTGCCATAAAATTATTATCCCTTTGGAATAGAACGACAAAAGCGAGATGTCACTAGCAGCAAACTGTGTGATAAAAAGAGATGGGGAGCAGAACCGTTTTTGGCAGATGTCAAACAGTTGACCACCCCGCAGAAGCTCGCTAAAAATTACGTGCATTTGATTTTTTTTATTTAAAAGTGAAATTGGGTATATTTTGGAGAAATAATACGTCTGAAACATGGTGACTTGATCGGTGATTGATTGTTATGCATTACAGCGGCATAACCCCAACAAATAATCATTTAACAGGTAGATTAGTCCAAATCGAAGCCTCTTAATATACGACTTATATTTACCAATGCGCTTAAAATTTAAATTACGCAGTTTGATTATTCTATTCTACAAACGTTAATTTACGTAAAAAATAAAGACAGAATAACACAGGGGACGAATATTTTGTATAATTAAATAATATTTAGACTAGAGCTGCATGTTCAATATTTTGTGTCGACTATTCATCATGCAGTAAAGTATATTTAACTAAGGAATATTGTTATAAATCACCTGATCGAAAAGTTTATTCATCAGTTCATTTAAAGATACA
The DNA here is from genome assembly GCA_963924145.1 of Pyrausta purpuralis. Taxonomy (NCBI): domain Eukaryota; kingdom Metazoa; phylum Arthropoda; class Insecta; order Lepidoptera; family Crambidae; genus Pyrausta; species Pyrausta purpuralis. Next base: position 14,367,018 of record OZ001652.1, read on the forward strand.
AATGTTACTTACTTATGTTAGTTACTGACATCTTAAATCGGTTTCGTTTGACAGCTTTTACTTGTCCTTCTATTCCGATAGGAATATTAATTTTATGGTATTAACTGACGTACTCTACCGTTTGCACTTACCCACGTGTCGATATTCCATCTCTTTCTATCAAAAACCCAGTGTCACTGTTGTATCAAGTAACATTCGGTTATGACCAAAAGCATTAAAATCCTTTATTTTTATTAATCTGGAACTAAAACTCCATAAGTGATTTTAACATTCCCTCACGTGTTTACATTGCCGTACTGCCAGTGCTCAGGAATATTAAGTACATTTACGACATGTAATCTAACATATTACGGACAATCCAAATGTTGTAAGTGCAGTTCTTACAAAAACAAATCTAATGATTGCAACCCTTTTAAGTGCACAAGTATGCTAAGTACAAACATAAATACTATAAGTGCACTTATTTAATTTTTGTTTTGATTCTTAAAATGCTTAACTATACTAACGTCATTTTAAAAGTTAAACGTTTTGGCGCGTAATTTCTGTACGGGCCGGAGTAATCGGACGACGTAGGTCCGTTCTGGGGCTAATTGGCGAGTGTGTATGTAGTATGTACGTTCTCTGACTCTAGCGGATCTCGAGGGAGATCGAAAGGTTCTATAGGCAGTAGTACACCTCAGTTGTCAAACCCGTTGATAGCTTGGCCAGAGATCCAAGAGCTATTCTGACCCGACACTACACTGAAGACATCCCGGACATCAGCCTCTACGAGATTAGGATGGCCCTTCAACAGCTCAAAAACAACAAGGCACCTGGCGAGGACGGATTCACAGCAGAGCTTCTGAAGGCGGGTGGAACACTGCTGCTTAAAGTCCTTCAGAGACTCTTTAATTCCGTGCTGCTGGAAGGTATCACGCCCGAGGCGTGGAACAGGAGGGTAGTGGTATGGTTCTTCAAAAGAGGAGACAAAACCCTATCGAAGATCTATAGACCCATCTCACTCCTGAGACATATAAATAAATAATAAATATCCTTTGGATATTCCCACACATCGCCATCTAGTCCCAAAGTAAGCTACTCAAAGCTTGTGTTATGGGTGCCAGACAACGGATATAATACTTAAATACTTTTTTTTTTTGTAAATACATACATGATATACATAGAAAACACCCAGACCAATTCAAACAGACATGTTCATGCACAAAAAAGTATTGTGCGGGGATCGAACCCGCACCCGCTGCGTAGTAGGCGATTTCTCGACCACTACACCAGACGGGTAGACATATCTACTAGCTGTTTTAAAGGGTCATCACAAATCGTCTCGCACGTAGGTTAGATGACTTCCAGCCTTCCAAAAAGCCAGTTTTCGAAAAGGCTATAGTACCATAGACCACATCCATATGCTTAGGCAAATTATACAGAAGTCAGAGGAGTATAATATGCCTCTATACTTAACGTTTTTTTACTATGAGAAGGCCTTTGATTCGATCGAAACTTAGGCGGTGCTTCAGTCTCAGCAGCGGTGCCACATAGACTGTAGTAGGTATATAGAGGTGTTAAAGTCTCTTACAGTAACGCTGCAATGTCGGTCCGAGTCTGTCCTCGGACTAGGAAGTGGAATCGCTCTCGTGTTCTGTTCCTGCGAACAGAACACGAGAGCGATTCCACTGCAGAGAGGTGAGAGACTGGGAGATGTTATATCTCAGAAACTGTTCACAGCGGCATTGGAAGACGTCTTCAAACTTCTGAAATGGGAAGAAACTCAACTCTCAAAGTTGTCGACAAGTACGTCTACCTGGGATAAGTGTCCCAATTGGGTAGGTCCAACTTTGAGAAAGAGGTCAATCAAACGAATTCAACTCGGCTGGGCAGCGTTCGGGAAATTGCGCTAGAGTGTCTTCTCATTTCATCTACCTCAGTGTCTGAAGCCGAAAGTCTTCAAACAGTGTGTGTTACCAGTGATGACATACGGAGCCGAAACATGGCCTCTAACTATAGTTAAAGAAGCTCAAAATCACACAACGAGCGATGGACAGGGCTACGCTGGGTGTTTCTCTACGTGATCGAATCAGAAATGAGGAGATACGTAGAAGAACTAAGGTAACGGGCAAAGCCTTGAGGATCAGTAAGCTCAAGTGGAAATAGGCAGGGCGCATAGCGCGAAGAACTGATGGCAGTTGGGGCAGGAAAGTTCTATATTGGCGACCCTTCGACCAAACGCCTACGCAGCGAAGGACGTCCACCGATAAGATGGACAGACGACCTTGTAAAGATCGCAGGATCAAACTGGATGCAAACCGTTAGTGATCAGTCGCTGTGGAAAGCCGTGAGGGAGGCCTATTTTCAGCAATGGACGTCGTTTGGCTGATAATGATGGTGATGACATTATAGGCTACACGCTGTATAAATTTATATAACATTTTTTATTGATAAGAACCTGTTTCTCTACTAGAATACTAGCCCTGGCTCACTTAGTACATACGTGCATTCAAATGTCAAAATTTAAGGGTTCAAATGTGAGGGGGGTTAGCTTGGAACTCAACTGATTTTGTAATCAATTCGACGTAATATCGTTTTGAAATTTACTTATTTGTAGACCAATAGAATAAGTCTTATGAATAAACGAAATTCAAATGCCATATCATAGACAGTTCTTGTTTTATTCATGCTTCAACTTTAAAATGCTCTACTGAAAAATCTACTTTTTGTAATTAGAACAAGTGTGCTCTAAGCCATCGATATGATGTATTATCCTTCGGTAAGTTCAATTAAAAATAGTAAGGAAATGAGCATCAGAGACAGCGGGGGAGGCCTATGTTCCATAAATAATTGTAACACTAAAGTATATCATAAGTAGGTTAATTCTTTATTATAATAAAATACTTTATCGAACTACATACATATCATAGTGGATTACTGTATCGGGTAATTAAAAACAACTTTAAGGTACATTTTAATTCGATCATTGCCCACGTCATTCTTGGCTATGCACAAGTACATCCTTTCGTGAGCTTTAGACACGTGGCTGAGATGCAAATGTGCATTTATTGACTGACCCCTGGAACAGAAAAAGTCTTAATAATATAAAATGCACTTGAAAAAAGCAGACGTTGTTACAGACGAGGAATTGAACCCCGTGTCTTACGCTATCGGGGCGTATGCCTATGCCACTCAGCCACCGACACATTGGCAAGCCTGGCTGAGGGCTTGGCAAGCTTGAGCTGTGGCAAGATTGGCTGGAATGGATACTTTCAACTTTACATCCTATTGTTTTTATAGCGTTTTCCTATTATGTTATTTAGCTTCACACTTAAGTGTAAAATTTTAATATTGCTTAAAACAGAGTACAGCTTCAATATTTTAATATCAGGTTTTCCTAAGTATTGCTTACCCAAGTCCGGTTGTTGTGGTTCCACTGGTGTAAGACTCGTCCTTTCAAAGGAAGTTTTAGTTGTCTTGTCGTACCCTTTAACCTGTAAATATTTAAGAAGTTTTACACTATAATACCTTGCCCTGTTTGGAAACATAATAGAATTAATGTATAGCCTAAAAATCAAAAGTACTTACTTTGATTTTAAACAGCATATTCGGTGGTGTGAAAAGCGGTGTACCGTACAACTTTTGTTCAGCGTCAATTAATTTTAAGGGCAACTCTGTGATAGTAAAATCTTTGATGTCCGTTAATTTTACTTTATTGAGGACAACGTCAGCATTAGATATCAATTGGATTGATAAATGCGATTCTTGGTCTGAAATAGATGAACGTCGTCTGAATAACGTATTTTTTATGGCCTGTTTCACAATGTCCTAATAAGTTCGAGAGTTCATAACTTCAAACAAAATTAGGTTACATTATTAACTATTCGGTGATTAGTGCTTATTTGTCGATGGTGAAACGGGCACTTAAAATCACTGAACAGATAATTCACATTTTAAGTTGTTAAAGTTACAAAACAGGTAAAACATTGAATGGAGTGCTGAAGTCATGCTCGTAATCTTTATTTGAAGTGGCTAAGCGCAAGTAGCTTCTTCAGCACTCATCAAGCATGGTTCTTTCTTCTATTCCAAGAATATTACCTGGTAAAGGTTTAACAGACGTGTCTTCAATGGAAGTAGGTTCTAAAGTGGAAAAACCATGTTTGAATTGGATGGTGGTAGAGGCGGTGACCACCACACTGGTTTCAGACGTGCTTCCCACTATAGCTGTATAGTTCCCAGGCATAGTGTTTTTGATCTTTATCACCTGAATAATTGAACAGTAAAAATGTCAATTGCAACTGTCTTTGCAATTTTGCATTAAATTCAATGGATAAAATTGTATTAATATTCAACATTTGTCTGCTGAAGATGAGAACTAAATACTTATAGATTATGATTAATTAACGAAGTAGTTTTATTCTCACCACAACGCTTGGTATGTCCACGATATGTTGTGCATCAGGCTTGCTGCCATCTGGAGCAGTTACATCAATTTTAGGATCAGTTCCTGATCCAGCAATGACGATATCTTTTATATCTGCGTCATCTGTAAAATTTTGGGAAGTTTTGTAGGCTATATGAATTCACTGCCAAACGACTTGGTCGATTCCCAGGCAAGTTTTCTATCACATGGAGGCGTACTATGAGAAACAAAATCCGTCAATTCCGTTTTGTGGAACCAAAGAATTGGAAAGTAAAGATTCCATACTTAAAATATTTCAGATCCAATAAACGATAATCGAATTGACAGATTTTGTTTTTCGGTAAGATGTGCGTAACGGTCCATAAAAGTGGTCATGTTTCAGTATCCCTGAAAGATTTTCCTTTATGGTTTTGCTCTAGCTCTAAGACTACAGGCAGCATGTTTTTCAATCACTGCATAGTATAAAATAGAGTCGCTTCGCGCTGTCTGTATGTATACAAGGTGGACAAAACAGTGACGTCCAAAATTATTTTTGGAAGCTTTACACCCAGTACTATCCAAATATATCCTATGTATGTTAGGCGAATTCTCGTAGTTTACATTTCTTTTTTTTACTGCAATATGATCCTTATACATTAAATTTATGTAGATAAAATTAAGAATTAGCTAAAATTAAGATTAACAAAAGTTTAAAAAAAATGAAAAACATCCTCGAAAACTTAAAAAAAATTGGCTATCATAAATATGGCATATTTGGATAGCCCTAGATGTGAAGCATCCAAAATAAAATTTGTACGTCACTGTTTTGGGCATCCTGTATATGCTTAAACCTTCAGAACTCCGCAGCGGATTTATATGCGTTTTTTAATAGATAGTGATTCAAGAGATAGAGAGTTTATATGTATAATATCTAAATAATCTTTGGGTAGTGCTACCTGCCATAAATACTTGATACAAATTGACATTCTATATTTGATTTTTTTGTTGGTTAGTCAATAACTAAATATATCCGTGAAACCGGCTCTAAGCCAAGTTTGTCATAGTAAAGTTATTGATGGAGTGTAGTCACACAAAAGAAAGCTTTGCTCAATTAATTACAAACGTACGCTATTGTTTATAACTTACTGTCATGTTGTGACCATAGCCTGGAGCGAAGCTGTCGGATGTCACTACAAATTTTCTACTTGATATTGTCTCAGCTACGTAGCTTAAGATCTGTAATCAATTGTAATAATTTCGAATAGTTAGAGAAAATTTTATTTGGTATGTATCCTAAACTTAACTTTACGCATTTTTTCCCCGCGACGTAACGAAGAACTTGTAAGCGTTAGGGGTGAGAGAAAGTTTGTGTGTTTGTGTGTTCACAAACGAATGTTCCCATGTATCTCGAAAACAACATCACCAATTGACATGCAGTCTTCTGCAGTGGATTCGTAATTTATAGGCGATGGTCTTAGAAGGGTACCAAAATAATATCTTAAGCTCATAAAAAATAAGTAACGTGGTAGCGATCCCATATCTAACTTTTCTAATATAAGTGACTATGAAAATTTAAAATAATGTATCTCAGATTATGACTCACCTTCCCAACATTATCTTTGGTCATGTGGAATACTTGACCGTTCGTGGCGTTGGCCAAATTGTGGTACGCCTGATATTTGGGGTCGTTGTCTTCATCAATACATCCACCAGTCAGTAGAAACACTATCTGGAAAAATATAGGAGGAAAAAAAATGTTGCAGGCAAGAGATCAAGACGATACTGTATACTTTGTCTTTTCTATTCTTCGGCTATTCAGGACTATCATTTTCCCATTGCTTTTCCCGCGTTTATTGCATTACATTACATTAGGCGTCTCACAGTATTGGATTGTGAAATATAGCATATTATATATTTTGACGACCTCCGTGGTGTAGTGGCTAAGCACGCTGGTTTCAAGGCGTCGCCGCTCCGAGGTCCCGGGTTCGATTCCCGGTCGAGTCATTATAGAAATCATAATTTTCTATATTTTTTCGGGTCTGGGTGTTGCAGTACCACCATTGTGCCTGATTTCCATAAAAAACAAGTGCAATTAGCTTCTTACTTTGGGATTAGAGCAATGTATGTCATTGGTGTCTAATATAATATAATACATATTATAATAGCATGACTTTGTCGTTCCAATGTATAAAGCAACATTATTGTATTTTTTATCAAAATCCATTTAGTACCTATTTTTTCGTAAAGGAGCAACAATTATCCATACATCCTCACAAACGTTCGCGTTTAAAATTAGGACATTATCTAGTTACCTGTGAAGATTTTTGCTGCGTCAGATTTTTCACCTTTTCAAATAAGTGATCGTCCTTAGCCGAAGCGTCAGTAAGCACGTACAAATATGATCCGGGTAAGCTTTGTGTTAGGGCCTCTTCTATTCCTGCCATAGACAGCTCGGGACAATCTCCTCCGCCATTCACCATTATACCCTTAAGTGTGTCTTTAAATACGGTTCTGTCTTTTGTCACCGTCCTTAATTTAACTCCTGGAATTTGTATCAACGCATTTTTACATAAATGTTTATCTTAATAATATTGAGGTATGTTCGCATAGTATGCTTTTAACATCGTACAAGTAATCAACGTATGTATTGTATTATCGGGTCTTAAATGAAGATATCAATCTATATTGCATGTTCAAAATCTTACTGAATGTAGTTCTACTCACCGGGATCATTGAACGTCACTATTATGAAATTCTCTATTTGCGAAGCATTGGAATTCAATACTGTATCAAAAACTAGGTTAACTCCATATTTCACTTGTTCTATATCATCATGCATAGACCATGTATCGTCTATCACAAAAGTTAAACTCCTTTTTTTAAACACTGCTAATGCCGAATTAACTAATAGTATTAATAAATAAGTTTGTGTACGGTAATTCATTGTTACCGTCTAAAATACTGTTTAATTAAACGCGAGACCTTATCACGGCAAGTGTATTCACAATAATGACTGCTGAAGTCTAGCTCAGCTTTTATAATACCACATTTTTGATAAGTTGGTTAGGTACTGCCAATGCAGGAAATGATAAGATAGGAGAAATCCCCATATACGTGCTTTTATGTATTGTTATTTACATGTTCCGTAACCAGGAAATGTATTAAATCTAGGCATTGTAAACAAACTCCTAGGAACTGTATACTATTCCGAAGTAACTCAGAAAATGTATTAAAATATTGATTCGAACATTGTTGAATATGCACATATCCTAGGACATGTATGTATTTCCAAGTAATTTGATAGAATTCCAAAATCGTATTGGGAAATGTTTTCCAATATCGTATTGGCATTATTGGGTTTACTGGGTATTGGGTAGTTAAAAAAAAACTTGAGTGTAGCGCGGGCATTAAATTCGCCCAAGACAAAGGCACCATTATTCCCGAGTTGAAGCAAAAATTATGTTAACTTATAAGTTATATCTATGAACCCTAGGATATACGAAATCATTTCAATAAAGTATATGAGTGTACGAATCAACTAAATTCTTGTGAAATTATTTACCCATCTTTGCGTTTAACAAGTCATACATGTAAATATTATTGACCTAGTAATCACGCAATATTTTGTTCTATTGCCGGTGCGTGGTGGTCGATTTGAGATCATCTCCTCATCGCTGGATGATGGTGCAGGTGAATTGACTGTCGCGTAATGGATTTGCATACAGTTTTTCTGCCCGTGAGCCGAAACGAGGCACTTTAAGTCATCATAACATGGCACGTTATTAAACGTTGCCGATCAGATAGCGTGAAAAATAGGCAGTGTATACAATGACGGATATCATACCTGTAACACGTGTACAGATTTTACGTTACAAAAGCATTGAAGTAGATTTAAATTGAATGCACTTTAAATGGCAAGTAGTATTTCCCGCACGCTGTACCATTGCGTGAATGCACAACAGAGAAAACTTCTGGTAAACATTTGGTAGTACACTATTCGGCGTTGATGTTTCTTTGATCTCGTAAGGGAATCGACACCAAGTACCAGTTAAATTAAAAAAAAAACTGGCTATCAAAATCTTCCCCCCGCTCCAAGATCGCTTCACCTTGATAGGCGTTAGTTAATTTTGAAACACCCAAACTAGCGACATGCGCTTGGTTTCCGTATCGTATTGATAAATCCAGGACTCATCACCTGTAACGATGTCCTAAACACGCCAAGATGAGCCTGCTTCAAACTTGTTCAGCATATCGCGGCACCATTCCACCCGATCGGTGAGATAGTGCTGCACCCAGCGTGATATTATCCTCCTCACGCGAAGATGTGTCGAATTTTGTGAACGCTTCCCGATCCAATCTTCAATATGTGCAAAATTTCTTGATTTATAATTCGCCTATTACCTTGGATATCTTTTTTTACTGCTAGCACGTTTTCTTCTGTTATAACCGTCAAAGGGCGACCTTTACGTCCTTTATCCCTCAAGGTTGGTTGACCGCGCTTGAATTCGTTATACCAAAGATACACGGTGGCCTTGGAGAAGCCTTAATCCATAAATTCCATTTGGAGTTTGTCGAACGATACTTCCGGTTTCAGGCGACACTTGAAATCGTAAAAAACTCATCTCTAAAATGTTCCCGGCGCAGATTCATTTCTCAGTCAGACACGATACTTTGAATATGCTCGCAAAAAATGTGGAGGGATGTTTTGAAAATGGAACACACCTATTTTTACTTAGGGGCCACCCATTAATCACGTGAGTCGTTTTTCTCATTTTTGAACCCTCCTCCCTTCTGGTGATATTTGGTGAGGTTAGGGACCAATCCCCCCCCCCTCCCCCTCTGGATCACGTGTATTTTTTTGAAAGTATATGTCAAGGCTATTTTTGACTGGAAAAAAATATTTAAAAATGGTGATTCGAAAAACATTTAATGTATTTGCAATAAAATTTATGAATAATTAATTAATGTTGTCTTCGTCCCACGGAGTTGCAAGACTTTCATTTAAGGTTACAACTGGTAAAGCTTCTTCTTCACTGGCAGTTTTTATTGGCAAAGAGGTTTGTGACAACAAATCGTTAAAATTTTCGCGCCATTCAAAATTTTTGTTCAGAAATAGATAAAATTAATACACGTGATGTCTAACGAGACCCCTCCTTCCCCTTCGTGATGTTTCGTGATGTTTTCCGTACCTCCTCCCCTTCCTTTTAAGCCTCACGTGATTAATGGACAGCCCCTTATAAATAAATATTTTCAAAAAATATTCTACCCGCCAGTGTCCGTATGTATAAAAACTTTTTTTCGCTATACTTTAAAATTTTGAGACCAAACCAGTTGTTTCTTTTCATGGCTATGACTCACAGCTTTTTATTTTTTTATTGCTAGAAGAGACAATCGATATCAAGATTAAATTACAGTTTAGTCTTATATGAAAACATTTTGGAGGAGAATTTGTACCACTTTGGCAAGGACAATAGAATACATATCTATACAAATTTACAGTTTTCTAGCACCTTATGTCTCTGCGCTGGAATACGGACGGACAGTTGTACATGGTGAAACTATATGTATATTAATCAACAAAAACATTTTATTTTCAAACTAATATGGGTTGGACTACAAAACCCACAAAAATTTACAACAATATTTGCTGACAATTATGTGACATTTTTAAATTAGGCGTTTTGTATTACATTCGATAAATATTACTTATTTGACGTTGGTAAAATCTGGCTTTAGTAACTTTTTAATTTTTTTAGTTTATTTTTCAACAGTAAAAAAAACGCCTATCGTATCCTGTTATTGTGTTACTTTTGAAAAACATTTTTTTTTAATTCTTAAAATAAAAGATATTAAGCTGTGATTGTTGCATTAAAAAAAATGTCAAAGAATACTTTTTCCTTTGTCATTTGATAGCCTATCTCTTATGTATTAGTTTCACCACACCTTTTTAAACGACTTCAAAAAAGGAGGAGGTTATCAAGTCGACTGTATGTTTTTAGGGTTCCGTAGCCGAATGGCAAAAAACGGAACTCTTATAGTTACGTCAAGTCTGTCTGTCTGTCTGTCTGTCTGTCTGTCTTTTTGTCTGTCTGTCTGTCCGTACGTATGTCACAGCCATTTTATTCTGTAACTATAAGCATCACTTGACTATCAAGCATCAACTATTACAGCACCGACTCCAAAAAGAAATTGTTTGCATAAAATGGATTCCTTTCCTTGCAATGGTTAAGAGTTTATTTAAGACTTTTTAGTTCATTTGGTTTTTGAAGTCGGTTTTTACTTTTTTTTAAAGTTAATTTTATTCTTTAAAATACACACATCAAAAGTGCCTAGGGATCAAGCATTTTTATGCGGATTTCATGAGATTGAGATGTGGCTTTGTAATAAATTTATGATTTTATAAATTTATATGGATCCCTTTTTGGTGCATTTCATAATTTGAAACAGGAACTGTCAATCAAATTCGAGTAAAAGATGAAAATCAGCTGTCAATATTTTCCCTATAAAAACATTCAACGCATTAAAGACATTATTAGTGCTACTGTTTCCCTACTACTGATTAAAACCAACGTTATTATGGAGCGGCGACGTCATTTAAGCAGGGAAGAAATGCTCAGAGCCGTGGGAATGATAGAAGCTGGTTCCCGGCAACGTACTGTGACTCTAGCTCTGAATACAAGTCAGAGTGTTATCAGTCGACTTTGGACACGTTACCGAAGCACTGGTACCGTGGCTGAGCGCCATGGAGGACGGTATCGCTGCACCACACGGAGACAAGACCGATACATTCAAATCACAGCTCGAAGAGCTCCAACAATAACCGCCATAATGTTAGCCGTGAGGCTTCATCACTCTTCAGGAAACTTTATTAGCGACCAAACAGTCAGAAACCGCTTGCATGAAGTGAACCTTCATTCCCGAAGATCGCTACGGGTACCACCTATAGCAATGCACAATCGTAGGATTCGATATCAATGGGCTCTTGAACACAGAAATTGGGCAGAAGAACAATGGCGTTTCGTGTGCTTTTCTGATTAGTCTCGTTTTGGTATGAGACCGGATGCAAGACGTATACGACACTGGAGAACCCCTGGACGCCAACAGCGATTAAAATCCTGCCAGGAAGTCCATCCTTATAGTGGTGGAACTATCATGGTATGGGCGGGTATTTGGATCGGTGGAAGAACCGATTTGATTCGGATCAGAGGCAACCTCAATGCTCAAATTTATGCTAAGACGATTGTATCAGACGTCATCGTTCCTCTACAAGTGCAAATCATAATGTCGGATGTCGTATAGACGGCGTGTGCGTCAATAATATCAGTTACGCGGACGACATGGTGCTGCTGAGTCCCTCGATTGGGGCGTTGCGTAAATAAGTGCGTATTTGTGAGTCCTATGTTGTGACCCACGGACTCAGGTACAACGTGGTTAAGAGTGAGTTTATGGTGTTTAAGGCTTTCAAGAGGTGCCCCCTTACAGTGCCTCCAATTACTCTGAACGGGTCTCCTCTTAATCGCGTATCACATTTCAAGTATCTGAGGCATTGGGTCACGGAGGATTTATGTGACAATATGGACATACGAGGGTCAAACTGAAAGTTCTTAGAACTGGCCACTTATAAACAATATAATAAAAAAAATATTCTAAAATTTGAAAATAGAACTCTTTGCCAATATTACTGAGTATATATTTCATTCATTTGTCATTTGTTTTACGATTTGGTGGCAAATTGAAAATTGTCTGTGTCACGTCAACATAAATTCAACACGAGAAAATTTTCGTGCAATGATTTTTTATGACTTTCGATGTCATTTAAGTTAACAAGAAAGTTATGATAGACTACGATTGGCCTTTCACGATGAAGCCCCATTTCGTGCGACTGTTTACTACTGGTTTAATGAGTTTAAACGTGGTCGCACTAATCTCACTGATGATGTACGTGAGGGACGGCCTTCTACGGCGACGACTGAAAATAACATCTGTGTTGTGCGGCGTATGATAGAGACTGACAAAAGAGTGACCTATCAGCAGATTCGGACAAGCTTAGGCATCGGTATGAGTCAAGTGCACAAAATCCTCCACGAACATTTAGCGGTCAGGAAGCTTTGCGCCCGGTGGATACCTCATAATTTGACTAAGGCTCAAAAACTCCATCGTGTGGATTGGTGCCGTAAAATGATTGAAAGATTTAACGGAGGTGACTCAAATGCTGTGTTCGACATACTAACAGGTGACGAAAGCTGGATTTACTGTTATGATCCTGAAACCAAAAGACAATCTGCTCAGTGGGTGTTTCCTTTCGAGGAGTTGCCAACTAAAGTGAAGAGAGGTCGAAGTGCAGGAAAAAAAATGGTGGCCTCGTTCTTTGGAAGGATAGGTCATTTCGCAACAATTGTGTTAGAGGATCAAAGAACAGTTTCTGCAGAATGGTACACTACCAATTGTTTGCCACTTGTCTTGGAAAAAGTTCGAGAGAAACGACCTCGCAGTAGGATCTACCTTCACCACGACAACGCCTCGTCGCACACCGCCAAGCGAACGATCGACTATTTGGCGACATCAAACGTTGAATTACTGGGTCACCCGCCGTATAGCCCCGACGTCGCGCCTTGTGATTTTTATTTATTTCCAAAAATTAAAGAAAAACTTAAAGGAAAGCGGTTTATGAATGCTGAAGAAGCGGTGGCTGCGTATCGCGATGCCATTGAAGAGACCCCTAAGGACGAGTGGGCAAAGTGCTTTTCCCAGTGGTTCCATCGCATGCAGCGGTGTATTGACGTCAATGGACAATATTTTGAAAAGATATAATAAAACTAATAACTGGCTAATGTAATCAGTTTTTGATTTTCTAAGAACTTTCAGTTTGACCCTCGTAGAGAGGGAGCGCAGGGCGCTGGCCGTCCGCTGCAATATGGTGGCCCGTAGGTTTGCTCGCTGCACTCGGCATGTTAAGACGACTCTTTTCAAGTCATACTGCCAGTCCTTTTATACGAGTAGCCTATGGGTAGACTATACGCAGCGTTCGTACAACACGCTGCGTGTTCAATATAATAATGGGTTTAGGATGCTGATGGGGTTGCCGCGGTATTGCAATGAAATGAAATGAAATGAAATGAAATGAATATTGAAATGAAATGAATATTTTATTTGCCTTTGGAAAAGGGTACATTTTTGAAGGTATTATTAATATTGCGGTTCAGCTTTTCCAGCTATCATAAATAGCATGCAAATATTTTACAATCTTACTAAATTATTGACTATGAATTATAACATTTTCATCACAATGTCTTCATTATATTATTATTTAAGTCACAAGTTTGCTACATCAATTACATAAAAATTATATTACAATTAAATTTATACCATTTTAATAAAAAGTCAATCAAAAATTATAGAATACCTAACCTACGTCATTTTTAAAAACTCATCCACCTTATAAAAACATTGTTCTTGTAACCACTTGAGAAGGACACATTTAAATCTATTTAAGGGCAAATCTTTTATATTCTGGGGTATTTTATTATATATAAGCGTGCACATATAGTAACAATTGTTTTCATATCTTGCACTTTTTGGTATGGCATCTACAACAAGTCTATTGCCGTTCCTGGTGTTTCGCAAGTAAATCTCTTTTACTTGCTTGAAATAATACATATTTTGTTTGACAAACTTGGCAATTTCAAAAATGTACAGACTTGGAAGGGTTAGAATATTTAGCGACAGGAATAATGGACGGCATGGCTCGTCAGGCGCAGTGCCACATATCGCCCTGATGCACTTTTTTTGGGCCAGAAAAGCTTTATGAGCATCAGTACTATAACCCCATATAATGAGTCCATAGCGCAAGACGGATTCGACATATGCAAAGTATGCAGTAAGCGCGGTATTTTTAGTGGCAACTTTACCTAATTTGTACAGAGCGTATGAGAATCTATTAATTTTTTTGCAGACATTTTCGATGTGATATTTCCAATTTAATTTGTCGTCTATCCATACCCCTAGGAATTTTGTCATGTTTGTACCTTTAAGTTTATGTCCATCATAATTAATATTCATTGATTGATATAATATATTATTAAAATTTATGAAATAAGTTTTGTCAAGAATTATTAGTAAATTATTATTTTCCAGCCATGCAATTATTGTTTTTACAGTATTATTTATGTCATCAATGTGGTTTTCAAGTGTATGCTTGCTATCTGTTTTGACTATCACAGATATATCGTCCGCGAACAAGATACATTTGTGTTTAATTACACTTGGAAGATTGTTTATATATATCAAAAACAGCAGTGGGCCTAGAACATTTCCCTGTGGGACGCCGTATTCGTTTTTTTATGGTCTGATTGATATTTTTGTAAAACATTTTTGAAGTCAGGTTTACTCACTTCCACAGCTTGTTTTCTATTTTTCAAATAAGTTTTGATCCAGCTCAAGGCGTTGCCTCTAATACCACAATATTCCAATTTCTCCAGAAGCAAATTATGTGAAACAGTGCTGTACTGCAGTGCGTCCGGCATGTTTGCCGAGGCAAATACTGATGGTTTCCACGCCATCATCAGAAAGCGGTCAGCGTCGCTTGTACACCGCCTGCGAGAAAGCACCAACAGCATCCTAAATGTTTTTGCGGACAGGTGGGACTCTCCGTTGCTGAAGCACTGGATTCGTCTCCAAACGCTTGTGACGTAGGCCCAACTACACTCAGTAAACACAGGCCTCCTGTCTAACTTTCAATAATGTATTTTTAAGATTTAACTAACTTTTAATTGTTTTCTATTTATATTTATTACTAACAAAATGTATGGGTCTGTATACTGTTCTGTGTCCGATACCTGAAATAAATGCTTTTAAATTGAATTGAAATCGGTCCCTTATTTCAGTTAATGCATGATAATGCACGACCGCACACCGCAAGATTTGTAAGACAGACTCTCGCCGCAGCTAACATCAATGTCATGCTCTGGCCTGCTCAGAAAAGAGCTCTGCTGAATATGGAGGGTATCCAGTCACAAGACCTTTTTTTGTTGTTGCAACGAACATGGGCGGCCATTCCACAGCGTGATTTGGATGAACTCATTTTGAGTATGCCAAACCGATGTTCTTGTGTTGTTAGTGTTCGCGGTAGAAACACGGATTATAAATTGTTTAAGTTACCCAATAAAATTTTAAAGAAAACTGTTATTTCAGTCTTTTTTTCGAACTTTAATGTTAGTGGTTCAAATTTCAAAAATCCTTTTATTAGGAAAATGGCAAATTTCTTTATTAATGCAAAAGAAAACTGTTATTTCAGTCTTTTTTTCGAACTTTAATGTTAGTGGTTCAAATTTCAAAAATCCCTTTATTAGGAAAATGGCAAATTTCTTTATTAATGCAAAGGTGACTTGGTTTATCGTTACTGTAGACAAACGAAAACACTTTATTTGATGAATCCTTAAAGAAAATTTTAATTAATATCAATCAGGAGAAAAGTTATTGCAAAAATATATGTTGATCCCTAGACACTTTTGATGTGTGTATTACCAAAAACGAGCTCCTACACAACGTGAGAATACAACTGTCGTTAATTTCTCGACTTCGGTAATTTTTGTATAAGTAAAAACAAGAGTCACTGCACTATGATGGGGATTTTGAAATTGATCCCCCCCATATGAGGTATTTTCATCGATGAAATTAATCGTATATTATATTGAGTTTTCAAAAGTATTATTACTACACACTGTATAAAGTAGTTGTTTAATCAACAATAGTAAAGATATAGGTGAGCATCAGAGACAGCGGGGGAGGCCTATGTTCCATAACTAATTATAACACGAAATTATATCAAAAGTAGATTAAGTCTTTATTTTAATAAATCACTTCAAACAAACAACGAGTACATACATATCATAGTGGATTACTGTATCGGGTACTTAAACAACTTTAAGGTACATTTTAATTCGATCATTGCCCACGTCATTCTCGGCTATGCACAAGTACATCCCTTCGTTGGCTTTAGACACGTGGCTGAGATGCAAATGTGCATTTGTTGAATGACCCCTGGAACAGAAAACGAGTTCAACGGCCCGTTTCAAAAAGTACCAATAAGTTCTGGTTAGCGTTATCTATACCATAAATAATTAAAGACTCTATACGATATTACGATACATTTCCGGATTATTAGTTGGTTAGTGCTTATCTAAGCATTTTATCACAACATATTACCTAATGCCACTGATGAAGTAAATACCTATCCACAGAAAATGGGAAAGCACATTTCAATATACTATTCTTTGTTATTTTATTTATAGGAAATGGTAAAAACCCTCATTGTTATTCGATTTCCCGTGGCGATACCTACATGTAACATATATACCCTGATCTAATCAAGTGTTGTAGGTACTCGTATGTATCAGTTAGGTAAGTTGGTTAAAATAATCACTAATTTTGAATGTCATAGCCTTTAATATGTACCTAGTTATTTTAATAAAAAACACAATAAAAAATACACTTAAAACACATACTATCGTGGTCACCGCCACCAAACCACTTTAAGATAAGTTATAGTTTTTTGAAAAGTGTTTAGGCACAAGAGACCTCAAAGATAAAGAAAAGAAAGCATTCCGTATACTCAACCTGGACAACACGGTAGTGGTAGAATCTGTAGCCAAAAACTCCCATTTGGTTGAAGGGACTGGGTTCCCATACAGGATGAAGCAAGGCAGAGTCACGTTGCTTCTGGAAGCCACAGTCACCAATCTTGACTCCGTCGGCTGTATGTACGGGGCCACTGAGCGTTTAATGAAAAAAAAAACAACCTGTTACTCATATATTGTTTAAAAAAAAAGGAATTTGTCCTGTGTCATTATTATTAGGGTGTGCAATAAAGTATTTTTATTATTACTGTACCAGGAGCGCAATTATAAAACTCTGAAGGAGTAAAGACTGATGTCTGCCAAACAACCCAACCGCAAGAGTTTTCAGTTACGCCGTATCATTGCACTTGCAACGTTACTTACTTTTATTCATCCTAGTGTATTTTTTTCTAGCGTTTTGCTATTTTGTGTAATTTAGTTTTTTGTTCTTTGTTTGTCATTTGTGTATAATAATGACGTGTCAGTTGTCTTGCAACGGAGCCCAAACATCGAAAGCTCATTTATAATAAATAAGGTACATGGAAGCAATCCCGTGTCTTTTTAGGGTTCCGTAGCCGAATGGCAAAAAACGGAACCCTTATAGTTTCGTCAAGTCTGTCTGTCTGTCTGTCTGTCTGTCTGTCTGTCCGTCCGTATGTCACAGCCATTTTATTCTGTAACTATAAGCATCACACTGTTGAAATTTGGTAGGAGTATGTATCCTGTTCACCGCTTTACGATTCTCATACAAAAAATAAAAAAATATGACATTTTAGGGGGGCTCCCAAACATGAAACTAAAACCAAAAAAAGAGCGTTATTCCTGGACTCCCGAGTTGCCTTTGTTTGAAATAACTAACATATTCTTTTTGTCTTATTGCCACCTTTTGTCAAACCATTAAGCTCACAGAACGTTTTTGGGGTCAAATACGAGTAAATAAAACTGCATGTATAAAGAAAAATACGGCGGATTGCTTTATTAATAAACCCTCGTATTATGAGTTTCGTTTTGATATAGGTGCGTTCCATTGAAATGAATATATGTGCGACTGTAAAAATGGTAATTAAAAACCTGATTTTTATTACCTAAGACATTAACAGTCACGATCTTCTCAGTTTTGCCCACTTCATTTTCTGCTGTACAACGGTAATCACCTGAGTCTTTCCATAAAGCATTGAATCTGAAAAAGGAAAATTTTATATATAAAATTCTCGTGTCACAATGTTCGTTCTCGGTCTCCTCCGAAACGGCTTGACCGATTCTCATGAAATTTTGTGAGCATATTGAGTAGGTCTGAGAATCGGCCAACATCTAATTTTCATACCCCTAAGTTACTCTGAGACCGCTTAAAATTTTAAATTCCGGGACTGGGCGGGACGGGGCCGGGGCGAGATGAGAATGGGGGCGAAACAAAGTTCGCTGGGTTCGTTAGTAAATATCAAAATATACGCCAGCCAACACACTTATTGTCATGGTTTCGAAGAAAGGAATTTTCTTCCTTGTGTTTCTACGAATACCACACAACCATTATAACGGGGGCGTCAGCCATAAATAAAATAAATATCATCATCCATGTCGTGGGTAGAAATGTTCGTGCTCATCACATAACCATTTGTCCCTTGCGGGATTGGAACTTGCGACTACTGGCATAGTAGTCCGGAGCGCTATCCATTACACCAAACACACCATGGTAGTCAAGGGTTCTGATATTATTACTAGCTGTTTCCTAACTATTTGCTGTGTAATTAACGAATTTTTTACAAAAAATATTTTGAGTGCGAGTACGAGATTTTCTACTTACGTTCATTTGCGAGCGCGTTATGTATGAGAAAAATAAAGTTGAAATATGTATTTTTCCCACATATAATTCTAAAGAGCTCGCAATCGAATGTGAGTTGTCAAAAACTCGTTTCAAGCACTTTGAACTCTTTTTTTTTAACTGACATCAAAAAAGGAGGAATTTAACAATTCGACTGTATGTTTTTTTTTCGAATCTATGTTACCTCATATCGCAGTCATTTGTCGACCGATTCGAAAAAAAAAATTATTCCTGCCCAGAGGGTATACTTTCTCGTTGGTCCCATTGTTGCCAATTTAGGATCTGATGATGGGATCTTGATGTAATCGAGGGAAACCCTCAAATTGCAACATGTATATCAAAAGATAGGTCTTTGGTCTTTCATATTAGCCTATTTCAGTAAACATAATTAATAAGGGTTTTGACCAAATCATGTTTTATTTGACCTCTAAAAAAGGGGATAGTTGCCTATTCTAGCGGATAGTAGCCTAACGTCAAAAATGCCTCGGGGGATACTTCCCTCGGGCGGGGATACGTGCTTCACTATAATTTTTAAATAAAAGAAATGTATATTTATCTAAGTAAATCAGTCTTTATTACCTTTGATTAAGTACAAATCAACATTATAAAATAATAATCATTTTTAAACTACAAAAATACAACAAAAATAGCCTTTAAACTAGTAATTAATATAATAGTTTTTATCTTAATCATAAAACAATATGGCAATCATCTTTGGCATTAAAATTAATTATCGACTTAGCGTTATCGACTTTCAATGTCTTTTCAGTGTCTCTTGTATTTTTTTTTGTCTTTTGCCTTTTGATTGGTAGTCCTTCGGTAGCTTTTCCTTTGGATGTTTTTGGACTCATAACATTATCTTCATTTTTACTGTCAGAACTGTTAATATGTATTTTTTTTCTTGAAGCTATTTCTTTGCTAACTTCTATAGAATCTGTGTTTTCGATATCGATACATCTTTTGGTCTTTTTAGTTTATTTGTTTGCTCCGTTTTCTTGACAACACTTTTCTTGCTACCAGCTAATTTCATTTTTACTGCCTCAAATCATTTTTTTGCTGTCGTTAATTTAGTAAACGTAATTTTATTTGTTGTCTTTAGTTTTTCTTTTTTATTCTTTTTCTGTGTACTATTGTCGTTGGAGTTTTAGAGGATATTCTGTATATTCGAGATATTTCGTTTAATCCTTTTTGTTTTTTGTCTATTCGTATAGTTTATGTGGCCATCATGTATCCAGATTTTTGTTTATACTTGCGAGTCATTTTTCTGACCTGGAATGAATGGATTAAACATGGAAGGCCCAAGCAGAAAAGCATTTATTACTAAAAATCGCTTCAGTAGTTAAAAATGTTAAGTTGTGTATAATTTATGATATGTCATATTGTTACCCAGGGGTCAAATCATAAAGATAAATTCAAAAAACTGCAAAGAATGCACAGTTGCGGATAGTCGCCCCAAGGGTGACTATCCGCGAAAGTTACTAGGGCAACTATCTTTTTTAATACGGATACTTGCCCTTCTTATTTTTTAAATATATAATAACAATTTAACAATAAAACTTAATAAATAGTGTAATTTATACTCTAATGCATGTAAATAAACAAACCGTTGACTAAAAAACCATCACGAATAAAAATATTCAATAGAAATGACTTACCCAAATAATATCGACGCCCGTCAAAGTTTCGTCGCGGAAGATTTTTGCTCGCACGAACGAAACGCGTGCGCCTACAACAACGGTTCACATGGCACTCAGGCCTGTGGGAGGGGCACTTACAAATGCAGTAAAGTGCTGACGCCACCAATTTCCCTAACATAGTGTAATTAGAACCGGGGCAACTATCCCACTGAGGCAACTATCCGGCTTTTACCCTACACGTTACGTAAACAGTTATAAAATCTTATTGAAACAAGCTATTATCATTCTGTAAAAAGCTTATTGTTACTGAATAAATAAACTATGCTTGTAAGAAAAAAAATGTATTCAAAAATGAAAAAATAGAACCAAACAAATTCGTGGTAGGGTGACGACATATACGAAAAAAATTGCGAGAAAAAAATCGAATTTTAATCAATAACTGACAGCAACCGGATGTGTTTGCGATCTATGGTGTAGAAACATCTGTTTTTTTTACTCATAAAGGTCAACATGCCCAAGGAATAAGCATTTATACACCCTTTTTTTTTTGCAAAAAAGTAATTAAAAAGCGCCCACAGGTGGGCGCTTGGAAAAATCGCGAAACTCATGCTCAGCGCCCACCATCGGGCGCTCTGGCTATCCAAAGGCACGTAAAGTCTTTTTTTTACTAGAATCTAAATGTGACGTGTTGTTATGTCTGATAGTCAACATCTTGTGGAGCTGAGCTGATGGTGGAACTCCTTAACGCTTTGGAGTTCAGTAATTATAATGACAGAATTAAAAGGTGATTTGTAGCTTCTTAAAGAACAGAGACATAAGGTGCAACTTGCCCCCCCCCCCCCCTTTCCTGTGATCACTGAAAATGCAGAAATAAAATTACCTTAAAAAAAAGTAAAAACCGACTTTAGATCCAAAATGCACTTTTTTGTGCATTTAAGGGCTTATTTAAGACCTTTTGGTCTTAAATAAACTCTGCCATCGCTTTGACCATCAAGAATCAACTAACAGAGCACCGACTCCAAAAATAAATTGTTTGCCTATAATGGATCCCTTTCCTTTTAATAATCAAGAGTTTATTTTAGACTTTTTAGTGCATTATTGTTTTGAAGTCGTTTTTTTTTAAAGTTATTATTTCTGCCGTCCATTAGAAAAGTATTCATCTTCTTAATCTTAAGAGCTTCGTTCTTGTCGGTGGAGTAATAGCCATTCTTTTCTTTTGTTAGACGAGGCACTATAAAGGGACACCTAATGCAAAGATGAAAAAGTCATAGAAGTCATTAATTTATGAAAATAGGCCCATTGAGGACACTTTTACACGTCCCAATATAAACCCTACCACAGCTTCGGGACAATTTTGGGCTAGTGCTGAGAAGAAGCTGCGCAACAAACTCAGTCACTATTGTCAATGCCTCTTTTCAAAAGGTTTACAATGTTTGTAGTATTCATGCAAGTCCATACATTATTATCTTTTAAATATTCATCTACTTTATAGTACCCTTTCGTCATTAGGGTTTCCTTAATGACAGTTTTAAATTTATTGATCGGTAAGTTTACAATGTGTTCTGGTAGTTTATTGAAAAATTTAATACATTTCCCTATGAAAGAATTACCAATCTTTCGAAGCCGTAATTTCGGAATAGCAAGCTTATTTTTATTCCTAGTATTATAATTGTGTATATCACTTTTTTTCGTGAATGAATGTAATTTTTTGCGGACATACATTAAATTTTCATAAATATACTGAGAGGCTACAGTTAATATTCTAATTTCTTTAAACACCTCTCGTAGAGAATCTTGAGTTTTTAGATTATATGGAATGTAGAATATAATGGAAGGAAAAGGTAGAAGGAAAGAGGGTAAGACTTATGAGAAGTCATTCGACCAAGTGAAAGATAAAGTAAACGTCATGTCAAACCAGGAGGTCAAGCAAAAGGCAAACAATACGAAAGCATTATAAAACTTCAATAAAGAAACATTATAAATGACATTTTGTAACGGATTGTTAAAGAAATTGAAATCCACTTACGAAAAAAATGAACTAAATAAAGTTCGTAACAACAGCAAACTACTTTGGAAACACATCAAAACTGTAACTCTTATGACAAAACAGCGTGAATCAAGTTCGAATTTGTTACTTACGCACTCTTCTCCGCAAGTATCAGCCGATAATGTAAATAGCTTTTTTGCTAACGTAGGTAAGACCCTTGCTGAACAAATTCATAAGCAAACTCCCCAACAATCAATATCCCTCTCTAACTACCCACACAGTTTTGTCCTATTAGATACAGATGAAGAGGAAGTATGCCAAACTATTTCGAAATTAAGAGATGATTGTGCCGCTGGGTGGGATAACATTAGCAATAAGATACTCAAACGTTTTAAAAAAAATTTTAGTTCCACCATTAACACGTATTTTCAGTATCTGCCTCTCTAAAGGAGTGTTTCCTAAATATCTTAAGAAAGCGGTGGTCATACCAATTCATAAAAACGGAAGAAAAGACTTAGTCACCAACTACAGGCCAATATCTTTGCTTTCCTCAATATCCAAAATCTTGGAAAAAATCATAAATAATAGACTAATAAACTATATTGAAAAACATAAGCTTTTCTCTACAGCGCAATTCGGTTTCCCAACTCGGTAGAGGAAACAAAACCATGGGAATATTTGTTGATTTAGCAAAGGCTTTCGATACAATATCCATTCCAATACTTTTAAAAAAACTTGAAGCACTGGGTGTAAGAGGAACTCAGTTAAATCTTTTCTCTGACTACCTAAGCGGTCGCTTATGCGACACTAACAGCTAACACATTGCGATCGGTCGATCGCAATGTGTTAGAATAGATAAAATAGTTAGTGAGGAGCATAGAAGTTCTGGCTTCGGTGTTCCTCAAGGAAGCATCCTGGGCCCTACTCTGTTTCTCGTGTATATAAATGACCTGTGTAAATTAAATGTAGATCATGGGAAAATAATATCTTACGCTGACGATACTGCACTCATTTTCACGGGGAAAACTGATAAAGATCTGTATGATAATGCACAAAAAGGATTTGATATTGTTAATAACTGGCTTCGCTGAAACTTACTAACATTGAACGTCGACAAGACCAAATACATTCGCTTTAGCATGCGCCGAACACACAACAAAGACGCACACACGTTGCATGCACACCATTGTCATGACCCTAAAGTCGACACTATATGTTGTTGTCCCTCTATTGTTAGCACTTGCACCGTAAAATATTTAGGAGTAACCCTGGATGAAACCCTTTCATTTAGACCGCACATACATAATTTAGCTCTTAGGGTCCGTAAATTAATATATATTTTTAAAAAAATACGATCTATCGCTGATATAAAACTTATTACTCAAGTATACCAAGCCTTAGGTCAATCTATAATACAGTACTGTATCACATCCTGGGGTGGAGCTCCCAAAACTGTTTTGATGCCTCTGAAGCGTGCCCAAAGAGCTATTTTAAAAGTCGCCAACTCCTTACCTTTTTTATATCGCACAGATTTGCTTTACAATTTCTACAAAGTGCTTACTGTGCGCCAGCTTTTCATCCAGCACACCATATTAAAACAACACGCACTACTCCCTTACAATGCCGAAGTAACTAACAAAAGAAGGATGGATAAAGTCTGCAATCCACAATGGACTTCGAAATTTACTTTTACTAATAGGTTCTTTAGTTTTATTGCACCATTATTGTATAATAGATTAAACGGTTTACTAAACTTATACGAACTTAATTACCATAACTGTAAGTTAAAATTAGATCTGTATCTTAAGAAACTGTCATATGATGAGACTGAAGACCTGTTTGTCATCATCCAGTAGGTAGAAGGGTATATTTATAATTAATTAATAGGTTTATTTGTGTCATCTTAGTAAGTTTATTGTAATTAGTTTACTAACATAGTTCTTTTTTATAGTCTGAAACCTTGTCTGAAACACAGGTCCAACCTAGTTCAGACAAATACTTTAATAAGACTCTAAGCTTAAGTCCTTTTTTGTAACCATAAATACCTTTTGTTTATTAATAAATAATTTATTTATTTATTTTATTTATTTTATCTATAAAGTAGTTCAAAATTCAAAAATTCAAAATTCAAATATTTTTATTCAATTTAGGACACAATATGCCACTTATGAACGTCAAATGTACAGTGAAAAATAAAATAAAAATAAATGTGCCCTGAAGGGGCCGAATCATGTCTCCTTATCTTTTGGGCCCTACCAGCGCTTCGAGACAGAACACAGACAATTAGGCAAGTGCTGAGAAGAAACGCCGGAACAAACTCAGTCACCACTAGCTGCCGTAAAATCAAAATCATCAAAGGTCAGTACATCAGTCGGTGCAGGCTGGACGGACCACACATTCGTGTCGTTCAGGTAGTCTTGAACCTTATAATAGCCTTTAGACATAAGCGTGTTTTTAACGTGATTCTTAAATTTATCAACCGGCAATTCGACAAGATTGTGTGGTATATTATTAAAGAATTTTATATAATTTCCCATGAACGAATTACTAGTTTTAACTAATCTGAAGTTAGGAACGACAAGCTTGTGTTTATTTCTTGTGTCATATGAGTGAATGTTGCTCTTCTTCATGAAATCATCAAATTTTTTACGGACGTACATTATATTGTCAAAAATGTATTGAGAAGCCACAGTTAATATGTTGGTTTTCTTAAAGACCTCTCTCAGGGAGTCACGAGGACTAAGTTTATAAATAGTTCAAGTCAGGCATAACGTTATGGATACTCACCGTAGAGTATAGCGGTCATCAATGGTTTGCCTGCTTTCGAGATGAAGCTCATCATCTCCTTTCATAGCGTCCCAGCGCACAGTAGCTTCTGGAGTGGCATCCACATCACAAGGTAGTACTACCTGGGACCCTTCTTTGATGTTCAACGTCTCTTCCTCGACACTGGATATTATCGGAGCATCTGTGGATTTTAGTTTCTATAAACTGTACTTACTTGCTTTTGAATCTTTTAAAATTTTAAAGTATGAACTAAAGGGTCAACTGAAATAAAATATTAATATTAGTTTCTTAGTGTGAATTCAGTTCCGGGTGCGTATAGCGATTTTGCTTGGACAGTTTAACAGCTCTGCTTTTGAACGAATTAGCAATTCGTATTGCGATTTCACATTATATTTATTTATTCATGTTATCATTGTAGTATTCATATAATAAAATTTATAGATAATTATCCGTTTACACTGAGTCGGAATAGAACTGCCTGGAACTTGAACGTATTAAGCAAGATCACAATGCGTCCCTGACGTACAGAATGAAAAACTATCTTAATCCTGTTTCTATTATCAAGTAAATAAAAAGTTATTAAATAACTATAAGACACTGACGCTTTTGCACTGACAATATTATATTCAAAAAATAAAGTCGCGTTAGTTACACTACTTTTGACTCGAGAACGGGTAAACCGATTTTCATGATTTTCGTTGGAGTCGCCTTGACTCTTTATAGGATAGCAACTATAAATCGGAGCCGGGCAAAATTACGTTCTTCTGCGACAACTATCTTAAAATAGGTATATATTTATACTTCTTTAAAATGATGATGAGTAATAATGAATTCAAGTATTTTACATTTTATATTAATCGTGATTTCCTTATAATCTTCACCGATCATGTTTTTTGCGGTGCACTTGTATACCCCTTTGTGTTCTTTCTTCACATCTGATATCTTCAGATTGTTTCCATCAGCAAAAATATCACTTGGCACACTATCAAAATAACCACCGTTAGCAATTTGGTACTCCCAAGTTATTTCTGGAGGGGGATTGCCTTTGACGACGCTGTAATAACATCACACAAACCGTAATAATTGATATCAAAATATTATTTTAAAAATAATTGCAATATTACTTTGTGAATAGGTATTTAAGATGATTGAATAAAAGTTTAACAATTATTCATAAACAGGGGAATGTTTGTAATCAAATATTTTCATATTCAATCAAATATGAAAATATTTGATTAAATTGTGAATGCCGTAGAACTAAGAGCATTACAGCCATATAACTTACCGACATTCGATATTGACAAAATCGCCTGGTTTCAAGTCTACATAAGAATCTTCAACCTCTAACTGTGGTGCTTCTAAAACGAAAAATAAAAAAAACTAAGCATCTTCCGCTTAACTTAGCTTCAAAATAAACACATTTTTTATGCGATGGGTTTGCTTATTTTAAAAATTAATAACAAACAAGAGAAAATTAAAACTAAGAAATAAAAATAAACGTACAATCTACCTATTCAAAAACGAAACCATTTCCTTGCGGCAAGAAGGCTATGATGCTGTCTGCGTTGCCGCGTGAGATAGCTATGCTAATCCTTTTAGCTAGGAACCAGCCAGCTTTATTATTGGTTGTTATAGTATTTAATTTAGGCGCAATTTTTCTAAACAGAAATTTAGTAGTAGAGTCCCCACGGCCCAAACACATTATCGCTTGCAGGTGTTGCAAGCTCCGCTGTTGCTCCAGCTTTAAAGGCTGTTTTTTTAAAGTGGGAATTGTCGTTCTTGTCTCTAGACTACAACAGCCGTGATAAAGACGGTGACGACGGTGAAGTGAGCTCACGCAGAAGAAGCCTATTTACACTGACTCTGACAGTTTTAGTGTAATAAGTCGACAAGAAGCGCTTAGTTCTAATCAGAATATCAACTAGTTAAGGGTTGCAATGCGTCTAGATGAGCAATTATTACGAGTATTATTATAATAGGTTTAATTATATTAGATATTAGCGATTTACTTAAGCGATTCACTTAAATTACCAGTTATTTCACTCAGTTGTCACTTACCAAGTCCGGATATAGTAACTTCTGCTACGAAGGTTTTCGTTTGTACTTCGTTAGTAACTTGACATTCGTATAACCCAGTATCATCCATAGTCATATTCTTAATAACTAAAGCGTTCTCATCATTTATTATTTCGATATTATCGGAAAACTTGATAGACGAACTATTGTGTGTCCATTTAGTTTCTGCTTCGGGATATGCGTTTACTTGACAGTATAGTTTACCTTCTGATCCGTATTCAAAGGTCTCATCTAAAAATTGAGAAATTTTGCTACAGGCGTAGGTGGGTACTTTGATATTTCTAAGCAAGAAAACAATAGTTAATTGAGATAGTGCTTCGGACGCAAAAGTATTTTTATTATTATTTCAAGAAAAACCAAACCATAAAATAGTGTGGTAATAAATGTTATTTTGACGTTATTAGTTCTCTTATTGACTGTTAGACTAAAACAATATTCACTGAATATGTGATCGATCACAACAATAGCTAAGTAAAAAGTTAATTAAAGCTTTTAAAAGATAAAACACTCAACTTGAGGACCATTTTTATGTAAGCTTCACATTCTTGACATCTTATTCCAAAAAAGATAGAACCAGGGTTTAACAAGGACTACAGTACTAGACAAAATTCTCCTTACTTAAGACGTTGTTATTACGACACTATTTTTTAATATTACTTTAGAATATTATATTAGAAACGTAATAAAATATTATTTAACTATATTTTAGCACGTTTCTAAGCCTGGTCGGTACTGGTACTATGTTTTTTGTAATAAGGGGTTTTGTCCACTTACTTTGCGGTGTCTGGATAACATCAAATGAAAAAGTGCGGTTGACAAACAAATCGACACTCTGACCATCAGTTCCGTTATTATTAGTTGCTTTACAATGTATTGTGTGGTTTGTGGTCACATTCAGTGTGGTATACGAAAGATAAGTGGCGGGAATTTCTAATAACACATTCTGAGAACACAAAAATGTGAAAAATTATAAACATGTATGGTAATTATTGAAGGTCCGATCTATTAACATGATGTTTTAAGTTATATGGCGACTATTCTATATTCTGTTATAGTTTAAGCAGACACTACTTAGATAATGATCAACCGGCACTTTTAATATGACACAGCAGATTTTATGATGAACCAAAATAAGTGAATTTACGAAGTAGTTGGCACCAGATGTTGGGATATCGCCTGTCTTGATAAGTCATGTTATATGTATAAAGTGATTTAAATAGTGATAGATAATGATAATACTGACTGATAAATAGATGGATTATATTATGACAAAAACAGGGGAAAATATTGTGAGGGCCTGTTTCAACAGCGTCAAATAAGCACTAACCAAAGAAAAATTCATATATGGAACCTCATTTCGTATGTATTAATTGACAGAAAATACTACCCAGAACTTATTTGGATATTGTGGAACAGGCCGTAAGCTTATTTATTAACTTTATATTTTTACCTGCGATGGTAATGTTGTCCCTTCATCGTCCTCCCATACTATTTCAGGCGTTGGATATGCTTTCACTTTGCAAACTAGTGTAGCGTTTGTAGCGTAGTTTATCAAATTAGTATCCATTTCTAATATTTCCACTATTGGCTTTGACCATGGTGCATTTTCAACTAGAGGATAAGAAAGAGTAAATATTTCACATAGCAAAACTAGTCAAAACTATTATCTAAGGCCCGATTGCATGATCGATAGTTAACTGAACTAATGGTAACATTTCATAACCAGTTAACCATAAGTTCAGTTAACTATCGACCACGCAACCGGGCCTAAGAGGTTGTACCTATGGGTACTAGAACCTAGAACTTAATGCCGATGTTATAATCGTAGATTTTTTAAATTGATCAAATGAAATGTTGTAACTCAATTTAAGTATTTTTAACTCAAAACAATAACACTGTTCTCCTCTTAGCACAGAAACACAAGTGCGAGTCAGACTCGCACACGAAGGGTTCAGTACCATTGACTAAGGTAAACAACAGTAGGTACACAAATTACATAAAATTTTTTTTTTGCAAAAAATTGCGTTTCTTGTGTGGGATAATGCTTAATTTTATTATTAAAGTTAAAATAAAACTGAGTATTTTGTGAATATTTCAAGTGCCTACTTGTTGTTGATATCGAGCAAAAAAGTGCGAAAAATCTTGTTAAAAATATATTTTCTTTAGTTTTTTTTTAGTATTTGTTGTTATAACGGCAACAGAAATACATAATTTGTAAAAAAAACAACTGTCTAGCCATCGCGAATCTTGAGATACAGCCTGATGACAGACATACAGACGGACGGACGGTCAGTAAGCTAAGTCCTGGTAATAGGGTCCCGTTTTTACCCATTGGGTACGGAACCGTAGAACAGCTATAATTGGAATTTATTTTAATCTAATTACCATAAAAAAACTTAAATACTTACCTTGCGCTTGTGCTTCTATTATCTTCGTTGTTGTAATAGTCTCATGGTATGAAGAATCACGACCATGAATCTAGGAAATATAAATAAATTATTTTATTTTATTTCAAGCCTGAAGTGTTCCACTGCAGGGCAAAGGCCTACCCTTTTTCTACTCTTCATGGTTAATACGTTTTTATCATAATTATAATCCTATAATAGTTACTCAATCAATATATAAATACATTATGAGGGTAATTTTAAAATTGTGCCTAATTGAGCATTGCAAATGGTTGAAACATGGTGACAATCAACAAATCAGGTGTGATTGATATCTATTAGAGATATTGAGGAGGTGGCCTTATAGCGTCAAAAGAGTCGTTAGGCAAATCTTTCGTAAATTCTCTACATCTACATAGTCACATAAGGAACAGGGGCCCTATTTTTGAATCACTCGCGTAAAGATGACGTGTGATATTCATTATTTTTTGTCCAATTTTCGTACTTAAAACAGTTGAAATCCAAACGATTGTGCTTAAAAAAAGGATTAGTCAATTTTGTGACTACTTACGTCTATATTTTGCGTGATTTTCGTTGTATTTTAGTTCGATTTCGAACGAAAATCACACGCCGTATTCAAGCGAGTGATTAAAAATAGAGCCCAAGGTCGTTCTTGTTTGGACGCAATCTTTCAAAGTATTATTTACGTCATCAACCAAAAATAAATCTTATAGCCTTTATCGTCAACATTAATTATTATATAATAAATAATGTAATCAATGTTGTCTTGACAGCAATAATAATAAAATAATAAATTGCTTTATTCAGAGAAAGTTTTTATACAAAGGATTACAATGGAGTTTTCCCATTAAGTATTTAAGAAAAACTTGTGTTGGGAATGACTGGCTACTTCCCGTTGGTTCCATTTAACCTAAACATTTATAAGCAAAGTACAAAGTATTGCCAGGTCAGGCGAACATTTTCTAAGGTTGCTATGCTCACAAACTTTAGAATCAATTTTGTTGTGCGATTAGTCATGCGAGAGTACGATGGCACTATAAAACTTGCTTGAAAACTCTTTTGCATAGCATTACAGTGCATTGATTTTTATCACTTCTAAGTGGCCGCTGTACTTAGTACACCCTTCTTAAACTTGCAAAAATTGAAGAACCAATTTTTTTTCCCTTTTGTATTTAATAATGATACTAATATGTAGAAAAATTACAATTAACGAATATAAATTATAATGCTGCTAGTTTAATTTTGGCGCTCATTGGTTGGTTGAATAACGTTGCAACTTATCTTTTGATAGCATACGAATGTAGGTACGAGGTAGGAATCCAAATTTCAAAATTCAAAGATTGTGTGTTAACAAACTTTTCTTTAAAGATTATAAATATGTTTTCCTTACCAAAACAGTAAAAGATGCCGCTTGTTCAACCATCATGCTGGTTTTATAGAAACCTTCGCGTATTTGACTCTCTTCCACAGATAATAACTTCTTCTCACTGCCGTCGCTCATTTGCATCTCAATTGATGTTATTTTGAAGTCGTTGCCTCGCGGTATTACTATGAGCATGTAGTTAAGGCGTCCTGTTGAAATATTAATTTATTAGACACAGGCAAAAAAACAATTTGTCATGAATAGGTTTCGAAGTATAACATCTCAAGAACAAGAAGATTAAGGGCCTGTTTCACAATATCTAACTACCCTTACGATCAATTTAAGTAATGAACGTCATTTCTTAGGAAGTGCCTATCTGGCAGGTAGCGCTAACCAGAACTAAGTTGGAGGTTGTGAAATAAGTCCTGAGAAATTATGTTTAAAAGGCACAAAGGACTAAACTATGAACTTACAACAAGTATATTGCTATATTTTAATTTTAATGTACCTTTCTATTCTATCTATACAGGGTGACATTGCAGGGTGTTGCTAAAGGGCTTTAAAAATTTTACTTTAGATAGAGCGTGCTTCACTTGGTTTGTATTTTTTTCTCAATGATAGCCACGAATTCAATGTTCAGTAATCTATAGATCACATCAATATACAAATCCTATGAAATCAAGAGTATACTTTGGCAAAACGTCGTTAAATGACAGGTAATAGATTAAAAGCTGTAAAAAATTCGAGCGTCCATTACAGTCTGTTTTTAACAGGCTTCAAAAAAGAGGAGGCTATTGATTCGACTGTATTACTTTTTCGGTGCAATCGAAGAAAAACCTTAAATTTTGGAGGCACATATAGTGTTTTACTGCTACAATCATAATGTTGAGATGTTGTTTCGTCTGATCTCATCATGAGTTCAGTGATTATAATGACGGAACTTATGATAAGTACTTTGTAGCTTCTCAAGGAACAGAGTCAAAAGCTGCAACCCCTTACCTTCCCCCTTCCTATAATCACTAAATATTAGCTAAGAAAATTAGCTTTTACAAAAAAAAGTAAAAACTGACTTCTACACTACACGAATGCACTCATTTGTAGAATGCACTCAAAAGCCTTTACTAAACTCATCGCTATGACCATCTCGACCATCATTTATCAGGACACCGACTCTAAAGCGAAATTGTTTGCCTAAAATGGTTTACTTTACTTTAAGAGTCAAGAGTTTATATTAAGGCTTTTAATTGAATTTTCGTTGACTAAACGTGAAGACTAAAGAGATTTTGTTTAGTAATATTTACGTGTTTGTAAAATCATGCAAGGATCTGATTTTTAAGGTTTTATTGGTGGCGGCTACTTTCTAACAAAATAAAATAGCTAACCGTGAAGCTAGCCCAAACTTCCATACCCATATAGCAATACCGTGATGTGTTACCCTGTATGTTTAGTTTTTTTTATTTTTATAACTTTTTTCTTATTCTAGATCGGCATACATGCGTACCTACCTGGCATAGGCCTAAGGCTAGTCTCCTTCAAACTGTTCGGGATCCTTGTCGAGAATCCGAACTGGTATGGTACTTGACTCTTCTTGTAAATTGTCAGAGACGTAAGCCCTTGGCATCTTATACTGGCCGAGTACTGACCAGGCCTTAGATTAGCCACACGGACCACCTAGTTAAAGAAATCAAAAAATAAGTCTCCGTTTTTTTTTTTTTTTTAATATTAATATATTGGACACCAATCACATACATTGCTCTGACCCCAAAGTAAGTAGCTAATTCTCTTGTGTTATGGAAATCAGACACAACGGTGGTACCACAATACCCAGACCCGAAACAATATAGAAAATTTTGATTTCTATATTGACCCGACCGGGAATCGAACCCGTGACCTCACAGCGGCGACGCCTTGAAACCAGCACGCTTAGCCACTACACCATGGAGGTCGGCACCACTTTCTAAGTAATTCAACTATACATAAATATACAACACTTTTCTTGCATACACGACACATGAAGACGACGTCCGCCTGGTCGCAACCGACCACTGTGGTCCATTTCAACTGAGGAGATTGGCCATTAGCGCGTGACATTGTTTATAGTGCTCAAGTGTAAGCTCAATAACACAAGGACACTCTTTGTTCCTTTTCACTATCTTTATTCGGTGAGACGGCAGCTCCGATAAATCTTATAAAACACCTCTTTTCAAGACCGGCTTTATGTCGGACTCTTTCACCATCTCTGCGATTCGACATTGGAATTCTCTCCCCAATGAAATCAGAATGTCCTCAAACAAATTTACTTTTAAAAAGTCTCTCCGCACCCACTATCTTAACCTTGGCTCTCAACAGAATTAACAACCATTTCTTTTATTTGTTTTTTGGATGTCGTCATTATCATCACTTTTATCATTCATAATTTTGTATTTATTGAGTATATGTATTCTATGTATGTTTATCAGTCTTTTGCTTATGTATCCTATTATATATTTGTGTATACATTAGTTATGTATATTTATGTTAGTGCATTTTACTTCTTTTTTTTACCACTCTTCTCACATATTATTAATATTCCGCCACTGATTAAACTCTCTGCATTACCAGGTGGTTGACTGGTAGAGAATGCCATTAGGCATTAAGTCCGCCAATTGTACAACTTACAGTGCAATAAAGTTTAAATAAATAAATGAACACAAATATATATTTATTTGCCATTAAGAAGGGTACAATAAATGAAAATGTGGTCTTATGCCAGAGAAACAGTGCAGTGACCTACTATAGTGACATGACCGATAAGAGATCAGGCGCAGGACCAAGGGCTAACAATCTTAACATTTGACGGGGGTGTCATCGCCCCCATCTTCCTGACTGCGAACTCCTCAGTATTTTCAACACAGAAACATCCCAGAGCACATTTCGGCCCGACCCCAGATTCGAACCTGGAACCTCTTGGGTAGCAATCAGCGTTACTAACCACTACACTAACAAGGCAAATCTAGTTATACACGACAGGAATATGGGCGTCAACGTCATCATCAGCATTAACAGCCACAGGACGTCCACTGCTGAACATATCTACCAACGGTTATTACGGCCGATCGCAAGTCAGTCCAGCCAACATCCAGGTCCAGTTCAGGTCATCCCACGATCTTTACAAGATCGTCTATCCTAAACGGGTGTCACACTAAACAAAAGACGACGGAAGTTGTATACGGTTTGGATCTTAATGACATGAACAGTTTACCTTCCTATGCTATTTATCAATACATTACATCAGTTAGGTAAACCTTAACTTAATAATAAAAAATATGTTTGTGTATAAAAACTCACCAAAGACTGTTGTGTGTCCACGATTTTGTGTACTTCAGGGTTTTTATCCGCAGCATCAACCATTTGTAAAGTAGGATAGTTTCCCGAAATTGCAATCAATAGGTCTGATGTAAATGAATCTACATTAATCTGTAAAACATAACAAGTCGAGTATAGAAGTTTCTTTCTCACGAACTAGCCATATTGTATCATTCTTTTGTGTCTTATTTAAAATTAATAATAAGGTACTGAATTTACAAAATAGTATTCTGTTTCCTAACAAAAAGATATATAACAATAAAATTACGCTAGAATCGAACTGAAATCTTACGCAATTGCAAAAATATCCTATTAAAATGACAGCACTACCTGATATTGGTAATCAGGTATTCCATAGAAACAAGAATATAAAAAAATACGTACAGTAAATTGCTTATATCCAGTAAAGAGTTCATGGTTGATTATGTCATTCCATTCTGCTTTTATCATTTCCTTCATGTAATTAAAAGCCTGAAATATTTGATTAATTGATAATGTATACAAAGCGCTAGTTATTTTTAATATTCTGGGTTATCTACTATATTTTATCTTTAATACCTAATTTACGGGCAAAAGGTATTTGTATGTAAAATACTATATTTACAATTTTGCGAGTGTTAATTATTATGTTGCAATTCATTTAACGGATTTCAAATGTACGCTAAGACACGTGGATGAAATTACTATTTACTAAGTACATTTCTTATCATAACAATGTATAAAAATAGAAACATGAGCTTAAGTACCTAGTCAATATTTGCTTAACATAATGTTTCATTGGGATTGGTTACGTATACCTATACGTTTGGGTGAAGACAGAAAGTGGCGCGAAGAAGTCGTCTTTTCTTAATATTGGAAAATTTTGGAAATTTTTGGAATATTTGGGAAGACTTTAAACAAACACTAGAATACTGTTTTAAAAGATTCAAATTAAGACGCAAGTGGGAAGGCTATTTGTAAAGAATACCAAATTATTCCATAAAGCTATTTGACTCATAGAGATGAATTAAGAAACCAAAAATTTTTGCGCTCGGGCGGAACTCTAACAAGCAACTTCTTGGCTAACAGGGCCAAACGCTCTACCAATTGTGCGCTACCGTGTTGCGATCCGACCTTGCGAAATTTGTGGTCTCTTATGATTTAGAATGTTTTTTAATTCCGGTAATTCGATTTTTGGTTTCTTATTTCATCTTTATAATTATAAAATATGACACTGTGAGTGTTAAAAACATTCTAAGCTATTTAACTCAATGTGCAAAACTCGTAAATACGTTTGCTTATTAACTACTGAAACCATAAAACTGGTTATTCTTATAAAACAATAAGATTTACATGGTGTCGTTGTATTTGCGTCATTTTTATTGCATGGCATATCTTCTCTATACGGAGTTATAACAACTCACTGTGTTATTAGTAACACTAACCGTCACACGTAAGGACGGATCCATAAGAGACCAGAAACTTCGCGCGGTTGGACCGACAGCACGGTGGCTCAATTGGTAGAGCGTTTGGCCCGGTGCGAATCCCTCCCGTGCGCAAAGTATTGGTTACTTATTTCATCTTTAAGAATATAAAATATGACACTGTAAGCGTTACAAACATTCTAAACTATTAATTTTAGTTACTAGGTACTTCAAGAATGGGTAGACCCCGTCGCTACCCTGAATAGGACATCTCTTTAACTTTTCTGTGATCTCTTCATCCAATTCGACATGGCGACGAAAGGGGGATGGGGGAGTGTTCTGTGAAACATATCTTAATTCCGCAAGTATGCGTGTTAGCTATACTTTTCGAATCATCTAAGAGGTTTTCTTTTTAAACATACAAACCTTTCTCAAATTAATGGAGTCAAACTTTAAAACGGCTCCTGAACAGGCTTTCGTGATGTCATAGTAAATTTTTACGTTCCCTGATGTCCTAGGATCGGACCCGGAACACCCGCCACTTAAAAAAATCACCACCTGAAAAAAGATTTTTTGTAAATCTATAATATTATAAAGATGAAGAGTTTGTTTGTTTGTTTGAACGCGCCAATACGGACCGATTTGAAAGATTATTTTTGTGTTACTTGAAGCTATAAAACATTGCGATGCGATGGGAGGGAAGTGAGAAAACTCAAAACACGCGGAGTCTCGGAGGACCACTAGTACTTACATAAAATAAACATGGTAAAACAAATAGTAAGTAATATAATGGTTTTTTTTTTTTTTAAAAATCGTTGAGCGTTCCTACTGTTGTAAAAGTTTTCTTTTAGCTTTAAGCACGGGTAAAATCATTACTAATTGAAAACATAAGCGGAAAAACGTAACTTTTAAATTAAATTAAAATATTTTACCTGGCTTTGGGTATTTCTGCACAATCGTTGAATCTCCCCAAACTTCGTGATATCTTTAGCAAAAGCGTCAGTAAACACGTAAACGAAAGAGTTCGGTTTGCTGTATTCTAATGCCGTCTGTATTCCAGACAAGGAATCTTCAGGGCACTCGTTGCCTCCAGTTGCTGATATTCTGTTAAAAAAGTTTATAAAGCTATGTGGATTTGCGGACACGATCGGTGGACCGATATCTGGAAACAAGATTTTACAAATTACTGTCTGCACTTTCGCGCACTCAATCACGGTATTCCAGCATTTCGCGCCATTTTATTTATCTGCGCGCAAAAAGATTTTTTAAATAATTACTAGAGCAAACTTTTTAATTGTTATACAGAAGTTAACGAACTAGCCAGTAAATAGAGCTCAATTAGACTAGAGCTTCCAGACCCGTCTGGTGTAGTGGTCGAGAAATCGCCTACTACGCAGCGGGTGCGGGTTCGATCCCCGCACAATACAAACATTTGTGTGCATGAACATGTCTGTTTGTATTGGTCTGGGTGTTTTCTATGTATATCATGTATGTATTTACAAAAAAAAAGTATTTAAGTATTATATCCGTTGTCTGGCACCCATAACACAAGCTTTGAGTAGCTTACTTTGGGGCTAGATGGCGATGTGTGGGAATGTCCAAAGGATATTTATTTATTATTTATTTACTTTTATTATTGGATACCCAATTTATTGTACTAAAGGTATACCTAAAGGTATAATATGTACCCTTGTTAAAGTGCGCTACGGATAGAAAGTGCAGGTAGACCTAAATTGAAACAAAAAAGTCAATCGTTTTTTTTTCGTCTATATTTTATCTTCTTTTGAACAACGAAATTCTCTTTTTGTACTAAGTTGCGTATAACAAGCAAAATTAAAGATATTTTTTGAAATCGAAGGCAGACTACAAATACTTAGTTGGCAAAAAGCTACATGAACTTCAATTCTATAGAAGATGAAGTTTTCTTTTTGTTTCACTTTTTTGTTTTATTTTAAAGTCTATTTTCACCTTCTATCCGTATTGCACTTATCCTGGGACAATAGAGTTTAAAATAACGCTTAAATGTCTTTTATTTATAAGAAACTAGCGGTCCCAGTAAACTTCGTTTCGCCCCTCGCTCCGCCAGCTCTGCCCCGTCCCCATTTTATATATTTTTAAACTTTTTTGAAAAAAAATATGCAGGACTGTCCCAAAAAATAGTATCAAGACAAACTGCAGATGTAGAAAATCACGTGGGCTATCCGAAGCAAGCCATGTATGTTGCGCGATTTTTAATAGTTTATTTTTAAATTTCTGAGTTAAATCAGTTTTTGGTCACTGTGGTAAGATAGTTAAGGTACATGCCTGATTTTGTTATCTTTATTAAATGAATACTAGGACTAACTGATTCAGAATATTTCCATGAATAGCTTTGACTCAACCTTTTTTAAAATATTGAAACACGTTAAATTAAAAAAAAAAAACGTAACTCGAAAACAATCTAAAATCGCGGAACATACACAGAGGTGATTGTTTACCCTTGAGCTTTGGCTTAAAACTATTTTTGGGATAACCTGTATAGTCTATGTTCAATAGATGATTCAAGATTCTAATAGTGAACAAGGTGATAAATAGTATAAGAGAAGAGGTGAGTTGCGGATTTTTTAAATCGGTCCAGTAGTTTTGGAGCCCATTAGATTTAAACAAAAAAATCTTTCATGTTTATAATATATATAATAGTATAGATAAATACATTTGGAATACATGTTTTATTTACTTTGATTCGTTAGGTCTGCTAGTAAATAATAAAACATCAAACTGTTATTACCTGGATCATTGAACGGAACCACAATAAATTCTTCAAATTCCGGATTATTTCTCATAATATCAGTTAGAGATGCTATATTCGTCTTAATGATATCAATTTCATCTTGCATTGACACCGTTGTATCTAGAACGACAGTGAAACTTTTACATTTCACCAATTTTACTACAAATAGCACAGCAACGAGTACTTTTATGCACTTAAAATTCATTTTGTTTCGTATCTCAACAGATATTTTCAGGACAAATGTCGAGCTTTGAATACTTAACTAGTTAGTTGTAGTGGTAGTTATTGAAACTATCTCATATTAATCGATCCCACTTGCTTACTTTGTTAAGATTGTTGCAAACTTGCGATTAAGGCCCAGGCATGCATCTATTTCGAATGAGTAGTTATTTTCTTCCTGCTAAAGTGTTATTATCATTCGTACATCTTATGACAATTTATTTCTAGCCATATTATTTCATGACTCTTAGGCCAGAAGAAAGATCCCTGCATTCTAACTGTCGTGTGAAATTATAAAGTATCTACAGGCATCTCAATATTCTATGTAGGACATACTTGGTTCTTCAGCACACACAGCACAGCTATATGAAACAATAACAATTTATAACTAATATTATCACGAAATAGTTCCATAGTTTCATTTTGTGTGCTGCACCAATCCGTCCCAAAATCATTAAAACTAGCTTAAGCGTCTCCTAAATAACTGCATTCGTTTTTTGGCATACTAATTATTTAAATAAAATTAATTGACCTACAATTCGACAGCGCAACTATCTCAAATGTCATTTTAAAGTGAGAGGTCCTAAAAATGACTCATGTCCTACAGAGATGAATCAATACACCATAATTTTTACGGCCTGACATAAAAAATGCTATAAAATTCGCTCAGGGATGTATCGCACCGTGTCTTTGGCGGAACGGTATACCAAACAGCTGGTAAACATGAGTTCGTCGCCACAAAAGAAAAAGAAGAAGAAGAAGACTGGTATGAGAACCCGTTTATAGTTAGAATGTGATAAAAATAAACATTGTTTTAATTGAAAAGGTATATCACCCACCGCCAGTGTTATAAAATCAGGATTTCGTTGTAAGGAATATTCATAAAATTAAATATAATATTTAAAAAAATATAAATTATTATTAATTAATTAAAAATTATTATTAATTAAAATTATTAAAATTAAAATTATTATTAAATTATTATGAATATATAAATTATAGTTAATAGTCTTTCTCGCGCCTCAATGAAACTGTGATATTTATTAGATATTTGTTACGTAGACGCTCATGGATCAAAAGGCCGCCGGGCGGTCGCATAAACAAAAGCATAATAAAAGAATGTTTATAAAAACGTCCGTGAGAATTAATTCGAAAAAAAACTGTATATTTAGAGATTTTCATGCTTTGAAGTGTATTTCTTCACAATAAATAAATTCCAAAATTGCTTGAATTCAGCGAACGAATTTTTACACTAGCCGGAGCCTCTGGACGAATGACAATGCATTTTATTTCTATGTCTAACCGTAAAAATAGTGATATAAGGTAAATCATATAAACGTTTTATCTGATTTTAGGACGCAAACAATTGGGGCAAATTTATATGGGACGTGGGACTTCTTCTTTATGAGCGACATTGTCAAACCCTACGTCCTTAAAATGCACTGCAGCTTTACACACCTCTTCAAAAGACCGCTTTTATGTCTCTAACTTCTTTTTTAATACTCTGGAACTCTTTCCCTGATACCATCCAGACTTCATAGTCAAAGTATTCTTTCAAGAAGGCAATTCGTTAGGTTTTTCTCAGTGAGAATAAATAAATATTATAAATTTGATAAAAAATAATATACTATTTACAAAGGTGGTATTTCAATACCTAATATTTATTCTTATAAAAATAACCATTTTCATCATCACGATTAGGTAAGTACATCATTTGATTTCATTTAATTTCAAGCTATCACAGTTTTACAATAACTCAGCAACAAAAAAAATAATCGGTCCACAAATAACTGAGATATGAAGTACTTTAGAAAACATACAGTCTAATTGATAACCTCCCCCTTTTTTGAAGTCGGTTAAAAATACTTCGCCTTTAAGCAACAATGTAAATGAAATGTGGTGGCGTTTAGTAGGTAACTCATTATGAACGAGATAACCTTTGACTTAATTATTTACTAACTGATAATATTATGTACTTATTTTCTAAGTGTATTCCCCTTTCATAGAGTTTAACATAATATCTAAGTAAGGTAACAAAATTATCTATGTTTCTCTTTGTGTTCAAATACCTAGTGTGAAATTAATGTTAAAGTTGACGTTAAAAATTATATGAAAGAACAGTTTCGTGACGGAAAGTTTATAAAATCTAGATAAATATCAGTCCATACAAATATCTCCAGATATTTGAGTAGCTCTTCGCTTAGATACCAGAGGCGATAAACACCTTATTAAGGGACTAAGGGAAAACCGAACCGAACTAAGGGAAAACTAATAAAAAAGTTGTGAATGATGATGAAACTCGATTATATTACCTACATTTTAACGATAGAAGCGCTTAATCTGAACTAGATTTTGAATTATTAGCTATAATGCATATTTATAGCTGTTTTATAAACAAAAAAGATGTTTTTTTTTAATAAAAAGTATACATGTGTGTAGAGTTCTGAAGTTGTAAGAAGGGTGGATCCTCTGTAATAGTATTTTTTTTGTAATGTTATCTTTTTAGTAAGTCAGTATGCCACTCTAGTAGGTACATTTCCAAAGACTTATTCGATGTAAAAGCTCTTAGAGTCTTTAGAGTGTTGCGACCACTTAGACTGGTGTCTGGAGTACCAAGTAAGTAATTTTATTTATTGCGTTTAATAATTTTCAAACAAAACTTACATTTAAAACGTAAATTATCTATGCAACAATTTGAGATGTGATAAGTAAATGACAGTCCGTACGAAACTATAGTTAAAATTGATCGAAAACTAAAGTGTTTTGTGTTGACATTATTATGTGCCGCATAAATACTTCTTAAATAGAATAATATCAATACAATAACACCACTTTCAGGTTTACAAATCGTGTTAAACTCAATCTTGAAAGCGATGGTGCCACTGTTCCACATTGCTTTCTTGGTGTTGTTCGTGATCAACATTTACGCCATCATCGGCTTGGAGCTGTTCTCTGGCGTCCTTCATGAGACTTGCTACTTTACGGCACTGGTGAGTTCACTTAGATGGACTGGATG
The DNA here is from genome assembly GCA_963924145.1 of Pyrausta purpuralis. NCBI lineage: Eukaryota > Metazoa > Arthropoda > Insecta > Lepidoptera > Crambidae > Pyrausta > Pyrausta purpuralis. The sequence goes on from OZ001652.1 coordinate 14,408,840, forward strand.
CCAATCCTGAATTAAATCCTCATAGCTACTCAAATATCTGGAGATATTTGTATGGACTGATGTTTATCTACCACTACAAACCTTCATGATTTATAATGGTGTATCTGTCGTGGCCGCATCGTAGAATTGCTCATTTCATGAAATAATCGGCCATTTAATGAAATGGTTGCATTTCATTAAATATTTCACTGTCCATTGGCCATATCATGATGTGCCCAGGCCAGATCAATGATAAGAAATCGTTTGACGATAGGGCCAGTTGGACGCACTGCTATTTCATGAAATTCGATCATATCGTGGAATTGTTTAATTGATTACCGGTAGAGGCGCTGTAAGCGCCTAAGCGCTTTGTTTGTGTCAAGATGGCGGCCCTTGTATGCGAAGACGTATTTTCTCACAGCAAAAACGCGAATAATTCGTTATTAAACGTAGAAGAAAGTGATAACAAAAGGGTGTTTGAAGAAAAAGTATTCGAGTACTATGCAAGTTCCGAGCAAAATGTGAAAAAAACATGGAGTTTGGAACGTATTTCACAAGTTAGTAATATTTTACTTCATATTACATTTTTATGCACTTAATTGAATTGAATAACGTATTTTATCATAATAAATGTTTATTTATCTGATATTATATTGATTGTCAAATGTCTGATAGGTACTTACCCAAAATAATTTTAATTTCTTTTTAGGTTATAAAACAAATAAAAGAGAGTAGGGTAACTTAAGATACCTATAAAACTCTAGTACGCGCCAAAGATGTCACGTGTGGTTCAGTGCGTGTGAGCGCGTTCATCCATGTGCCTTTTTAGATTAAGTAAGTTTGTTATAATTATTTTAAAATTATTTTAATATTCCATAGTAAATTTAAACAACTAAAAATAAACAAGTACGTAACAAAATTGTTCTGAGTTTTCATTAAATATTTTATGGATTTGGTCACCAACGTTTGACCATATCGTAAAAATAGGGTTTTCACGATATGGTCAAACGTGGGTGACCAAATCGCTAAACGTTTATCGCTTAATGATTTGGTTACCATTAGTTGGCCACTTCATGAAACGTGAACACTTCACGAAATGGTCAACCATTTCATGAAATTATCAATTCAGCGATTAGGCCACGACATATCCAAACCGGCTAGCGGCTTTGCCGGTGGCATACATCACTTGTCAGATAGTAGTGAACAGGCCGCTGCGGCATGGTAGCTAGCAAAACCGTTGGCAGAGCCGCCATAGTGAACATACCCCATAAAAGCCCTAGTCAAAATAGTGAGTGTTGATGTTGAAGGAGCTTTTCATAGCGCCTTAATAATTTAAGCATGCTAAAAACTGATTTACGTTTGTAAGCAACATATTGATTCTGCAAACAAGTAGGCTCGGTAATTATGTATTTTTTACAAGACTATAATTATGAGAGGAATTTATTTTATAACTAAATTTGAAGATTATTAGAAGTACCTATATTTTAATTTGAAATTTTATGATTAAAAATAACTTATGATTTATCAAGCTATAATTAATAGATATCTAAATAAATAAATTATTTATTTATTTCTCTCAACCTCATTAGGTAAATAGTAAGAACATATAATCATAAATTAAATTTAAATAATGCCTAACGTGCGAGAAGCTGGCGCCTGAGCTGAAATAGGTCTGAAAAAAAAACCGGTGATACAGTTCGTCAGGCCCCCCGCCCGTAGATACAGAAGACAAAGGGGAGAAAAAGAATTGATTAGTTCCATTTTCAGTATTGTGGAAATGATTTGATTAAATTGATTGATTGATCATACTGGATGGTTGTATTTCTATATATTACTAGCGGACCCAGCGAACTTTGCTTCGCCCCTAGCACCGTTCCGCCCCGGCCCCGTCTCGCCCAGCCTCGTAATTTTAAAAGTTAAGAAAAACACTATAATTGATCAGTTACCGAGCGGGATGAAAAATGATCAAATTACTAAAATGGCTATAAAAAAATGGGGGTTTGTGATAAAGGACATGTTTACATTTGTATGGGGAAAATGCCAACACCTTGTACATGTCACTAAAAAATAGCTTATGTAAAGCTAAATCGTTTTTAGAATAATTTTCGTCAGTAAAATATGTAACTTTATGTAATATATACTTAAAAAAATAAAATCTAGCAATATTTCTTATAATTATCTTAATTTAAACATATAATACATACAAAAGACGACACAAATTATAAAAAAAATGGATGAGTTACAACACAGATACGTATACACAAGAGAGGATTGATAGACAGTAAGCAGTATGTGTAGAAAGCATGAAATTTAAAGTTGGATTTTGTTGTGCATTATAAATTTAGTTAGTATTTCTAGAAAAGGTGAATCAACAAAGCTGAGCAAGAAATTAAAGTTACAGGGTCGAGATACAGAGCTGCCACATTCACAAAGAGAGCTATCCTTGATTTTTATTTTAGCGAGGTGGACAGGGGTACAAGAGTGTCCTAAACGTAGCCTGCAAATGGTAGAAAGAACAGGTTTCGGGAAGTTGGGGTACTTGAAAAACCAAGGTCTGTGTGGAATTTCTTTTTGGATGTTAAAATAGAATTTTCCTGCCTGTAGTCTTGTATTCCTCCAGTCTGTATTCCAAGATAGAAAGAGGTGAGAGTGTGCTAAGCTAATGATATCTTGGGAGAAATGTTTGTAATGCTCCATAGAGCCGATAGATATCGCATTTTTAGCACACGAATCTACAGTTTCATTTCTCGGAATACCACTGTGGCTAGGGATCCAGGCCAGAATTACATTAATGTTTTATTAAAAGCGAAAAAAAACATACAAGTTTAACGTCCTCGGCTGTACGCCATACAGACAATTCTTCATTATTGTATTTTCATTTTTTAACACTTAAAACTAAAACTAACACTAAACTAGCCTAACTTAACCTAACTTATTGAAATGTGAGGTGGTCCGCATTCCAATGCTCAACAAGGAAGCTAAACGCAGGAACAGCGATCCGGTTAAGACGACGCGATAAGAGCTCGCTTCACCATAATTCTCACTTCAACTTCATTGTCTTCTTCAAAAGCACGAATTATCATGACAATTCCACCGCACAATCACAATAATTGACCCGAAAAAACATTTTCTAAAATGAAGAAATATGGTCCGTCCTTCCCTTTTCGTTTCCCGCGCAAATCTCCTATTAAAAGCGGAAAGCAAAATGACATTTGACAATGACTGATTTACTTTTTTTGCAAGTTTTGACGCGATTTTGGCGTTAGAATAGACAGATGGAGTTTCAGGATTTTAAAAGTTTATAACTTTATTATTTAAATTACCTGAATATTGTTACTTTAATAAAGATTCCATATACTCTGTCTAATTACCTGTATTTTTTGCTATTTTCACAGATACTGTACATGGTCTTGGCATTTTTATAAACATCTCCTTTAGGGTTGTATGTATTTTTAATGCCACATTATAAAAAAATGAAAACAATAAAGGACAATATTTTTTTTGTATGGGAGTTGGGCTTAAAATAAAATTCTAACTAACAGAAACAAATGATACACCAAATGAAAGAATAAATTCATACAAACAAAAAACACACATTTTTGTTAATTTTTCGATATGGGTTTTGTTTTTATTTTCAATCTAAGTCTTTTGTTACTGGCATGTGCAGCAGAGAGTTGCAACACTGTCCACAGTAAGTGCGTTTTGTTTACAGTTATAGAAACATTTTATTTTGTTTATTTTTGAGAAAACGAACAAAAAGATACTTAAATCACATTAAAAATCCAAAAAGAGAAAATGCTCACTTTACAATCAGCTTGATACTTATCCTCAAAAAAGGTTTTTACTCTATATTTTTTTTTAAATTCGACAAACAAAACGCTGGTTTGGTTCCATTCACTTCTTCGTAAATATTGACATCTGTCATATGTCAGTGCCAGCAAATCAAATGTCAAAAGTGGTTTAAATCAACGTTCTGTTCGACGCATTTTCAAGAATAATAAAATGTTTTCAAAAAGAAAACGGGCGTATTAAAAAATCTAAAAATAATGTTAAATGAAAGTATTTAAGTTTATACGTAATCCACAACTAAATATGACCCTGTTAAATATTCACGTATTTTAGGCCCAAAAAAAATGATGTCCTTTCGTCCAAAAAATAAAAAGAAATATTTAAGGGCGAACAACCCTTATCACTTAGGGGTATGAAAAATAGATAGTAGCCGATTCTCAGACCTACTGAATACGCATATAAAATTTGGTAAGAATCGGTAAAGCCGTTTCGGAGGAGTACGGGAACGAACATTGTGACACGAGAAATTTATATATGGGTAAAGTAAAAAAGTCAGTGTCATTATGTCAAGTGTCAAAACTGGCCAACCATGAATGGCAGTGACACTTCTTCATAAAAATAAAGGATCGCGAAGGTCGTTGAGGGTTTCTGTATATTTATTTTATTAATGAATATAATGTGTTTCAATACGTTGTACTAAAGTAACATAACAATGACTTCAAAATTACCTCCGTATATTTTGCAACAATTGCCTGACATCTCCGAATCTATAAGGTTTCCACTGAAAACTGTTCAGCGTATAAAGGTTAGTCACTCGTTTATTTTTTCTCTCTTTTTGGCAATTTATCAAAGAATTGATTAGTGTTGTATTTGTATTGAACCTACCTCTCAGACATGATCTTTATATATATTTTTTAATATTCAACACACAACAATGAATCTCAAAGCTTATCATAGCTTATTTATTTTCTGGTATGTTGGTATGCAAACATTCCTAGGTAATATAGGTTGTCTCTTGTTGATATGAAGTTAAGAGAGACTTAACCTATCGGTCCACAAATTTTTGCTTAAATGAGTCCTAGTTTTACATGAAAATTACTAAGTTTTCATTGTATGCATTTATACAAATCAAAAGTCATACATCTCACTAAACCAATACTTAGGTTTAGTTATCAGTAAAGTTAATTAGGACATGTAACTACCGATGTTTACCAAAATTGATTCTACTTCCTGTTAAACTCATTTAGTCATCAAATTACTTATTGCTGAATATCCAGTGATACCAACCGTAGATTTAATTTAAATTTCCATTTATTACCATAAATTTCTTATATGTTTAGTTAAATTCAATCATGTTTAGAAAAGCAAATAGATCTAATTTGAGGCTTTTTTCTATAATATTTTCCTTATTATTCATCTGCTCCTATTTTTCCTTTTTTACCCAACTTCAAAAAAGGAGAAGGTTGTCAATTTGACTGTATATTTTTTTTAACATACATTTTTAATTTTCTGTTATAGTACACATGTTTTGATGTTTCAAAAACATTGATTGCTTTCGGAGCTACCAGTGGAGGCATCTATGTCTTCAACAGAAATCCCTGTGAATTTATTCAACTTATACCAAACAAGGTAAAGTGACGGTTATTTATAGATAATTTTCAGACAGTTAATTCACACATTTATTTCAATATTATTGCTTTTTATAGGATGGAGCAATTACCCGGCTGGCTATATCAGCAGCAGAAAAACACATAAGCTTTGCAAATGGACGAGGTATAGTCACAGTGACCGCTTGTGACCAGTCGCTTAGTGGTGGTCACTCAGTGGTCACGTCTAAAGAACACCAGGGAAATGAAGTCACTGCTATGATCTGGAGTGCAAGTAATATGCTATTCACTGGTGATGATGTCGGAAAAATATCTGTGTTGCAATTGCAAGGCTTTATTGTAAGTATATTATGTTATCTGTTATATTGTAAAAATTTCCTGGTTCTTCAAATAAATAACGTAATTTAAAATGTATATTAACACTTGTAATGAATAACTGAAGTACTGTGAAGTATTATTTACACAGCTTGTAAGTAATAAATTACTTTATGACCACTCATTTCAGTGTAATTAAACTGTTTAATTTGTAAATTTCAGGCCAAAACAATGTTCCAAAGTTCATCACAAATAATAATGAGCTTGGATTCCCGGATTTGTCAGCTAGATGTCAAAGGTTCAATGCTGTTAGTGTCTACCCTCACAAGGTGCTACATTTGTGACACATCTCAAGAACAATATAGACAAATAGGACAAAAACTTAGAGACGGCGAATATGGAGCTTGCTTTTACAATAAAGAGAAGACTCCATTCAACACAACACACACCAACCAAGATATCACGGAAGTAAAAAAATACAACATAGTAGATGGTGACACAGGATTTGCTATAAGCAAAGAACTAGAAAATACACTTATATACTGTGCAAGACCATCTTCTCGGTTATGGGAAGCCAGTATAGATGGAACTGTAAAAAGAACACACCAGTACAAACAAGTATTAGCCAAAAATCCTTTAACAATAGTTTCTGTTGAGTCATATACAAATGAGAATGTAAGTAAACAAACTATAAATGAAGAGGGGGATGGACAATCAATAAACTTCCCCAAAATATACAGCATGAATAGTGCCATATTCTCGTTTAAAAAAGATGCTCTGTATTTTCTGAATCTCAATAATGTTGATGATACAATGTGGTTTTCATACAAAGATATTGTTGACTGTAAAGTGTACCATGACATGATCTATTTATGGCTAGCAAATGGCTCTCTAGTGACTCTGAGGTATATGAAACTCCAAAAGTTTTTAGTGAAATGTTTTATTGATGAGAAATATGTACTCTGTACTGAATTATGCTCTTTGTTTCGGAACTATTTGCTTGATAGTGATTTATCTGATAAATTACACATCTTGGCAGGATTAAGAGACAAAGTACAAAATAAAGAAGCATTGAAAAATATAGAAGATGTTCTTGAAAAGTTTAACAGTTTGAAGTCCAATGAAGCTACTCAAATGAAATCAGGTATTTATGTTGTTGATAACACATATCATAAATCAGCACATTTAGACGATGATGTCTCTTCTCCAAAGATTGATGAAAATATGTTTACAACATTATCACCAGAGGCATTACAAGCTTTTAAAGATATAAGTGTGTCTGTATCTGACAAATTCACTTCAAGTAAAAAGATGTTGAAAGAAAAATGGGAAGACTTTGAAGGCAAAATGAAAAATCTGAGTGTAGACAAACATCCGGTTCAGGAACTGAGCCTTCCCAAGAGAGTTTTACCTCCTGACACCGAATATGAGCCAAATATGATAGACAATGATATTATTTACAAGGAATCTAGTCAAGCAGCCATAGAAGTAGACAATTTTAGTTTAGAAAAAGAAAAGGACAGAGTATGCAAATCCCTGTATCAATATTATAGATTAAGTTTAGTTGGTAAGGAATCTGAACGATCGAATTTAGTTTCTACTATCGAGAGTGATGCCTGTGATATTAGACAGATCTACGAACTTATGTTATTATTAGAGCAATATTGTGTATCTGTGGGCGATTTGGAGGAATCAAAATTTGTTCCAAATAATATTTTTTTAATTTACCTAAGCAGTACAGATCGTAAGAAAGATTTGTTGGATTCTATCATTGGAGACGAAGAGTTGTACAAGTATTTTGTGGATTCGTGTATATCAGTGAATATGAAGACTCAAAAGCTGTCAAATACTGGGTGTGAATGTGGATACCCGTTGCCATACACTAGAACGAATCAAGCGCCTGTATTTTCTGAGTTGATCGATGAATTTATAGAAAGGCAATGGATAAGTCAATCTCGTGATCAATGTTATGAAACGTGTAAAAGAATGCCATATTTGTGGAGGAAGATTTTGTACCTTCGAAGGAATGAGGATCTTTTAAACGTTTTACGGATACTTCTCCAAATGTTGGATGAGAGTTTGCTTCACTCTTTCTTGCCACAATTTACACTAGAGAGCTGGGACAGAGCCATCCAATTATATGCTACGTTACATGCAAACATGTGTTTGAATTGCAACAAAAAATTTCACCATGTATCTGTAAAAGACATGCTGAGTTGGGACGACTTAGGAGCTCTGATAATTAAATCTGTCGGTGGAAAAAACGCGGTAAATGTATTGAGGAAACACGCGAAGTTGATTGACCTCGGCGAGCTATCTATGAAGTTTTACCACACAGCTATGCTGGTTTCGATGTATGAAAAGTATGACGTCACGATCACTAGTCAGTTGACTGCGACTTTGTATAGCACGTACGATTTTGAGGACTCGAGAGCAGCCGTAAGTTTTTTTTACATACATACCTTCTTTACTTAGTCGTTTTTAGGGTTCCATAGCCGGATGGCAAAAAACGGAACCCGTATAGTTTCGTCAAGTCTGTCTGTCTGTCCGTCCGTATGTCACAGCCATTTTATTCTGTAACTTAAAGCATCACAATATTAAAATTTGGTAGGAAGATGTATCCTGTTAACCACTTTACAATTCTTGTTCAAAAGATAAAAAAATAATGATTTTTAGGTGGGGGCTCATACATGAAACTAAAACAAAAAAAAAATTGTCAAACCTATGCGTGTGTCTATGGATAGGTATTTTAAAATGAAATGGAATTTCTTAACACCATTTTCTATAAAAGTCTAAGTTTGCGAGATGTACGCTTCCAAAGTGGTAAAATGAGCGCCCCCCCCCCCCCCCCTTTTGATGAATTTAGAAAAAAATACAAAATCTTAACAAATACTTTCAACGAAAATTGGTTTCGACGGGATCGAACTAGTAGTTTTTGAGATATAGCAAATTTTCAACAACCGCAAACATAACTTTGTTTTTCATACAAACACTATGTTATACTTGCTGTCAACAAAATATTGTGGTGTTTTAGCTTAGTGGAAGTGAGTGGATCCCTCATTCAGTTAAAGTTGGCACGGAACCCTCAGTGGGCGAGTCCGACTCTCCGTTTTTTTGGTTAATGCCTAGTCAGAGGCTCTTATTAGCGGCTAGATAAAATCTGACAGGAAGGTTGGTAACTAATCATGGTTACCACAAGGAATACCTGTACCGCTTCAATATTACTGCAGATGATAAATGCCCATGTGACAGCACACAAACTCAAAGTTGGCCGCATCTCCTGCAATCCTGTCCCCGTTTTAGTGCGAAACGATTTACCCACATCACTATATGCAATGACCTGAAAATAAGTCCCTTTAACTTATCCGAAATCTGCACTAAAGACTCCACCCTCAATTCTTTCCACCACTTCCTCACGTACATAGTAAATAACCTTAAAGAATTCAATAGAACCTAAACCATCACCCCACAAAAACAGCCATAAAGTATCAAAAAATAAGAAACCAAACTGTGGTAATCGCGGCAGTACACCATTAGCTCCGCGAATACGACAAACCTTAAGTCGATTACAAAAAAAAAAAAAAAAAAAAGGTTGCTTGCCTGACAAACACCCCTCCACCAATCCATAAGCTGCAGTGGGATATTTGCAGGCTACCTTAACTTACAATAATTTAACATACTTTACTAATATTACTTTAGAAGAAAATACCTACTTTTTAGCTTTTATGACGCAATAATTTATGTAGTTTGTTGTATTAATTGATATTGAAACTTGCACCAAAAATATTTCGACATGGTATTTGGCATTATATTGTACTTACTACGAGGTTTTTAATAGTAATTTTCGTGTACTACCTAATATTTGAAAATCGAATCTTCCCGTACTTTATAAAAGTATCATCTCCAGTTCAAACCATATAAATATTTAGGAAACTAAATTTACTATAAATATAGATACGCGCCAGACAACTCACCAATGTCTGTATTCGAGGTAAGGAATTTTCTTCCTAGCTTTACAAGTACATAACGACCGTGCTCATCACACAAACATTTCCCGCTTACGGGAATCGAACCCGTGACTGCAGGTTTAGTAGTAAGCGCCTCTAACCACTACTCCAAACGTTTCTTCCACTATAGGAAACGAAATTATAACTGCACTTATAATTTTCCAGATCTGCAATCTCCTTCGGAACACCACAAATGGACAAATAAAGAACACAGCTGTTCCCCTAATTGTTGCAGCAAAAACTGTCCATTGGGGCCTAATACCACCCAGTCAAATCGCCGATACATCAGACAGTACAAGAACCAACGATCATGTATGTGATTTAAAAAGTATTTCCTTCCAAGATATAGTGAATAATCTATCAAACATATACAAACACGATACGGATTGTACGCTATGCGGTTTGCCGTTACAAAATGAAATTTTAATTCAAGATGGCGGCTTGTGGGCTTTCAAATGCGGACACATATTCCACGGGCCATGTTTAGATGTGAATAAAATTAAACTATGCCCGACTTGCCCTAAATAATCGTTTGTTACTTGGTATAACGAAAAGCAACTATTTAATATAGCTACGTTGTTGTATTGTATATGACAAGGCGACATTTAAATTATTTTGTGATTCAACTTGACCAAAAATCATATTGCCAACGTAACTTTATATCTATACTAATATTATAAAGCTGAAGAGTTTGTTTGTTTGTTTGTTTGTTTGTTTGTTTGAACGCGCTAATCTCAGAAACTACTGGTCCGATTTGAAAAAATATTTTTATGTTAGATAGTCCATTTATCGAGGAAGGCTTTAAGCTATATAACATAAAGATACGACTCACAAGACCACAGCAGCAATGAAAAATGTTGCGAAAACGGGAGAAAGATATTCCCTTTGAGAGCTTCCGCTGCGTACGCTGCGAAAACCGCTAAAGTTACACAAAAACCATATAAGACAAGATTGTTCAGCATTAAAAGTTCTATAATAAAGTCTGCGACAGCATACCTCTATCTTTTATGGTTGACTTACTACAACCTTTTTTATGTTAATAAATTTGTAAAAATATAATGCATCATTTTTAGAGGTGTATTATACACACAGGTATTTATTCTTATCGAAATCAATACATTCATCATCACGAGCATTTCATTTAGAACAAAGTTGCCCTTTATATCATTTGATTCCAATAAATATCTTAGGAGCTATCACAGTTTTAACATAACTCCGCACCAAAATAATGTTCGCAGCTCAAGTACAACGTGCGCTTGCGCTAATTATATTATAAAGCTAAAGAGTTTGTTGGTTTGAACGCGCTCATCTCAGGAACTGCTGAACCGATTTGAAAAAATATTTCTGTGTTAGATAGCTTATTTATTGAAAAAGGCTTTAGGATATAAAACATCACGCTGCGACGGGAGGGGAGCGAGCAAACTCAAAACGCGCGGACGAAGTCGCGGGGGACCGCTATAATATTATAAAGGTGAAGAGTTTGTTTGTTTGAACGCGCTTATCTCAGGAACTGCTGGACTGATTTGAAAAAATATATCTGTGTTGGATAGCTTATTTATCGAGAAAGGCTTTCGGGTATAAAACATCACGCTGCGACGGGAGGGGAGGGAGCAAACTCAAAACGCGCGGACGAAGTCGCGGGGGACCGCTAGTTTTATATACGAGGGCGAAGTCGTTTACATTAACAACTTTTTAACGGGAATCGCATGCACATACGACATAAAAATAACGTCATTTTAAACAAAGACAATGGGAAGTGCGAGATATTTTGGCTCTTAAGGTAATCATTTTAACCAACAATCAATTAATTTATTTATTAATCATCTTAAAGCACTTAACCGAGTTCAAAAAAGGATGAGGTTATCAATTCGACTGTATGTTTTTTTTGTATCTATTTTATCTCATATCTCAGTCGTTTGTCGATCGTATCGAAAAAAAAATTTCGCGTACTTAGAGGGTATACCTTCTAGTTGGTCCCATTTTTTTAAATTTGGGATCTAATGATGGGATGTTGGTGTAATCGAGAGAAACCCTCAAATTTAAAAGGCACGTATTTGGACCTTTAGATCCAAAATATCTCGCACAAAAGAGACCTTAACCGTACGTACGATCGTACACTCGACCGAATAGAAATGTGACATCAGGTGTAAAAAAAAACTAAAATTGTTGGCTTCTCGTGAAAGTAAAGCCATCGTGTATTGAGTTGTTATGCTACGCGAATAGTTAAATAGCTTTAAAGCCTGTTTCACAATCGAAAAGTAAAAACTACTTTACGAATAAAATTAAATAAAGAACACATGTTTTATGAAGTGGGATTGTGTAGCAGGCCCGTAAAAAACTATTAATTTGATGATGCCATTTTCTTTAATGTACTTAAAACTTGTTATATTATTACCGGATGATATTGTGTGTTAAAATGTGTGTTTGTCTTTTATCAATTGTTATTTTGTAACGTACTACAGCGTAATACCCACCAGTATTACAACTGAATAAATATCTGTTAGATATGCAACTGAATAAATTATCAATTAGATAGTCATTCGAATATGTATTTGTTTTTTCGAATCAAATTTACATCCTTTGTCATTAGTTCAAGTGTGCTGTTGTGTTGTTAGGTATGAAAAAAAAGTTGTATTTTTTTAAATTAATGAATTGGCAAGCACGCCCATCATTATTTAATATGACCAAAATATTTATATTAAGGGATAAATGTAAACATAAAATCGTTTTATCAAGATTACTTGATTTTAATATTCAACATTTTTATTTTAAATATTTGGACTTTTGACCACAAAACATAAAGTTAAAACCTGTATAGAAATTCACAAGTGTGAGTTTAAAACCTGTATAGAAATGTTTTTAAAATAGTCTTCCTAAATACTGCCAACAATTATGTTTAATTATTTTCCCCTAATTATTTTGATGTCATTTTTAAGTTAAAACAAACAAACACTCTCGAGAAACGATTTTTTTGACTGGTTTCTTCTACTAAGTAGCAATAAGATGATTGTTCTGCAGTATATCTCAATGTGTTAACACTATGTTATTTTAAGCACTACTAAGATAATATTATGAGCTTCAAGTAGAATAACTTTGTTAATTTATATAGCGAGCTCTCACATAGCACATTTTAGTATTTATTCACATAGCTTGCGCTGAATATATCATACTTTTGTATATAATTATAAAACAAAGCTTGTTTATATTTTTATAGCATTCTAGCTAAACGCCTTTACCATAATACCTACCAAAAATATATTTGTATACGTAATTTTGTTCACGTACACCTTTCATTGTTGTACTTAATTTTGTAATTATGTATGAAACGAATATCTGGAGATCACCCGTAGACATTTTTTTATATATCTCACCGTAATATTGTCAAAAAAGTGAGTCTAATATGTAACGGTTTTAAATTTGATAGCTTGTAATCTGACGATTTATTGTAAACAAACTCGACAAGGTTTAGCATTTATGCTTCTTAGGGTTCCGTAGCCGAATGGCAAAAAACGGAACTTTTATAGTTTCGTCAAGTCTGTCTGTCTGTCGGTCCGTATGTCACAGCCATTTTATTCTGTAACTATATGATGCTTATAGTTTATTATATTATATTAGCACTGAAAATACTGAAGCACTACATTGAGACAAATTGTATACATATAATACGTACGTAAAATAAAAAACCGACTTAGTGCGAGTCGGACTCGCTCACTGACTGAGGGTTCCGTGCCAACTTTAACTGAATTACGGATCCACTTACTTCCACTAAGCTAAAATACCACAATATTTTTTTGACAGCAAATATAACTTTGTTTTTCATAGTGTTTGTATGAAGAACAAAGTTATGTTTGCGGTTGTTGAAAATGTGCTATATCTCAAAAACTTCTCGTTCGATCCTGTCCAAACCAATTTTCGTTGAAAGTATTTGTTAAGATCTACATTATATATATTTTTCAAAATTTACAATCGCTTAGTTTAAAAGTTAGATAGGGGGGGAGGGGACGCCCATTTTACCACTTTGGAAGCGTCTAGCTATGAAACGTTAGACTATAAAAGAATATTGTTTTAGGAATCTCCATGTCATTTTAAAAGACCTATTCATAGACATCCCACACGCATAGGTTTGGCTTAAAAAAACGGTTTTAGTCTCATGTATGGGAGCCCCCCTTAAATATCATTATTTTTTCTTTTGTGTATAAGAATCGTAAAGTGGTTAAAAGGATACATCTTTCTACCAAATTTCAACAGTGTGATATAGTTAAATAATAGTGGCTGTGACATACGGTTGGACAGACAGACTTGACGAAACTATAAGGGTTCCGTTTTTCGCCATCGGGCAACGAAACACTAAAAACCCTAAAACTATCCTAGCGCAATCTAGTGAGAGCTGTAAAGTGATGGGAGAAAATTGCTAATTCCTAGAAATAGACCACTCGGCACATCACTAGCTCGTACAGTTTTGTTGGTCCCGGATACCCGCCGTTATATATCTTCACCCATGGTCCAGTGAATTAACGTGCTGTGCAGATTTAAGGCACTGTCGCTTTTAGTTCATTCAAACAAGGCACGATCTCGATTTCGACTGACGGTCGCTTTAGTAAAGAAAATGACAATTATAAAATGAAATACCTTGATATCAATCAAATCAATTTATTTTATATTTGAATTCTACAGTCTAGACTGTGGCTGGTCTCCATTATTCTGACTAAATTGGTAATGTATAGAGCAAAATATTTTTATAAGTGCAATATGTGTAGCCATATCATAATGATTTACATATTCTGATATACGTGTATGATGTGATTATTTAAATGTACCTAATACTATTATTAAATTTTACTACCCCAAACAAGTCATATTTTTTTCAATTCCATATCGCCATTTTAAAGTAAGTAGCTGTTGCTAAGCATTGATAGTAGACCATACATAGACCACTAAAAAGTTGTGTAATAAATTAAAATGCCTTTAAAAACTGTCGGTACTAAATGTTAAGCTTACAAACACTAAATCTACTCTACTTGAATCGTTTTTAAAGTCGTTTTATTTTTGTTTTTCGTTTTTTACTCATATCCCAAACACTACTAAATCGATTTTGATGAAACAAAGTAAAAATTGAAATGTTTTAATTGCCAAAGTTGCCGACCACTTAAAAATGTTATTTCCATATTTCTACAGCAATCTATACTGTGTACTATCAGACATACGTGCTAAGAAGTTTTAACAAATCATCATACTCGAATATTATCTACTAATACAATTTCATAGAAACCCTCTCATTGGCCACCATGTCATATCTTTTAGAGGATATGCTGGTACGAAAATGAAACCCCAAAATAGATGTAAAATTATATTTATGAAAATAGTCGTTACCAGTACAGAGAAGAGTGAGCAAGAGACGAATGACTACACAATTTTAATGAGTAAAATTTAACTGAAGTAATAAGGTCGGTAAAGAGGACGAGCTGTGAATCGTTGCTATTGATATTTGAAAAGGCAATATTGCCTTTAGCATGGACAATACAAGTCGAATTATTAACCTTTTTTTAAGTCTGTGATAATCTATTTTTGCATGTAGACTAGTGTTGCTTATCGATAGTCCACTATCGATAGACTATAGAAAGACTATCGATAGTAAAAGCAAAAAAAATAGTATCGATAGTCTATCGATAGTATTACTGCGTATCAATAGTATCGATATTATCGATAGGAAAATTTTAGCAATACCATTGATAACACCAATACTATCGATACTAGCGATAGTTTAGTGACCGATACTATCGATAGTATTTTGATTTCTAACAGAATTTATCAAAAACAATCGATAGTATCGATAGTTTTGTACTATAGATAGTCAGCAATGTTTCGATAGTACTGCTGCCTAATTTGATATTTTGATGCCTTTTTGATAGTATCGATTGTTTTTGGTTAGTTTTGTTGGAAATTACAATACTATCGATAGTATCGAACGTAAAACTATCGATAGTATCGATATTATTGGCGTTATCAATAGTATTGCTAAAAATTCCCTATCGATTGTATCGATAGTATCGATCGAATATTTTTCGAGGTCAACTATATCTATACGCGTTGCAATAGTAGATTATTCACCCAGGGCGTAAATTGGTATCTTTCATCTCGGGCACTGAATCACGAGCGAAGTCTGATGATAGTAGAATTGAGGCCCGAGTGCAGCGAGAACCTGCTAGGTAGAGAGCTATCGAAAATCCTGTGTTGCCAGGGATGATGAATGGATGATGTTCACCCAAGACAAAGACACCCACGGGCGTAGCCAGGGGGAGGGTTTTGGTTGTTCAAACCCCCCCCCCCCCCCCGCCCACCGAAAAGTTAACTATATTAATTAATTACACTCAAAAGTATGTGGTTTGGATTCCCTACGCATGAAGTCATTATAAGATTCACGGAAATTTATTCAGCGATTGTGCATGCTCTCGAAGAACTTCAATATAGCCACAATAAAGAAACATCGCAGCAAGCAGTCCAAATGCTAAACACACTTCGATCTTCGAATTTCGTTATGTGGCTAGAGATTCTTCAAAAAGTCATGAGCTATTGTCGCTATCAAAGCAACTGCAAGCAATTAACACAGACCTCATAACAGCATTCAGCCACGTGGATAATGTTATTAATGCTTTGCAACTTTTGAGAGATAAAGTTGACGAAGAGTTTTTACAAAACACCGTAAAGTAGTATCGGCACTGTTTGTTGTGTTACCGTCAAAATTTGCGAACGGTTGTGAAATTGAAGAGGCATTTTGTATGTATTCGGAAGTGCTTCCTGAAAAAAGTACACCTGTCGTGAAAGCAGAACTTGAAGTGTGGAAAGCAGCTATGACTCTCACCTCCCCTACTCCAAAATCAGCTTTGGAATGCTTAGATAAGTGCGACCAAAAACTCTATCCAAATATTTACACATTGTTGCAAATACTGGCTACGTAACCTGTTTCCACTGCTACCCCCGAAAGGTCTTTTTCAAGTCTAAGAAGGCTTAAAAACTACTTGCGGAACACAACGGGTGAAAACAGACTGAATGGCTTGGCTCTCATGAACATTCACTATGGGATAGAAATTGATTCGAATGAAGTACCTAGTTGATATATTTAAAAAGAAGAACAGAAGATTAATTCTATAACGTGTACCTAGGTATAACTGAACGTATTTTTTTTATTTAGCCTATATTGTCCCCCTGCTTGAAAAAGTTTAATATTGTTTAATATTGTTCTTATGAATAAACGGCTATTTTATGTACTTTTATTCGTTTTATTATCTTGAACCCCCCCCCCCCCCCCCCCCCCCCCCGATACTAAAACCTGGCTACGCCCGTGAAGACACCATCAAATTAAATCTTCTAAAATGAGCTGCTTCTAACAAGTCATGCAGCCAAGTTTGATAATTACGCAATATTTTTGTTTCATTTCAGCTCAAACTCGTAGTGGCCAGTACTATTTTCGGATGTTCACTCTTCAACCGACTAGCTAAGCTTCGCAAATCCTATTACGCTCATGAGCCGTAATGGATTTTTATAAAATATTTCAGGCTACGCGTTAGCAGTGATGGGTCACTTTAAGTCAACATTGACTGGTAGAGAACGCCAAATGGCGTTAAGTCCACCTTTTGCACAAATTTTGGTTGTGCAATAAAGTATACTCACATGGCCAACGTGAAACGTCAACGTCAAATAATAAGTATAAATCGAACAACAACAAATAGGTGACGTTATAAAATTAGGCGTTTTTATTGTATTCGACAAATAAGTATTTTTTAACTGACTTTGGTAAAATCGACTCTTAGTAATTTACATAACCTACCATGCACGTTGGTCGTAAAAAGCACTTTTCTGTCCGGCTTTTTTCAGTTCCTTTCCTAGTGGCGCCACCATTCGTAAAATTATGAACTAATAGTATAGTATGAGTCAAATATTAGCAACCAATAGTAAAGTAAACTGTATGATATTTGACTATGTGATAATTGAGGATAAATTTTACTGTTATTAAATTAAGATTAATAAGGGCTGATTTTTCAATAGTCAGATAAGTAATACTTATTCGTATAACAAAATATATTGTATTTTGTCCGACGAATATTTCTTATTTGAAAACGTCACCTAATTCGCACGAAACATAGGTACCTGTTATTTTTAAAATCTGTCGCTTTATAATTTATCAGTCTGATAAGTTTTATCAGACCATTGAAAAATCGGCCCTAAAAATAGTTAAATCACGGGGTTAATCCTATGGTGTCAGGAAATCAAACACTTTGAGTATTTTAGGTATTTTTAATATACTTTTGGGTTTTGGCACAATTTTTAAATGATGTGTCCTGGTTTACACTAGGTAATAAAACCTAAATCTATCTACTTACACATTTGAAAGATTTCGAATGCTAAAGTTACACAGGTATGGGATAACAAACCGATTCGTGTAGTTTAAACTAAAAAATAACAACATCTGGTTTTAAGTACATTAAGTAAGTTAAAACTCTCTAAGTACATAACTTAGAACATTGTACAACGTATGGCAAGTCGTTTTTATGAAATTCGTCTTAATAAATAATAAACAGTGAAAATTAGATAGAGATCTACACGTACTCATCAATAACTATGTGTCGACCATTAAATAACCACAATTAACGTTTACATCAGAATATCGATTATTTACAGGAATTCAACATAAAAATAAATAATATAACGTCACTGTCTAAGCTTACACATTTACTAAGAAAAATACGGGCTACTCGTACATATTACATATTCACGTTACAAATAACATTACCTAAACATACTATTTTAACACTACAGTTCAGTATTACTGGCATACAGCTTATAATAAGAGAAGAGAAAAGGAAACAAGATTTATAATTAGAAAAATAAATAACAAAAAAAATGGCAATCAAATCAACTACTTCGTGAAACAACTTCAAATTGATTGTACAAGAAATAACTATACATGTTGATCTAGTAATTATTATTAAGTAGATATTATGCTTGTACATACTACAGCTTAATTCTAAAATCTACTATTTAAATTGCACGTTTTGATAAAGCGAATATCTTGTATTAATTTAAAATTAGTTTAGGTTCAAAACGACAAGATTACTACAGTTTTTATCCATTGAACCTTTTATAAAACATAGTTTCAATTTTAACCAGCAGCTTTAGCTTGTCGCTTTGCACTATTTAACCCCAAATGTCGGTGGGTTATGAAGTGTCAAATTAATAAAACTGACCTCACCAAATTATCAACGTAAAGAATTGACACTGTTCAAATTGACCACCTTTTCTTAAGTTTTGTAATACGAAACTTCATAAACATTTCCGCACACGGGCAGTTATTTTTTTTTTCATTTTTAAATAACTAGCATTTTTACAAAAACCATCGATTACTTGCAAAGTTAACTATGTACTTGATAGGTATTTTTCAATTATGTACTTACGATACACGATGAAAAAATCGCATAATAGCTACTTATTCAAACAGGTCTATATCTATGAGTATTTTTATTTATTACAATCATTATGCTTTAATAAATCTCACTGGATTTTAACAGTTTGTGTTCAAAACACTTAAAAATTTTCAAGCCTTCCGCTTCAATTTTTTGGTTTGATACATTTAAATCGCTTATTTCTAGATCATCTACAATATTACAACGATAAGCTTATAATCTCGAGCTACTATATTACATGGCCACACAATATTTTTATTTATATCTTAAGCTACAACTAAAATGTAACTTAAATTATTACTTTAGCCAAACACTGATATAACCGTTAAATATCTATCTACAAGGGGAATCGTACTTATTTACAAAATCCTTTAATCCAAAACATCCATCGCCCTATTGATAAATATTGAAGTACAGTGATCTATGTACATTTTTCTAATTGTCTATTTTGTTGGTTTAATACATGTTTGGCACTTTCATAGGGTATTGTGTGCCATATCTAATTTTAGTGTCAATTATGAATTAAAATAACCCGGTCTTTTAAGGGTTAATAAGCCATTTGAAGAAAGATAAAAGAATGTGTACACCCTGAAAATTTAATATTGATAGCTGCAAAAAGGTTTCAAACATATTAATGAGAAAATAGAAAAATAATGTAATAATTTACGAAACAAAATACAGGGTGACATGGGTCTCATTTTTTAATTAATCACTAATGGAATAATCTCATAATACAAATGTATTAAAACCGAGAGATCCAATCTAGTCACCGGCGTTTAAAATTGACTTACTCGATACCTAAAGCGAGCTCGTGCTATCTCCTTCACGCTTCTAGTAAAATCGCACAAAATTACATAGAAATTGAACGAGATATCTATAGAGATTCAAGTTTCCACCTCAGTTGCTTACGCTAAAGTCTTTGCAAATGTTAACACTCGATGAACTGTGCACCAAATCTAAGACTACCCTCATTGTTAAAAGTTTATAACCTTATCTTTATCTCTTTTTCGTCGTCGTTATCGCCTTCTGAAGCTTAAAACATTTCAAATGTGGCGGATCGTATTCCATTACTCATTAACGTAGCAAGCCTACGAACCCGCCACAGTAAAAAACCCAGCCTTAAAGAGAAGTAGAAAGTCTGACTTTTCATCTGACTTTCGAGAAGGTTCCAGAGTTTACCAGGGGTGGTGGGAGGGGGGGAGAGACAGAGGCGCGGCGTGCGGGTACGGCCAGCCGCGCGCCGACCCTCAATCCTCCTCACCAGGGGAAAGAGGGGGGGAGAAAGCGGGGTTCATGTAGTTCCCTCCATTGGGAGGGGGGGAGGAGTTGGAAGGACCAGGAGAGGATAAAGAGGGGAGGAAGCCGAGTTCTCCAGCTCCGTCGCGGCACCACAGCTGCCTCATCTCTTGTCTGCGTGAGCGCATGAGGTTTTTGTATTCCGATATCCGCATCTTCTTGCCGTCGACTATGCAAGTCCTCTTTGGCCGAGGTCGGTACCTGGAAATCGAGATGGGAATACATGAGAAAAGATCGACAGAACGACTTGAGAACTAGGGATGATCGATATACATCGATGATGAATCAATATCGATGTGTTGACTTCGATATTATCGATACATTGACGTTTTATTATTAAAATATCGAAACGGATTTTTTCGTTATGACGCTATCAACTCCTGTACCAGCACCGTAAGAGACTGAAGGGAAAACACCTGTCCGAGCTAATTTACTACAGAGTGTACCCAAAAAATACTGGAAATGCACAATTTTTCTTTACCATTCAATATTTATAAATTTCGTAATATGAGACTTTCTTTTTGTTACCAAAAAAAATGATGTTTTCAGATATCGATGTTTTTTAATCAATATTAAACAAACATCGATACTTTCGCTCCGATATTACCTAACATTGATGTTTTCCTAATATCGATCATCCCTACTCCGAGGCGTCGTGAATTTCGATTATGAGGAGTGAAGACAAAGTTCTTCTACCTTCGTCTTCCGGTTTAACGCACGGAGCATAAGTAAGTGACCTAAACAAAAAGTATGTAGTATTTCGAAGTGGGCACTAATTGGTAGAATATAGGCATTCCGGTGGTTCAAAGCATTGTAGACTCTTAGAAAGGCAAGCGCGTCTATCTGAAGTCTTTAGCAGTCTTCTTGAGTGAGTATTAAATGCGTACAAGTAACTATGGTTATTTGTTAAAAAACATGTTATTTTTGTTAGAAACATACCTATAATCAGGGTGCTTTTCCATATGAAGCTTAGAGAGTCGCGACTGCTCTTCATAATACGGTTGTTTCTCCGCATTCGACATGGCCTTCCATCTAGCTCCGAGGATCTTGGATATGTTCGAGTTGTGCATATCAGGGCAGGCTTTGAGTATCTTCCTGCGTTCATCCTTGGCCCAGACCATGAAGGCGTTCATGGGTCTCTTGATATGGGGTTTTCCGGTCTCGTCGCGACGCGGTTGACGGACCAGCTTCGCTTTGTCTACTTCTTCTTGTGGTGACTGGTTCCAGGATGATGCTGGAATAGAAGAAAGGTGGGTTTGGTTAGAAGTGCGATTAATGTTACTAAAAATATGGGTGGATTTTATTGAGATATCAGGTCAAGTAGATAGAGTTAAGCATGTTCATAGTGGGTAAGACAACACCAGAAACTTGGAAACAATTTTCTTATCAGATTTTCGATTGATTGTAATATCCAAGTTTGATCCTATGTCAGTGGTCTTTAGAAATTAAATCGTAAATCTTCTAACAGACTCAGCAACAAATCATTCTTCAAAAATATTTACAACCGCCAATAGTAAAACAAACATACAAAAAATGCCTGATCCAAATATCGTGTTGTAAAGTTATAAAACCAAGGCGCATTCAATGGATAATGAAACAGATACAATAAAACGTTGTGTTTGCGTCTGTGCGTTACAGTTTTAGTGGGTAAAAGTTGGACAACTCAATCGGAAGCGTAGTTAAGCTAGTTGTAAATTATTGGAGCTAAGGGGGCCGTAGTAAAACAATCGTTAAACTGGGATTAAGAACTATTCGTAAGAAATTCGTGGTATAAGGTTGTGTCCTCAAGATCGGCGTTCTAAAGAAAATCAGCAAAACACGTCTCTTCGCATCAAATAAAGTAGCTCACCACAGTCATGGCACTGTCAAAATAAACAGTTGTGACAAACATAAAATCACCCCTGATCTGATACCACACGTACGTTACATTTTCATCTACTCCTGCTTCAGCTTTGGTACAAGGCATGGTTATACAATTCTTAAAGATAAACGACATAATTAATATTTATACGTCTAAAAGCCAAAAAAATCCCCAAACTAATTACTATTGTGTCAGTTCACTATCTCCAGAGATTCTTTATTTGTAAATCAACAGGTGTTACGTGGGATTAGTTTATTAATGGCCGCGCAGCAGTTAAGGCTATTTTTACGATGACGAATTCATTACAATATTATAATTAAGGTTCTCATAAACTGTTCCGTTTCTAAATATAGTTTCCCTAATCGTGACTAAGTGTTACTGCTGTAATGTCGTTAAATTCTTAAAAGATTTAAATATTTTTTCTGATGAACATGCCTACGCGGGTTCTTTTAAACATAGTAAAGTCAATTATTTATTCACTGCTTCATTAATAATAATTAAGACAGATGTACAATTCCAGAATTTATAGACACAAAATACGCAAATAACAGCAATCTGTTTGTTCTTATGTCCTTACAATAATAAAGTGGATGTAAATCACATTTTAGTGTCCCCGCAAATAGTGTTGGTGACGTTAGAACGCGTTTACACCAATCAAAACGAGAAATGATTGGCCAACCATCTTATAACAAGCTTCATAAATGCACCCCCGCGCTGCTTTCGCTAGGGATGTAAGCGAATCGGAGGAAAAATATGAGACAGCCTAAGAATCGACTTAAAAATTGGCGTTTCGTTTATCAAAAAGAACCTACCTCTGCCTTTGACTACTGATCTTGTAAGTACCTAGATAAAATTTAGACAATGGCCAAAAACAAGACCTATTATTTTGGATCGCGAAACTTTACCGAACTTTATTTACAGTCTTATAAGACTATTGTAAAAGCGTACTACAACATAGGCCTTCCCTATGGTTTACGATAACGACTGATCACAAGTGATCTGCATCCAGTTTGTTCCAGGGATCTTTACTGCGTCTTTAGTCGAAGAGTATCCAATCTAGAACTTTTCTGTCTTGACGGCCATCAGTTCTTCGCCTTATTTGCCCTGTCCATCAAATCTGAGAATCAGTAAGTTAAAGTCGCAATGGGCAGGGCACATAACGTACTGCGTACCATTAAATAATTTATTGGAATAACTGCACATACACGTGGCAACAAGAGCAATAATGATCGTCAAATCAAAACATTTGTGCAAACGAAATTTCTTTTAACAATGCCGGTTTCATCTAGGTATGTATAAACTAAATAATTTTTAACACTCACAGTGTCATAATTTATATTCATAAAGATGAAATTAAAAACCAATAATTTGCGCACGGGCGGGACATTGGTAGAGCGATTAGCCCGGTTAGCCAGAAAGTTACTCACAAATACCTCGTTGAGGTCATAATGTAACAAAATGACCATCTTTTGCTTATATGCTATATATTGTCTGCTGTAATGTTATATTATGAAGTGAATAAATGAATATGAATATGAATACTGGTTCGAGTCCCGCCTGTGCTCAAATTTTTGGTTTCTTATTACATCTTTATGAATATAAAATATAATTATTGATAAGACCTTCTGATTGATAACCACCATCGATGACATTTACCCCATCACTACCAAATATGTGGGTCAGATACATCCGCTAGCATTTACTGACGGATTCGACCGACCAAGTGTCGTGCGATTAATAAGAGCGCGGAAACGCGTACGCTCAAAGAGCATTCCGGGAATTAATTTGACGCGCTGTTAGATAATTTATAACATCCTATGGCACCGCGTAAGACGGTAACGAGCGTTTTTTGGTCGTCAATGGGTTAATTTTGTCTTTTGTTGCGATTTAATGAGATTTAAATAGGACAATGTTGTGATAGGTCTCGGGTTGTCGGGGCGGCAGATATAGGAATGAATTTCATATATTTATTGGACGATTGTCTAAAACATATTCCATCTTCTTGGTAGAGTGGCTAGCAGGTTGGATTTCAAATCTCAGTTCCCAAGTTTGATTCCCGGTCAGGTGAATATTAAAACCACACACAAGTACTTTAGCTTACTTACTTAATATATGATCATGTGAAGTAATGCATAGATAAATAGCTGTGCTATGCGAAAAAAAAATATATTTGTGAAGCAGAACATACTGAAACAGATAATAAACAGATCTCTAACTTAAATATTTCATTTCCCCTTTCACCTATTCCCGTAGCAAGCCTACTTATTGCAAATTACACTTTTAAAAAGCAATTGTGTCAACCAAGGAATTGAACCCTGCGTCTTACGCTATCCATGTCTATACTATTCGGACGACGCATTGGCACGCCTTTTGAATTTTGCATGTGCTTTCTTTTTAACGCGCAATGTTGCGTGATTACACTCTCAACATCCGAAATACATATTTTTACAAGTATTTTACTACTACTTAAGTCTACCTTAACGTAAACCGAACCATTACCGAACACCCTGTATAGATGCTGAATAAATCTGTCACTTACGGGCCCGAGTTTACCGAGGCGGTTCGGACGGAAGTGTGTGTCACAGCGCCATCTATTTCGCGTTTCACTCCTCTTGTTTGGAAGGAAACGATACGAAAATGCACGACACTCGCGATTTTGTAACCATTTCGGTTTGGGTGGCGGCCAACTATTTAGAGGGCTATTTGCTTTATTACTATATTCGTTTGAGGCATGAGTATTGAAAATTGCGGTTTTAACGCTATTTGTGAATGGCAAAGGAGTATCAGTTATAGAAAAAATTTCAGGGGTTACAATTAATTTTAACAAGGCAGTCACATGCACTTTAAGAATGAAGCCTTATCGAGTACGTGATATAAACTGGACTACAATCTTATCCAGTTTATTCCCATATAAAATAAGTAAAAACTGATTGAAAACTAAAATTGCACTGTTGCACTTTATGACTTTGTTCTTTTAGAAGCTACAAATTACTTATCACAAGTTCTGTCATTAAAATCACTGAACTCCTAAGCGTTAAGGAGTTCCATCATCAGCTCACTTCACCTTCACACAATGTTGACTATCAGACGTAACAACACGTCAACATTATGGTTATACTCGTAGTAAAAGAACTATACGTACTAAATTTGAGGGTTTCTATCAATGCACTAAGTATCTCATCAGATCCCGACTTGGTAACTATGAGACCAAATCGAAAGTATAACCTCTAGGTTAGCAAAAAAAATTAATATCATATCGATCTACAAATGACTGTGATATGAGGTAACACAGCCAAAAAAAAAATACCTCCTCCTCCTTTTTTGAAGTCTTTTTTTTTTGTAAATGTTGAGGATCGTTTTGTTAAGATAACAACGATAACTTATCTTTACTTATAGGAAATGTTGTAATACAAACATTATCTTAGACACAAGAATGAATTGTAATGACCATTACGATTCCCATTAGTTTAATTCGTTAAACGCGACACCCTGTATAACATGAGCAATAAAAATAAATCCGAAAACTGGTACGACAGTTTACGAAGCCGCACGTAGATTATATCAGACATAATTAATTTCTTACGTATACATTATTACATCTCTCAATTCCATACATTCAGTTATCTGGGTAGGCACCGAGTGGTCTAACACAGTGAAATAAGGTACGGAAGTCTTTTCTTCGTATAACTAAAGATGAATCTACGAGTCGATCAAAATAATAAATAAATAAATATTTGACAACATCACATACATTGCTCCGATCCCAAGCTAAGTAGCTAAAGCACTTGTGTTATGGAAATCGGAAACAACGGTGGTACCACAATGGTGGTTCTACATTGACCCGACCGGGAAGGAAACCCGTAACCTCACGAGGTGGTGACGCTTGAAACCAGCGTGCTAGCAACTCGACCACGGAGGTCTTCAAATTATAATATTATAATGATAATAGATTATAATGGATAATATTTATTGCCTTCGTAACAAAAAATATGGTACATACTAAAAATATGAACAATTGAGAATTACTGTATTAAAAAAGGAAATTTAATATTATATAGTGAGCTATATAATATTAAATTTCCTTTTTTTAATACAGTAATTCTCAATTGTTCATATTTTTAGTATGTATACAAGCTGAGGCTTGTGCTGACATAGGATGTGAGCGCTGGTTTTTAGCCACTCCCATTTCTACACATAGTTGTTAGGCAACTGCCTCGTTGGCGCAGCAGTTAGAGGGTCGCACAGAATGCACCTGTGTTTGCGCACACACTTGTGCACTATTTTTTTTTTTTTTTTTTTTTTTTATAACCTGTCCCACGCAGTCGGTTAGTCGTTGTGACTGGCCACCGTTGTCGAAATCGGCTAGGGGGACTACTAGTTGTTAGTTAGGTAATTCATAGGTTCTAAAGTAAAATCATTAACGCTGCATTCATTGTAAACTGAGATAAATGATACTACTGATACTCTCAAGTTCGAGGACACCTTAGCTCGTAATGAGCTTGCTGAATATGCCTACATTTAGCTCCCAGTGTCCAGAGTTATTACGGGCGTCGTGATATTTTGTCGAAATAACGCATTTTGTGTGAATTTAGCTGGAAACTGTTGCATGTAGGGTTGCCATGACAACCGAAAATGTAGCGAACCACTGTGTGGTCTAAACGATGTATCTCTATATTAGCATTATATTATAAGTTATATATTATAGTATAGTTGTACCTCTATATTGTCTCCTCTCCTCTTTATTTTGGATATTTTTATTCCCATATTATTGTTTGTCCTTTTTTTATTTCCTACTGGTCGCCTTTTGTTTTGGACTTTTATCCTCAGGGACAAGTCTTTCTTGATCTCATCTGAACAATTTAGAGCCTTGTCATTGTGAAGGAAGTTCTTGATTATTATAGACAATGCATTTTAAATGGCTCGCTCGCTACTTCGTTTTACATTAAGCGAAGATTTACGTAATGTTTGCTTTATTGATGTATTTTTTTCTATAAAAGATAAGGTGTAATTAAATGTTCATTGTAAGTATGATCAGTAATCGTGATCAGGTATCAACAGCTATTTAGATTTCTTTATTAATTAAAAAGGTTTAAGAAAATACATGCAAAAAATAGTAACTTAAAACCTACTCAAAAACAAAACCGTGTCCACGAGGTAAAGCTTGTTGTCTCAAGACAAGAAAAAAAAAATGGTAGCCCTATGTCCTACTATTCACTACAGTATAACTGTTAAGAGTACAACACGTATTAATCACATTTAGCAATTAAACACGAAACATCAAAATGGTTGGCGGCGACACGGGACATTTCTTCATTTTAGCATATCTCGACGTAATGCCTATTTATCTAATTCCTCGTTTATTTCGGTTTCTGATATTTTGTGATGCCACGTAAATTTTGCACCGTTGAAATTGATTTCGTACTAAATTGTTACGCATGCGCAGAATTGGGGTAACGTATTAGGATTATTAATTTTCTCCAGGCGAAATGGTATCCGTCAGTATTTTCACCCTGTATTAGTGAATTAAGCGTTGTTCATTAATTGAGCATGAAGTGTGCTATTTTAAAATTAAACAAATATTTTGAGTATTAGGTACATTGAAATCTCGAATATGCAGTGTAACACAAACCTTATGTAAACCGAAAGTTTAGTCTTTAGATAATTTGTTTATTTGACCAAAGGCAGCGTAGGACGTCCACTGACGAGAAGGACAAACGACCTTGTAAAGATTGCAGAATCACACTGGATGCAGACCGCTTACAATAGGTCACTGTGGAAAACCGTTGGGGAGGCCTATGATCAGCAGTGGACGTCCTATGGCTGATAATTATGTTTTTTTCTGCACCAAATTATCCTATTTGTGTCCGCGAATTCAGACACAGTAGCATTAACAAATAAAACACAAAGCACTCACATCTTAATTTGCTTGTATCAAAGCATTTACATCTGGACAAGATATTACGGGTCGTAACACTATTCAAATTATACAGCTTTCTGGATCAAAGGGCGGGATGACACATTATTCAGTCAATATACCTACTCTTGCCTTGGACTCTTTTATACTGGTCATTTAAACCTGACAGATGCTTATAAACGTTTTCGATTATACAGCGGTCAATATTTTTGGAACTTGCGTCGGTGTGACGTAGAATCGTCGTCACAATAATCAGATTCACCTACTTTGCTGTCTAGATTTAAGTAATAGCCTAACACATGCTAATTCTAAGAGCGTCACTAGTTAAAAGTACAAGCGATTGTCAACTTTTCTTGATGGAAATCAAACACAGTTAAGGAGTGAAAATACTCGATGTGATATGTCTGTAAAGTAAAAGTGATAATTATGGTTTCGTTTGGAAGTTAGAAAATATTAATGAATATTCAATCAAATCGTTTGCCGCATCTGCTACGTTGCGAGTGCTACTGATGTTTTCTTTACAAATACAAATAAATTATGTGCTTTACGGCACTACGACCACAGTGAAAAAATATTCGGTAAAGTGTATGTATATACATTGCTGCGTACAGCAACAAAAAGTTCATGCTATCTCAGTTACTTATCAACTTACAATCAAATAAAGATTTAGTGAGCTCCCCAGTTTTATTGAGTTCCATAAACCCTCTAAATTTAAATAAGTTCTTGTGGTTTTTAATACTATTTTAGAAATCAAAATTATTCATAATATGGTTGATTCATAACTGCTTCAGTTTATCGAAAGAATTAAATTTTATTCCGATGTATTGCATGTTTCAATCCGATGAGTAATATTTGCGTAAACTTCAGAAACAAGTATACTTCAGTTTACTCAAAAGTCAAGTTTTATATTTATTTATTTATTCACACTTAATTGCTCTATAGGTTGTACAACTTGGCGGACTTAATGCTTTCAGTTCAAACACACCCATTTTTAATTTTGTGCTCATACCCAAATCGTATTTAGTGGTTAGCACACAAGACACTCGGTCTTCTAGTCCGAAATTCTAGCCATTAACTTCATAATCAATCACAAATCGTTTTTTTGCTCAAAAATGGTAAACATTCATATAGCAAACGATTAAAAGGGGCTCATGTTTCGTTAATAAAATAGCATGCAAATATCATTTACATTATTATGGTCTTCATTATATTTACATAACGTGGAATCACAATTTCATTCAGTTTAAACTAGCGATTGTCAAATTATTCCGTAACACTATATTTTTTGTTAATATTTTTTTTAAATAAGAAGCTATTTAATACTTTAAGTTCATTCAGGATATTGTTAAAGATTTTGACACACATTGCAAGGTATTTTTTCTTATATTCACTTGTTTTGGGAACATTTCTGAGGACAAGTTTATGTATGTCTTTACCATGGTTAGCCCACTGAACACTCTTATACTATTGCACTAGCTACTGATCGGTCTTCAAGTAAAATTGTGTCACCCAAGAACCGGTTCCAATTGTTTTCCATCGTTCACACAAATGACTCAGCGCTAATTGGAGGAATTTGAATTAATCACAATAATCAGATGGATTCTGTCACTATTTTATGGTTCTCAGTATGGTTTAAATTAAGGAAAAACGTATGGCCGATGCAAATGTATTATGTCAGCGTAGAAAACGCATGGGATTCATGGGAATGTACCTTTTTTAAGTTTATATATAGGTGTATTATGTATATTATTTATACCCTTGTAGAAGGAAAGGATATTACTAATGTAAAACACTTACACGCAGTTGTTTTATTCAAAAAAAACAATATGTTTCCACGAATCACGTACTGGATTTTCTTTAAGCATTCTCTTAATTGTGATTTTCCGCATAGATTTATTCAAAAAAAAACATTGTATTATATACAAAACATTATAACAAAATATTGTATGCATGTAGAAAAACTTTTAATGCATATCGGTCACGTTTTCTGGTCAAAATCAAAAATACATAAGACAATAAGTAATTGCAATTATAAGGTAAGAAGATACGAGGGTCAAACTGAAAGTTCTTAGAACTGGCCACTTATAAACAATATAATAAAAAAAATATTCTAAAATTTGCAAATAGAACTCTTTGCCAATATTACTGAGTATATATTTCATTCATTTGTCATTTGTTTTACGATTTGGCGGCAAATTGAAAATTGTCTGTGTCACGTCAACATGAATTTAACACGAGAAAATTTTCGTGCAATGATTTTTTATGACTTTCGATGTCATTTAAGTCAACAAGAAAGTTATGATAGACTACGATTGGCCTTTCACGATGAAGCCCCATCTCGTGCGACTGTTTACAACTGGTTTAATGAGTTTAAACGTGGTCGCACTAATCTCACTGATGATGTACGTGAGGGACGGCCTTCTACGGCGACGACTGAAAATAACATCTGTGTTGTGCGGCGTATGATAGAGACTGACAAAAGAGTGACCTATCAGCAGATTCGGACAAGCTTAGGCATCGGTATGAGTCAAGTGCACAAAATCCTCCACGAACATTTAGCGGTCAGGAAGCTTTGCGCCCGGTGGATACCTCATAATTTGACTAAGGCTCAAAAACTCCATCGTGTGGATTGGTGCCGTAAAATGATTGAAAGATTTAACGGAGGTGACTCAAATGCTGTGTTCGACATACTAACAGGTGACGAAAGCTGGATTTACTGTTATGATCCTGAAACCAAAAGACAATCTGCTCAGTGGGTGTTTCCTTTCGAGGAGTTGCCAACTAAAGTGAAGAGAGATCGAAGTGCGGGAAAAAAAATGGTGGCCTCGTTCTTTGGAAGGATAGGTCATTTCGCAACAATTGTGTTAGAGGATCAAAAAACAGTTTCTGCAGAATGGTACACTACCAATTGTTTGCCACTTGTCTTGGAAAAAGTTCGAGAGAAACGACCTCGCAGTAGGATCCTCCTTCACCACGACAACGCCTCGTCGCACACCGCCAAGCGAACGATCGACTATTTGGCGACATCAAACGTTGAATTTCTGGGTCACCCGCCGTATAGCCCCGACCTCGCGCCTTGTGATTTTTATTTATTTCCAAAAATTAAAGAAAAACTTAAAGGAAAGCGGTTTATGAATGCTGTAGAAGCGGTGGCTGCGTATCGCGATGCCATTGAAGAGACCCCTAAGGACGAGTGGGCAAAGTGCTTTTCCCAGTGGTTCCATCGCATGCAGCGGTGTATTGACGTCAATGGACAATATTTTGAAAAGATATAATAAAACTAATAACTGGCTAATGTAATCAGTTTTTGATTTTCTAAGAACTTTCAGTTTGACCCTCGTATAGATGAAAACGAAAGATTGACCTTACCACGTTACAAAGAGATCATGTTTATTCCAAGCAACGATCTATATACACACAGTTTATTCTTCACTTGTCGGTTAAGATTTAGTTTATCTATTACAGTTGAGTGTTTAAAGTTCATCGACATGTTTGTTTATTTTAAGCACCAGATATCAATTAAGACGGTTAGTACTAATAGGAATATTGAACCTTACCAGTTCTTTTCTATAAAAGGAAGTGATGATCGCGAGGCTATTTTCTCACCAAATTTAGTTCTAGCCGTGAAAGTGGAAAGCGGTCAGAAAGTTTGTTTAAATGTTAAATAATGCTTTTGTTTACATTTGATTTGAGTTTTAGTAACTACCCATTCCTAAGTGTGATTTTTTATTATAATTTTAAACCAGATATTTGGTTACGATCTCACCTACTAATAAAAGTATGTTGTATTCCTAATTATATCTGCCATTTTTTGTTTCAAATGAAAAATAAGTTTTACAAAAGAAAAGCTCTATCTCAAAAACTACTAGTTCGATCTCGTTCAAACCAATTTTCAAGTTGTACTGTGATGTCTATGTCATGATCTACGGTATGTATTTTTTTTCAAAATTAACATCCGCTTAGTTTAAAAATTAGATTTGGGGCGGGCACTTTACCACTTTACACTGAATATGGTTAATGGAACCTCGATGTCATTTTAAAAGACCTATCCATAGACACCCTACACGCAAAGTTTTGCCAAAAAAAAATAGTTTTAGTTTCATGTATGGGATACCATTATTTAATTACCCCATAAATATATATATATTTTTATAAGAATCGCAATTAACAGGATACATATACCTTTTCAGTTTCAAATGTGTTATACTAATAGTTTCAGAATAAAGTGGCTGTGACATACGGACGGACACACAGACAGACAGAAAAACTTGACGCAACTATAAGGGTTATGTTTTTCGCCATTCTGATACAGAACCCTAAAAAGGAGCTTAAAAAACTGTAAGTGCAAACTATGTACTTATTTTTGATATGGAAAGAAAATCTACCTACCATTAACACCCGGGTTATAGTCCTCCTCTTTAGGCATGTACTGCGGGCTCTCTTCCATTGGTGGGTACGGTACGAACCGCGGCAGCATCATCGCCTGCGCAGGCGACGGCGAGCGCTGCTTGCTCAAGTTGAGCGGCGCGTCCGGGTCGGGGGGAGGGGAGCGGGCGTTGGCGGTGAGTTGAGAGAGCTGAGCAGTGGCTGGCCAGGGGGATGAGGGTACCACCTGTAAGAGATCGAGGATTTAGTAACATGATAAAAGTGAGTCACCATCACACCACCTTACAAGTACCTACTTGATTTGAGGATGAGGTTTTAGTAACAAGATAAAAATAAGTCACTATCACACCTTTTACAAGTACTTGATTTATAACAAGCGTCAGGAAGCTGACAAACTATACGAAAACAATGTGGTTAGTTATATTTACGTCTGAATACAACTGTATCGTTACCATGAGTTTACTCGGTAGTGACGACGGTTTTTCTAGCTAGCGCCGTCGTAGCTTTCTGTATGGAAAATTTTAGTTCTGTCAGTGACCGCTAGCGGCGCTGTTTTCCATAGACTTTTTTTACGTCGTTGCTAGCGAGTAAAACCATCGTAAACTCATGGTAACGGTGCAGATTCTCAGTAACAGGAAACAGTTGTTGGTAGCTGTTGTTAATACTAGAGCGGAAAGTTTTAATTTGTTAAAATTGATTAAAAAAAAACCTTCGAATACACCTAAGTTATTCTGTAGGCTTAATTTAAATTCAATATTGTCATCGAATAGTAAGTTAATAATAATGAGGTCATAAAACCTTCTTAAAAAAGCGCTTAGAAATTACCAAATTCTTTTTCTATACAATCCAAGTTAATACTTATAATTATTGTTCAATGACCCACTTAGCAATGCCCAGTGAACGAGTTACCTAACACCATTAAAATCTTCTCCACGATTATGCAAATTTCCATACTAAATTACTTACCTTAATAAAACTAAATCAGAACTGGACAATAAAATTGTCAAACACAATTTGTTACATAAAACAGCCTCAAGCAACGAAATGAACGAGAAAAATGTGAAGCAACACACTTGTATTAAGAAAGTAACATACTACTTTAGAATCCAGTTCAATAAACAATCAGACTCATCTTACTTTACGTAACAATTTATTACTAACATCAAATGCCACGTTTATAGCTAAATCTTGATGACAAATGGTAGAAGCGTACACCAAAAAGTTAATTATAAATTTATATAACAAACACCGGCTTAGGCTGGATAATTAGTACAACAACTTTCGTTTTTAAGAGCTTCTTCAAAAGCAACAAGGTGTTTGTTGAGTGATGTAACTGTTTCTTAAGTTGTATAGTATTAATTTGCTGTATTACCATCTCTGGCAATACACTTATCAGGCCGGTTAAGAATTTGCATAATTTTGCGGTTATGTTCATAAAAACAAACAAAATTTGCATCACATTAACGTTTTTGGATCTGGTTGTAATCTGACTTATTTCTAGTATCTATCAATTTCTATTCTGTTGCAAGTGAAACCTTGAATGCTAATCATATTGTTTCGACGAACAAAGAAGCTTTGAAATCGCGTTTAGTAAACTTATCTTTATTGGTGTATGTAATATCATCGCTGATGAGGCAATTTTTAATACTTTTCTCATATGTGGTGCGTAGTGCATCTTCTGTTGCATAATTAGGATCAGATGTAGTAAGATCTAATAGATGATGGATAATAGACATTACCTAACAGCAATACCGTTAGCGATCACTGTCCGAGCAAATGCAAGTTGCGTACACAGATTAGCAACGAATGAATACTTAATTGGTAGTATTAGAACAAATGTACAAATTTGATTAGTGATGGGAACTTCTGTGGCTCTTGATTTCAACATTTGAATGTAGTAAAGACTTGATTTCTGAATGCCAGTTAGCATTTTTTGTATTTATTTATAAGGTCAATACAACATTCAAATTTCAATGATAATACGACAGCTGCTGTATTTTATTATTTCTTTGAATAAGGCATGTAGTTAAAATTACCAGTATTCACCAATATTTATATGTAAGTAGAAAAGCAGTCATCAGTACCAATTGTAGGTCCCAAAAATGCCTTCTGTGTATTGTATGTATATTTATTAGTAGGCATTAATTTATCTATTGAGACGATCATGTTAAGATCGCACGGGATGCAGATCACTTGCGACCGGTCGCTGTGAAAAGCCGTGAAGGAAGCCTATCTTCCGGGATTCAGCCTTTAGCTGATAATGATAATTCATTTTATGACTTACATTTTGTTGCTGAGAAGGGGGCTGTGGCCTCATTTGCTCCAGCAGAGGGAGCAACCCAAGCGGAGGCCCTGGGTACATCCCATGTTGACCTCGCCGCACCAGCTCCTGCCTCCGAAGCTGTTCCTGTTGCAGTCTCTGGATCTCTAGCTCTGCTTGTACGTTGCCGATGTTCTGTAACAAGATAAAGAAAATATAAACTTTTAATTATATACTTTTTTGGAAAATTATAACAAGCAAAGGGTCACTTCTGCCTCCGTGGCCATTAAAGATCATTCAAAACAAAATACGACAATGATTTAAGCCATAAAACTGGTTAGGTAGTGACTTAGATAGCAGGTAAGTACTTAGTGTTTTTTATACAGTGGCCGGTTGAGAACGCTTACAAACATAAAGCAGCTATTAAGTCAACATTAATAATTGACATCGCTGAACATAACGTTTAGTGTAATAGTTTCTTCTAACACACCTGATTTGCATGATCGGCTTGTTACATGCTTTAGGTTGATTGTTAGACACCTGCTGCACTACCACTTTCATGGTACAAGATAATATCTTGTATATAATCTGGGAGATATAGAACGAATTTATAAACTTCAAGATGACGTTGATAAAAAGGCTTGTAATTAGCACTGAAAATCTTTAGCACTTCCAAAACTTTGAAACAAAGAAACCCGACACCGACCGGTCCCAGACCGCGGCGCTTTCGGCAATCACTCGTAACGAGAGATCTTTCGTCGCAAAATTTGTCCTCATAAAATATTGCACACTTAAGCCCCATCGCGACAAAGAAAACGTTAAAATGCCCGCACAAATCAACCCACGGACACACACTAAATCTCTACGGCAGTAAAGCAAATTCCCAAAAAAGACATAGCCGATTAATTGCTCGCAGTCGTGACGAATACTACAATATACATTTTATCAGCTCTTCATTAAGACCGTATTGAATTGTTAATGGTTGTTCGAGTAAGACGTTATAAGGTGACGAAATCGAAACAACTCGACGATGGGAGTTTCCGCGCGAATGCGTTTCGATGCAAATATGAAAAGAGGACTGGCATTTCTTTCGCGACGTCTGACGCGGGCATCCGAGTGACTCATGGGCGGTTGAGATGAAAAAGAAAAAGCATTAATGGAAGACAAAAGCAAACGCATAAATAAACATGACATAATCGCGTGTACGAATAAAAAGAGCAGCCTGTAATAGGCATCCCGCCCGACACCAGCGCCACCGGTAATCGACCAAGTTTTTCCATCGGCCTGACAAATTGCCCTCATAACCGAACGGATTAAACTTTTTATTAAAAACAACAAACTGAGCATAATGTATGGGCGTAATCGGCAAGGGACAGATGTTCCCGAATAACGTGATTTATCTAATGTAAAAAGACTTTTATTTAATAGCTCTGCGGAGATGTCCTAGCAATTGGGGCTTATATTTTACAGCCGACCGTCGTTTTGGCATTTCGACCGCGTTTTGATAGCATTATTAATGGTAGAGATGATATAAAAATGTGATTTTTGATAGAGGTGACCAGCTGGTGGTTCAATTTATTGTTGCCGGACACAGGTGGAGGGTGCGGGGACGGCGGTGATTGAGCAGTTGCCATTAAAACGGCGACAATGGAAGTTGCCAATTGAACTGTTGGGCGGGATCACGTGGTCAGCGCACGCGCCGATGTCCGATCAATAAACATGGCGGCGGTATAAATAAACTGGGAACACATACGTCACCTGTCACACCATCCTTGGTCGAACTCGTTCGCCGAAATGAAAACTGGGTGAACAATACATCAAATTCCGTAAACCCTCATTAAGCTATTACCAGAAACGCTGACGATCGAGATGAAAGCGTGGATTAGAGAGCACATCAAAAACAATAAGCCGTGAAATATATTAAGGACAAAGAGATCCGAAACGACGGCCGGACATACCATGACATAATTTATAAAGCCGGCGCCGATATCAAAATAGTGTGTGCCCTGGGTCAGACGATTCTAGCCTTATGACCGTCGTGTTAAGACCCATTAGTGCCAAAAAATTTAGGAGATTAAGCGAATATGCGGGATGGTGTATAATGAAACAGACGTCACATTGACGTAAGCGATGCAAGATCTCGGGTGAAATCATAATATTTACTGTCACCGGTGGACACGTCCTCGTTTCTGGATAGATTATTCGAGTCATGGATTCTAGTTTTGAGTAATTCGGAATTATGTAACTCCTCCAAGAAGCTGGTGCCAATGGCCGGCATCTCAAAGTCTCCAGTATGATGGAGAGCCCAATAAAACATTTTGTAATAACAACTAATTCTGCAACATATTATTTCACTTCAAACTGTTTTATCAATTAGAACATTCTAACGTGAGATACATGAATATTAATAACGCAGTGTGAGATTGAAAGATTATTTATTTCTGTATGGCCTAGAGCTCTTTGATATTATTAATATTAGTCTTATTTTTGAGTATGCTCTACTCATTTTGTGGGGCTTTGAAAGCATTTTTATTGTGTCATTTAAATTCCTGTTTCATTTTGGATTTAATAACAAGACGAGAAATTCAATTTATAATGCTAATTAAAATTCACTTTATATTCGCTAAAGATAGCAAAGGTAATTAAAGTAACATTAGTAAACGCATGTTTTAAAAAGGGCTGTTGTTGCTCTTTGCACTTGTAATAGATTGAATTAAACTTTTATGAGATTGCTACTGCCACTTTGTTTATTTTGAACTTTAACCTTTGAACTTTAAGGTGTACTTTTTTTCCAACTGTTTGTGTCCCAAGCGGCAGGCACTCAGATACAAAAGTGTTGATAATTTGAATAATGCAGGACAAAAAGGGATTACAATCGCTCTGCGCCGACAGGGTTGCCGCGAAGGGCATTACGTACAGCGATGACATATCAGAATGAATCGCTAATGCATAGCCCTAAACAGGGGTGGAATGGAGACGTTATCATTATTTTAACATATTTTTATTTTTGCATAGCATCTATTTTGTTTACACAAACGATGCTTATTATTTATGTTTCTACTCCTTAACTCTTTCACGGACAGTGACCGCCTATAGGCGTGATAACAATAAACTTTGTATTGTGTCTGGAGAACTTTCCGTAAAAGTGTTAAAAAGTATTTTTATGGTGATCATCAAAAGACAACAACAACAAAGCATTTCCCCAATAAAATATTTAGTAGGTATGCTGTTGAGTGGACTTAATTGGATCATATGGCACATCTTTATGTTAGGTACTTAGAGACAAATATTTTTGCTTTAGCAATAGCAAAAAATATTTGTCTCTTTCATTCCATTTATCGGCAAACATTATCACAAAGTAAAAATACTGTTGAACTCTTGTAGTAAAGTTGGATATTGAAGAAAAATGTATTAACGTCATCTCCACGCCATTTTAGTCCCGTTTAAATGCGTATTAATATCGACAACAGATTGCAGAATAATGCTTTGAATTAATTATATCAGCGCTGAGTTGCAGTATCGGCGTGTTTTGATGCGTACGCGCAGCTCTGACTATGGGAACGGCTTTGTTTGCGGTTTAAAAAGGTTTTGTAATGTCAGATTGCATTGATGTAAAACGATGATAGTGGAATCTTGTTGTGATGTGAGGCAAGCTATATGTTTTCAGCATGATTAGCAACTAGATAAACAGACACAGTTGGAAGGCCTAAAAACTTTGCTTCAGAATGATATTGTACTAGCGTTCCCCGTGACTGCGTCTGCGCTTTTTGAGTTGGTTATCTAAAACAAAAATAATTATAAAAATCAGTTCAGTAGTTCCTAAGAATAAAGCGTTTTAGGGCCGATTTTTCATTGATCAAATAAAACTTATGACTCATAAATTACACAGCAACAGATTTAAAAAATGAACAGGTACCTGTCATATCATTGCTGACAATTAGGTGACGTTATCAAATTAGCCATATTGTATTTTGTTCGACAATCATGTCTTAACTGACTATTGAAAAATCAACCCTTCATCAAACAAATTCTTCAGTTTTATAATACTAGTATAGATATAATCAGTAAATGAGACTAAATAAGACGTCAATCTATTCAACAGGTTTACAAAACTTCCTTGAAACGACAAAAGCCGAAATCAGAGAAAACAACATGACAATTGTGGGAATTACTGGGTACCCGTCGAAAATACGAATTGGCAATATTTCGGCTGTCAATACTATACACAAAGCAGGGTTTCGCGAAATCACTTGTTACGGGCCAATTAAACTGTCAGTGCGATTGTGAAATTGTTGTAAAGGGGCACGCACACTGTGAACGTATTTTTATAAATATTTTTTTTGTAGTAGTAACTTAGGTATTAACTTAAATATTATTCTCTCAAGCGTATCTGAACTAGACACAATAGAATTTCCATTGTTATGCGGTCTCATGCGACCGCTCGGGTTGAATTTTGATGATAATTGATTTGAATAAATATTATAACATATCATTTGATTGGTTTCTAATGTGTGTTATACCGATTGCTTGTAGAAACTACGTTAACAAAAACGCCATACTTAAAGTATTGCATCGTATTTTTTATTATCTTTTATCATAATTGCAAGTAGTACCTACCTATTGCAAAGTAAATAAAATGATCGATTTTAAGAAGGATAACTGGTGTTCGTGTGTTAATTTATATATTTTATTATTTATTGCACTGACAAAATAAAGTACAAATGGCGGACTTAATGCTTAAAGTATTCTCTACCAGTCAACCATTGAGTGAAGCAGAAACGATTTTTAATCGCACACAAAAAAGCAACAAATTAATTTTAAGCTACTAATATACTTACATAAATAATTTATAATAAACCTACTTAGGCATACTTGAATACTTATAATTATCCATACATAGGCTATCAGAGATTATAATTGGGGAAACAGAGAAGGACAAACCTTATCAAGCATCACGTGGTATTCTCACTAAGAAAAAGCTCACGAATTGATTTCTTGAAATAATACTTAGACGATGAAGTGTTTACTTTATTACAGGCATTAGCTTTACTTCCTTGTTAATTACCATTTTTGCGTTGATTAAGAAGAATTCGCATAGCATTTATTTTACAAAATAACTATTTAACATTGTTTTAGTTTTGTATTAAAACATTAAGGACAACCCGGAACCTTTTCAGTGTGCGCTAACCCTTATGCGCCTGCGCCCCGGGGGTCATTTATCGCGAGGGCCCAACCCAAGGGTACCATTGTTTGTTTGTCTGTCACATCGCTAATTGAAGAAACTCCATACAAATTGTGAACTTGTTCCGAAATAGATTTCACCCTAATCATGTTCAGAACACTTTCTCATTTCAGATCGAAAATTGGCTCTTATTTTGTTGTTATGTAATTTGTCTGTAGGTTACATTTACGAGTAGTAAGACATTATGTTGTGTAGAGTTTTAGGTAAGTTTTTATTTAAGTAACACCAATAACATACATTGCTTTGATTCCAAAGTAAGTAGTTAATACACTTGTGTTTCTGATTCCAAAGTAAGTATAGTTAATATACTTGTGTTATGGAAATCAGAAACGACGGAGGTACCACAACGACACCCAGACCCAAGATAATGTAGACAGTTCTGTGTCGGAAGTCTCGACATAGTTCCGTGTAAAACCACCAGGTGGCGCTCGAAAAATGCTGAGACAAAATTGGTGTTTTCGTGTATTTATTGATTGAGAAGAATTTTTGAATGATGCTTCAAAAACTACAAATATTTTTAAGATTTATCAAAGATATAGCTACGTAAGTTAAAATAATATTTGATGAATTAGAAAATCATAAAATTGAAATTGTCGACGCGAAATGTCAAAAATAATGCATCAGACTACGCCCGCTGATTTCCAAATTTAACGCAGGCAACACCTTGAAATCCAGCGTGCTTATCCACTACACCACGGAGGTCGTCAAAAACATCTTTATGTATAGTTTCGTCTGACAACAAGATACCTCGTTTAGTACTCGTGAGTTTAGATTATTTCCTTTTTATACGATGACATGAGACCACGATTTTTTATAATTCCAAAAAAAAAGAATGGTAAAAACTGCACTTGCCTCCTTTTTGCACAAGACTATCAAATCAAATCGCGATGACTTTCACATTTTGCCGCCCAGATGTTATCATCCGATGCACTGTGCAGTGATCATGCAGTGCCTTGCAATGATTATGCGCAGTGGGACGGATAAAATATTGAACAAGCATGACTATTGCGTTGTTTAAGCTTGTTAGTACATTTTGTTATAAAAGGTGCATTGTTGCAATCATGAGGAAAACTAGGTTGGTAATTAACAAGCTGGTTAGGCAATTATTTCACTAGACTTTGCCTATTGTGATAGGCATTTTTTTATTTTTACTTAAATGGCACAATAAAATTGTACTCATAAGGGCACAATAACTTACTAAATAATAATAAGTATTTATAGTGTAATGAAACAAATGAAAAATTCAAAAAGATTCTGGCTGAATAATTGTGAAACTTATAAAATATGTAAGTATGTACCTATATTTTAAAAATATTTATGAATTTGGTTGTTATGCAGGAAAATATATGAATAACTACCAATCTTACTATGTATATAATATTATTTTATTACATTATAATATTTGGCTGCATTTTTTAAGTTCTATCTTACTAAATTCTCCTGCACCTTCTAAAATCTGTTTGCATGACCTAAAGGTACGACTGGGAGAGAGTGCTTTTAGCATTAAATCTACCCTTTGTTCACTGTTATTTGGACCTTCTAGGATTTGTAAAATAGCGCAAAACTAGAATAGAAACGTTCATAATTATTTTGTCATGTTTTAATTACTAGACATGGTCTTCTAAACATATTTGTTTAGAAGACCATGTCTATATAGGTAGGAATAATTTATATGTAGTATTCTACATATAAATTATTCCTACCTATAATTATGGAGTACCAATTCAACTCAAAATTCAAACAAAAATTACGCCAAAATTTAATTTTGTAACAGCCAATAATAAAACTGGCTGCTTCCTAGCTCAAAGAATTAGCAAAGCTATCCGCGGCAACGCAGCCAGCATCATAGCCTCCTTGCCGCAAGTTAATGGTTTAGTTTTTGAATAGGTAGATATTAAGTTATTTTATATGTTGCATGTCTTAGTTTTATTTCTTGCTTGTTTGTTATTAAGTCAAAAAAATAATAATAAATAAAATCTCACGATGTGCAGCGTTCTCAAAAGTCAAAAATCAAACAAAAGACAGACACTTTT
Organism: Pyrausta purpuralis; assembly: GCA_963924145.1. NCBI lineage: Eukaryota > Metazoa > Arthropoda > Insecta > Lepidoptera > Crambidae > Pyrausta > Pyrausta purpuralis. The sequence continues at coordinate 14,450,987 of OZ001652.1, forward strand.
CTCACCCCCAAACCACAGACGAAGGAGTGCGAGCGACGCGTGCGCATCGAGAGCTAGATCCTTGTCTACGGAGTGCGGTGAAGTATAATTACTATGGTCACGTGTCGCGATAGAATCGACGCCAATTTGGACGACTTTTGAAGTATTGCTTCGAGAGGCGCAAGCGCGTATAATGATAGACGAATTTATTTTTATTTTTAAGTCTGCGTTTGCATTTGGTCAGTTTTTTTGCATGTCATTTCGCTAATGTTTACGATGCATTCGATACAAAACTTCTGTTTGTAAGTATGTTTTGGTGTGATTTTCACTGTTGCTTAGAATATTTCTCGATGAGAGTTATATCAAATGTATGGCCTACTGAAAAGTTTTTACAACTGATATTATTTTAAGAATTACAGCAATTAAGTAATCAATTAAAATTAAAATGAAATAAAAAGCATTTATTGGGAATAGGACATCACAAACACACACATACCTTACAAACGCACGCTTCATAATACAGGTATGTTACATGATGATGATGACGATGATACAGAACAAAAACAATAAATAGTAAGACAAAAACTGAAAATAGTTAAGTGCCAGCCAAGTTGTGGGTGCCGTAACGCACTGTGTGTTGGTGACGTCTAGACCAATACTTAGGACCTCACACAGAATAGGTCCTCCAGAGGACCTGACGCTGGTTTTCAGTAGGCCCTTGAATTAGTATTTGTAATCAATAGAGGTATATATAATTAGTAAATATATATTTTTTTAACAATTCAATTTCAGTTGTTTTACTCTGAAGAAACAAACCACAGTTCACTTGGCGTCATGTCAGGTAACAAACAACGAGATTGCTTGCCTAAACGACAACATAAATTAAAAATTAAGCCGCTGTCAGCACATAACAGCATCTGGCTCTGTTTTTTACTAAAGCGTTTGGGGACATCCGCCATGAGACAACATCAGGAGTAAATTAGAAACATGTTTGTTTAGGGAGACAAAAGCCGGTTAAAAACTTCAAAGATATGCGTTTTCATTTGTCAAATTTGTGCCAGAGATTTTTTCCAAGAGTGGTTTTCAGTATACTTTCTGAGATATCGAAAAAAAAAACAGTTGTATCGGAATGAGCTGTTTTTTTTTTCCATGGCATTGATATCTCACGCACAAAATGACGATTAAAATAATTAAACTGTTACAAAATGAACACAATTTTATGGCCACACTGTTTAAGCAATATCTAAAATGTTTTTTTATTTTTAGGTAAAATGATTACAATTAGACGTAAAGCTTTAAATGGACTGTGGTCTGCAAAGCTACTTCAGTTTATCTTTATATTGAATCAAGGATAGTCAATGCACACGTTGATAGTAGGTATCGTATTGTAAAATTTTATTTTCATAAAGACCTTTTCAAACATACATAAACTAGTTGACGTTGGGGATTCTTGACGAAAAACAAGACGTAAAATAAAACTTTTTATTGAAAAGCGACATGAGTCTGAATAGAGGTACGGGTGAGGCCGTAGATTTTGCCACAAATAGCGCAAAGGTGTCGCAAAAAATTCTACGAGTCCGTCGCGCAGAGTAACGCAAAATGGTAAAGCAAAATTGTTAAGGAGTGCATACAAGATATGTAATTATCACATAACTTTTAATATCTTTAGGTGAACCCATAAGTACTAACTTACTTTTAACATTTTTAGGAAAATGCTACAAAATAAAACACACTTTTACAAGGTAAGTATGACAAATGACAAATTTTACTCTTGTCTGTAACAAAAAACTAAGAGTTCTATTTCTAGAAACACAATTTATTTATAGGAACAAAAAACAAAATTTCAAAAAAAACAAGTCATAAAAAGATCAGTATGGCATTATAAAGAGTATTTAACCAACAAAAAACTCTTCGAAGACAGAAACATAATTTCTAAGCTTTGATTTACTACCACAACCGCAATAGGAATGAAAGTTTACCAAACATGAATTATGTTCAACTGTATATTTTAATATAGTTTGTTACTGTACGTTGAAATAACTGAAATCGATATCGAACATAATTTGATCCCGTCGGGAAATATTTGGTTGGGGTAACACTTTAACACGTCATCGAAGTGCATTTCACATACCTCCTCAACCTTTGGGTACGTAAAGACTAACCCTTTACTACCTTTCAAGTTTTTCACTTTCCTTACAAACTTCACAGTAGAGATTTTATCTTTTATCCATAAAACAACCTACAAAGAAGTCCTACAAAGTGCTTCAAACTTTTTTTTGTAGAAAATTTTGCCACGATCCAGTCATCTTTTTTAAAAATATCATTATCGCCTGTAAAGTACTCAACATCGCTTAACCCAAACGGTATGGCTGGCTCGAAGTTTTCCTTTTTTACCTTGTTCTTCTAAACATGTCGTTATGAAATCATCAAATTTTTCACATTCAGAATTATCTGTGTCGGCTAGACTCAGAATATCGGAATTTTCTGAGCTGGATTCAATAAATGTTCTTATCTTCTTCTTCTTTACAGTTTTCATACTAACTTTTGACTTTTCTGTTGTATCAATATTAATTTTCCTTTTTTTTTTCACCATTGTTTTTTTCTTAGTTTAATTTTTCCGTGTTCTTTTACTGTCTGCTTGTTTATAAAATTACACAACAAAGTAGACATCTTACTGAAATTAATTACTTATTATATTATACCATCAAGACACAAGGACCACTTGTAAGGATATTTTGTAAGTTTAAAATAAAATAAATAAATAAAAAGGCAAAAAAAGAGCTTTTCATACAAGACATTCATACCTCAATAAAAATATTTTTAATTAAACTTTTCAGTGTCTGTCATAATAGACAGTCCAAAACTGGAAGAGTTTTTAAGCTGGAGCAATGCAAGGTAAAAAAAACCTGCAAGCCTATGTGTGTAAGCTCCTTTATTTGGTAGCGTAAAAAAAGTAGCGCAAATTCTACGCCTCGGGTATCGCAAAGTGGCAAAAAGTCATTGTTGCGCAACTGTCGCGCAAACAAAATCCATTATAACTTGATAAATAAGCTATTTTTGAATGTAAATTAAGCCTTGAAAGATGTCAAACATTTTATTAAATCATGCGCAACAACAAGTATAGATATATATCAAAAACTTAAATTGATATATCAAAAAACACTCTCCGCAAAAAATATGACACTTCCTTCTTTCAAACAATGTTGATGTCGGACTGACAAAAATATAGCCGCTGACAGCGTACTGACCATACACATAGATTCTTCGGTGCTGCCACTACTCAGACTTGAATACTGCTACTTTTTAAACACAACGGAATGGGCAGATATAAGTTGCGCAATACAAAGTAGCGCAAAGAACGGATTTTAACGTTTTTCGAAAACGAGTGAAAATTCATGATCTTCCTTAGGATATACGAAACGATTTTTAAAACGTGGCTAGCTAACTACTATTGTTTAGCGTCAAAGCAAACAGACTGTCAAAAAGAGTTATATTTTTGATTTTACTGATGCTCAAAGTGCACCTCTACCGGAACGGATAAGCGTATTTTACGAAAAAAACATCGCTTTTTGCAGCAAAATGTTTAATAAATTTCCAAGGGTTTGAAGTTATTCAAATATATTTATTAATCGCGTTTCACCATTTGTGAAGAAATACGATGCTGTTATTGAAAAACATATACATACAATACTTTTTTTTTAAAATGAAGCGGAGAGTTATGTTATAGCTAATGTGGCAAAATCCACGGCCTCACCCGTACGCCATTATGTGATGACAATTATGCTATATGCTTGAAGTATATTTAATTAATTAATTACTATTCGCATTCAAATACAAGTAAATTTTCTTATTGTACAGCGCCAGCGCATCAGGTTACCTACTGTTATTGCAAACTAGTCCTTATTACAAAGACATAAGACACCGCAGTGTTTACCTTGACGTGCTGTTATATGCCCGTATGCCCGTACCTTTATATGATGCAAGCAAAAGATGTTTCTTAAAATTTATTTATTGTTATGTTTGCTAAAACACACCGCTGGCCAGTGTACTGTGAAAAATGTATCAAAACAACGTGGGGATAAACAAAGCCACTGGATCCAAGGACCGCCCCAGCCCCGTACGAGCGGCAGAACATCCCCAATCCCCAGGGCACAGTGTAGGGGTGAACAAAAGGTCTGCTTGATACAGCCACATAAGTAAGAATGGCCCACAGGTAAAGCGGCCTACTATATTTATAATTAGAGGTATAATAATGCTCGTCGGAAAAATGCTTAACGACAAAAACGCTTGTAAGCTGATTCGATTTAAAAAAAAAACTGTGGAGCACCAGCAATTAGTCGATTTTATGTATTTTTAACTGTTTAATAAACAAAAGGATTATGATTGTTACTCATACAAAACATTTTTTTGCGAGTAAGATAACCTCTGGGCAATCAACTTATTTTGTGGCCTATTTCTCTTGATATTAATAAACACATTCCAATTTCTTTTTTTAAATTATGTCTTCAGTTTCTTCGCTTTAAAAATAATGAAATCAAAGCTTATGCAACACTATTGATTTTATACCTACGTAACTATTGTGTTATCTATAAGTGAATATAAGGGCTAAAATACCATAAGTCGGGTTTGCTTCATGCCTCTTATCCGTAGCTTGATACCCTTTCTGTTTTCTATGTACCTTTTTACTTTTAGGTGTTACTATATCTATCTACATTATACCCACCCCTGCCCCTCTCTCGCCTGTCTTGCCTCTTCCTCCTGCTTATTCCCGGCTGCTCGTCCCACTCCAACTTTTCTTTTATTCCTTGCCTCCTCTTATGTTTATTTTTGTTTTCCGTTAGCCGGCGGAAATAATAGTGTTGGCATAACATTGATACGCCTTGTTTATTAACATCACGTAATTAAGGAGTTTGATATTAGTTAATGTATTTTGTCGTCGTCAATAACTCTATAACATACGAATATGCTATGATAACGGTACAGAGTGACTTATTCGATTCTTTTTGAATGAGGATTCGGATTTTTTCTAGGCTTTATAAGGGTGACATTGTTTTTTTTTATTATTACAGTTAGCAGATTTAATATTGGTCTATGATTATTGTAAACACGTACATAAAGAGATAAGTGCGCGATTCTGGTTATTTTCTTAATGTGAATCTCAAAAGTATTTTTCCGATAGATATTAAAATGAGAAATATTAATCAAATATAAAATCAAGGGTTTTAGAAATTTAATGCTTAAAGTTATCATAATCTAAATACTTAATACAGTTAATGTTGATAAATTGTTGTGTCAAAATTAAATGAATACAAGTAATAGTACAGGTTTTCCAGAAGCAGGTGTTAAATATGTATTAGTTTACATACATATGCATGATTTTTTAACTGTATTATTTGTTAGTGAAATATATTTCTGTTTTTGACGTGACAACGTCTTAAATTAGGTTGCGGCTGGGAGTCACTTATGAAAAAGTGTAACGCTCGGTAACGTTACGATGAGTCACCGAACGAGAGAGAGGCCCGCCGAATGCCTTGCGTCTCTCTCCCACTCAACTATGATCGGTCTGCCGCGCGCGCAGCACTGAGAGCGAGTGAGAGGCACGCGTAAGAACGAGAGAGACAGACATAAAAAGTCGTTGTCACGTAAAACTTTCGCCCGTATACCGACTTTACAGGCAACCAATTTTTTTTTTGTTAGTAAATCATAGTGAAGGTCATGTTTTGAATTGATGAACTACACTGCAAATTAGCAAAAATTCGAACACACGACTTATTAGAATCAAATCTGACTTGATTCGAGTAACAAGCATTAAAAAGTGAATTAGCCTGTAACATCTCACTGCTGGGCAAAGGTCTTACCTCAAGTATGAGGTAGTTTGAGCCAAACTCCACAACGCAGGCTCAGTGTGGGTTTGTGCAGGGGTGTTTAGAAGGAAAGCGACCGACCGTGCTGTCATATATTATCAAGCCACCCTTAAGGCCGACTAAAATCAACCCATATTAGCCGGGCCAATCTCCGTGCTTCATGCTTCGAAACAGGCATCATTGAAGTTACAAGATAGAGCGAGTGGTTACTGGCAATATTTTTTTGTAGGTTACACACATTATTATTTTTTACACTACATTAAATGAAGGCGGAATTTCATTGGCAAGCTACGTTGATGCTGTAATCAGAATTTCTCTTTGTAGTAATATATTTCTTATATCCTTTATTTTATTCTATCTTCTGTATACAAATTACACCACTAATAAGTCAAGAACGGGTGGAACGATTTTAATGATTTTTACTTTGTTAGATTTGTCTTTGCCTCGACAAGGATAATAAAATAGGGCTGAGGCAGGGCGGGGCTGGGGGAGAAACGTAGTTCGCTTGGATCGCTAGTGAAGTATATAAAGGCATGTCCACACAACACCAGCGCATCCCAAGATGACCTTTTGTCGGCTGAAGCTGAAGAGCCGTCATTATTCCGTCCGCATTGAATCCCGCAATTTACTTCATTCCCCAAACAGACCGAGATAAAATAGCGAATCGTGAAATAGAGCTAAAAACAAAGCATCGTACTATTAATTAAAACATCTAACCCACGTGCTTCGGGTAGTGATGCGCTGAATTTTATTTCACTTGACATCTTTCGTTCTTTGTTCTTCCTACTAGTAAAAGTCAAGAAGGTTACGGAACACATAATATTAAGAATATGATTTCACGATAGAACATCAAAAATGATAAAGAGGACTATCATATTTTGTTAAAATTGAAATACATGGTGTGGACGAGTTATGGTTGACGATCTTCGTGGTGTGACTAAGCACGCTGGTTTCAAGGCGTCGCCACTCCGAGGTCCCGGTTTCGATTCCCGGTCGGGTCTATATAGAAATTAAAACTTATCTATATTGTCTCGGGTCTGGGTGTTGTGGTACCACCGTTGTGTCTGATTTCCATAACACAAGTGCAATTAGCTTCTTACTTTGGGATCAGAGCAATGTATGTATGTGATCGGTGTCCAATACGGTTAAAGTTATTTGGTGCACGGAACCTAAGACACATTGGAAGGTGTGAGAAAATAGGGTCTGAATGGTATTACCACAGGAGATATGATAGAAATAGCGCCAAACGCGTAGGTACTTATTCAATTTCTATTTAGCTTAAGCAATGAACTCAATATTCTGTTAACACCTATATGGAAAGTTATCAGCTTTTCATTGGTATATCTATGTAGTAGAGCTCTACTGCATTTTGTAAAGTATTGAAGGTCGTGGACGATTGTATGTATACTATTATTTACTTTGGTAAAGAATCTCCAAAATATCTTTCAACGCTCTCTGTTTTGGATTACAATGTTCTATTGGGTCTATTTTTAACGTAATCGAAATAAACAATGTATCGGTTTGGGACTGTCCGGGTTCTCCAGGCGTGGCCTTGTGGGTATTCGCGAAACACCAGATGTTATGGAAGATCAAGGCTTTTTAGGAAAAAATATTATTTTAGAAATGAACTGGCTTAATAAGTAAACACACGTATTTTTATAACTTCAAATTCATACTTATGTATCCATACTGAATATTTTATCGACATGGGTTTAAATGCTTTTTCAACTGATGATCAGTAAGCTAGAATAACGGCTCCATATTTTCACCATATTTTGATAATTAATTAGTAACAGTCCATTACTTCATACGAAAACGACGTTATAGAACGTCATACCGAGTTTTAGTAAAATAGCTTAACGATTACATAATAGAGTTAACAAAGTAAGAGTGTAATTTAATTGAAGACGATATAAGAAAAGTTGAGTGAATGAATGACATTGATGAAGTTCTGGTCACAACACTGTCTTTTTTTCGTCAAAAAGTGGTAACACTGCAAACGTCAAATCACTCTACGGGATTATCGATTATACTTAGTTTTAAAAATTCGTTCGTTCGTTCGTAAGACAGTGAAACAGGTCTTGAATTTCTGATATATCCTTCAACTTTTGCAGCGATATCGCCTCGATACAGCATCAATACATTCGTAAGGCTTTCACAAAGTCACATTTCCTAAAACCATTAAGTTCATCCACCAACACTTCACATCCTATAAATAAATATACAAAACTCAACCAAAAACAGAAATATATTATTTATTTACACTTCACTTTCGCGTAAAACCTCACGAGCTTTGTCGACATCAATGGGCGCGGCGTAAGTGCGAAACCTCAGAAAAGATTAATAAGGCTTACCGCACACTTGCGCCACCTGTCTTTTGTCGCTAATGGACGCCCTTAATCTCTCAAGGTAGGGGAGGGTAGTTTCTTTCGCTGGTTCTGTGTGAATGGTTATTTTGATAACTATTACAGATGTCAGATTTGTTTACTTAAAACACGTGATGGATTCTTCATGCAAAAAATATAAAACCATTGAGTGCCATGATGGACACCGATGAACCCCAAACAATATTTTTCTATTCTTTTAGTAACAATAGTTTCGTAGCAGTCAAAGCCTTAAGCATGAACTAAAATGTCTGCTTGTATAATGAGCTCCTGTGTCCTCTCCTAAACCATAAAAAAAATACGAGTATACGCCATAGCTATAACAAGAGCTGCGGTACATAAAAGCTGGAAATAAATACAGAAAATCTAACTCATGCATCTCAATCACCCACTGGCCCCACTTCAAGCAGTTGAAACCAACTCGCAACGTCTTAAATTAGCTCAAAATCCGAAAAATTAAAAGTTATATCCGGTTCCGGCCGGTTTGAGCTGGTTCGAGCTAGAAATAATTGGAGGAGACTCGAGCTAACCGCCGCGTAACAAGCGGGGAGTAACAAGCCATGAGGGTAGAGCGACAATGCCGCGGGGAAAATCTTGGAAAATTTTAAGCCTAAAACTGGCTAGGTTTTCAGAAACGGATTTATATATATTTATTTATAATAATGACTTTCTTGTACAAATGACTATAGAAATATCAAAAGGTATGATTATAATTATATTATTAATAAATATTCGCAAGAAAGCACAGCCATAGTCATGGTTTCGAAGGAAGTAAATTTATCCGTCTTGTGTTACGAATACCAGACAACGATTATGACGGGGACGTCTGCCATAGAAACCAAAATACATATTTTACACTGACTTAAGTTGGTTCATGCTCGTCACACAAGCATATGCCCCTTGAAGTACCTAATTGAGCCGGTGATCGCTGGTTCCTTAGCAGCGCTAACCACTACAGCGGTGGCGCTGTAGGATATGGATGCTATTGTATCTTATCCGTCAAAATATTATTCCCGGCAACCACTGACTGCCTCGGTGGCGTATCAGTAAGAGTGTCGCACTGTAAAGCGACGGCTGCGCTAGAGGTCTCGGGTTCGGTCCCCGGGTCGGGCCAAAAATACATGGGTTTTTCTGTTCCGAATTTTTTAGGGTAAAGCTGTTGGTGCTGCGCCTGATCTTTATCCGGTCGTGTCAGATTGCTGTCCCGTCAGGCTATGAGAGTGAGAGGAATAGAATAGTGCACCCGTGTTTGCGCACTATAATATGTCCCGCGCAGTCGGATAGTCGTTGTGACTGGCCACCGTAGTCGGAATCGGCAAGGGGGACTATTATTCCCGGGAAATGTCCCTGAAAAATTCACTAACAGGTCACCCTACTGAATGATAACGAGGAAGCAGCCAAGCAATAGTGGAAACGCGCCATCTTTGTGCTCTGAGCTTTTAGATCAAACGGTGGCACCAACTCTGTCCAGCCATTATTATGGATGAACTGCACTGAAGATGTATGTGTTTTTCTTTAGTTTTTTTATGATTCTAGTTATTTACCCATATCTCAAAAACTACTCGACCGATTTTGATAAAATTAACACTGTACCCTAAGTTAAAATATACCTTATCGTATTAAAAAGGACTCATATCGCTATGACTTTTTCGAAAAATCCTAGGACAATTATACTTGCGAAATTTTGCACATTTACTAGGAATCCTTAATAGATTAACATACAATATTATCAAAATACAATAATATCACATACATACACATTGAATAGATTACCTCCTTTTTTTGAAGTCGGTAAAAAGTGAGTACCTACAAGCCAGCCTTATTTATAAAGAAACACAAATATTATTAAAATACTACTTAATCAAACATTTCTTTTGAAATAGGAGGTATACATATTACTGAAACTAAAATAAATACGAGGTTTTGTATACAATACAACATTTAAGACGCACCTGTCCGCAATATTTGTTAACTAGTTCCTACTTGATTTACAACGGCTTATTTCACAACGCATATGGAAGTTCTGGTTAGCATTATCAGCCGGATATTTCATACAAAAATCGTCCTTGCTATATTAAATTGTTTGTTATTATCAGCTTGTTAGTTGGTACTTATTTCTCGATTGTAAACCAGCCCCTTAAAGACGGCTATCAATTGCCACTAAACTAATACCAACTATATCGTTTGAATTCAAATGTTAGTAACAGTCATTTACTCCTCCCCATAAGGTTTGATGGTGTCAATTGTCTATAAATGACAGTTAACTATCCATTCAGTGACAAGTATGCTCATTTGTGTCTGCTTTTACATTATCTTTAAAATAATCTTCATCATTCAATAACTTCTATAGCTTGCGTATACAGCATTTTGAAATACTGCAGCTAACACAAATATTTTTTACTTTCTTACAAACACACAGACACTGTTACATTTTGTATTTTGATAAGCTAAGTCAGTTCTATTCAGTCAATCATCGGCCATATTGCTTTTTGTTAACATAAAGCAGAGTGCACACAACTACTCGACGAAAGATGCACATCCATCTCACACTTGACGAAACATTGTATTGAACACGACTAATGTGCGCCGCGCCTGATTTATCACATGCCATTAATACTTGTGTTCTTATTTTAAAAATTCTAATACAAATTATTGTTTACATAACAACGTTTTAAAGTAGCATTCCATTTTGACACATATGAAAAATAAAATACTGGCATGTGTCAAGCTTAGTAAAACTATTTTATATACAATAATCCGTTCATTAAACTCTTTTAGAGCGCTTTCACAGTTAGGCGTTTTCTTAGCAGCGCGACGGTCACGCGGCAGTCGCGCTGCAATCAATTTCATACTTATAATGACAGCAGTAACCCCTTCACATTAGAGAGACGCGCTGCTGTCGCTCTAACTAATGTAAAGGCGCACTTAGACCCTTTAAACACTGCAACTTTTAGCAGCGATACAGTCGCGATGCTTACGCGCGTTAGCATCGATACAGTCGCGATACAGAAGCTGGAAATTGACAAATTATGTGTTGAATTTTGGCGACTGCATCGACGCTAAAAGTCGCAGTGTGTAAGGGGTCTTAGGTCTGAAAACGTGTCGGGCTAAAAAACAAAAGACTACCGCTCTTATTAACCCCATTGATAAAATAGAACAAAAGCATCATTGATTGCTTTTGGCGTTGAAATCATAATGCGTTTTGACAAAGCGTCAATAAAACTATCATCGCGGCAGCTTTAATAATCTTAACGTTTGAACGAATTATTATAACTCAATCAGCGGCTCTTCCCCACGTGTGCGTATTTACAAAGATATTAACCTTTTGCCTTCAACAATAACCGCGGCATGTAAATATTTGGGTAACAATCCCAACGGACCGAAATACCTAACGTCTTTTTTAGTTCACGAATAAAACGTAGGCACTTGCCGGCACAGGTGCAATATAGATAAGTTTAAGCAGTATACTCAATTGCTTAACTGATATTATTTACTATTAAACTTTAAATCTGACCAACAATTTCATGAAATTACGGAATACTTTGACAGATCCATAAAAACATAGGGCAAATGTGTTATTTTCAGCTTATTAGTCAGTTTTTTGAAGGTGGAAATTATTATTTTATTTCATGATTTTTAGTTATTACCAATATCTCAAAAACTACTGGATCGATTTCGATGAAACTTACTCTATATCCTAAGCTGAAATATACCTGATTAAACTAAAAATCATCTCGATATGTCTTCTTGTTTTCGAGAAATCCGTGGACAAACATGCAAATATACTAACATACAAATATACATATACTTACGAAAATTTGCACACGTATTTGGCAGTCTTAATAGATCAACATACTAAAATATTACCCAATTCTAACGATATCACACACACACACACATTAAATTGATTACCTCCTTTTTTGGAGTCGGTAAAAACTTTAAAAGCGAGTTGTATCTTGGCTGAAATAGTACTACTTTAACTATCTCTATTAGTGTTATATAAACAACAGTCTTTGTGGCTACCGACAGGCAGTACAATAAATGTGTGCGATCGAACACTCAATAAAATAACAAACATCACTGGTCAGTGTTTCTGGACGGATCTAAATACTTCTTCTATCTAAACACAAGGGGCTTTTGTCTAGCTGAGGTTAAGTGTAATGATAGATCTGTTTTATTTCGATGCTGTGTAGATTTACAATAAGTTAAAGGCAACACCACTGAATTAAAAATTAGTTGAAATATCAATTAATTTAAAAATGTTGAACCGAAAATACATACACCGAGAAAATGATACACAGATTTTTTGCAATCATGTCATGTCATATCAGACAAAAAATAAGACAAAAGAAATAGATGACGAATATTTCTTCCGATGTTTTATTATGCAAATAATTTAGTTCCTTTCGTTAAGCAAGCTTATTATCTTTTTTTCGTAAAAAAAATACAATCAGGCACGTTTAAAATGCGAATCGCGACGCCATCTTACATTTCAGCCTTACTCCTTTGCCTGTCGCGAATTTAAAACTCAATAAACTCCCAGATTTGTCGGACGCGATACCGGCCGTATTGTCGGCTGTCATTTTAAAAGTATTTTCCGTCGCCGGTGATTTTAATAACATCTTCGCTTTCTTTATTAGTTATTTTGAAATCTCTTTTAAGTTAAAGTAAGTTTATTGCTAGTCCGATCAGGAATTTCAATCTCACATCCTGAGTTGGTAGTCTTTGATGTAACCGGTGGATTTTGTTGAGACAATTTCAACCTAATTTTTGTAGTACTTAGGTCGTGTTTTGAGTCTTTCGCACCTTTTTCAATGGTGATTCCTGGCGTAGTAGTCCAGACAGGATGATACTTTTCGCCCATTGTGAATGTATTAAATACAAATTATTTCATGCAAAGGGCGTGTTTTCATTACAGCTTAAGCACGCTATGTGTGCATAACTAGTTCTTGTGTAATGGCTTTGATTACTTTAAACATTTGCATCGTGTTGTTCATTAATACATTTTAAGATTTTAATGATCAGCTACCTCTAAATAGAATCAATGAAACACTAAAACTGGCCATAATTACAGTAGCCAGGCGATTTTTTATACACTTATTTATTTGTCTCTTTTTACTAACGTCAGATAAGGAATATTCGTCGAATATGAAAACATTACCTATTTTTCGGCAATCATTATTGCAAAATGTCATTTTAAGTCGGTCGTTTAAAACTTAATCAGTCGGATAAGTCTTATCTGACGTACGACTACGTATCACCAACTAAAGCTATATGCTGACAAATATATTATGTTATTTTCAAACTAGGCGTATTGGAGCTATATTCGACGAATTTTCTTTATCTAGCGTTTGGTCAAATGGACTCTTAGTTGAAATTACACTTGAAGGCGGCGTCTCTCTCCAAAGTCCATCAAAATCAGATGTAACATTTTAAAATTGATTGATGATTAATCGATGGCACAGTTCTTTTTATGTCCTCTGTTTCTTATTTTGAATCAATATTCTTGTTTAATAATCAAGTCTGCAATGTATATCACAGTTTACACATATACGAGTATTATAGTTTAGCCCGTATTTACACAAGTTTCTATGTGTCTGTCTGTCTGTTGCGCCCGATCCTCGTATTGAGCTCAGTTGAACGACCACTTGTCAATATTGCTTCCATGCAAAGTAGTTGTAAGGACAGCAGAAGAGTCAAATGGTTTTAAGTTTAATTTTCTATTATTAAAGGAATAGAAAACGAGAAACATGTTTTTGTCAAGCATTTGATTTATGAAGAGAAAAAGAAGACAACATTTTTTATCCGACTGAAAAAGGAGGAGGTTATCAATTCGACTGTATGTTTTTTTTTGTATGTATGTTACCTCATAATATCTATCATTTGTCGACCGATTTGAAATTTGTTTTCACTCACTTAGAGGGTTTACTCCCATTGTTGGCAAATCGGAATTTGAATATGGAATCTTGAGAAACCCTCGAATTTTAAAGTGTTTTGTACTAGTACCTTAATTTTGTCATGATAGTTACCATTTGGTGGAGCTGAGCTGATGGTGGAACTCCTCAACGCTTAGAAGTTCAGCGCGTATAACGCCAGAACTAATGCAAGGTAGTACATAGCTATATCAACAACTGAGTCTATTGGTACAATCTCACACTCCACCCTCCCCCCTCCACCCCGCAAATATGGCCTATTTTGGTATGATGATTTTTATGCAAGATTATTTTTTTGTAAAAGGATTATTTTTGTAGAAATAGTTTGTTATCATAATCGAATTCAATGCGAACTATTTCATATCAAAATTATTATTTTGCTTTTGCTGACGTTACCTTCAGATTTCCGAATATCCGCAAAATGGTCGTCGGACTTCGAACCAGTGACCAAACACAATGAGACGGAGCCCTTTGGATCCGATACCAATACAATAAAAATACAAATACACATGAAACGTGTTCTTTACACCTGAAGGGGCGGTATGAATATGTTTTAGTTAGTTAGTGATTAAGTTTTGGGGTAATCAACGGTTAAATTAATTTAGAACAGTTGTTTAGCGAATTGGAAAGCGCGGTATGGAAAAGGTTTGTTTTTAAACTAAACGAAGCTGAACCATTGAACTGTATAAAAAAACTGAAGAATGACTGAGATTTTACCAAAAATCTCACAAAACAATACCTATACATAATTCCCTCAAGATTTCAATGACAAAAAACTCATTATCTCAAACAGAAAGATCAAAGAGCCGATACCGATGGAAAAAGTTGCAAAGAAAATACCCAAAATTAATACCCCTCTTGTAAAGGGAAAGAAATAATATCGCTTTGATAGACTTCACAATTATGCAAGCGGTCAATCCAATGGGTCCCTTATAATCTCCAAATTATGCTTCGTCAAAATAAGAAGTTTGAGGATCGCCCTCTTCTCGTTCATTATACGTCTCGTTATTATATTTATGAAGACCTTTATAGATTACTTTAACCATGAAGAAACAAATGAAGTTTGAGAGACGCCTTATTGGTTAGGAAAACTAATTAATTAAGTATTGTAAAGTTACCGTCTTTAGTAAAAGCCGCTTCAAATTCATAAATCGAACGCGTAAGGTACTTACGTCGAACAAACATTCATTGCATCAGCCAATCGCTTTGGTGACAGAAAACAAATAAACACGCTCACCTAATTTGCAAAACGGCTTAACGCACAATCAACGTCAAAAATTCCAAATTCGAACTCCTTTGATTCCAGAAACGATTATGTACCAAACGCTAATACAATCTCCATTTTAGTGAGACCTCCTCCACCAAGCGATGTGTTCAAAC
This sequence comes from Pyrausta purpuralis, assembly GCA_963924145.1. Classification (NCBI taxonomy): domain Eukaryota; kingdom Metazoa; phylum Arthropoda; class Insecta; order Lepidoptera; family Crambidae; genus Pyrausta; species Pyrausta purpuralis. The sequence goes on from OZ001652.1 coordinate 14,466,527, forward strand.
GACAGACTAATAAAATTCAGTGAAATAAAACGTTACGGGTCTAAGAAAACTGGCCATCTTTAAATTCAAAACAAGCAGAGAAATGTAAACAGACAATCAGTAACAATTTTAAAGATGGAATTCGAACGGGCGGGGAGTAATTTGGCAAACGCTTTGAGTTCAGCTATTTGACTGATAAAGGAATAGAAAGGCATTGGAGATCTGTGAAAATAAATATTTATTTCTGCTAAAGAATTTCCAATTTGTTTGATTGATATACTTTGTAGTGTAGGAAAGAAGCTTTAACAATTTTTTATTCTCAAATCAGCATAAAAGTCTTTAATCTTCAAATAAATAATAGTTTTTGACTGTATTCCTTCTTAATCAATGTCATTTTAAAAAGCTGTGTTATTTTTTAGATAAGTCAGTGTATACTAAAACAGTTTCTCTGGCTGTTGGGACTTAGTTGTTGTTTTGTCAGTTCGATTAAAAAATTGACACTGGGCGTTAATTTTCTTTTGCTCTATGCCAAACCCTAATTCTTTCAAAGGTGTTACGCTCTCAACTCGCTTTCCGCACCCACGGCTCCGCAAACGGAAAGAATCGGCGCAAATAAAGCTTTTTAGAATTGAGACCGTTAATCTGTTTTGTTAATTCCAGACTTCTCGTCAGATCGTTTTTACCCCGGAACGGTTTATATTTGCGTTGGGCTGCCGAGGGTTTGTTGTATCACAAATGGAAATTACAATTTGGATTGGGACTCGCGGTTTAAATTTGGAACGTTTTATTTTTATTTTTCCTGCCATTACTCTTCGAAAATTCAAATTACAATTTGGATTATGAGTCGTTTGAATTTGGAATGATTTATTTTTAGGCTTATTTATAAGACATAGAAATAACAACGAGCGTTTGTACCATTAACTGTAATGTAGGTGTATAAAAACGTATTTATTTTCTCTAATAAACTATTGTTATCTCCTTATTACTTCAAAAGAAGATCCTTTATAAAAAGTAGCATTTCCGATTTCGTTATCTGCTTTCAATATACTTAGCCCTCTACTAAATCAGAATTAAACTGTCGTTAAAGTCGTGCATTGCCAGTTATATCATCATGCAAATTACCATCCTCCCCATCCACCCAAGTATAAGACAGACCGTCTTCAACTCTACTAATTAAACAAAGTACGTCTTTATGATTCGCCCGTTACGTAGGGGCGGTGTATTTGAATAAGCACAAATTGTCAAAGAGATTTTATCTGGTTAAACAAAGATGTACCTTCTGTTGGCTTTTGCCCCCACCCGAGGGTGCCTATTTAATAGGATCGGCTAATACGCTTGATGACAACCCTGTTTTAATAAACACAAACATCTCTATCTCGCTCTGGTAAGTTTGTTTTCGTTATGTGTGAGGAGGTTAGAGGTTGTGATTATGGCTGCGGCGGGATTATGTGGCAGCTTATTTCTTTGAGGTTATTATTAGGATTTTCGTATTATTGCGTGTTGTTCTGCGCATTACAGATGTAAGATAAGGCATGAATGAGGACCCTTGCTGTGGATTATTTTTATCGACGCATCAATCGGTTTTACTCTTTGTTACTAAATTACGAAGGTTTAAAAAAAATACAAGGAGCATACTATTGGGTATATTAGAGAAATAATGTTAAAGTGATGATAAATAAATCAATAAGTCTAAGTATTTTTCGTGTTTATCCGATTCTACTCATCTTGATCTACTTCTAGGTGATAGGTACTCTATGTGTATACAGTATGTCAAAAAAATATCAGATATGTTTAGATTCCCATCTGATTCCGATAAACAATAAAATGACAGTCTATAATTTATTTGAATAAAAATAACGTAACATTCTGAGGTATTTTTTAACTGGGTAGGAACGATGCAAACAGTGTTCATGGTAAAAACCAAATCTAAGGCTTGTTAGAATGTATAAAACTTCATCCAACAGCCGCCATCTCTTTGTCAAATCTTCAACCCTTTGTTATCGTATCGTAATTGGAACTACCATTCGAAAAACAAACACGAATCACTAAGTAATTAAAGAGTGTTGCCGCTGATTTCGTTTTTTCAACAAAGCCGTCCTCGATTGTGGCGCCCCCAAAGGGAAACTATCATCAATCCCAATTAAACGGGACCCTCGTGAGAAGAACCACACAAAACGATCAAACGGATACAAAAACCACTTTTGAACGCCCCCTACTTTTTAAATACGGAGATAGCACCATTTTTGCGTCATTAGTGACGCGCTGCGTCATCGACGCACGATTTGTCTGTGGTTATCGCGTTTTTTTTTTCAGTGCGTCGTTAATCGCACACGCACAATATGCCGAATCCTGGCTAATGTGACGGAAGGAACTTGGCCTGATAAGGGTGAAAGCGAACGCTGGCTGGACACTTTTTGTTTATCATTTTTTGGTGTTAATTTTTGGGGAGATAGATGTGTGATCATCTAATTTATCAAGTTTGGCTACAGTGGTGTAGTTGTCAACAAAACCTAATTGATGTACCTACAGCTTTTATGTAACTAGTGGATAAGTAAATGAATGACAATTATTACATGGAAGTTATGTATCATTATATTGTTATTCTTTGTAACAGTAAGGATCCATACGTAAGAAATAGCATTATAGCCTTTGAGTTTGATTATTCATTATACGAAATAACACAAGACCCACCGCTATGATTGATCAGCATTGCACTGTTAAAAACCAATGCAGCTGATGTCATGAATCTGGAAAAAACTATGATGGCGATAAAATGAACCCTAATTGCGTAAATGTATAGGTAAAAATGTTACTTACTAATGTTACCGTAACATTTAAATAACTTCGAAGAAAAAACACAGGTAACAGTTATAGACAAACGGCACTCTTCCCTGTAGAGTCCTGTCAATGAGGTGATATTATAATCATGTAGTCATATTTTTTTACTTTATAAACATTCTGGCTAGCAATAAAAATGCATTAATAATAAGGGACTTTTAATGATGGTAATACAGGCCATCTACAAAAAAAAACTTTATTTAATTGCGTAAAATACATTTATTTCGAAAATTCGAAAAAGGAACGCCGGGGTACAATCAGAAACAAAAGGCACGCGCTGTTGAGTCCCGTCGGCGAGGCAAAGGCGCTGTCAGCCAGTCGGAAGCGGTTGAGACCGAGCTATTGCCGTTGTTTGAGAGTGCACTTGCACGCTAATTGTTTGCGGAAAGGGTTCCTGAAGTATTGTTTGGATGAGTTTTTTTTACGGTGCGCAAAGAAATGTAGTTTGGTTACTGCTTATACATAATTTTGAAAGTGTCAAAAGATAATATAACAAAGATGATATACAGAGACATGATAACGCAAACGACATTGCGCGACCTTCACGATCGCTACTAGTTTGCAAAATCAAGCTCCGCAAGTTTTCGTTGTTTCTTAAAGCACAAACGTTATATTACATGGTTATATTTGAAACTAGTAAACGTTACCTAAATGATTGTTTCGTACTTATAAGGATCTTGAATGCATAGCAAGCCAGTAGCCTTAGAAACGAAAGTCCCAGTAGTAGTTTACATAATAACTATGTTTTTCTCCCTTGATAGGTACCATGCTGATGTATGCTAACTAATCAAGGCTAATCCCTGCCTTTGGTGTTTACAAACAAATTATTGTAATCGCTGCCGACAGGCATCTGAAGAAGCATACAAAACGTTATGAAAAATATCTATAATTACGGAATAAATTACCTTTTTTCCCCTACAAATATCCTACAGTCCATTAACTGACACTCAACTTGATCTATGCGGCTACCGGGCCTTTTTTGCTAACCCTCCCTACCGGCTCTTGCGCATTTCACAGCGGCAATTTTTCTCTAATTAAAATTATTCCGATTGTCGTGCACGTTTGCTGTGGCGACGCGTGCCACTTAACTTGTGAGCTCCGACGGGGCTATTAGGTAAGTAGATCGCTTTTTCATTGCTATTGTAAACCCTTTGAACGCACTAACTTGGTGCTTTTAGGGTTCCGTAGCCGAATGGCAAAAAAGGAACCCTTCTAGTTTCGTCAAGTCTGTCTGTCTGTCCGTAAGGACACTTTATTCTGTAACTATAAGCATCACAATGTTGAAATTTGGTAGGAAGATGTATATTATTAACTGCTTTACAATTCTTATACACAAAATAAAAAATAATGATATTTAAGAGCTCATACATGAAACTAAAACCATTTTTTTTATGTCAAACCTATGCGTGTGGGGTGTTTATGGATAGGTATTTTAAAATGACATAGAGGTAGAGGCATAGCTAAACGCTTCCAAATTGGTAAAATAAGCATCAAACTTCTGAACTAAGCGAGTGTAATTTTTGAAAAAAAAATGTAATGTAGATCGCAACAAATACTTTCAATGAAAATTAGTTTGGACTAGACCGAACAAGAAGTTTTTGAGATGTAGCACATTTTCAATAACCGCAAACATAACTTTGTTCTTTATACAAACAATATGAAAAACAAAGTTATATTTGCTGTCAACAAAATGTTGTGGCATTTTACTAAGTGGAAGTTGGTGGATTCCCTTATTCAGTTAAAGTTGGCACGGAACCCTCAGTGCGCGAGTCCTACTCGCACTTGGCCAGTTTTTTCATGGTTTCACCCGCGTAAATATCGGATCTCACATAATACCATTATGAATTATAGTCTATGTGCTATATCATTGTATGAGCCTTAATATTGTCAAGTTTCATGAAAATCAATCAACAATGCCAACCGGATCGCAACCACATCGCGATCGCATACAAACTAGTTCACTAATACTGCGGACTCTCATGTAGTTCTGGACCCGTATTTTTATTCGAGAGGCAGTTCAGTGCGTATCTCGCTTTAGTTTTGTTCTCTTTTTGAATTTCCATTGATGATTTTTGGCTAGTTAATAGGTAGTTTGCTGTGTGTGGTCTGATAAAGGAGTCGATGAGTAGTTTATTTCTGTTAGAAATACTATTTTTTTTAAATAAAAAGCTATCTAACGCTAGGGTTCACTTGTTTGTAGTGCAGGTCGCGTATTGCGAGGCAGTTTTGATGGGTAAGCGGGTCAGCTTTACTGTCAAATTAGCAATTCATATTGCGATTTTGAATGATATTTATAATATTATTATACAGGGTTTTGTTTTGGTCAGCGACGAGCGAATCAGAGGTGCCTGTACAAACGATACTGATGCCAAAAATATATAAAACAAAAATATATATTTTTTGAATGGAAAAAAACCCACTGAATGGAAACAAAATCATTTTTTTTATCCGGTACAGCGATCGAATCCAAACCACCAACACCAGGTAGCCTCTTCGTAGCTTACTAGCTATGGCGTAGTATTTCGTAGATAAGCGCTACCTACGCGCTAGGGTGCGAAGTTTTCCCATTCGTTTTGTAATTTTTTAAATGTTATGAAGAGGTTTTCTTGTATAAAACTTGCTCAAAATTAAAAAAAAATATTTTTTTAGAATAAGCATAACTCATATTATCATCCTTGAGTTGGATGTCACTGACCAAACACCCTGTAATAACACAACATAAATATTAATATTCGTACCATTGCAGTATTATTAGTATAATAGTATTATATTGATAATATTCGATTACACTGAGTCATAATTGAGCTGCCTGGATATTGAACGCCTAAAGTGAAATCGCAATAGGCCCCCTGTTCATTACAAAGTTTAATTTTCAAAATATTTCCACTACGCACATTCACACACAATTTCTAAGTCTTCAGCCTTAATGTCCCTACTTCGTTTTCTTTAAATAACCAAACTCCTCGGTTGAGGTTATAAAAACGCCGTATCAAATATCCCGTCTCATTATTTAAATAACAAAACGCAGATATAAAGGCCCTAAGAATTCCAAAATGTAATAACAGAACGCGTTTGAGGCAGTGAGAACGAAAGGCAACGCTAATTAACAATTAAGGAGTTAAAAAAAAACAATTTTTGTCTCTTCTCACCTTGTAGTAACTCGATTCTGGGAATTATTATCTCACTAATGCCCTCTTGAGTACTAGCTCGTAATTTGTAAGAGATATGGGAGCCGGGAATAACCGGTACCGATCCAAAAACGACGATTTTAAGTGAACCAAACGGGCAGTGACATTGTTCTTTTAAAGCCGCCATTTTGTATTTGAAGAATGCGTTATCGTCGGCCCATCTCTGCTACTAATTACCACTCCGCTATTCACTTTGGTACATGAAACTTGATCATGTTCATAATTAACGATATTTTTTCTCTACGATGACAAATGGGATAGAAAAGAATTCTGGAATGTTAACAGCTGACAGTAATCAAGATGACTATTTTAATGCCTAAGATAAGTATCTGAAATATGAAAAAATGGTGCAGTAATAGATTCTTGCGAAGAGCTGTCGCCAGGATCGTTCAGCACATTCTAATTATTGAACGAAAGTAACCTGCCTGTATGATAAATGAGGCAAAGACAACTCTACATTGTTCGGCCTATGAAAGAGCTTTTGTTTATGGTCGAAGACAAAACGCAACCTCGTTGTCTATTCCCCCGACTCATTCTTTTGTCGACCGCGGAGGAGTATTGTCGTCGCCGGAATCATTAAATGTGCGTTTAAACAAAAAAAAACGCTTGCAAATATTTGAGATATTCTCACGGCAAAAACGTTGCATAATTTAAACTCTTTACCACGCCGCTTTCGCTAATGCAAATCGTTTATATTAAATGTTTATATTTGAAAGATAAAACGGACCAAATATATTACGGTTATAACTTTATACGTGTTTTTGAAATCTAGTGAGGCAATAAAAATGGTAAAGCAATTTTATTGCGCGATTTAGATTGAGAGGTACCAGTTTTAATAAATAATTTTTCAGGTCGCATCTAATGTAACGGTCACGGAATGTATGAGAATATTTTACTTGTAATTAATAAATCTTGTATTGGCTAATTAATTTGAGAATGGATGTGTTAGCACGATATTTTGGTGGAGACCGGTTTTTTCAATCATGGGAAAAGTGCTAAGCGCCATTTACTGGTGTATATTATGTATGAACATGAAGTAGGCTGTCGGGAAATTAGATTTATTAATGTTTATTCAGTAATAAACAAAATGGCGAGATATAAGCATGTTTTATATACTGCTGAATTTTAAATGCGGTAGGGACCATAACTTGATTAGTTGTTTAACATAGTATGTTTAAATGTTACTATTATGGATGTAATTGACAAATTCTATTTGTATTGCATCGAACGAATAAAATGAATTTTCAACGGTCGAGAACATCCTACAAAAAAGAGCAAACCCATTTAGAATAATAGAAAAAGAACACGATACCCGAGAATAACGACGTATCGATACTTTTGGTGAGCTCAGTTTTAGTCGCCTCTTTGTCTTGTCTTAGATATTTAAGAGCAAACCCATTTAGAATAATAAAATGAACTCGATACCCGGTACCAATAACGAGGTATCGATATCGACATCACCCCATCACTATTGCCCAGCGATGAGACGCACGCGCATCACAAAGGCTCATTGTGCGCCCATATGGGAAAATCGCCTGTTTTGTCGCGCCCATTGTCCGACGGACGGACAGACGGACAACTGAAAAGACTTTGAATGCTTATGCAAGCAGGAAGACCTGAATGCGGTTTATGCTAAGCGCTTAAACCAGACATTTGTTTCAATGCACCGATATTTGTTAGACTTTGTTTCTATCTACACTGTTGATGTTTTGTTTTGTTAAGGCTTTAGACACGATTTGTTTTGTGGGAATGTTAAACATAATTGCTTATGAAAATACTCGAGTGTTCACTTTTAGTAGTGTACGCACTTAACAAGTATTAATACTTATTTGTTAGTTTACAGCTCTCAAAAATCATTGATTATTACACTTAATCTGTCTATTTTTTTTTAATAATTATATTTGCAAATATATTTTAAAGCGTTTAAAAAAATAATTTTTCTGGGATTTTCTTCTTTTTTTTTCGAATCGTAGTTAAATGTAAACGTATTATTTCTCTAACTACGTTTCCCAGTTTGTTGCTAGGTGTAAAAATATACTTGACAAAGATTTATTTATGCTGAATTACGATGGCGCCAAAATACATGTTCCATAAACAAATATTTCCTGTTTTTTTGTTGCTATCGCGATCTAGTTGCTGTCATCCGTCCTTTTTGGAAGCATTAAATTAATAAGGTATATTGGTCGTAATAGCTATAAATGATACTTAAGATAAGATATAATTTGCACTATCCCATTTTAATCGATTTGGATATCTTGTTTTCGGTAATATGATAGGTTTTGTTATCATTATTTCAAGTATTTTATTTTTAACATATAGAAGCTTAAACATGCTCACCCAATCAACTTACCAAATACGCATTTTTGATAAATAAATAACAAATAACCACCTACTGAAAGGCTATTCAATGACAGATTTATTTAAAAAGTAAAACCTCTTGGCAGCCCACCGATCGTAAAACCGAAATCCGTGGGAATTTGAACCTAATTATTTGTAACATAGAAATCAAAAGTTTGTTAATTTATTCTAATGGATAAAGTTAATAAAAATAAAAAACGATAATAGATAGTTCACACCGAGACAGTGCCAGTCCCACGCTAGTTTTGTGACAACCACTGTTCTTGTTCAACCACTTTAAACTTATAAATCGGTCAACTACGGTTTCGGGAAAATATGCATCTATACTAATATTATAAAGCTGAAGAGTTTGTTTGTTTGTTTGAACGCGCTAATCTCAGAAACTACTGGCCCGATTTGAAAAATTATTTTTTTGTTAGATAGTCCATTTATCGAGGAAGGCTTTAAGCTATATAACATAAAGATACGACTCACAAGACCACAGCAGCAATGAAAAATGTTGCGAAAACGGGAGAAAGATATTCCTTTTGAGAGCTTCCGCTGCGTACGCTGCGGAAACCGCTAAAGTTTCCGCAGCGTACGCAGCGGACAAAGATTAGAACAAAGTTGACAGATTTAGAACAAAGTTGCCCTTTATATCATTTGATTCCAATAAATATCTTAGGAGCTATCACAGTTTAACATAACTCCGCACAAAAATAATGTTCGCAGCTTAAGTACAACGTGCGCTTGCGCTAATTATATTATAAAGCTGAAGAGTATGTTGGTTTGAACGCGCTTATCTCAGGAACTGCTGGACCGATTTGAAAAAATATTTCTGTGTTAGATAGCTTATTTATTGAGAAAGGTTATAGGATATAAAACATCACGCTGCGACGGGAGGGGAGGGAGCAAACTTAAAACGCGCGGACGAAGTCGCGGGGGACCGCTAGTAAAATTATAAAGCTGAAGAGTTTGTTTGTTTGGACGCGCTAATCTCAGGAGCTACCTACTGGACAATGGTTTAGAATGATTTTAACACTCATAGTGTCATATTTCTTTATAATCATAAAGATGAAATAAGAAACCAAAAGTTTGCGCACGGGCGGGACTCGAAACAACAACTTCTGGCAAAACCGGCGCAAATTTTTGGTTTCTTACTTTATCTTTATGAACTACTGGACCGATTTGCAAAAAATATTTTTGAGTTAGGTAGCTTCTTTATCGAGGGAGGCTTTTCGCTATAGTAAATCATGCTGCGATGGGACGGGAGGGAGCACAATCCAACTGCACGGACGAAGTTGCGGGGGACCGCTAGTATGAACATAAAAAAAAACTAAATAGGACAAGATAACGTTATTTAATACTTATTTAAGCGCTTGCTATTTCATTAATAATCATCGAGAAATAATAAAACATTTGAGATTGTTGTGTGGATAGTGATGATGTTAATAGTCTACCCAACATTAAAATATTACTCATAGCTTAAGCTAAGCTATGTCAATTAAAATGTCTTACTTGCGGTCTTAGCGAATTTCGTTTTCCCCCGGCTCTGTTTTATCGTATCCGGGGTCAAGACGAATGGAACAAAGTTAAAATCATGAAAATCGGTCCGGTCTACAAAGTTTGTAACTAAAACGACTTTCTTTCATGTGTATATACGATATTTAATGTCCTCATGAAGAAACACTAATATCTCCTATCCTTTCCATCGCAGTCATTATTCCGAGAGCCTTATATCATTGCCATCAATCAAAAACCAAACACAACTTTGTCTCAATCAGTTTATCAAATGTGCTTATAAATTATTACAATATAAATGTTAATCACCTGTGTCTGCCATTCCCACCATTAAAAAAAACATATGGAGGCTCTACAAACGAGCCTAAACACCGATTAATTACATCATTTTGATATGAAAAATCTTGTCGAGAAAAAGTATACATTATGATATGATTTATTAACTATACCGTGTTTATTAACGATCGCTAACGTGTTATAAGAAAACTGATGTTATCAACAGTAGTTGTTTGGGACATCTAAATCATTAAAATGCGTAACGTCTGGTTATGTCACCTAATCGAAGATTTATTAATTGGGAATGTGTTTGGGAATGAGGAAAGATATCTATTGAAGAGTATCGGTGCGTACATAAAGCCTAAAAAAGCAATAGTAAGCAAAATGGAGGATAGTCAGCTAGTCAACTAAGTTCTGAGTGACAGTTGCCAGTTTGACAGCCATTCGTCAATCAAAATAAAATGGAAATAGCGGAAATAATACGCACATACTTTCGGTTGGTCCGCTGACAACCGACATTGTAATCCAGTGCTAAGTAAGCGCTTTATTCGGCTTTGATCTGATTTGATAAAATTCTCAGCTTTTTAGTTGCTTTATTAAAGTTTGTATCGTGCGCAGGCGCATGTTTCTAAAGAATGCAACGGAACGCAACTCGACAAGTTTTTGGTGGAGTACTGATGTAATGGGTTAATTTTGAGAGACGGTAATTGCTTGAGATTTTAGTTGATTTTAAAATTTCTCATTAAAACACTTTTATAACACAGCTGATAATAAGCTACAATAACTAAACAATTAACTTTTAACCTTGATGATGTTTTTTCATACGCAACTTTTGACTGTGATTTTAACTTCTCTTAAGAAAATCCTTATTAATTCACAGACCGATGGTTGTCTCTTTGTTTTATGTACCTAATTATTGATTATGACGGTGATCTCTAATTGTTTAAATTAACTTCATGGTGTCATAAGTCAATCAAGAGTGATACAAATAGTTTTTAGTACTATAAATCAATAAATGGCTGTCACCAATCTATGCGGCGTATAATTTTTCCCTCAAAAACTTTTGTTCACGAATTTATAAAATGTTTCATTTAATACAATATATTTTACCTTCTCTTTCAAGTAGAATGCATTGACCAAAGCTTCTGTCTAAAGTACACGTTTTAGAATAAGGTGTAACAACTATGTAAGACACAAGAGTACTTACTCTTTTAAAAAAATAAAAAAAAATACACAACTTTAAAAAGCACACCATTAAACACACTCTACATGAACTCTTGAAACATCACTATAGAGTTTAATATTCTTTAAACATTTAAGCTGTTACTCCTTTAATAGCCGTACTTTACTAATGCAATCAAGGGAACGATTAAAAGTAACTCTGGTTACTGTGGGAACACTGCGTTAATTACTTTTTAGGACTCAGCCAGCGATGGTCGAGTGTCCTGATTTATACGAAGATAACGTGGTCACTGTTGTTGTTGACTAATGTTAACAGATTAAATAATAGTTGATGCGATCGTTTGGGATGGGAGGTTAACGATTGCGGGTTGAAGAGGTTATGTCTAAATTATTCTAAATAAAGTGAGTCTTACCAAATGTTTGATGTGGCTGGAACTGGTTTGGTGTCTTACCTGAAAAAAATGAAACATAAATTAAAATACGATTCGAAAAAAAATTTTTTGAGCATTCAAAACGCATTTTTATCCTATCATAAATAAACTAACGAAGTGACAAATAAATATGCTTTCAAAAATTATGGATACTTGAGACAATATTAACCGTTATACATTTACAAATATCAGATACATAAATCGTCATAGACACTGGTGGCATTTTAAGTTTCTACAAGTGTGACACAGTATACGGACATCAATAAATGGTTGCGATTACTTTGAAAACATTTTTAGAGTTCCGTAGCCGAATGGCACAAAACGGAACCCTTATAGATTCGTCAAGTCTGTCTGTCTGTCCGTCAGTATGTCACAGCCACTTTATTCTGTACCTATAAGCATCACACTGTTGAAGTTTGGAATGAAGATGTATCCTCTTAACCGCTTTACGATTCTGATACAAAAAATAAAAAATAGCAACTAAAATCGTTTTTTTTTAAAAGTCAAACCGATGCGTGAGGGTTGTCTATAAATAGGTCTTTGAAAATAGCATAGAGGTTCCTAAAACCATTTTCTCTTTAAGTCTAACGTTTGATAGATCCGCTTCCAAAGTAGTAAAATGGACGTCCTCCTCCCCCTCTAACTTCTAAACTAAGCAAGTGTAAATTTCGGAAAAAAATATGGTTCTGACGGGATCGAACTAGTAGTTTTTGAGATAAAGCACATTTTTAACAGCCGCATACATAACTTTATTCTTTATACATACATAATGAAAAACAAAGTTACATTTGCTGTCAACAAAATATTGTGGTATTTTAGCTAATTGTAATTGGATTCCCCCTTATTCAGTTGAAATTGGCACGGAACCCTCAGGTGCGAGAGTCCGACTCGTACTTGGCCGGTTTTTTTGTTACTTTAAATGATATCAGTACATATTATTTAATATTATAATATTATTAAAGTTTTATATGTAAAGAAAACCCACAACAAATATGTTTTTCATGATAGAGTTATACATTTAAAACTTCACATCAGCTTATGCTTGTGATCGCAAACTTTCTTTGATGTGTGAACGACTTTATGCATAAAACTAAGACTTGAAAATAACACAATAATGGCATCATTACTAAATCTTTCTTAAAGCACCTCAGTCTAAAACTAGGCGGCCTATAATAAAAACCCCCGTGTCCGTATGTTAAATAAACGGCACTAATGAGCAATATTCATAATATTGTGCGGCTCAAAAGAGTCTTGTTAGGCCCACATACAGGGTGTCGCTTAAGGAGCGACTCTATTAAATTCTTACGCTACGGTCTAGGTAACGAGCGTAGCGACAGGGAGATTTTCTTGACTTTCATAACAAATTGTTTTAGAACCCTCGATGTCATTTCAAGAGACCTATCCATAGGTTTGAGCATTTTTTTTGTTTCAGTTCCATGTATGGAAGGCCCCTCGAATATCATTATTATTTTTGTATGGGAATCGTAAAGCGGTTGGCTGGATACACCAACCTACAAAGTTTCATCTATGTAATGCTAATAGTTGCAGAATAAAGTGGCTGTGACGTACGGACGGACAGACAGACAGACGACGTACTTGAAGAAGTTATAAGAGTTCCGTTTTGGCGTTTTTTTTTTTAAAAAAAGAACAACAATTTCAACTTTCGTTACTATACAATTATCATGTTTGACCACAGATAAACATTTCCCACGGATCTCGTGACTTGCGCCGGCTCGGCATAACGGTGTTCGCACATTACCCCGCAAAGCCTCCACACATGTTGCCCTCTGAATGCACAAAGACGAATAATAATCATAAGGCGGCTCGCAATTAAAAAATTTAAGGCACTTTGTACACCCATCCTTTGCCAAGAAGTTTCATTTGGACGCGGACTTTCAAAAGCTGGCAACCAGACTTTTGCACATTTTTTTTTAAATTTCTTAGCCTCTATTTCGTCTTAAATATGATCGCTGGTTATGTTGTAAGCATATTGTAATAAGTTTTTAATGTAATATAATATTTTACTCCATTATGCTCTTGTCTACATACATAGCATTTTCAAAACTTTTTATTGCGTAATAAACAATCAATTTAGGGTAGATTTTATGTATAAAACTACTTTATTATAATAAATTGAAGGGAGTACAAGGAATGTCACTTTTCCATGTCGTTTTTTATGTATAAGCTGTAGTTCCTATATTAACATTTACTACCAGGTTCCTGTCTTATTGTTAGTTGAAAATCATAATACTACAAAGCTTTTAAATCTACCACAAAGTGATTATGATTTTATTATTGTTTTTTCAAATAGATACAAGTATATTTAATGATTTGTCCCTTCAAACACTCAAGTAAACGATTCAGCGGTAGTATGATTTAAAATAAAGATATTTGTATATCAACATTTTAAATGCGAAAAATTAAATTGAGTCGTTCATAGGTAACTCTAAATATAAGGATGACAGCTACAGTATTTTCGTCGAAATTCTAACGTCTCTACGTAAGAAGTACTTATAAAAAGGTAATATTTTAAAAATATATAAATATGAATTTTAACTGCTCAATCCGTGTCATAAGAAATTGTTTAAACTTCACGCTTCTTGACCAGTTGATGTCAAACGTTGACATTATTACAACTTTATAGAGATGTCACGAAAATAACTAACTGAAATTGAAATTTTTGGAGTTCCGCCTAAAATCTCATAAGTTACCGTGATAATCTAGAATCGCAATCATAGTGAGCAGCTCGAGAAATAAAAAATATCAAGCTCCCTTTTGGAGGCCTTTTTTGTCGTTCGTAAGACGAAAGATAGGCTGTGAGTCCCCATTGTCATTTACCATTAGGTGCAATCGTAGCCAAATGTCTGGCTATCGAAAGTAAAAAAAGCAGCAATGTTGTCGTTATCAGTTTTTAGGGTTCCGTAGCCGAATGGCAAAAAACGGAACCCTTATAGTTTCGTCAAGTCTGTCTGTCTGTCTGTCTGTCTGTCTGTCTGTCTGTCTGTCTGTCCGTCCGTATGTCACACCCATTTTATTCTGTAACTATAAGCATTACACAATTGAAATTTGGTAGAAAGATGTATCTTGTTAACCGCTTACCGATTCTCATTCAAAAAATAAAAAATAATGACAGTTAAGGGGGGGCTCCCATACATGAAACTAAAACCAAAAAAAAAATAATGTCAAACCTATGCGTGTGGGGTATCTATGGATAGGTCTTTTAAAATAACATAGAGGTTCCTAAAACCATTTTCTTTTAAAGTCAAACGTTTCATAGCTAGACGCTTCCAAAGTGGTAAAATGGGCGTCCCCCCCCATCTAATTTCTAAACCAAGCAAGTGTAAATTTTACAAAAAATATATGATGTAGATCTTAATAAATACTTTCAACGAAAATTGGTTCGGACGGGATCGAACAAGTAGTTTTTGAGATATAGCACATTTTCAACAACCGCAAACATAACTTTGTACTTCATACAAACACTATGCAAAACAAAGTTATATTTGTAGTCAACAAAATATTGTGGTATTTTACTACGTAGAAGTAAATGGATTCCCTAATTCAGTTAAAGTTGGCACGGAACCCTCAGTGCGCGAGTCCGACTCGCACTTGGCCGGTTTTTTTTTCTATTCGCACGGAACCTCAGTAAACAGCCAGCTACTCTAGTATCGTCTTTTTCTAATACCAAGGGAGATTTAGCGACGTGACTCACCTACGCCCTGCCCAGCGCCCTCTGTCGTCACCTCGCGTCAACACACAAAATGGCGACGACACGGCATAACGACGCATCCTGTAGACAGATTTGTCGCACGCCTATTCGGGTGACATGGAAAACTGTGTTTGCCACTCGAATAATAAAATTTTATTGCTTATTTTTGGGCAGTCGTATTTTTTTATGTAGGCGGACGACGGCTACCAGTGGTTAAATGTTAAGTACCAGTGTAAATTTGGCGCGAAACACTTTGTTGATGTGCGTACATTACCTACGCGCGATTTATGGAAGATTTTCTGGTTGTTACGCACGGTCGTAAATGAAATAACTTACTCGTGCAAACTGTCTTAAAATTTCACGCTTATTATGCACGTATTCAAGACATCAGACTTTTGTCTTATGTGTATTTACAACAAGTTTCTGTAGTGATTTCTTTAAGTTTGTGAACGTTTAAACGTCAGACTTCATGTTTACTTATAAATATTATAGCTTCAGTCAGTTTGACGGTTTACGATTCATCAAGTCACATAATACATTTATTTTAATAACACTAACTGCAAAGTTATGAAATGTAACCTACATAATTCTATCATATAAAAATAATATCAACGCCACTCACAGTTCTTAAAACAAAAATTCAAATTTCGAACGTTACTTTCCCGCGCGAAGTAGTTCAAACAGACACAGATTAACAAACATCAGAAGTGTCAGTTCGCGGAATCATCGGGATAAAGCGATCGGTTTCGCAACGGATAGGGTACCGGGAAACGTGTTACGATCTGGTTCAGTGATTCTCAACCTTTTTTCTTTGTTTTACTTTTAGATGCATCTGATCAAAAATTATTTAGGTATTTTTAAGAAGAAATATTGAAAGCAAGTTGCCTAAGTAAAGTAATATTTAAATGATATGTTTGACTCTATACCGTATATAATAACGATATATGAACACAATCAGGTCTTAATATCAATCAGGAAACGTATCATAAATGAATAATAATTACTCACACTGCGTTCGAAATTAGATATTTTTAAATAATAGATATGTCGAATGAGCTCGAAAATGGCCATACGAAAGGCAGCTAATTGCCCGGAGTACATTCAGTTGGGCACGCTATCTCTTTATAGGCTACACGTCCCGACAGCGCCTAAAATTATTTCTTGTTTTCTGGTAAAAATGCTTTCATGTGTGTTAGGGATTAGTACCAATTACACTGCAACTGTTAGAGACAAGAAAAATGTGTCATTACATCCATAGTATTGTTCTTTCATTTGAAAGTATTAAAATTTAAAATACGTATTTATTCTTTACCATAATTTGGTAACGGCTGTCATAAGGCTAAAGATCGAGATGTCACACGCTCGCGCCAATGAGCGATCAGTAGCAATCAGTACGTAACAAATGTTATATATTTATCTCTTTCTATAAACAGGCATGCCCCATCATTTGACTCTATTAGCGCTTAGTGACGTAATAACTATATACATTTGTATATAGAGTAATATTTGCGACACTTAAAATGATTTAATGCTGGTGTATAACCTGTCTATTCTTTTGAACGTCATTGGTTCGAAAAGAATGTTTTGGAAAAAAAAATAGGGAACTTCGCTCCGTTATCAAAGATATCATAATATTTATCTCTTATCTAAATCATCAGTTATTGGGAACCACTGATCAAGACGGATGCTCACCCAGCTCTTTATTATTCCAATAACAATCCTTAATGAGTGCTCTGGTCAAACGTAAATAGCGACTTCATACATTTGAATGATGCGAATGTAAACTCTGCTCTATGAGATACAACTCTGTCTGTCTAGGGTTGCCACAAGTAATAATTAAAAAAATAAGTATTTTATGATATCATAAATATAAAAAACAAAGCCAGATCGAAGAATGAAAAAAAAAGTAAGAATGTGTTTAGTAAAATTTTAATTAAGATAATAAATTCGCTAAGTCTTCATCGTTATGGAAAAGCAATATTTTATGAACCACCTACACTTACACATTAAGTTGTGAATATAGTTGTAATAAATTCTAGCTGTCAAGTACTTAAATCTTTGATTTGCAAAAATGGCAATAATAAAAGCGCTACCACACGCATAAATCACAGATTTACATAAAAGTTTCAGCGAATAAGTAAAATATTTAACTAAACACATTACCATACAAGCAATTCATAATTATTATACATAATTTATCAGAATTTACATACAGGCAAAACTGATGTTATTTTTTGTGTTTGATTTGCCTTGCCAAATATATTTTTAAATATAAAAAAAATTTTTTGCAAGGATGGTTGAAAATTTTAATAGAGTTTATTGCACATAGGAAATCCTAAAAACTTCTCTATTAGATACCTATATCCAACTTTTTTTGTCAGACATAACTTCCGAGTACGTTTTTTTGGGCCAACCCTAAATCTTCAGCGGGCAAGATCAAAGAATCACCTCGCGAACATTGTATACGTTTACGACACGCAGCCGGACGTCTATTGTCTCTGGATCTGAGCAGATGGTCCCTCTGAATGGGTTTATAGTTTATAGACTAGGATTACGAAGGTTAGAATTAGACATGGAATATCATAGACTAGGAAGATTCTGATGGTTGGAACCATTGAACTTATGTTACTAGCGTATGGAACTGACACCACAAGGATTTGCTCATGGCATCGACGCCACTTGTCATCAACTCACACAAACGGTTTCACATTCGAAATTTAAATTTCAGGAAATACGTCACAACAATATTATGATTCAATACGACTAAATTGTGACGTTTTCCTTGAAATTTGAATTTCGAATTATGTACCTATCTGTACTATGAGTTGATGTCTGTGTCAATTCATGGAGCACAAAATTTGTTTGTGGTGTCAGTTCTATACTCTAGCAATAGTTGTTCAATGTATTTGCGACATTTTTTGCTTGGCTTCTCTATACGTAGTTATACCAACTCACTGGTTGGAATAAAGACGATTAAAGCAAAAGAAGATGCAATGAAATAAAGAAACTGAAAAGGGAAAAAAATACAAAGTTAAAGTTGTAAAGTCCATTTCTTTTTGCTAGTCCAATATTGTAAACAACCTGTTCATGACTTTTAAACTAATATCAGCAAATACAACTAAGTAAAGGTTAAAAGATCTTAGTGTTCAACGACGAATTGCCTATGTAGGTTAACATTTTAGTGTTTATCTTATTTTTAAACAATTAATTTCGTTTAAAAAGAAATGACAAAATTGTTTACAATATTCGACTAGCAAAGATAAACGGACTTAAGATATTGTCGCGTACTCAAAACAAAAAATAAGAATTCCTTTCTGATTATTGATTTGAAATTTATAAGAAAATACAGAAAAATGCATACACGTGTAAATCAATTTGATATAGAAATATTAATAATGTTCGAGTATATTATAGGATAGATACAAAGAAATAAACAGTTTGAAGATTTGGCACACGGGTTGCGGTCTGCGGTACGGTCCATACAAAATTACTCGCATCAGTTTTATACAAACAGGTGTTATTTAAGTAACACACAAACATACGTATACACGAATTGACTTTTTTATTTATAGGAAAACTATTCAAAAGCGACTAATCAAGCCGTCTTCAATTACTGTTGTCTTACTTTACCAATCAATTAAACTTGAAAAAACAAATTCGGATTAGATTTCTTAAGAAAACATTTTTACTGGAACGAGTCCCGAATTTGATTACAAAAGTGATTGGAATTCTTCAATTACGAACAGTATTGACTTCAGAGTTGTTTGATATTACATCTGAAATAACCATTGGGCATTTGGTTTGGGCAAAAGAAAATTTCTTTCTTATATGTTTTGGGCAATGTTATTTTTATTTTTACTAATCAGATTGTTTGATGTCTCTAAGCATAGAAAATTTTACATATTTTTCTTTAAATGTTGATATTTGAAACTTAACTATTATCCCTTACTCAAATGCTATACGTTACAAAAAATTGGCTGAAGTTTTTGATTTTGAGACTGTCTATAAAAATAATTTAAAGTTATTTTCTTCTTAAAAGCAGTAGACATTTAAATCACAGTATTAAAATACATGATACTACTAACATTTTCTTTCACATTAGCCGTAAATATTAATATACGAAACAATAATGTCTAAAAGAATAGAAATTCATTTGTTTCCATCTCTATTCAAGTTTCTGTGGTTTCATAAAGGGTTGTCGAAAGTCAATGTTTTTACAGTATTGGTACTTCCAATACGCAATGAAACTAACTTTATTATTTCTTCTTAGCTTTAAATTTTGTATTTTATTGAATGTTTTAAATTAAGGTAACCATCTGCATAACAGATCAATTACGCTTCCTCAAAGTCTTTAAAAAAATACGTTTTCTTTGTAAATTCAAATTGTCAATTTTGACTGTCCATTTTCGGAACGTTGAGAAAGAGTTACTAATGAGGCAACCACTGTTAAAAAAACTTGTTAAAAATAGTTTTGAAAACTAAAAAAAAATAGTTAGAAAGGCACGAGAAACAGAAAATACCTGTTCTAACTGGCAACCCTATGCGCACGCGCATATTTCACTCAACCAGGCGTTGGTCGAACTTCCGAAAATCAGAAATAGGTGGCAATAACGCACAAAAACAAATGAGCACTGCGATATAATAAAATGCTTGGGCACAATAGCACAGCGCAGTGATGTAACGATACATATTATTATATAAAAAATTTGAAGAAATATTTAGGTACAGGCTTTTCCCTAAGGCACAAAATAACAAAAGACTCGGGTATGTGACTAACTCTTTCATTGAAAAAAAGGAGAAATAAGCCGATGCCTTTTTAAAAATAAGGCATTCATGTATTAGAAAAATATACACTCTCGATCATACTCTTTTCTAATTTTTGTAATAACTGTAAGCTTACTATGGCAAATCATCTTAAGGTAGTAGGTAGATAAGTCCCCCTACCCGATTTCAACTACGGTGGCCAGTCACAACGACTAACCGACTGCGCGGGACATGTTATATTGCACAAGTGTGTGCGCAAACACAAGTGCACTCTCTATTCCTCTCATTCTCATAGTCCGATGGGACAGCAATCTGACACGACCGGAGAAAGTGCTTTACAAGCTTTACGAGGTACGGGGGTAAAACACCGCCAACTTCCAAACTCTGGGCTACCCGTAGAATTTCTGAACAGAAAAACCCAGGAAAATATTTTTACCCCGGGTCGGGTCAAAAATATTTTGATCCCAGGACCTCTGGCGCAGCCGTCGCTGTTTAAAGTGCAGGTAGAGTACGAATAAGATTACTCGAGTATTTAACTACCTTCAGACATCACTATCAGTCTCAATAAATCTCCTCGGTGACGGAATTAAAAGCCGAATTTGAGCCGACTGCAATAAAGCGAGTGACGAGGGATATACGTCTGTTGCGTAACATACGGACGAACGGACAGACGGTCTGCTGGGAATAGGGAAACTAAAGATAATGGGTATTTGATACGGAAGTGAAGTAAAATAAAAGTTTATAAAGACATTAGCATTTATGGCAGTGTGCAAGAAAATATCGGCGAATATAACTTCCTGTAAAGCTCAGTGATTCCTTTTTAATAATTTCATCAATGGAGTAATCGTTCATAATTTAATATGGATAGTAGTTTTCAATTTTAAAATCAAGCTAGTTCAGAGACAATTACATCTCACCACAGTATCAAAGGTAAAAATTTAGTGCTTGGTTTTTTAAAAAGTGATACAATTAATAGATCATTATAAATCTGTTACCAGTAAGTACATATCATAAAATCCAAAACAAACTGATGCTTTAGAATGTTTTTAACACTCAGTGTCATATTTTATATTCATAAAGATGAAATAAGAAACCAAAAATTTGCGCACGGGCGGGACTTGAACCAGCAACCTTTTGGCAGACCGGGCCAAACGCTCTTACCAATTGAGCTACCGTGCTATCAGTCCGACCCGGCGAAATTTGTGGTTTCTTATGAAAACGTCAATTGCGTGACGCTTAGCGCCATCTAGCCGTCTGTTCATGAAACAATGGTTCAAGTCCCGCCCGTGCGCAAATTTTTGGTTTCTTATTTCATCTTTATGAATACAAAACAAACCGGTCAACTGCATACAAATTCATGACCACCAAAAAAACATAATGGACCGTTAGTAATCGCCACCCCTGGCACCTATTACATAAATCGACGTGATCGCGGTGAAAATGTTGATTACCCCTGCCGACGGATCTATGTCCCGCCAAATCGCTTCAGTTCAGCTGTGCAGGCATTAAGAGAATGCGATTTTTAGGGTTCCGTAGCCGAATGACAAAAATCGGAACCCTTATAGTTTCGTCAAGTCTGTCTCTCTGTCTGTCTGTCCGTCCGTATTATTCTGTAACTATAAGCATCACACTGTTGAAATTAGGTAGGAAGATGTATCCTGTTAACCACTTTACGATTAAAAAAATAAAAAAATAATGATATTTAAGGGGTGGCTCCCATACATGAAACTAAAACCGAAAAAAAAATTGTCAAGTTAGGGTGTCTATGGATAGGTCTCTAAAAATGACATTCAGACAGACGAGGTTCTTAAAACCATTTTCTTTTAAAGTCTAACGATTCACTGTTAGACGCTTCCAAAGTGGTAAAATAAGAGTCGCCCCCATCTAATTTCTAAACTAAGCGAGTGTAAATTTGGAAGAAAATATGTAATGCAAAAACTAACAATTTCAACAAAAATTGGTTTGGACGTGATTGAACGCGAAGTTTTTGAGATATAGCACATTTTCAACAACAGCAAACATAACTTTGTTATATTTGCTGTTGAAAAACAAAGTTATATTTGCTAAAGTTATATTAGTTATATTTCAACAAATATTGTGGTATTTTACTAAGTAGAAGTAAGTGTATTTCCTAATTCAGTTAAAGTTGGCACGGACGGAACCCTCAGTGCGCGAGTCCGACTCGTACTTGGCCGTTTTTTTTCCAGGGGTCGCCAACATTTTAAGTGTAATTGACTTTTAGCAATAATGTCTCGTCTAGTGGTGACACCTATAATAATAAATCCTTTGCAAAAAAAAGTTGATCACCCTTGACGATGAATGTATTTGGAATGCAAAGATGTGTTAATAGAAATTGAACTTTGTATTCTGGAGTAATATTGTTTCTATCGTAACGCAGCGTCTGAAATCTGATAGTAATAAAAAAATTGCTGGCATATTCTTTAAAAATTAAATGTAGATTTTATTCAATTGTAAATTTATCTAGTGACTAGTTTATTTATCCGGTGTTACAGGAACAATCGAACGATTTATATTTATTTCTATTTCGCAAAATAATATTGTACTGTTATTTTTGTGCGGATTCTATGAATCTTGTTTTATCATGTTGTTAAATAACAATATTAAGAATACTCTCATAATTGAGAAGGATAGAGCAGGAACACAATCTACTGAAGTATCAGGTGTATTTCTTTCGGTGCAGCAATAAGCAGCGTTAAAGCAGAAGAACAGTTTAAAACAACTGCACAGGAGTGTTTGGATTGGTAGAATAAAATAAAATGTGACAAAGACTGGTTTAGAATGTCAGTTTAACACTCACAGAGTATTTTTTGTATTCTAATAATATGAAATAAGAAACTAATAATTGCGCACTGGCGGGGCAAATCAAAATCAAATCTGCATCATCTGGCTAACCGGGCCAACGCTCTTTCCAATTGAGCTACCGTGCTTGCCTTCTAATTCCATCATATAAATAAATAAATAAAAAATATAAAAATCTATTGGACACCAAGCACATACGTTGCTCTGATACTAAAGTAAGTAGCGAATGCACTTGTTATATGGAAATCAGACACAACGGTGGTACCAAAACACCCAGACCCGACACAATATAGAAACATTTTTTTTTCTTTATTGACCCGACCATGAATCGAACCTGGGACTTTGGAGCGGCGACTTAGCTACTGCACCACGGTGGCATATAAACATATAAGGATGACAAAGACTTTTTTCGTACGAACTGAGACTACTGATATTTTCTGTCCTCTACGTCAACTTCCTCCGAGTTTTATTGTCTCATTTCTGATATGATTTACATTTCCTGCTCAAAGCCGGATAAACGTTGTTCGTCCCAAGAAAATGTGCCACAATATATTTAATTTTAAACGCATAATATGCTTTGTTTGACAAATACAAACGAATTGATGTGCTTCTAAATTTTTCTACACAATCATCGCTTTTTTATGTAGGTAGATGTTGTTGCAAGGGCACCTTTTATAAAATTTGTAAAGTATTAAAAAGTTTTGAATTCTCCACATAGTAATACATAATTATACAATCAGATTATACATAATGGTATTACAGTTTTACTTTTGGGAATACCAGTGCTTGTAATGAATTAAGACTATCTGTAAAAAAGGAAATAACGTTTTTTAGTATTTAAGCTTTAGATTTTACTAACACGGCATACTTCAGCTTTGAAAATAGGTGATTTTCTTAAATTATTTTATTATTTTTCTCAATAAAACTGGTATTTAAATGTTATTACTATGTTTATACTACCCTAAATAGACTTCATTTATTATGTTATCTAGCGATAAAAACTATCGCTCCAGACATTTCCCTGTTCCATGGTACCGGTGGCGGCGATTTCAAGAACATTTTCGGTTGCGCACGCACTCACCTGACGATCGTGTGACCTTTACAACTAAAAGACGCCGCTGTTTCATGCCTTTGCTTTCTCTGACGATTGGGGTTCCTGTCCAGTGAGGCGGGTGTAGCTTCATATAGCTTTCACTAGCGGTCCCTCGCGACTGCGTCAGCGTTTTTTGAGTTTGCTCCCTGCCCTCCCGTCGCAGAGATTGGCGCGTTTAAACAAACAAACAAACTTCTCAGCTTTATAAAATTAGTTTCGATTAATTATGAGACGAAGGTCAGACTTAAGAGTATTGACGACCTCCGTGGTGTAGTGGCTAAGCACGCTGGTTTTAAGGCGTCGAAGCTCCGAGGTCCCGGGTTCGTATCCCGGTCGGGTCAATATAGAAATTATAATTTTCAATATTGTTTTGAGTATGGGTGTTGTGGTACCACCGTTGTGTCTGATTTCCATAACACAAGTGCAATTAGCTACTTTGGAATCAGAGCAATGTATGTGATTGGTGTCCAATATTTATTTATTTATTTATTTATTAACGGTGTTCAAGCTTTAGTTTAAACACAGTTAAACATACCTGTATGTATTGCTTAAGACATAAGAATTTAGCTATTCAGATATTAAAATTATCAAGTCGGTATGTAATTGCAATCATTATTTTAAAAGTCTCGATGTGCCATTCATACCATCTTATTTGGGTACTCAAAGCAAGTTTAATTAGAATCGCAATGTCTTAATCGAAATGAAAACATTTAGAACAAGTCAATAAAATGTTAACGACATGCAAAACGTGTTGGTTTCCCAATTCAGACAACCAACGAGCTTACGCAAAATATCCTTTTAACAATGTTGAATGCAGAAGCTTTTAATGTCAAATTCATAAACAATATCAATTAGATAAAGTTTGTACTACAGTTTTGTACTATTTAACTGCTAAGATTTCATAAATTTTATGTACTTAGCTTACTTTACACACACATGGGAACATCCAGTTTGAATATGGAATAGATGCCACAATGTCAAGAGGAGAAAATGCTTTA
The DNA here is from genome assembly GCA_963924145.1 of Pyrausta purpuralis. Classification (NCBI taxonomy): domain Eukaryota; kingdom Metazoa; phylum Arthropoda; class Insecta; order Lepidoptera; family Crambidae; genus Pyrausta; species Pyrausta purpuralis. The sequence continues at coordinate 14,491,663 of OZ001652.1, forward strand.
TGCATTGTGCAATAAGTTTTTAAATAAATTAATCTATACTCATATTATAAAGTCATGTAGAGTTTGTTTGTTTGAACGCGCTAATCTTAGGAACAACTGGACCGATTTGAAAAAATATTTTTGCGTTTTTGATAGCTTTTTCATCGAGGAAAGCTTTTGGCTGTAAAATATTACGCTGCGACGGATCGCCCTAACGTATTAGGTAGTAAATAAATAAATTTAATCAGTAAACGTGAATCTTTTTTTAAATAACTGAATATATTTGTTGAAGATAAAAGCTGACGAGCATCAGTAAAATTTACACGTTTAATCAAAATGAAATATAGTTTCGGTCTATCTCTTACGTTAATCACCAAATACCCAAGTGGACAGTAGGCCTTATTCGGCGTGATTAAGTAAGTTACAAGTCGACGAATAAATCAGCGGGATTCAACCGAGAGAATGCACAAAACAATTTCATGTGAAGGAAAACACTCGATTTTGTTAAATTTGCGTATTTTTTCATGTTGATAAGATATAAAAAAAATATTTTAAAGAAAATTACAGAATAACAGAGAAGAACCGAAGTAATTTGATAAAAGATTATCTACTTTATATTGTAAGATTCAGTTCAAACACAAAGTAAATATGATTCATAAATTGAATTCGGTTAAAAATATTATTCAACAAACACTTTACATGAAATTAAGTCACTAATAATAGCTTCCATATACCACATTATCTTGCAGTAAAAATACATTTCAGTGGATTTTTAACGCATGCTTATGTCAGTAAAATGGCTAAAACACGAAAAACGACGCATAGCTTAAATACCGCAATAAATATCCGTGAGTATTTTAAGAACTAAAGCCGAATAATGGCCATAGTATTACCGAAACACGTTCGAAAACGCGGCCGACCACCAACAATGGACTGGCAATTAATAAAAAGTTAAAACCATTTCTTTTTTTGTAAGAAAAAAGAATAAACTCCCGCGCGTCGCGTCAAACGGAACGCATCACAAATAAACGCTCATCCGCGCACTCGGCCAGAGATCACGTTCCGCGCATTATTTTGATGTATTCAAATTTCGAACACGACCGCCATTTTGTTTCCTCAAAATTAATTGTGTCACGAAGTACTGGAAAGGTAAAGAGTTTACCGCAAATTGAGTGTCGTGACCTCTGTAAAGAAAGTACTTACGTGCTTCGTAATTTAAGCTATTGTCATATTTTAGAATCGATAATACTCGCATTTATTTCAAAATAAGATAATAACTGATTTTGTTTTCAAGATGATATGGTTTATTTATGTGTTAGACAATAGCGAAATATAATATTGCATCGAATTTTTTATCATCAATATCTTTTACTTTTCCATTTCAAAGCTCACATCAAAACGTAATTTAAAGAAAACGAAAAGAAAAGCTTAATTCGCTTTTCAAGAACAAAATACTGAAGACTTTTGTGTGGGCGGGTGGAAAAAAAAGAAAATGGAAAAGTCTGATTCATCCCGGGATCTATTCAGCAACAACTTATTAAATAAATTAACCGCAAGTTGCTAGAAAAGGAAAAACTAAGCGGTTCTCTCATTTCCCCACGGACAAAGAGGGTAATTCCTTAAAACCGGGCGGTATTCTGTACAGTCAATGCGGACTGTAGCGAAGAAAGCCCGCAAAAATAATTGGAAAGTGACGGGAATAACCCTGAGTAGAGATGCGAATGGGAAATATCGACAATACGCATTGAAATGGAAGTATTTGTCGATTTTATTGTGATTTAATTCTTTATTGTTTTGCAAATAAGCAGCAATTCGTTTAGCAATTAGTAATGATTCTATATGACCTGGAAAGTAATTGAAACTGTACAAATAAGTTTTACAAACTTAATACAGGTAACACAGATGCTATACCGATTCAATGGATATTTTTAATAGTAAGTTTCCCGCTTGACTGTATTTATTTACTTCTATTAATATTTGTTTTGTTAGTATCTTAGATAACTAACAAAAAATTAAGCAAAAATATAATAAGGTCTTAAAAAATATCAAGTTAAATCTAAAATGTATTATAAAAAGGAGTCCCGTCCCAGCGTTCCCCATTTGAATGAAAATACTAATTCTTTGTCCAAGGTAGCTGCCAGCTCTTCGGTGTCCTGTGATGACGACTAACCTTTTTGATATTTCCTTAACAATCTTTGTAGCGCTAGAACCACACGAACCAAGGGTCTCGACACCGATTGGGACAAAATCAAATTCGGAGCCTAGACCCCTTTATTTGCAAGCTTTTGTGATACTTGATTTTTTACCTAGTTTTTGTGATACCTACTGTCTTCTTATCAAAAACGACGTGGCGTATGCCACCACTAAACAAGTTCTAGTCACCATATTTTCTTCAAGTTCTTATCTATCTTAGTCTTATTACGGTATTTAAACGTGCGTAACCAATATCGATAAGCAAACACGTGTCCCCTCACTGCGGCGCCCCGGGAGCGCGGCCCACATTCCAAGTTTTCATCATTCTCCTCGCCAACCACCGCATTGTGTCCGTGGGAACCTCTATTGCCTCCATACAAACCCGTGAAAGCCCAAGAAAAGCATTTGTGTACACTCGCCTCAATGGCCCTAACAAAAGCTCAGAGGTTCACTGCTTTAGCTTTTCACAGTTTTCCGATTCGCCCGCCATTGGTACGGTCTTGTTTTGTATCGGTAAATGAGTTTCGTATTCCGAAGGTTAATTTACTTTTCAGTTATTTGTTGCCCTCGACGTGAAAGGGTCGGTTTATTTGGGATTTTAAATAACGGTATTAGGGAGATAAGGAGAGCTGAGTTTTGAATAGATGAAAATTGATCGCGTTTTTTGTGTTATTATTGGAAATACTGAAAAAATTATTTTACGGGTTCTAAATGGTAGACCCTTAGAAGTATTGGTTTGGGTTTTAAAGCATCTTAATGATTGTTGCTTCAGGGCAAGGAATTGTTTTTTATGCCACGCCTGCACATGTAATGTATTTTTAACTTTGAACCCATTTTTGATGACATGATTAGCAACTATTTCCTTTATTTTTTAGTTCTTAAATAGAAATTCAGTACCAAATAGATGTCTCCGAAATTGTTAATTGTGTTATCAACTCCTCTCAAATTTAAACTTCACAACTACAAACGGCTCCTTTAAATAATTAGCACTCGAACATAAATAAGACAAACAGCTAAAATTGCGACATCGCCGTCACAATTTCAAAACTTCTGCTTCTTGAGCAACTAACCGTGCACTATTTAATTATGGAACACCCACCCTCCTATATAAAAGGGGCAGAAATTATTTTCTCAAAGGCTTCCTTTACAAAGTACTTTTTATGAGAACACGGCCACTGAAGTCCGCTGAGTATACTAAAACGTCTCCATATTATTCCTTTGAAAATATATCAGTAATGGATACGAATTTAAACCATACAAATGTTGTTTTTTCGCTTTTTGTCAGTGGTTTTATACGCCGAAAGGTTAATGCCATATGGGACGATTTCGTTTAAGTTGAAAAAATATAAAATTATTAAATAGGGACATAAATAATAAATAATAATATACGTATCTGAAAACTAAATAGGGAATAGGGACATAAATAATAAATAATATATTTATATGTATCTGAAAACATAGTTCTATCTATGTTTTCAGATACATAACCTATTTTTTTTCGTGTAATCATGAAGGTATTTAAGTTAGTTTGGTTTTCTTCGTGCAACAAACTTAGTTCATTTTATAGTCGACAATGCCATAATCCCAAATCCAACTTATTTAAAAATGTACCCGTTGATTCATCTTTTAACGACAAAAAAATATCATTTATGTATAGTGCTAAAATCGGTACCTTTCCATGTTGACTCTACATTACTAGTCCGCAGTTTAGCAAGCAGAAGCTATTAAAATTCTAGTTAAGAGCGAGCCTTTTAATTTGTGCATAACATGTAGGTTTCCTGCTAAGGGACCAGACACACGTGATACGTAAAACGATAGTGAAACAAGATAAGTGTACGGACAAAAATCAACATTAATTAAATATAATGAAAAACCAAAAACATTAAAGTATGATCATTTTTCAATCAGTATATAGCCATGTTCATATGCTTTGTTACATTTTCTGTAATTTTTGGATACATAGTGATGGGAAAAATACACTTTTTGACGCAATTATTAGTTTATTAGTGTAAGCAGTATTAGAAATATTTACATGCTACATTGTAAAAATCGGTATTGTATTGGAATAACGAAGATCATTTTTTTTCCATACATGCTCTTTTTTCTTGAGAATTAAGGCCCAATTATTTAGTGATGGTAAAATGTCATTACCAGTGATGAATATGTCCAATTGTGTGCGTTTTGAAGAACAAATAAATGGCATTGCCAGCGGATGATGTACAATTGTGTGCGTTTTGAAGAAAAAATACCTTTACCAATGTACATTAAAATAGCCATTCTGAAATTTGGTTAGGGTATTTTTGTAATTTGATTTAATTAATCTCGTCTCTGTACGTAAGTGTATCCAGCTCTTAAGTAAGTGATGTATGGTGTTGCAGATTGGAACAAATAATGGAGGCTGGACGTCATGGCTGACTGATAGTGCTGTCACGAACTAATCGAGCAGGGCTTGATTGTGTGCAAGATTTATCGATTCGCAACCGCTTTATGTTATAATCTTTGCTGACGTTTTAACTATTCGTAGAATAATGTTTAACAGGTTTAAACTTTAAAGTGTAGCTTTTTTATATGTTTTGCTTTAGACGTAAGAAATATTCGATATTCTAACACAACAAATTGATAGAAGTTGTAAATAACATATTTGCTTTTATAAGCAGTATTTTTTGACACATTGTACTACCTCGAAGCAAGCAATCTATTAACTAACTCCAAAATCTTTTCACATCTGTCTAATGCATTATTTAATATTATTGAGGAGCTCGTAGCGCAGTGGTTGTGATACTGAAGTGAAACAACCGACAGCGCGGGCGTGTTTGGATAAGTGACCATTCCGACGATATAAATGAAATGCTTCGGAAGGCACTTTCAGCCGTTGGTCCCAGCTAATATCGGTTAATATTAGTCGTGTAGCCTAGTCAGAGGCCTTATGGGCGGCTTGATAACATCTGACAGCAGGGTTAGTCGCTTGCCTTGCAAACACCCCGCTACCAATCCGCACTGAGCCCGCGTTTTGGAGTATGGCTTGAACTACCTCATAGTTGAGGTAAGGCCTTTGTGGGACGTTACAGGCTAACTTTACTTACTTTACTTGAGAATGGCAGGTCTACAATAAGTTTTGTAAAAAGTTCTGTCCGATTTAAGTGTTATTGTTGCCTGCAATTTGTTTGTTACTTTATATGTTAATTCGGTGCCGTACTTTTCATTTGCATATCAGTGTGACAGTATATTAGTAACGCATTAACGTTGCATCGGCCCATAGCGGCCGCTATCTAAGGTATTGGGTGTAGTTATAAGCGGCAGCGAGATAATACCTAGGATTGGAATAATTAAATAATAATAATAATGAATTCGCCGTTGTGCTATTGGCTTTCTTTACTAATTTGGTATAATAATAAGCACAAAAAAAAACTCTGAAATTGAGCTGCGGTGTTGTAAGAAAAAACATCGACTTTAACAGACTTAATACCGAATAATTTTTTTAAAGCAATTCGAAATGCGAAGATGGTGCACCATCATTTCAACATCAGGATTGTCTTATAACGGATGGTTAACTGCGTCTAACCATATTAACATTCAATTAAGGTGTGATGAGACGTACTCAACAGGGAACAGTTCCTGATAAGAAGTGCAACAGATCATTTTACAGGCTGTCTGTACATACCTATACATATTCTGTGAGTTATCTTTCCATATTTACATACAATTAAGGTATGATGAGATTAGACATACTTTACAGGGATTCAGTTCTTGAAAAAGAAGTGAAACAGAACATTATAGGTCAGTATATTAAAAACTGTCATAATTATGATGAGACTGAAGACCTGTTTGTCATCATTCAATAGGTGGTAGGGTATATTTATAATATATATATAGACACCAATCACATACATTGCTCTGATCCTAAAGTAAGTAGCCATAGAATGCACTTGTGTTATAGAAATCAGACACAATGGTGGTACCACTACACCCAGACCCGAGACAATATAGAAAATATTGTTTTCTACATTGACCCGACCCGGAATCGAACCCGGAACCGCACGAAATGGCGACGCTTGAAACCAGCGTGCTAGCCACTCGACCACGGAGGTCGTCTTTTTTTTACATAGCTTTAGTTAGTTAATAGGTTTGTTTGTGTTATCTTAGTAAGTTTATTGTATTTTTTTTGCTAACATAGTTCTTTAATAGTCTGAAACACAGTTTTAACCTAGTTCAGACAAATACTATAATAAGTATCTAAATCCATTTTGTTACCATAAATACTTTTTGTTTATTAATAAATCATATATTTATTGTTTTTTTATTTAAAAGGTAGTGTGCGTAAACTTAAAAATAATTCTTTTTTTTTTGTTCACCCGCTATCGCTCCGATAGCGTAAACCCACCTCTCTCCCTAACGGTAGGCGGGTATCAACTCCTGCGCACGATTTCACCTTTGTCGCAGTAGCGATGCATTAATGGCGCATTAATCTATGACTGGCAATCAACCTCCGTGTTTATATGAGCCACTTAACTTTTATATAAACACTTTACATCCGAGCTCGTTGCGGTAGCTTTTTGAGCTTTTTTACGGTTATGAATTTGGAAATGGTGTGAACGATTCGGTTTTATGTTTACAGAAAATAATAAATAAGGTAATGACTAATCGATAAAACTGTGATGAAACAACCACTTTTGATGCAACGGAAGCTTTCAATTTTTTTTTTATTATCTCAGTCAATATTAAGTGTCTCATGAGCATTGTATTTTTTGCTAAAAATAACTTTTTATAATGTAGGTACTCTCCACTGAGTGTAATCACACATTTATATTTTTCTAATAAGTATGTGTTTATAAGTTTTCATTCTACTTTCAACAAGTACATTAATAATTAAAACGCGTTTAACTACATTATAAAGTCAGTATGTAATCTCTTAATTACAAAATCTGCTCGAGACCACAAGTCTGTAATCTGAATAACAAACTATTCACCCAATCAGAAGTGTAATCCGGTATCACCATAAAATCATCCAAATTTATCGATACCGATATCGATAATCGTCGCAGCCCTAGCGCTCATAAATGGAAGAATGTGTTGCGAAAATCGTCGCCAAGCTAGACCGGTCGGGGTTTGGCTAAGCTAACGCCATTTTAATTTTACACTGGTCTCATTTTCCACATATAGACCACTTTTCTTGTGCGGATTTCATTTTACTTAAGACAATTTAAATGAAGCCTGAACTGCTTTAACTAATCTCCTAGGCACGTACCTATCCTGTTTTAAGTACATAATCATGAGTAGAGCTAAATATAATAACTTAATTTTTCAATCAATTCATTTAAGGGTTTTAAAATCATCACCTAAACCTATTTGATATGTTTATATCGCTTTCGCCGTGTTTACGGCAAAAGACTTATTTCGTACCTATGTTTAATTAATTAGGACCTTAGCATTAAAGCTTAAATCATATAACATATAAATAGACCTAATCTTACGCAATCGTGACACAATGAAGTTATTTTTAGTCATCAAAATAAGTGAGTTATTAATACATCAAATCGAGACTCCTAATCGTCACCCAATTAACAAGAATACGCTATTTATAACGCCAACATAATATCCACACCGTAACACATAAATAACGTCTGTTGTGTAAAACGTTTACGTGACGCATCGGACATGCGCAGAAAACAATCGAAATTCGAGCTCTCTGGCAGCGAATAGAAGAAAATCAGTCCACAAAGGCGGGACTTTCCATAGAGCATTGTGCCAGACAGAGACCACACCTATACCCCACCCGCTCGCACAAAGACGCCGCACACGACGCGCAAAAGAGATAGCCGGCACAATAGACAATTGTTATCCCTACCACTAGAATTTGTACTGCCCTAGTCTGCCTACACAAAGCATTCTCGCTTTAAATCCATACTAGCGACAGCCGTTTGAGTTCAAAATTGTTTGTAGGTTGATACAGCCAATAATTTGATTCGGCCGTTATCATTGGGAAAACAATGCTTGGTGTAGGTATAAATTTAACGATGCGTAAAGAAAATTCTTTGAACGCTCGAAATGGGCGTGATTTCACGCGTCGTGTCGTATTAAATGATACGATCATTCGTCATATTTCACGTTTTAAGTGGCATCGTGTGTTAGGCTAACGCATAAAAATTAAAAAGTGAATCGTGCATTTTATGCATTACTTTTTTAAAAAACGAAGCGCTTTTTGTCAACGTGCCAGTAACATTTAAAACGTAAATCATCGCTCTAATAAAAACACCACACAGGTGATATCGCGGTAACTTAATCGAGAAATGGCATCGCTGTTGCCGTTAGTTTTTTTTTTTTTAATTTAAAAGGTAGTCACCATGTCCGTCGGTCCTTTAGTTTTCTTTCACCAACTAATTGGTCTGACATGAGTCACCCCTGGATGTCATAACAGCATATATTTTTAATTTGGGTCTTTTTTAAGCGACTTGTTGACACGACACGCACTTTTTGCGGTCGGTTGATTTAGTGGAAATGACACCTTTTAAAGAACTTCGCTTCAGATAGCGTGATGCATGACAAAGAAACATTTTTTAAATGTTATTAAAAATAATTTGGAAAACATTTCACATTTTCAGTACTGAGAATGTTATTGCCAAAGTACTATAGAAAGTTTGGTTTTGGGTGCATCTATACCTAATAATATGCACACCTAAATAAGTAAACGTAGAATTTTGGGATAACAAATTACAAGACACATCCGAGTTCTCGTTTAGCAGAAGAACTAAAAGTATCGTAATTAATAACGCGCTGAAAAAACACCAATTTTCTTCAGATTTAAAAATGGAACGCATTAGAGAGCGCATCTAACAAAGATGGCCACCGGGGTAATTTATTTGTTTTTAATTTTTAAAAACGGAACGAGGAAGCGGACCAATGAGACGCGTCCCCGGCTGATTGTCAATTAGCGACATCAAACGGGCTTTTTGCGAATTAAGCGAGTGTTTTGTGTTCATTTTTTGTCCGTCCGTCGACGGGCGCGGGCGTTTGATGCGTTTTTCCGTTTGGACGTTTCATTTTCATATTTCCGCTTGTCTGGGGGAGGGTTACAATGCTTTATACAGTTATCGGTCGTTGTGAATGTTTAATCCGAATGAGTGCTCGTTCAGTTGATGGGGTACTTATGGGTTGTTATGGATTGGCTAATTAACTTTTAGTAATGATTAATTGAATAGTATTCGTTGGCACAGACATCAAAACCTGTAGTACTGATAAAATAATCTGTTTAAGCTGATTGATGTAAGCAACTAATACCGTTCCAGAACAGTTGACTTAAGAAAATTTGGAACATAATAATAACTAATTACAATAATATCTTAAGGTGATAAAGAAATATTTGACGTTATTTTTCACTTTTCAAGATCTACATGCAACTGCACGTAGCTACATAGATATCAAAGCAAGTACCTACATATACGATTTTGTTAGCCAAAGCTAGCGCACTGGTTTCAATAACAGTTCGATATTCGAACGTACGAAAACAAAAACTGCCTGGCACACAAGAACACAACAGGAAGCTGGCTGGATGGAAAAAAAGGAAAAACAAACCGGCCAGTATCGAACGCGCCTATTCGCAATCCGGAACGGAGTCAACAAAGGGACGTTCTGTATTTGAAAAAAGCGCGCGAACGCGAGCGTTCGCCATTAGCTGCTCCCATTTGCAGCTCTGTATAGACCGGCCTCTTCAATCTGTAGTCAACAATGCAGGGCTGGCATTGAGTTGATAATATAATAAAAAAAAATGCTACCTACCCATTTTTCCAGTCTATCGTGGAAAATCGTCTAACCCACTTATCGTCAGTAAGAGGGATTTTCCATTAAAATAAAATACAATTATCACATTAAACAAGAAGACACAATTTGAGGTTGATAAAAAAACTCAAATCAAGATTTTCTCATATACGCTTTTTTAACAGAAAAATTAGGTAGGTACAAATGGCGTTCATAATGCCTTATAGTATAGCATTATCTGCCGGTCAACTTTATAACGAGACAGAAACAGCTACCTAGCATCTTTGCGACCGTACTTTTATATTAACCCGACTCGACTTTTTTACGGAGTCGTTTGGGGTATCAAATGAATGAGCTTTTAGCACATTTAAATCTGTAAACAATATTAGCTATTGCTCACGGCTTTGCTTGCAGTCACCTGATAATTACAATTTATAAACTCACTTTTAAACTATTTAGGTGTTAGGTACTATATTAGGTCTGCTCTGCATAATGATTATACCTAACACAATTTTACATAACTCCAAAATAAGTTAAATAAAAAGAAAGTTTATAAAACTAAAGCCCGACTACATCAAACACGCTCTAAAAAGTACGAAACAAGAAAATAGTTTTAAAGGATAGCCGTAGTCGTATGCCAACAACTGTAGCAAAACAGATTCATTATAATAACAAAATAAAATCAAAGTGGCATACGACCACGGCTATCTTTTAAGAGTATGTCCTTGTTTCGTACTTTTTAGAGCGTTATTTAAGTAGTCGGGTTTTAGTTCTACACTTTCTTTTTATTTTCATGGCAACCCTAAAGAGCAAGTATTGTGATGAGAGTTTTTATCGTCGATTCATTAGTACGAGAGTCTTTGTAGGCGATAGAGCTCGGTGGGAACATTGATTTGAAGGGAGATCTTTCATATGTATTTAGTGTTTTTTGCTTAGCTAAGTACAAATAGAGGCCTAATAAGTCTTTGCCTTTTAGTTATAATGGGGATCCTTCATAAGGTTTGCGTTTAAAGTTTATCAATAAATATCTGGTAGCAAATTTATTTTTCCTTACTCCAATAATATGGGTAGAATGGTTTAGAATGTTTTTAACGTCACGCGAAATGATGTATCCTTAAGAGACCACAAATTTTGCAAGGTCAGACCGACAGCACGGTAGCTCAATTGGTAGAGCGTTTGGCCTAGTTAGCCAAGAAGTTGCTGGTTCGGGTTCCGCCCGTGCGCAATTTTTTTGTTTCTTATATCATCTTTATGAATAAAAAAAATAAGTAGAAATCAAAATCTTATGTAGATTGTTAGCTTCGTCTAGATTCTAATTTGAAAGTACCACTGTAGGGCAATAATATTTACTAACAGAATCAAACCATTTCACAAACCCCAAACCTAACTTCTGTTGTCATACTTTTAAGTATGCGAGGTCACGATCAGCTAAGACAGGGAGTAAGTGATGAGGTCCTGTTCCCTATTAGGCCTTTTGCCATTCGCTCCAGCCAACTTATTATTTGATTCATAGAGTTGACAGTTTGAGAAATTCAACCTCGGACGCTGACAATGATGCCTGTAAATCTTAAGTTCATGAGGGTATAACTGTATTTGGATTGTTTATAACTGAGGTGTAGGGTATGTGCGGTTTGGACTGTGCGTTTTTCGTATTCAATAGCTACTCAAGGAGCACCTAGATTGGCCGGGATTGACTATAAGTGTGTTCACTAATGTTAAGTTTCTTAAACTAGTGGTATAAATGTATTAAAGCTGGTTATAAATAATTTTATAGGTACCAAAGCATGTGACGCATATTGATGAGTCATTATGAAGTCGTTTCTATTATGAACATTTTCAGTTAGTTTTTATTTTTAAACCTGTTTTTTTTTCTATTATTTGCACCACAGCTGATATGACAGCTATTTTATCCTCATTAAAAAAAAGTTACAACCAAAAAAAGACAAAACGGTAACTCCCCGAAATGAGAAAAGCTCTTTCTTTATTGTGACCTGCGTCCTGTCTGTAGTCTGGGACCCAATTTGTGAATCACTCGCGTCAAGATGGTGTGTGATATTTATGGATTAATGTCAGATTATAGTAAAGAAAATTAGTGTAACTCCATACTGGGGTGATAAGAAAAAAGTTAACTGAATGGTGTTAGTACTAACGTCATTTATCTCCGTTTTCAAACGAAAATCACCCGCCACATTCAAGCGAGTGATTCAAAAATAGGGTTCCTGTACCCTTTCTGCAAATTGGATTTGTTCCGCGCCGACTGTACTGAGTGGACTCGAGTTCACAAAGCTTTTTGTGCTCCAAACCTCGTTTAGAGAAAAGTTTTGTTTGTAGCGGTTTTGATTATTTATTCAGTTTGCGGAAATTGGCTGGCGGAGGAAGTCATCGGTTTTCACTGAGTTTATTTTGAGGCACCGACTTATTCTCCGATTTAGTATTACTATCTATTATATTTGCTACTAACTAGTAGTTCCATGTAAAATTTGCGTATATAAGCTAGTCATGACTTAGGGCATTATTTTTTATATTTGTTTATTGCCTGATTTTCAAACGATAATCAGTATGATCAGTCATTTGACACTCTGCCGTTCGACAGATCATACCGTACGTTTTGAACTGTCAAATAAATACGATTGCTATACACAATCGCACCTCATTTTAACTCCACCCAGGTGATTAAAAGAAGATTATGTGAGTACTAATGTAAATATTTTGCTCTGATTTAGTTGATTTTTCATTAGTTTTTTTTACCGAAAATCATATGTCATATCCAAGCGAGTGATTCATAAATAGGGCATCTGAGGTATGTGAGTAAGAAGGGGTGGGCGCGAATGTCTAACAATTGACGTTTGTCCACCTCCAACTACTTTTGACGCTTGCTTCAACTTTTTTTTTCTATGTCTACAAAAGTAGCTGGCCACTTACCTTGGCATGTTCCTGCTGCGCCAACAGCTGTTCCCTAACCATTTGGAGCTGCAGTATCATCTCGGATAGCTGCCTCTCTTTCTCCAGCACACTCTCGCCAGCCAGTGCTTGAAGTGCTGCAGCGTCCAGGACTCCTCTTCTGTCGCTGGTGACAAAGAAAAGATGCTGGTTAGTGAAAAAAGAAAAAGAAGTTGGTGACAAAGGACTATGAAATCTATGGGTAAGTAAATAAAGCTTCGGTTGGTACAATTGTCAAGTTAAAACGGGACAGGATTGGCGGTAAATTTAGATTGAAAAAAAAGGTAAATATTTTAAATTGATTTTATAATATTGGTCGAAGATGATTAAAAAAATGGAAGTAGAATCACATTTCAAATTTTATGCCCTTTTTATAAGTTTCTGTTAAAATAGCAACAAAAATAAAGAATGCCAAATAAATCGTCAATGAATAAATTATTTCATAAATAAATAATCAAGATATTGATTCTGTATACATTATTAATGAATTTGTATGTTAGAAATAATTAGCTAACGCCGAGATTGCGATGCTAACTATGTTTATCATAATTAATTGTATTCAACTCATTGTGGTGCCAAGAGCTGTTTATAATTAGAAATATTGGCAGTCAACGCAGGATATTCCATTTTATGTTGATTTAAGCCCATTAGATGCATAATTTTCGAATAAACCAACCAAGGTCGCGATTTGGTGACAAAAAATAAATATTCAAAGTAAATTCGTTTATTGGAGTTGTTGACCCTAATAGGCAGATATTTCGATTTTGCAGACATATAGTTAAGACTACGATAAGTCATCATCATCATATGACATTACGTCTTCCTCATGACCTCCAGTCCAGTAGATGAGTCCAGGTACCAACCTGGACTTTTTCCTTTACTTGGTCAAAATAACTTCTCCTAGGCTTTCCTCTTCCCCTCTTTCCTTTGGCCTTTCCCTACATGATTTTCTCTAAGAAAATGTCATGTCGTAACAAGTGGCCAAGCATATTTCCCTGTCTATTTTTTAAAAATATTCCTTTAATCGACCACAAACTTTAACACTTCTTCGTCTGTTTTTTTTTGTCCAGCTGATCCTACAATCTTAATCACATCCCAAATGCTTCTGTCTGACCTCTTCCTGTCTCTTTGCGATATCTGCTTAATAAATAATAAAAATAAAGGTAAAACTTTTGACTAGCTAATAGAACGTAAACAATCTAATATTATTACGGTAAGTTTAATATTTTTAAGTGAGTAAGTGAGTTAGCATGTTGTTTGTGTATGTTATTATTAATATTTTGTTAATTTCCTAGACAAATTCTGGAAATTAAAATAACAAAGATGAATAATTATTACAGTAATAAAATAGAGAGGCAAGATATAAATGTAACAATTTTCAGACAAAATTCATAACATTAAGTTGATATTTACAACAAATACGTTTTGTTTTTATCAAATTGTTTGATCTCTACTATAACTGACGATAAATAAAATCATACAATGTATCTGTTACGAAACAATGACAAACAAACTGATGTCAGAATGCAAAAACAAGTTTATTTGCATCAGAACTACAGGATCAGCAAACTGCATGTTACATTGTCAGTACTTATTACAGTACTTTTGTAAAAGTACTTGCGAACGACATTTGTTAGCTCCTAACATAGTAGATCACAAACTACTTATAAAGAGCCAATTTTATTAACGTTAGATAGGGCGCTAGGCTTATAAAAAACTGTTATTGGATGTCCATTTTGATCATCATCATCATTCTCAGCCAAAGGACGTCCACTGCTGAACATAGGCCTCCCCCACGACTTTCCACAGCGACCGATCACTAGCGGTCTGCATCCAGTTTGATCCTGCGATCTTTTTAAGGTCGTCTGTCCATCTTGTTGGTGGAAGTCCTACGTTACGTCTTTGGTCGAAGGGTCTCCAATCTAGAACTTTCCTGCCCAACGGCCATCAGTTCTTCGCGCTATGTGTCCTGCCCATTGCCACTTGAGCTTACTGATTCTCAAGGCTATGTCCGTTACCATAGTTCTTCTACGTATCTCCTCATTTCCATTTTGATATTTAATAAAATACCCCAAACAATAAAGGAGTTCCCTTCAATAGATTTAAGCGTGCCCTCTACAGTTGGTTAACTGAACACTGCTTTTAAGGGGGTAAAAGTCAATGAGTATTTATTTTTTTAATAGATGACTCATTTGCATTTTGATTTATTTTTATTAAATTAGTTGATATGTGACTTTAATATACCTGACATATGATAATATTGATTAACCTGACATATCATGATTTTAATATGTACTTGACTTGAATAATATATAATAATTAAATTGTACTTTCATTACTGTTAGTTAAAGGTTTATTTTCTTCTGTTCGGTCATTCTTGCATATATGAATTTTAATCTAAAAATTGTGTAACTCAATACTTGCATCCTATCATATATAGTTTTTAAAAAAAAAACGAAACTGTGCCTTGAATTCCATCTTAAAATGTTACTTTTTCTTACGCAAATAATAAACATTTCGTTTAAAAAATAAACATTTAATTTCATTTCATTTCTAATCCGACCGAATAAGTATAAACGTCCAATTTTAAAATGATGTACGTAAATAAGATGACGTTTTCGAATTAGGCGTTTTGTATTCGACGAATTATTTATCTGCTTAAAATTACTTATCTGACGATGGTAAAGTCGAATCTTATCAGGGAATGAGTCCCGATTATTGACTTGAGTATTAAAAATACATGGCCATATCAAAACGTTTTCATTTTCTTTATTGAGAAATAATTGCAATGAAAAAAATATAATTATGATATTTTAATTCAAGCTTACAACAGCGAGGCAAATTAAATATTTTAACATTCTTCTTTTTTATTATACGAATATAGCCATTATAACCTAGGTTGCAATGAAGCTCGCTCCATAAATAAACACTGCCACAAACAAATGCATCCTAAGATAGAGGTCATACTATGTCTCATTTGTCCTTATATCCAAATTTACCCATCCCTATCTCTCACAAGACCATTCTGGCATGAGCAACAAGGATAACTATATTGGAAAATAGAGAGATGCTGTTACAGAGTAAAACCTATGTGAATTATTAATGCACCAGTCCGCAGCTTTCAAGACGATATGACGTAACCCCACTCTTCCCAACTATTCCGTTTGTGGCCCGCTTTGATATTAGAGAGTTCGCCTTATAAATACGGCTCTTTAATTTTTCCGGGTGCACTTGGAGTTGTAAAAAAATAGACATTGCAGATGTGTACTTGAAAACAACATTTTTTACTAACATAAACATATTTAAAATGACATCAACGACAGCGTAACGAAACTAATTTCGTTAGGCTATTTTTGTGTAAACTGCTTGATTACCAAGAAGTGTTAAACTTTTGGTACTACCTACTAACTACTTTGAACAGTTGGGATTTCGTTGTGAGTCTTCTGCAAAACAGTGGTCATCTCCTTTGAATGACTTTATTTTAAATATGTCCCCGTCTAGATGAAATAAGAAACCAAAAATAGCGCATGGGTGGGACTCGAACTTGCAACTTCTGGCTAACCGGGCCAAACGCTCATCCAATTGAGCTACCGTGCTGTCGGTTCGACCGTGTGAAATTTCTGATCTCTTATGGCTACGTCACGCGTGACGTCAGCGCTATCTACCCGTCTATTTATGGAAATAGTTTAAGAATATAAAATATGACACAGTGAGTGTTAAAAACTTTCTAAACCATTGGCCCTGTCAGGTTACTCTAGTGGTCTAATATTCTTTAGATATTCAGATACTTTCAATCAAATTAGAAACCCTATCAATGCTTTTGAATAACAAAAGAGCTATTAGAAATCGATGACAATTCCTTGGTTTTAAGAACTAATAACTTACTCGTTATTATCGTCTTAAATTTCACGTGTAAAACTATATTTATTTAAATTGGACTGCCCAAAGGTACAAACAAAGCGATGGCGATACCAGTTCTCAGATTTCGTATTGACCGTAATACATTTGTTAACATACAATGCAGTTGTTATAAATTTTACTCCGGTCCGAACTACTTTCTCGGGCGCTTTGCCGTCCAAAACTTAATTGGTACTTATTAACTTCGATATTTGTCAGAAACCAAAAACCTTTATTTCACATGTCCGATCGGAATATCTTTTGTGATTACACGTTGTTTGACGCGAGACAGTGCGAAATATCAAAAGTTGTTTCATTATTTTTTTGAGTCGGCACCATAGTGTTGTACGGACAACGGCACGTTAAGGTAAACACTGCGGTGTCTTATGCAGTTGTGATAAGGGCTAGTTTGCAAGAAAAGTGGGTAGCCTGATGTGCTGTGTAGTGATGTGGGTGGGACAATTTATATCGAAAAAGCAACGATAAATTATATAAAGAAATTTAATTAAACTTCGCTTTTACCAAATATTTAATCAAATAGTCAGTGGAATGTAAACTTGGATAACAGACTCCACATTCCTAGCCTCAGATTTTTGTGTGTATTTATTCTTCTCTGGAATGCTCTATTTTATTCTATATAGTTATTTGCAATAAGATACTGATATAGTAGTCTTCAGATAGAATTGTAATAAAAAGTTTGGCGACCTCCGGTGTGTAGTGGCTAAGCACGCTGGTTTCAAGGCGTCGCCACTCCGAGGTCCCGGGTTCGATTCCCGGTCGGGTCAATGTAGAAATCAAAATTTTCTACATTTTCTCGGGTCTGGGTGTTGTGGTACCATCGTTGTATCTGATTTCCATAACACAAGTGCATTAGCTACTTACTTTGGGATCAGAGCAATGTATGTGATTGGTGTCCAATATTTATTATTTATTTATTATTTAAAACATGAAAATTATGATTGAGGTTAAGAGTATTAGTAAGTTTGGCATTTTTTAAATGTAATGTAATTTTAGTAACATAACTATTTATCGTCACTTGAACGATAGCAGTGATATCAGTAGGTACTTATGCGTAAATTATGTGTTTCGTATATTACTGAAAATATATGTAAATAATAATTAAAACTACTTGTTGGGAAATTCGTATTTGTACATGGTTTTATTAACAAAATAAATAAAATATGAATAAATATAATAAATAAATGGTATAAATAAGTAATCTTTTAAAGCGTTAAAAAACCTGGATAAGATGCGCACAAATATGACACAGCTACCTATGTAAGTAACGATCGCCATAACTAAAAGAAAATAGTTAAAGCATTTTAATACCCCAGCAAAGGATCAAATGCCACGAAATCATTATTCATTCACATGTTGGTTTAACAAGTAAAATCAAACAAAAGACTAACAATCACAACTATACAATCGGCACTCGCGTATTACCGAGCCCATGTAGAATTTGGCGAACAACAGCAAAATGCCGCACCTCAAATTAGCGAATGTTGTGTTACGCCGACAAAAAACACGTTACGAGAAAGAATAAGATATTGCAAAGGAAAAATTGAGTAGTACTTGCAGAAACCTTGCCGGTGAGATATTTTTTCTCATGAAGATCACCAAAATTTCTACCAACAAAAGAACATGCCACTGTGCACTGGTCCAAAAGCCAAAAATAATATCAAGATTCTTAGGTAATAAAACATAGCGGAACATAGGCTTTTAGGCTAGATTCAAGGCAACCATTAATTCTTAATGAGTTTGTTTTTACGTAAGAACTGATGCCCGTTGGGGGCAGAAAAGTTCTAGGTTGGAGACCTTTCGACCAAAGTCGCGGCGTCGGATGGCTACCAACACGATGGGCAGACGACCTTGTGAAAATCGCAGGATCAAACTGGATACAGACCGCTTCTGATCGGTTGCTGTGGAAAAGTGTGGGGGAGACCTACTCGTATGTTCAGCAGTGGACTTCCTTCGACTGATAATGATGATGAAGTATTAAATCTACGTTTAAATGTTGTGGTACCACCGTTGTGTCTGATTTCCATAACACAAGTGCATTAGCTACTTACTTTGGGTTCAGAGCAATGTATGTGATTTGGTGTCCAATATACAAAAAAAACTAAGTGTTCTTAGTTCTCAAAAAAAATTGAAGAGGGAAAACCATCAGAAGAAAAACGTTATCTTAATGAAGTCGAATGAAGCCTGCTGCATTAATTTATGTTATGGCAATACTGAATACCGAAATAAAAGCGATATCGATCTGGCAGCACTCGTCCTGTCACTCAATAGTGTTGTGCGTTATTTTCCTGTTCAGTGGCGTTGTCTCTTGATGTTATTGAACATTGTTCTACATTTTTGGATATCGAGTGAAATCCATATCAGATCAGGGTGAGATTATTGTCCCCAATCGACGAATCTGCAGGTAATTTAAGAAAAATAAACAGAACCTGTGTTACCCTTAAGGCAAGCAACCGATCAAATCCAAATAAATGAACTGAATGCCATTAGGTACAAACCCTAAATTAAAATCAATTCTGACTTAATTTTTAAGCCTAAATGTGCAAATAAAAAATAAATGTGTACAAAATTTAGGCTTCGCGCATTAGTTATGCGCTTAGTTAATTATTATTATTTAAAAATGGCATTAAACAATAACATGTTTTTTTAAGTAGAATCTATCTAGACAAACAAAAAAAATGTATCAAAACGTGAAATTACTAAACTATTGACTTGGATAGTCCACTAACATCCCCCAAAACAATACATTAGTGTCATTAACTAGTAAGTCAGTTAGTGAGGGGGAGCTAGGGGAACTAATAGAGCAATCGCGATCGAGTCATCCAATTATTCCGATTCGAGTCACATGATCGATTCTATCGATTACTTGACGATTATGGTAAACAATTGATTAAATTTTGCGATTAACCCCAACAGTACAGTCACCATGACTTTACCATGACTATTAGCGGTTTTACTCGCTAACGATGACGTAAAAAAGTCTATGGAAAATTGCACAGCGCCTCTAGCGGTCACTTGCAGAACTAAAATTCAGTATAAAAAATCCGTCACCGAGTAAAACCACAGTAAACTCATGGTAACAGTTTTGGTACTAAGGTACCCGGATTTCGTTTGAGGTACTTTTAAGGCGCTATATTTTTTTACAATTCTTAGATTAATATAGTTTAAGAAAAAGCTTTAAGAATACCACAAAGCTCTTTGGTTGATTTGGGTACATATAGAGCAGTAGAATATTTTATTTGACTGCAGTATAACCCAAAAGCAAAATTAATTGTGTTTTGAGCTTGTATATATACCCATAGTTTCTTTGAAGTAGATATATCGATTTTATGAGTAATAGGCACGGAGTTTTTTAAATTTATCTAGTAGCGCAAATGTCATTGTCGTAATAAATCGCTGATTTTCAATTATAAGTTGCCCCATTTCTTCATTCATTTGTTTTCTAATAATATTAGTCCCTCTAGCCGATTTAGACTACAGTGGCCTGTCACAACAATTAACCGACTGCGCGGGACATATTATAGCGCACAAGTGTGTGCGCAAACACAGGTGCACTCACTATTCCTTTCACTCTCATAGCCCGATAGGACAGTAATCTGACACGACCTGAGAGAGATTAGGCGCAGGACCAACGGTTTTAGGCGCTTTCCGAGGCACGGGGATAAAACACCGCTAACTTTCAAACTCCGGGCTACCCTCAGAATTTCCGGATAGAGAAACCCAGGTAAATATTTTTGCCCGACCCGGGGATCGAACCCGGGACCTCTGACGCAGCCGTTGCTTTTAAAGTGAGACCCTTCTACCGCTGCGTCACCGAGGCAGTTTCTTTAATAGACAATTTGTTTTTTATACTAGACAAAAAGGATATATTTTTAAAATCATTTTTTTATTTAACCCGAAGGAAGATAAACAATGATGGAAATTGACACATTGTCTAAACATCGCGTGACATGTTTTTCTTGTTCAAGATTTGCAGCAAACAAAAGGATGCAAATTCTGTCCCTCAAGGCGCGTCGCATGCAGGGGTGACGTCATTAAAATGGATGCCAAGGGTTGAAAGTTATACAGGATGTGCTTTCTAACGGTTGTATTAAAGTTTACTACTACCTCTTTACAGACAAAATAAAAAATAAGTATTTTTCGTCGTTACAAAAATTTAATAGTCAATGGATCTATCTAGTTTTCCTTATCATATTTCTTGGTGAAGTATATTTGCACGTAATTATTAAGCCGAATACACATACACTCATTATTCAATTACTACATTCTTGCAAATAAAACATTTGATTTGATTTTTAAATACACCAAAAATAAGTTCTTTTAATTCGAAAATATTTATCGTAGAGGAAACCAATCAAAACAAATATTTTCCAATCGCAATATAAATTGCAATTTAAGCTTAAAAAATAATCTTCAAAGCTTCAAGGGGCGCCATTTTCTTTAGGGCTGTACAATAAAAAACAGCCCGTATATCTTGACGTGACAAGTTTTAAAAAGTAATTTTGGAAAACAGCGTCCGTATCGGAACACCGTCGACATCTGACGGACTCATAATAATAATTGTGAAAAAGTTGCAAGTCCTGACAGAGTTCCGTATAATATTGAGACAAGAATTTTAACACGCCCAGTGTTGTCGATATAACACCTAATTGCAATGCGACGTAATAAATTATTATAGCTTCTAATTATTTTAATTATACTATAACAGATCGTCGATCGACAGATATGAGATCGCAAACAAATATTATATGTACGGTAAAAACTGATATTATGTGCAGTCAAGATAAATTTTTCAATATACTCTATTTCACATCACTTGAATTATTGAAAAAATAACTCTTTACTGTGGCTATAAAATCTTCTGAAGTTATTTAAAATATGGTCGTATCGGTTTTGTCTTTAAATAATAATATAAATTAGAATCACCTGACGGTTTTTACGTCATTCTAGGGGCCCCGAACAACTTCATTCTTTTACATTTGTAACTTCTTTGATTTCCCTCCCTATTCGATCGTCTTTGACGTATTAAAGTCTCCACCGAATGAGAAAATAATTGCTCTTATTTCTGATAGGGATTCTTTTTATGACGTTTTTTAATAGTATTCTTTTCATTGCGGTATTAATTGAGTGATAATTAGACGGAAGCAGGGCTTTGTGGAAATGACAACTTTTCAATTGATATCTTTGAAAAAGGCTCTCAAAGAAATTGATCAGGTTTTGGGGAAGACAATATCAAGATTTTTTTTAAACGGTATCACATTTTTTTATGAAATTGGTACCTAATCCAATTGGTTCGATGTAGCCTCTTTTTAGTTTTATGGAATTTGTAAGGATACATTAAATTTGAATTCCTTGTATACAGGTTGTAACAAAAAGTTTATTCTTTCGTACATGCGATCGATTTCGTATTCATCCAACGCCAAAAGGAATAGGTGTTTATCATTACATAGTCATCGTTATTCAAGGCACTTACAGCTATCGGTACTTCTATTTTAATTCTGTTTGTATGACTATTCTTTTAAAGAAAAAAAATGAATGAACATAATACGACAGCAATACGAAAAAACAATAAAATCAGTGTCGTGGCATACCTACATCTTGCGGCCACGATTAATGCTGAGAGGCTGAGACGGTGCCTTTTCAACTCATACTCGATGTTAATGTTTAATAATAGTGTGTGTGTCTGTCTGTTTATTTTAAATCAATTTAATCATTTTACAACAAAAAAACAAACTTACTTAAGTTAAGTTAGGTTCTCTTATATAGTCCATTTTGGCTAAATATCTAATGGCTTATAGGCAATTGTTAGCTGTATTACTAAACACTAACTCAAGCCTGATTTTTCTAACGTCAAACTAGGAATATTCATCGAGTAATATACAATACTCCTATTTTGAATACACACTTTTTCGTCAGTAACCACTTATACAAATGTCATTCTAAAATTGGTCGCTTTATTCCGATTCAGTTCGATATGTCTCACCTGACCAAGGAAATCGGCCCTCAAAGACATTAATTACGTATTAGAATATTTTTTCAATGTTTTGTTTTCTGTTTATTGTAAATGTGTTTACGAGTAAGTGTTTTGATATGTGTCTGTAAGTCGAATAAATGTTTTTTTAATTCTTTAAAAAAATAGGCACAATCAAGACTTTTCTATTAACGTCATAGACATAGAAACAAAAAACATCGTCCATAGATAAAATGCATACTTCACAGTCTTCAATAAAACCAGCTAGGGCTGCCTACATCATCACGCATCAACTATTCACGACTTTCGCCGACACAATTTGCGACTACAATAAAAAATCCCTTAACGCGAGACAACGGGAGCTGCGGGTCATTCGTCTTGCTCGCCCCTTGTCAGCACGTTGGGATTGTATGGATATCCCATAAAAAAATGTCTGACTTTTCAAACAAGATTATATGGAACCTGGATCCTAAATGAAGCTAGTTTGATCAGTTTGATGTGATGTCCTTATAAAGTGCTTGCTTGTTTTAATGCTTCAACACCCGAGCGGTTGCAGGCAACCGCATAACAATAGAATTTGCATTGTGTCTCGTTCACATACGCTTGAGGGATTAAGGCTATAATATAATAGTATAATGAAAACTATCGTAGTTTTCGAAAAAAAAAGAAACTGTGACTATATTGTCCTCAACAGAAGATTCAAAGTAAAAAAAAACTCTTTGATAAATAGTTTCAGACCTCGTGTGTGTGCGTGTTCCCAAAAAATATCGTAAGCTTTATGAAGCTTTCTACAAAGTAAAGTTTTGCACCACGTCATTTTTTTAAAGAGCTTACCGTCACACATTAAGTAAATATTATCAAATTCTAACGAAATAACATACATACGGGTCGAACTGACAACCTTATTTTTTAAGTCAGCTAAAAATGGTAAAGAGTTTACATACATTTTAAACAGATGGTAAATTAAATAAAAGCTAGTGTTACGAAGGCATATCCTCACAACTCTTTCGACAATACTCATTACTATTTCACGGGGCGGTCGTCTGTCATGTTGCTGCGTTTTTATCGACGCGCGGGAGTCGCGCGGCTGCCGCACAGGGGCCACGCGGTAACTGATGGCATTTTAAATCAGGTTAAGGTCAAGAATGGGGCAGCCCTGCTAAAGCTGTGAGTGAATCTTTTATGGAATACACAACGACGTTTGACGGAGGCGAATGCAAAAATGCACGATTTAATATGCATGGTTTGTTGCCGGTCGTAAAGTGGCATTGCGGAACTTATACAATGACGTAGGACGAGTGTTTTCTCATTCAGAAGAAATATTTAAAAAAACTTTAACAAAATCAACATCCATTGCATTCCTTCGCGGGGATGATATTGTTGCTAAAAACAACAACTTTTTGTATGGGACCAACATCGAAATCCGTTTTTTTTACTATTCCATATAGCATCAGATGATCGGCACTTTAGTATGGAATAGTGAAATATTTTTTTGGGATTACGATTTTGGTCCCATAAAAAAAAAAAATTGAGGGTCAGAATTAGCTTAAAGAAAGAATGCAGTTTATTTACATAGACCCTATTATGCTATTTGCATTTGTAAATGTAAGAATATTCTTGGACACTTTTCGAACTTGGTAACTAACTTCTACCTACCTACAAAATAAAATAATGATCAAAATGGCACCTCTACAGTCTGTATATGCATCTCCCGTACCTTTTGCCACTGCATCCACATCCCATTTGTATTTCAAACATCCGCCATTTTGCTACGAAAACATTCCAGCCAGAACCGTTCACCCAATATTACCCTTATAAATAAACTGGACCGTTACTGTGATCAATAAAAATACATCCCGAACGTTCGCATGAATTCTTCATTTGAAATTGTATGACCAGCCATGTTAGGGCATTATCATTTTTAGTGCTCGCCACACTGGTATATTCAGATGGAATTTTTGATGCACTGGCGACACAGCCGTGCTGCGATTGGCTGCCCTGAATATTGTATGAACCAATCACGGCGCTGCGCCCGTTGCATTCCGATTTCAAATGAACGCGTGAATAGTGTCGCAAAACTATCCTGGTTACATCTGTTTTCCTAGGATTGAATGGGTATACACAAAAATGAGATAATATTATTAAAATAGACATTTTTAACGGAAATATTTAAATATCAGAAATACGGAGTTATCTGTTTTAACATTTGGCGACGACCTCCGTGGTGTAGTGACTAAACACGCTGGGTCAAGGCGTCGCTGCTCCGAGGTCCCGGGTTCGATTCCCGGTCGGGTCAATATAGAAATCAAAATGTTCTACATTGTCTCGGGTCTGGGTGTTGTGGTACCACCGTTGTGACTAATTTCCATAACACAAGTGCATTGGCTACTTACTTTGGGATCAGAGCAATGTATGTGATTGGTGTGCAATATTTTTTTATATTTGAGACGTCACAATTTTAAAGTAACTTGTGTTTTTACTTCCCGTAATATTATTTATTTATAATTGATCCAGTACCTTAATAGTAGTGTAATATTATGTATATGAGCCATTTACTTTCAAAAGCAAATAATTAAACTATACTAAGCGAAGCGTGAGAAACGGCGACAGAAATTCAACTTAATTCAATCCTAATATGTACTCGTTTTTAAAACCCACTTTACCCCATCACTATGTACGGACAACAGCACGTCAAGGTAAACACTGCGGTATCTTATGCAGTTGTAATAAGGGCTAGTTTGCAACAAAAGTAGGTAACTTGATGTGCTGTCGACTGTACAGTCGGCGACAAAGTCAGGTATTTCACAACGTAATCGAACCGCAGCATAATTTTGTTATTCCGCAATCTGATTAGTATAACTCTAATGGATACGGCTCAAATAAATGATTGGACACGACGATTAACTGCATTATTGAATGCAAGATTGGATTGTGGTATTTTGCAAAAAATAGCAATTTAGCGACCGAGAAGTTAAAGATTTTGTTATTTACAATTGATTTTGTGAGGGATTCTGACTCTTCATTTTGGTAGAATCCCCCTAGCGCACAGCCAAATCTATAAACTCGTTTTTTATGATGAGTAAAAAAGCTACATTTAAAATGGACGGGACTATATTTGACAATCAAATGTCAACCCTAATTATGTAACAATAGAATCCAAATCGACTTTCCAAAATTCAAGTGTATTTTAACTTGTTTTTGTACCAGTTGTGATATAAAGTGCAGTTAGATACAGCATGCCCAATAATTATATCACAATTCGGTTATTCGCGGCTCTTCGACGCCGAACATAATAACCCGATAACCTATGGCTTAACCGAAATTATTGTTCCTACATTTTGTTTGTATTACTTATCGTCCAACATAAATAGAATCAGTTCATGTGCATGAAAACAATTCCGATTAAATTATGACACATTTGTATTGTCTACATTTTTTTCTTTTGTTTATGACTAAAATAATAACGAAAATTCTAAGCCTAACATCTATGATTCCCGTTCTATACGACTATTAAGTCGAAATTATAAACAATGTTGCTAAGAAAAACACAAAACTCACAACCTGCATTTTTACTTATCCTTTGGAAATATCCTTTGGACATTCCCACACATCGCCGTCTAGCCCCAAAGTAAGCTACTCAAAGCTTGTGTTATGGGTGCCAGACAACGGATATAATACTTAAATACTTTTTTTTGTAAATACATACATGATATACATAGAAAACACCCAGACCAATACAAACAGACATGTTCATACCCAAATGTTTGTATTGTGCGGGGATCGAACCCGCACCCGCTGCGTAGTAGGCGATTTCTCGACCACTACACCAGACGGGTCGTCATTTAGTAGGTCGTTACTTCATTGATGACAACTAATGTCTTTCTAAATAGAGTTGACAAATTTGATTCTGTATATTGGGTAGGTATAACAAAATTAACTGCATTCCTTTGAGGGGCCAGTTCTGACCCTCAAATACAACAACTTTTGTATGGGACCAACATCGTAATCCCAAAATAAAAACACTTTACCATACTAGAGTGCCGATCAGCTGATTCTAATTTGTATGGAGAAGTTAAAAAAAATCTTGGAATTTCGATATTGATCCCATACAAAAAGTTGTTGTATTTAAGCAACAGAATCACCACCGAGAAAGAATGCAGTTGATTTTGTTAAGCCCTGTATAAGTAAAACTGATTTTTCAGTTGTTATATTTGTCAATTAAGAAGTTAAAATATAATGTAATAAGCATATTCAACCAGCCTGCAACACAACACAACAGCCTGCACACAGTCACATCTTACATAATTAAAACAATACAACCGGTACAATCAGTCTTCATATTCAATAAGCATCTAAATAGACAATTTGCACAATGGCCGGTATTGTCGCAACCATGTGTGGGGCAAATCTAAGCAGAATGCCACTTAGTCATTGGCCATAAAGAGTTATTGTGAACCACAAAGCGTCATTGTCTGTGGTCCTTGTCAATTGTCTTGCGCTCGCGCATGACATCTCTCGTTGTGTCACATCGGTTATTATTAGGAGAGGTTTACCTTGGATAAATTGTTTTGTATAGATAACGCAGAAGATTCCAGCGTTGAAAGTGTTTGGTAGTTTTAAAACCGGATCTTGTAAATATCTATTTCTGAAATTCTGACTCCTTTTTTTTTGGAAAAGCGTACTTAAGCTGGCCCTAGGTGTACACACACTAAGACCTTTAATGCATTGCTCAATATGGAGTACCATAATATCTCAATGTCTAGCTTCTGCATCGATACTAACACGCGTTAACATCGCGAGTATATCGATGCTAAAAGTAACTTAAGTGTGTGTCTTGTGACTGCATCGATGCTGCATCGCGACTGAATCACTGCTAAAAGACGCAGTGTGCTTGGCTATTTTAACCATATTGATATAACCATAATTGTACTCAATTGTATCATATACAATTTATATTTAGGTCCAAGCAAGCTACAGAATTTAAGATAAACTTTTGCTTAAAGAGAGAGTTGTCGGTGTTTCATCCCCGTGCGTCGAAAAGCACGTAAAGCCGTTGGTCCTGCGCCTGATCTCTCTCCGGTCGCATCAGATTGCTGTCCCATCGGACTATGAGAGTGAGAGGAATAGAGAGTGTACCCGTGTTTGCGCACACTCTTGTTCACTATAACATGTCCCGCGCAGTCGGTTAGTCGTTGTGACTGGCTACCATAATCAAAATCAGCTGGAGGGACTATTACATAAGAGATCCAGTGGTAAGATCACACATACAGACAGTTTACACAGATTTCGTATAACAAAACTAAATAATGCTCTTTGCTCAAATAAAATACTGGACTTGAAATAAAGTTTCTTAATGATGGACATCATCAAAATAATGTTGTTTTTGTTTAGCCTTTCAGCCGGCCAGATTCTGTAAATAGTTTCAACGAAATTTAACCTTGTATCAGTAAATTATTTGAGCTACAAAGATACGTAAACAGAAATGTGCTGAATCAAAAAGAAGTGAATGTAATAAAAGACATTTGCGTAAATAAATTGAAAGAAGAAGCTTACATGATGAATACTGGAGTCTGGAACTAATAGCGGTACTTGCTTCTATCATCGTCATAATGTTACTTCTGAAGACACTTAGATACTAAAACTTCACACTAAAATAAAAATCTTGTACAGTCACCAGCATATCAGACTATACATTTTTGTTGAAACATAGTCCCTATTACAACCGCTTAAGATACCGTAGTGTTTATCTTGACATGACGACGACCAAAAAAAAATCAGATATCAACGAAGCAAGAATACGTGATTTTCCGAATACCTAACATGATGAATTAATTAAGCTAATGAAACCTCATCATACAAAATCTAATAATAAAAACATTTAAAAGAACAAAAAACAAGGATACCGCGTTGCATGTGAATGGTTAAAAAACCTTTGATGCAACAATGACTAATGTGAAGGAACAAAAGACGAGCGTTAATGGAAAAAAAAGATCAGAAATTAAGACGCCAATACATCTTGAGGTTTACAAAAACATTGTTGAAGTTGAAATACCCGTGAGGCATCACTCACAACAACAATAAATAAGATATTCACATTAACTAATGTTGCCGGCCTCTTTAATTGAACAGTTACATTGTGCTTTCAAAATATATATCACTGAACAAATTACTGCGCGGCCATTGTTAGCTTTTTCGTCGGGCTGATGACGGCTTGGTCTAAGTTAAAAAGAGTATCTATCGGATAGAGATTTTTTTTTAAATAATAAAAGAAAGAAAAAGTTGTCTGATTTTGAATACGAACTTACTTCGGAAGCCACTTAAGGGCCGTGTTATATATCGAGATCACTTTTTTCAAAATATCAACCAATACTGTTTATAATCGTACGGCTTATCAAACTATTTTTTATAATAATGGACAAGGAATATTGATTCCGATTAATAAAATTAGCAAAGGAAATTGCACAATTATTCATAATTAACATCCTGACAAATAAAGTTTTTTTTTTAAATATGCAACATATTGTTGCTGGTTGACTTGCACATAGTATCAACTTTCAATCTCACGCAAAAGCTTCTTATTCGTAACTCAATTACCAGTGGTGACTGAGTTTGTTTCGGCGTTTCTTCTTAGCACTTGCCAAATTGTCTGTGTCTTGTCTCGAAGCGCTAGTAGGGCCCAAACGATAAGGAGACATGTTCTAGCCCCATATGGACCATAATTAATTGATATTTCACTAATTATCGACGTCACTAAGTGGCATTTTGTGTCCTAAATTTAATAAATTATTTTTGACTTTGACTTTGACTTACAATCGTTTCTTCAACTCTATTACCGCTACAGGCTATTGCTTACCCCACAATACCACTATGAGCTCCATAAAGGAGATGGATCGTGCCGCATTACGCCATCTTAATCCGAGCCGACGATTACTGCTCATAATTAGTACACCGCCCCAGGACAATGGTTGGGCATTCGTCTTAATATATTTTGGAAATGTTCTCTAACTATTGTCTTTAGGTGTTTAAAGACATTAGGGCTGTGGCAATAGTAAGTATTTGGGACTAGCCGTCCCTCGCGGCGACGTTCGCGTAAATTTCAGATTTTAAAACATTACAATGCGATACATATTTTCATTGTAAGAGCCCAGCAACCATAGCGGTTAGCGCATGCATACGTTGGACTTAAGCTGCGAGCATTATTTTTGCGCGGAGTTATTTTAAAACTGTGACAGCTTCTAAAATATTTATTTAAATTAAAATGATGTTAAGGGCATTTCATTTTGTTCGAAATAAAATAGTCGTGATGATATAAATATATGTATATATGATATAATTAAATACTCGTGTGCATCAATACACTTTTGACAACAGTACATTATTTTTTATATTTTATGAACATAAACTAGTTTGTAGTAAGTAAACTATATAAGATAAACATATACTGTTGTGGACTTTATTGTAAAACTTTTAAAGCGGAACAATCCCGTCATACATTTTTTTTGTGTATGTTAAACGGTTCACGCTGCGCACGCAATAGAAGCTTCAAAAGGAATATTTATCCCCCGATTTTGCAACGTTTTTCATTGTTGCTCTGCTCTTATAAGTCGTAGCAATATGTTTAATACCCTCAAGCATTCCTTGTTAAATAAGCTATCTAACACTAAATGATTTTTTTAATCGGTCCACTCTTCCTAAAATTAGCGCATTAAAATAATCAAACAAGCATACAAATTCTTAAGCTTTTAAGCCTTATAATATTAAAAAAGATTGTATAGATTTCAATTCTACAGATTTTCAGTAGCTTTAACTTAATCCTTGTCGTGATCTTTACGCATCACAACATTTATGACAACAAATTTTGCTTCATGGTTTAATGGTGACGAAACTCATTTGAACTGTAGTTGCGATTACAAATCATGTGATTTGGACATGAACTAGCAAATATGTACAGCTGATTGAATTTCACACAAATTTCTGAGATTCCTAGAATATCTGCTGCAGTACTAGTAACCGTTTGATTGTGCTTGTGTTCGTTGATATACGAATTGATAATTAGACAAATAGAATCAACACACTGTCATTCCAACTTTCAATATAAATAATAAATAATCCTTTCAACATTCCCACACATCGCCATCTAGTCCCAAAGTAAGCTACTCAAAGCTTGTGTTATGGATGCCAGACAACGGATATAATACTTAAATACTTTTTGTTTGTAAATACATACATGATATACATAGAAAACACCCAGACCAATACAAACAGACATGTTCATGCACACAAATGTTTGTATTGTGCGGGGATCGAATCCGCAACCCGCTGCGTAGTAGGCGATTTCTCGATCACTACACCAGACGGGTCGTCTATCATAATATACCTGAAGTATAAAAAAATAGTATGATATTAATATTATACATTATTATTGTATCATTTTATATTTTGGAAATGTCTTTAGGTGTTTAATCCCTCAAGTGTATGTAAACGAGACACAATGGAAATTCTTTAGGTACCTATGCGGTTGCATGCTGCAACCGCTTGGGGGTTTAGGCGTACGTTAGAGCTGAGGCAATTAAAATCATGCTTATTATTATTATACATATTTTTTCAAAATCATGTCTCAAAAATACTTAGTACATTGATTACAGTTATGATTTAATATATTTTAAATGTTTTTTTCAGGTTTTAGTTACCACTTACAAATCAAACTAATATGAACTCGTAACACAATGTATACCATAGTAACTAATCTCACACATCCGTGACAACAATCATAATATAAACAAAGGCAATTAATTATATGAATTATACGATAAAGGGGAGATAAGACGAGTAAATACAAATATTGACATAGTTTCAGTGTGACACCACCTTAACCTTTGCATTATCATCACTATTATTAAACTATCTAGATCTAGTGTTATTGTCACTGCCTAGTGATGTACTAAGCCTGGTTATATAATAAAACAAACACAATCTTTAGATTTATTCTCTTAGACGATTTCAACAACATTGCCATAAATTGAAGCCCTTTCCGATAAATCTATTCATTTACTATGTGTGTCAAACTCAAAACTCAAACTCAAAAGTTTATTTGCAGTAATTTGGGTACAAGTACATTGAGGTGTTCTTAAATGTAAACAAAAAAGTGCGCCAAAATATGCTATCATGAAGAGTACAAATATTTAACATAAATTATTACCATTTTAGGAAGCAGTAAATGTGTATCTATGTAGCGTTCATAGCATAATGCTTGCAACTACATCAAATTATTTAAAAAAATATGAATTAAATAATTTCATTTAAAAAATTAGAATTTATTAAGTGGACTCAAATGCAAAATATTCATTAAGCGAGTAAAATGTGCGTTTTATGGATGTCATTTTTTTTTTCAATGTCAATGGATTACATATTTAAAGGCTTGTGTCATATGAAGAAACGAGTGGAAAGTATAAAAAAAAACATTGCTAAAATAATAATAGAGTAAGGTATGGATATATATGGTATATCAGTAGACGTCCTTTGGCTAATAATGATGATGATGATGATAAGGTATGGAAAACTCGTCATGATTCCTTGTAAAACCACCAGAAGGCACTCGAAAAACGCTAAGACAAAATTTGCGTTTGTGGTTAGTGTTTTCATTGATAAGGGAAAATTTTTCAATTAAGCTAAAAAAACATTTTTCTAAACATATAGTTACATAAGTTAAGAGGATATTGATGCAGCAGAAAATCAGAAAATTGTAATTGTCTTCGCGAACCGACAAACAATTTGCTTCTGACTTTGACCGCAGGCATCCCGTGTGAAATGAATGAAACAATATACATCAAAATGACACTGATATGAACCAGTAAATCTTATTGATAGTTGTTTTAAAGTCACTGTGGATAACGTTTATAGTACACCAGAAACCCAGACCTTTATAAATGGATCTTACTAAAAAGATGCTTCTCCTAGTTTTGACAGAAAACAAAACTAGCTTCCGCTAAACAAAACACATCACACACGTAAATCCTCGTCTCATTATCTTAACTCGTAATTATAATAACAGTTCGCAGAAGCCGGTTAGCGACATAAAACCGGCAAGCAACGCCGGCGTCGACAATTAGTCTGCCTTAATAATAGAGAATACAGTGGCAACCAACCTTCTTTAGGCGCTTTTACACAATTCGAGACATAACGTCATAGTGATACGATAAAATTTTGTAAAGGAAATGTGATCTAGCAACTGTTTTCTTAACAATAAAAAGAAAATGGATGTATCAGTATTTCTTTAGTTTAAAAAAGAATGAGTTGTCACACTAAAATATCTTTTGTAACAACAGTTAATTATACTTATTATTTCAGGCTCACTCGCTCATCAGAGTACACGCTTTTAAATAAGTAACTAACAGTATCTCTGTCTCGTTTTTATAACCTTATTTAGCTTGACTTGCTGCTTCTATAATAAGATTTTCACCTGTCGTTCCGTGTAAATCCCACTGTAGAGAGCGTTTACAAACTAAATTACTCCAAGATAATTATTGTCCGGTACTAATCTCGTCCGCGTATTAGAATTAACTGTGTTTTAAATGTGGCTGCTGCTAACAATAAACGCAGTAGTGTACCGGCTTAATTGTCTTGTACAGCCGTTGTAACACCTATTTTGAAGATCAACAAGATGAGTGCTGATTATTCGGTGTTATGATGCTGTTTTCACAGAAACGTAATTAGTGGATTGGCTGTAGAGAGATAGCTGCTTTCTAACTTATGAATGACGTATCCTTTCAAAGACGCGTTTGGTGTAGTGGTTACCCCTCCTGAGGTCGTAGTGCGAGTTGGAGTGAAACTTACTCGATCAAACGCATCGAGCAGTAAACGTATTTTTATATGGGATTGTTTTAGTGTATCCGTTAACCACCAGATGGCGCTGCTTCAATCCCATATAAATTGATGTTATCGAACTCGATGCGTTTGATCGAGTAAGTCTCGCTCCGACTCGCACTACGGCCACTGAGAGTCCTTACTGACGACCGGCGAATGGTCGTTCGAATCCCGCAAGGGGCAAATGTTTGTGTGATGAGCACGAATATTTGTACCTAAGTCATGGGTGTTTATATGTATTGTCTGGTATTGGTAACACAAGAAAGATGTTTTCTTACTTCGAACTGCCTACCGATAAGGTTCCTAATATGATATCATAAATAATGGTCTGAAATCGATATATAATTTCGGTAGTAACGACGTAACAACCCCTTAACCTTTCAAGTGAACATTATTTTTAGTTATATTTTCAGGTTTCCGTAGTCGAACAAGAAACCCTTATAGTTTAGCCATGTCCGTCTCTCTGTCCGCAGTCCAGCCAATAGACCTTATTACTAGAAAACTGTAATTTGACATATCTTATCTTATCTTTTCTTATCTCCCCGCCAAAGTGGTAAAATGAAATATTGTTAAACATTTTTTTAAGTACCTCTCATACAAGTAACGTGGAGATGTTTTTTCCCTTGCCTAACCAATCGAGGGGTCGTTAAATAGGTATTTAAAATGACTATGAGTTTGCTAGCATCATTTTTCGATAAAGTGGCCTGTTTCCATAACGTCCAGTTTTATAGGGCTAATTTTTGTTAGAGTCCGGTGTCCCCTACCCTCTCCGAACTAAACGGTAGTAGGAAGATACGTGAAAAACTTTACAGCAGCAGCATATATGATGAATTAAGAATGGAAAGACTTTTACGGCTAGTAACAGATGTGTAGTCCATAAACTTATAGCAAAGTAATTTTCATGTAAATTTTCGCTTCAAATTTTTTTCTTCTCCAAAGCGCTTAAATATATGAAACTGAAAGTGTAGTCAAATGTTTATTTTATTTTTCCCTTTTAGCTGAAAATATATCATAATTGTGAGTCATAGCTACCAAAAGATATAACCGGTTTTGTCTCATCATTTTGCATATTTTATCATTTCAACGGAACCAAAACCATTAAAAGCAATTTTAATAGTGTTTTGCAATACATTTTATTAGGGCAGTATAAGTGCTATTGTGTGATCGTAAGGATTACGGAACCCTTAGTGCGCGAGCACGACTCGCACTTCGCCGGTTTTTTCGTATAGTTTAAGCGCACTAAGTTTTCTTTGTCATGATAATAACATACTGGTGTAATAAAAAAAGTAAACAAAGACCGAATTCATAACATACACCTTCAAGAATAAGGCAAGATGTGTTAAAGAGAGCTATGACCTTTCGCATTTTATAAACTTATTAGTTATTACATTCCATAACAAAAAAAGCAAAACTGTTAGCTAGTAACATTACGTTACATTAAAACTGTATATAAATCTGAGTTTACATGAAAATGGCGTTAAGAGACGCTATTTCGGTTTAACGTGTAAACAGTACATTTACTGCTACCATTATAATTTACGGCAAATGAAAATTTACGGAGCGGATAAATTACCTGACAGTATGTCATTCCGCTTAAACTGTCGATAAATTTTAAATAACATTATGTTCCGAATGGGTTAATGAAAACGCGTTATCGGCCAACGTTGGTTTATGATGGATTTTATACGATAGCTGCCTTGCATGACTGTTGATAAAAAGTTTTTTTATTATTTTTAACTAACTAAAAAAAGAGGTTCTTAGTTCGATCTGTATGTTTTTCCGCGAATATATCGCGATTGGTAGGACACATTTTGATGCGGTTTTCAGTATTGTGTCAGTTACACTGAGGAAAAGGTTAAAGTAACTTTTTTAGTTCTATCAGGTACACACGTCATCTTTAAGGGACAGCAGCAGTCTACGTACGCATACCATGCACCGAATTCAAATGAGTTTGTTCCTCCGATTAGCGTTATTTTTATTTATTATACCTTTTAGTGTTTTTTTTTTCAAGGCGATTAAATTTTTGAGAAAAAAAATACTGATTATTATTAATGTTTATTTAATTAGTTTTTTTTCCAAACTTCAGCAGTGATGAAAGATATTGTTAAATTAAAAATCTATAATAATATTATAAAGCTGACGACGTTGCGGTGGACCACTAGTTCAATATGATATTTATATTTTTTAATTATTTTTTTAAATATTATTAATATTGGACACCAATCACATACATTGCTCGGATCCCAAAGTAAGTAGCTAATTTCACTTGTGTTATGGAAATCAGACACAACGGTGGTACCACAACACCCAGACCCAAGCCAATATAGAAAATTTTGATTACTATATTGACCCGACCGCGATTCGAACCCGGAACCTTGGAGCGGCGACGCCTTGAACCAGCGTGCTTAGCCACTACACCACAGAGGTCGTTAAAATATTAGTCATGCTTTACAAAATTGCGTGGTGGTGTAAACTACATCAGTACGTCCCTGTACATTACTAAAATAAAATATTAAATCCCCCTTAAATCCTCGTAACAAGCTCACATTATTGTCTTAACCCCGAAAGTCCCACAAACGTCTACCGCGTAAAATAAAAGCCAAGTGGCTGTCCGCCGGTCGTTTGCCGTTTAATTAGCCGTGTTATAGCTCATTAAAAACAATGTACAGACCACCGCAAGCCCTATAAAAGTGTGGACATAGACCGGCCATTATGGGTTAAACATGAAACATAGTGATGTCTTGTCGATAACTTGGCAATTTTATGGTGGATTAATACTGCTTAGGTTGATTTTCGTAAGGATAGATAAAAAAAGACTATGTGTTCGTTTAAAATTTAAAATTTTCACATAATTTGCATGATTACAAAAAAAAGGCGTTTAAAAAAGCGAAGCGAAATATTGAGTTATCAAAAATCTGCCCAAATTTTAAAATGTTTAGTTCCGTTTGATCCTAAATGGTGAAATTCTAAAGTCTTAGTTAATATACCTACTTTTGGCACTCGATTTGGGCCAATTTCTCCATCGTTAGTAAAGGAATGGTTTCGTTACCAGTTTTGAAGAAAAACTACCTTAATCAAATGTCAAAGTTAATGAACATTTGATTAAGGTTTTTTATTTTAAAACACACACCATCGGTAAATATTCAACCACTAGTTACGACATTAAACCATTACTATTGATGAAGAAATTGTACCTTCAGAGATTTCTTTAACTTATTTCATTTTCTTATGATATCTCATTTCCAATTGTTTTTTAAAATAGCCGTAACAATTACGATCAATGATTATACAAGATATTGTTGTTAGGCATCCTCATTTATAATGTAACAAATATTTACATTTGCATCGTCGTAATGATTTCCGTATTTTGATTTGTTTAGAACAAAACAATCACTATCGGAAACTGCCGTAAAGGTGAAGTGATATTATATTGTTAATTTAGTTGATAACGCAAGGAGATTCGTCTAGGAACTGATTATTACTGAATATCGTTTTATATTCAGTGATTGACACGTGCAATTTTCGTCACATCAGTTTAGATTTTAAATACTATTTGTTCTCGATTACCGATGAGTTTCTGGCATATCTACTTATTTCAATGAAAATTTTCGTATAAATTGCACTTGTAAAAAGCAACATTGGCTGTGTGACAGACGAGAAATATTGTGAGAGGAATCGCAACATTGATGACGTCACGCAGCCTACACGTTAAAGTAAGCGCTTGCAAAATTCAACAGGTTGCTAATGTGACGGTGGCCGAGTGGTATAGGCATACGTCCGGATAGCGTAAGACACGGGGTTCGCTTCGTCGTCTGTCACACAGCCAATGTTGCTTTTTACAAGTGCAATTCATATTATTAAGTTTGTACTGTGACAAAACACTATAAAAACAAAAATGTAATTATGAAAATGTTCGTATTAAGCACTTTCCCAAATTTAAGCACATTCATGTTACCGCTATTTTGAACGCATTATAGAGAATCAATTCTTATTTATTTGTTTCAACTCTTCGGATTCCATGTTTTGGTCTTGATTTTTATTTAGTGTATTCCTAAACTCGAGAGGCATTTCTTTATGTTTGTTGCTATTAGATTTTCTACAGGTCTCAAATCTCAAGTTGCACTTTTTATGCTATAAGTAAAAATAAAAATTGTAAGTCTAATAAGGGTCTGTTTCATATGAAAAAGCATGTCAAAACTAGCTTTAAATGATTTTTCAATATTGACACATAATGAAACAACCCCTTAAACCATTACAGTATCACTTACTTGTTCTGTTTCACCGGCGTGGTCGACGGCGTAGGCCTTTTTTCCTCTTTGATCGTGCTATTGTTCATCTTCGACGTCAATCGCTTCAGCACATCATCCATCGACCGCTTGTGAGGCTGCGCCAGCGACAACGCGCTATTGTGATTCAGCAATGAATTGTTATTATTACATAGACCCAAGACTTTCGCCTCCGCGCCCGGACTGCTGCATTCTGAGGACCCCCGCCTTCTGTTGAGATCGCTGACTTGGTGGAGCCCTAGGAAAGACGATGGGACTAGTAAGTTGTTGGTCATGTCTAACGTTTCGAATCGCTGCTTCTTCGACGGTCGGTCGTCGAGGTCGTCCTCGCTGACAGAGGTTCTTGATGAGGCCGGGGAGAATTTGTAGTGGTCGTCGTCCGACTCGTGGACGAAATCGGCAGGGCCAGCCTCTTGCTTCTCTTCGGCAGCTCCTTCTTGCAATTTCGAAGGCGGCGATTTGCGTTTAGATGACATGTTTCTGGAAAGAAAGGATGATGGTTAGGAAGATGTAAAGACTTGCGAAGCATAAATTAAGACGGTAAATAGGAGAAGTATGATAGAGATACTCCAGAGGGCGTATTGTGATTCAACTTTAGTCGTGCAATTTCTAGGCAGTTCAATTCCGACTCAGTGTAAACTATAAATATAATAATATTACAATGGTACGAATATTAATATTTATGTTGTTTTATATAATAATATTGTAAATATCATACGAAATCGCAATACGAATTGCTTATTTGACAGTAACGCTGAGCCGCTTACCTATCAAAACTGATATATTTGTTTTTTTTCTTTAAACACTAAATACAAACAATTTTAAAGGGCATATGCCACTGTTTGGAGTGGTTTCTGTAACAACGGTGTCATTCAGACCGAAGGGCATCTTGTGATACATCGTTCTATGTAAGTAAGTCCTTAAAGTAAAGGTATCAAGTTAGTTTTCACCCGCCTAAATACACAATTAACCAATCAACAATTAGCTGTCGCCAAGTGTCTACTGATCCTGGTAGGGGTATTCCCGAACTTGGTTGCTTTCTAATTCCTATCGTTGATGACGTCATAGCAGTATTCCGAAAGCTTCGTAGTAAACTAAGAACCATGTTGACGAATATCTTGAGGTTAACATTCTACTTCTAAATAAATAATCAAAACAAAAACAACGTAAAAGCAAGTAAATGACACCTTTTAATTTTACTATACGAAATCGTACTGCCTTGAGTTACCGATCGACCTTTAGATGAGTCGGACGTAATACGAATTCTTGTTGTACTAAGACTTAAAAAATATTAATTAATAATAATAAAAATGCGCCAGACAACACACTTATTATCTGGTTTTGATGTAAAGGATTTTCTTCATTGTGTCACGAAGTACCAGAGCACGAGTATGACAGGAGCGTCTCACATAAATACTTAAATTTATATAACATCCATGACTTAAGCACAAAATTAAATGTTCGTGCTCATCACACGAACATTTGCCCCTTGCGGGATTCGAACCCGTGACCGCTGGTTCAATAGTCAGGATCGCTAACCACTTCACATGTAAGCGTTTACATCGCAATGCTGCGGCCGCCGACGGAATGGCGATAACGATTTTAGTTACCTAATACCCACGGGTCAGGCATCAAACGTCACTCGACTGAGCTCTCGTTAGGCATCTAATTGGCAACTAATTGTACTGATTGCTTCTGCCATTTCGACTTGAGGTGTCCAGAAATACTAGGACTGACACGGATGACATTTGGAAAAGGGGTTCGTTTGATCGATTACTATTCAGTTTACAGTATAAATTAGTAAGCTTACTAAAATGTTGGTAATGTCGATCACAGAGCCAGTCTCCACTTTCCTTGCTAGTTCATAGTATAACATAACCTACACACATCAAAAAACGCATATAGGGTGTTCGTTTTGGTCAGTGAAGTCCAACTAAGGGATAATAATATGAGTCATTATTAATAAATAAAATAAAAAAATATTTGAAAGTTTGTTAAAAGGAAACCTCTTCACAACATTCTAAAAAGCGAATGGGGAAACTCGCACCGTCGCGCGATTACGAAATACTACTACGCCGTAGCTAGTAAGCTACGAAGAGGCGGCCTGGCGTTGGAAGTTTTGACTCGCTCGCTAGTGCCGGAATAATTAATTGATTTTGTGGGTTTATTTTAATTAAAAAGTAACAGGACTGTTTTTTTTAAAATTTAACTGTATCAAAAAATACATTTCTTGCACCCGGTAATCATAATATAATATAATAATAGGAATAATGTAATGTATCATTTAAAATGTCGTTAAAAAGATTTTGATTTTTTAGTGATCGCAAAACCTTTTTTTGATGTCTCTCTTAACGGTTAATTAAGCTATTATATTATGCTCTTCATAAATAACTACTACAACCTACAGCTTTAATTCTCTATGTATAGGATTTCTATATTTTTCTTACTATGGTTAGCAATAATTAAGTAACTATGTGTAAATACACATTAAGCTGTATTAGCGCTTTCAGACGGTTAAGAATTTCTGCAACCTACTGCTTCAATTCTCTATGTAAGTAAAGGATTTCTATATTTTTTACTATGGTTAGCAATATAAATAAGTAACTATGTATATCTTCTGTAAGCTGAGTCAGCGCTTTCAGACGGTTTAACCAGTATTTGATCAGTCTTAACTCCCTAGATATATATTGTGTGTACACTCCCTAAGCGGTCACTTTTCTCAGGGTTCAAACGTAAGACGTTACCACAGCAAAGTACGTTTACACCATCACCCGTCTTATTACTTGTGACAACTGTTTAATTCAGGGCTCCTACCTCGTAAGACGAATTATACTTATTATGTACCGTCGCATTTTGCATTTCCACTTTTCAATCGCTTGTGCACACGAGACAGAAACGGGAGTCACTACAAATTTTCAAAAGTTTAATTTTTGCTTTGTTTATGTGACCATAATAATATATACTCTTTTTGTTGCATTTTTTCGCCACCTTTTGTTTTAGGTAATTATTATTTTTCACTCAAATATTATTTTAGAAACTCTGTGTATGCATGTTCATTTTTACGAACATATATGTACAAATCCTTCTCACTCTAAAGACAAGGCAGTGAAAGCGAAACAATAGATAAAAAGGTTCTCATCCAGATTTAGATTCATTTATTGACAGTCACATGTTGGGTATGGTGTAACAAGGTATAAAAATGCAGTAAAAGTGACGCCCCTTTTTGCAAACATGAGTCAAGCTTAAGGTAGGTAAGTCTGTTAAGACAGCATACGCCGTTAATAATAAAAACTCTGTAAATAAAGGCATTTTGACAGTCAAATGCGACGTTATTACTTGTTCTTAATGCGTAGTTTGTTTATCGCAGAATCAATTAAAGATTTAGTTAAGATTTTAAGGATATACTGAGAGGATCCGGTCGCGTTCTTACACTTTCATATTTCTTCATCGATTCCGCGAGAGCGAAAGAGATGACCAATATCGTAAATTCAACTTTTGTCTTTTAGAGTAGTATCCGTCAAATAGTTACCAGAATCTTGCGACGTCTGCCGTCTGCTTTGATGTTTGTTTGTCTTTCCAGTTGTACTTAATTAAGTGTTTACGTTAAATTCAATAAAGCTTGATTTAGACTTTTTGTGACTTGCTGAATTCGGATCGTTAGGATAATCCGTTCAGTAAAGATTTGCTTAGTGTGAACTTTGGCATCTTTGTTTGAATAAGAACCAACTTGAGATATTTATTTATTCGTTATTACTTAAGAAGTAACAGCAAAAATGTGATTCGACTGAATTTTCCAGAATCTATACTAATGTTATAAAGCTGAAGAGTTTGTTTGTTTGAATGCGCTAATATTAGGAACTACTGGACCGATTTGATGAATTATTTTTGTCTTGGATAGTTTATTTATCGAGGACGGCTTTAGGTTATAGTATATCAATCAAGGAGCAAACTCGAAACGCGCGGACGAAGTCGCGGGGAACCACTAGTTCAAACATAAATTGTAGAATGCAATATTTAAAAATGTTCGCATAAAAGTCGAAGTCCAAAATATAACTACGATTTTTCTTTAATTAGTTAGGATTCGATTTTGACGACTTCCGTGGTGTAGTGGCTAAGCGCGCTGGTTTCAAGGCATCTCAGAAATCAAAAATTATCTATATTGTCTCGGGTCTGGGTGTTGTGGTACGCTGTGTCTGATTTCCAATATTTATTATTCATTATATTCGGGATTGTTTTCGTCCTAAACGGTAGATGAGTCATTATTTGAAGTTCAATTTAAAATCGATATCGATTGTTAGGCACAGACCGTGTCAAAGTCCGCAAATATGATAAAAGACCCCGTAACACAGTGTCTCAAATTGTGTTAGGCCGCCGACACAAGGGGGCTAGAACATGAAGCTATAAAAAATCCAAGAGAAAGACAAGCTAAGGCAAAATTCCTGATGATTTGTAAGGATGATTCTTAAGAAGTAATATTCTTCATTATAAGTTTCAGAGATAGACTACTGACTCCTACGAAGATTTTACAAAACTCTTCGCAACGAAGTTCACTAAAGGCGTACACTGAATTTTGGAGTACCGTAACTCTTACTACTCGGTTATTAAATCTCAAAACAAAAAGTAAAGAAAAGACTGAAAAGCTGGTATTAGAGATTGCTGTTAGCATCAAGTCCACCTTTGTACACTAAATTTGTGTAATACAGTCTTTAAATAAATAAATTAGAACAGATTCGTAAGGCTTTTGTAAACTAAAATGAGGCGCCCAACTATTGCGTAACGGGCACTAGCAAATTTTAAACAAGTCGAACGTGACGTTGGCACACAGGATCTTAATTCGCGGAGCAGTCGACGCTCCCACACAGATGAAATATCGTTATTAACCCGCTTAAAACTACTGTCGTTTATAGAGGACACCTGAGTTATAAGAAAGAACATGTAGTGTTATTAAGTAATTTACTATCTATCAGGTCACATAATTTTCAAATTCAAATTAGTTAAGAAGTATATACTTTTATGTGTACCTGCAACTCATATTTACGTATATCTAATTTAACTTTGGAATATATAATTAGATAAAGTAATGACTATTTTTAACAAACAAGTTTTGTTACTATCTAC
This sequence comes from Pyrausta purpuralis, assembly GCA_963924145.1. NCBI lineage: Eukaryota > Metazoa > Arthropoda > Insecta > Lepidoptera > Crambidae > Pyrausta > Pyrausta purpuralis. The sequence continues at coordinate 14,534,680 of OZ001652.1, forward strand.
ATAGTCCCAAAGTACGCTACTCAAAGCTTGTTATGGGTGCCAGACAACGGATTTAATACTTAAATACTTTTTTTTTTTGTAAATACATACATTATATACATAGAAAACACCCAGACCAATACAAACAGGCTTGTTCATGCACACAAATGTTTGTATTGTGCGGGGATCGAACCCGCAACCCGCTGCGTAGTACGCGATTTCTCGACCACTACACCAGACGGGTCGTCTTAACCTTATGTGGTTGAGGCACAATTTGCTGTACTATCTGGGTAAATATTTTCCACTCATCGAAATCCACATATTAAGTAGTGAGGGTCATTTTAGCGTAGAAAAGCTCTACTTTCTTTTGATTTAAAAAATAGAAAGGTTCTAGAAAGGTACCCTTTCATAGATCCATGTTGCAAAATCAATTTAGGCATGTGACGTCGCATAGACCGGTAAAGATAATTTTAATGTCACAGAAGACTGCCGTACCTGGTTGAAGGCTTTAATAGTGTCAAAACGATGTAAAATTCAACCAATAGTCCAGCTTTCTCACTTGACACGCTTCAGCATCGTGAATTACGCAATAAACAGATTTAATACAGCATTGATCAAGTCGCGCGCTAGCATCAATGCAATTGCCATAATTCAGTACATAATTTGTCAATTTCCAGCTTCTGCATCGCGACTGCATCGATGCTAAAAGTAGTGCAGTGTGTAAAGTTTGTCATTTTGCGACAACCTCCACGCTGCATCGTGACTGCATCGCTGTTATATAGTGTTTGTCATTTTAAAATTGATGTTTTATACTTATTTAGCCTGAAAAAGTGATAAGTCTTATTTGACGTTGGTAAGTTGGTAGCTCTTAATCGTATAACTGATTTGTTACATGTCAAAAACTATTAACGACAAGATAAATCAAAAGGAGTCTAAAATACGTTCATTAATGGTCTAAAAAAGCAAAGTACTAAAATATCACGTTTTGTTCTTCTTGAGTAAGCGTTTATGAGTTCCTAAAGCCATTACCACAATAAGCAACAAATGTGAAATGAAAACTAAAACAGGGGCCAGCTGATTTCAATTTGGAGCAGGGGTGTCGACAATGACACAAGCAAATTGGCGGCAAATTGTTTTCGTTAAACAAAACGTTCCCCTCCGGTGTCACAATCGAATCGCGAAAATCATAATATCGCATTTTCTGCTCAGTTATGTTGGTTAATAGGGCTGTGTGCCGTGAAACGAAGTTTGTTGAGCGTTTTTATTAGCGACAGGTTCTCGATTATAAGTAAGTCATTTTACTTAAATGGTGGTTTCATGTATTTTTAACTACACGAAAACAAGTGATTTAATGTATAAATGTTGAATAGTGATTGACAAGCTCCGTGGTGTAGTGGCTGAGCATGCTGGTTTCAAGGCGTCGCCACTCCGAGGTCCCGGGTTCGATTCCCGGTCGGGTCAATATAAAAATCAAAATTTTCTATATTGTCTCGGGATTGGGTGTTGTGGTACCACCTGGAGTACCACCTGTGGTAGCAACCTGAAGAATCGACCATAGTGACTTTGTTATCATACAAATAGTTAGTCGTTATAAGTATGTAAGTAATACTCGAATACCAAAATTGTCGAACAACTTGCCAGTATGCCCGCTAACCGCAAGTATTAAACTTGTTACACACAAGCAATAATGTATTGTCGCAATTATCCGCAATCTGCATATCAACAATGCAAAAACTTGAGAACCTGATGTCACACGCGATGGAATAATTTATACGAGGTATTACCAGTATCCGTTAGGAATTAATCAGTCAGTCGTCTAGTGACGAATGTCCAGCACCAATCTATTAATAAGAGGAAATTGCTGCCCCGTCTTAGATAAACGGGTAAGTCGAAGGCAGGGCTACGGATTGGCGAAGGCAAATTTTGATCTGAAATTGGTTTCTGAACGTTGCTTCTCATGTGTGTAGAAAATAAGTACCTACATACGACTGAAGTGCTAACTCAATCATTTTAATTCAGCAAACTTATGAAGGTGTTAGCTAACTTGAACTAGTACAAGATTATTTATTCTCGACATGATTTGTTAAAAAACTATGTATTAACGTTCAAAGGATCCTTAACCTTAAAAAGGTACCTAATTAAAGAAGGAGTATATGTAGGTATGTACTTATTTTCCGCCCAGCGTTGTAACGTATGTCAACTTTTTTTATGACTATGAGTTTTTTAAAGTTCTTTTTTTAAAATTAATTCTTTACAACATCTCAGAGGCAGCCCTATCTCCAATCTAAGTTGTATTAAAGTGTCGTCGTATTTGTGACGTTGCACTCACGCGTCCGTACAAGGAGTGCGTCTGACGTCAAAAATGCAGTTGATATGTTAAACGCGGGTTGCAATGAAGAAATTACATGCGGGTCTTGCTTTCCTTTCTAGAATAATTTATTTTGTTAACAGGTTATGTCTGTAAGCTCTGTGTTGACTATTATCCTTACTAAGAATCATGTTTTACTAAATCATGTAGTTAATAGTATTAAAGTATTGGTTACGGCCTCCGTGGTCGAGTGGCTAGCACGCTGGTTCCAAGCGTCGCCATCTCGTGAGGTTCCGGGTTCGATTCCCGGTCGGGTCAATGTAGAAAACGATCTTTTCTATATTGTCTCGGGTCTGGGTGTTGTGTTACCGCCGTTATTTTCGATTTCCATAACACAAGTGCTTTAGCAACTTAGCTTGGGGTCGGAGCAATGTATGTGATGTTGTCAAATATTTATTTATTTTTATTTACTTAAAATGGTCGATCAAGTGTGCTGTATTTTTAAAATATTTGAATGTTAAAAGTAGTTACTTAAAAGTTTAAACAAAAAAAAACACTGAAATACTAGGCTAAGCTATGTCTGTTTACACCAGCAATAAAAAAGAAAGCTAATAAGAAAACAATTTCTAAAGAACGCTACTGAAATCGCCAAATCGAATAAGCACTCCTGTCACAATGAAAAATAAAATTTAAATAGAAAATATTGTGAGCGTCACGTAATCGAATAAAAACGCCTGCCGAGAAAAATGTCGGGAAAGCTTTCTTCGTAGCCAATAACTGAATTATTCTATTCTATAATAAGTTTATTCACAATAAGGAATAAAAATTGTAGCGGCGGAATTAGATTTTCATCTCAGCCTTTTATTGAGTGCTCACGCTTTTTAACGCAAAAAAAAACGCGAAACTGAAATTAGTTGTTATAATATAAGTAAGAAGGTACCCAATTGTGTTTTTGTAGTAAAGTCTTGATGCATGACATTAAAAACATTATCTATACATGCATATAACCTTTGCGACACAATCAGAAACTTAGGCCCAATTTTTTTATCGATAGCAATGGTTAAGTTATGTTACCAGCTGTTGAATATTTACGATATGTCTGAGTGGTTATTTAATTGGCCATTGGGATTTCATCCGCTGGTAACGACATTTAATTATTACAATTGCTGAAGAAATTGGGCCATAGTCTTACATTAGAAACACACCACGCGGTCTTGAATTTGGCGTCAAATAACTAACCCAAACCGCCAAATATATCGACCGGATATTAAATACTTTACAAGAACTGAAAGAATTATGAACAAAATATCTCAAAGAACGCGAAAATGACATGTCAAAACAGGACTGCTGCACAATCGCCCTCTATTGAGCGAGGGCGGAATTATCGGCGGAATTACAAGTCCCCATACAAAAACTCACAAGTATTACAAGTCTAATAAGGGTCGAGGATGTTGAAATATCTGGATAAGGCATTACAAGGTCGGAAAATCTATGAACGGTGCGCGAAGTGTTGACAGTAAATGTTGGTTTATAGATAATCAAAATGAAGAATAATCGTAACAAATTGTAACCAATGTTAAGAGAGTCGAGTTACACTTTTAAAAAATGAAACTAGAGAATGATCAAACAAATAAAAATAATCGATTTTATATCGAGCACCAGTGTAGTGAAGCCACACGAGCGTTGCCGATGCGTTGCATCGAAGCTGCGACGTCGGAGCGGTGCAGCTATGTTGTTCTACATTGCGTCGCCACACGTTCTTTCAACGCATGGCATAGCATGCTCTATTCAATTAAAAATTTAGTGGCGCCGCTCTCAAATTCATATTTTTTTATTTTACGAAGGATCATCCAGTAACAGGCTTATCTATTTACATCTGTGTATGAACATTTTCTTGGTTCTGACAATGGGGGAAATTACCCATCGGGCGCGATAGCCCGCGACGAGTGGGCGGCGCGCTACTGTGGAAATGGATTTTGTATTATTATGGATGTTTTTGACACTCACAGTGTTATTTCTTATTCTTTAAGATGCAATAAAACGCGCACGGGCGGGTTGGACTTTGTAATGTGACACTAACGGTGTTTCATAATATTTTAATAAGTGCTGGTAATCGTTATCTTTCTAATACTTTATACGAAATGACGTTCCATATTTGAATTATTTTGAGGTTATTTAGTGCTCATTTGGCGATGGTGAAACATATCCTTACACTTTTTGCAAGAATAGAGCAATCAGATTGTTTGAACTAAAAGAGTCTTATATCTGTTGTACATAAAAAAGTTCCAGGCTAAACATGGCAATGGCAAATTCATTCATTGTTAAAGTTGTTGTCTTTAAGTTAAGTGGAGACAAGAGCTAAGCGTCAAGACAACCTCAAGCCTAAAGTCAGATATTTAAAAAAGTAAGTGTTGATAAAGCTATAAACTAGCGCCCACAAAGCTACATTGCCAATGCAGAAGCTAACAATAATCACTAACAATAATTAAAAAGCTCGTTTCAATCACATACCGAGATGCTACAACAATTATTGTTCTTATTGATGGCGTGATGAATTTCGATTGAAACAAAATATTGAAACATTAACAGAAGCCGTCGCAACTCTCTCGCTTCCTACCCTCAAAGGGCAATGACGACATTATGATTACTCGCTGCAAACAATGCAGTTAATACCGCGTGAACAATGGCCCAATCACCGGGTAATCACCCATTTGTATGTCTTAGGGTAAAGGTAAAAATTGCCAAGTAAGAATAGATAATAGAAGATGAGACAGATTTGGCAAAGGGAGGCGAATTTCGGAGATTTTAAATGTCGATTTGATTGAAGGTAATGGCCAATGGAGCTCCTTGAAAAAAGTTAATTGATACCTTCACTTCAATCTATATCCGAATAATAATATAAACTGAAGATATGAGGATAATTACAAAAAAGAACTACATCTTTTGCTGTTGAAATATCCAACAAAAAAACGTTCACTGAAGTAGATGAAAATCATGCTATTCATAAAATTTGTATCTGCGTGTTGGTACTATAGAATTTCAGTACACTGTCCTCATTTTCCATGGGCTCCATTGAAATTTCCACCGTAACTAATTATGCTATTTTTACAGTTCCAGACGAAAAGGAACGTTCCAGAATCTGAATGGTTCGCCATTGCGATTCGCAGTGACCTAAGGACGCGTACACAATAGCACACTCATCAGTGCCTCTTGTCTGGTCGTAGCAGTCTGTATACCCCTTAATTGTTTCGTCTTGTATTGACGGAGCGTTATTCGGGGGCACAAAAATTACTGTTTTGGGTTAGAGCTTTTTTTGCAACCCTTTCAAGGTGAGAACGAATATGTTTCTGCAATAAGAATGATTATGATAAGAATGAATTTTTTTCTGCAATAAGAAATATTTTTACTATTCTCAGGATCAAATCAGAATTAAATTTACGTAGAGATATCAAAAGCAAAATACTGTTAACAAAGGTTTTAGATAAAAACCATTCTTTAAGAGACATAAAAACAGTAACTTATTACAATCACACGTATGAACATAAACTATAATCCTATAAATCCCTTATTTGAATGTAATGTAAAGAAAGGCCTTTATCGAAATATTGTTAATAAAAATCTAGGTCGTAAATGAGATGCGAAATGCATCAAAACTAAATACGGCAATCAAAAGCACGACCAAAGCGAACGCGAACAAACAAATAAAAATTTAACAACTTCAATGGGAAATTACCAAAACGGCACCGTAAGAGAAACATCGAACCAGGCTTCGAAGTAGAAGGAAGCAGAAAGGCCACATGCTTGCACAAATTAGGCTATGAAATACAAAACATAGCATTTATTGAATTCAAGAAAATAAACTATTAGGTTTAAGTTCTTATTAATAATATAGACTAAGAAAATGGTGGATCGAAAAGAGTAACCTACGTGTATATTGACGATGAGTATGCATGATATGACTAGAAGATAAATGGCAGAAGAAAAACGAGGTTGAATCAAAATATGATTGTGGAATAGTTCAGCGATATTATCACTGAACGCTCAGTGTGGAATAGTTCACTGATATTATCACTGAACTATTCCACAATCATAATTTGTTTCAACCCCGTTTCTCCATCATTTTCTTATTTATATTATTATGTGGCAGGAGAAAAGAAAGTCATTGTAACTTTTGATAAGTGATTAAATTCCGAAGGTAATTCTTGTTAAAGTGGATATTTTATAGATTATTTTATTCCGCCCAAACAAGTTGTACCCACATTATTTTCATTTGCCTGCTGCACAAGCCTCCATTACGTCAACTATTGGCGTAGTGCCGCCGAGTCAAGAAGGCTCGCTTCCGCGCGGTTTGACGGAAAGGAAAACATTCGATTGCCTTCCCACCACTTGAGCGTTTATCCATTCTCCACCACAAGAAGTTTCGTTGTGAATAGCTTTTTGAAAGCACCAACAAAATGCTTTGCTTTCCTGTTTGAAACAAATTTTTCAACAGCCTTTTAATTTCAAGCCTACGTTATTTTGTTGTACTAAATGAAGGATTTTTTTATCAAAATGAGACTAATTTGTGCAGTGGCGATAGAACTTGTGATGTTTTTTTTTAAAAGAAGCAAAATAGATAACTTGAAAAAGTATTTTCAGAAGAAACAGAGTAGGTTACTTACTACATAGAGCAATCTAATTATGTATTAGATAGCAAAACAAGATTGATTAGCTAGTGAATAGTGTTGTCTATATTGATTTGATCATCTTGATGATCAAAACTAACTTAACGAGGGTTTCTGGTTTGAAAATGCTCGACGAGTCTCATCCACGTTACGGACTTCATCACTGCTAAATGCCCTTTAATATTACAACTGCACACGGTTCCTTTGTCCGACAAAAGAAATTGCCTTCACCGCATCATCCTTTTTTAATTTCCCATCAACCACTGTCACATTGTTTACATCATTACACTCGACTCCCCCCAGTTTAAAGCAAACAAGTGCGCATCCTTTGACAGAGCAACACAAACAATTGTCCAAATCATAAACAATGGTTCACATCGCAAATATTATCTGGTACCCGTTCAAAGTATCCCTATATAATGAACCATTCATACTGCCAAACAAACTCCAACCAACCATATGCAATAATTCTACACGATCCAAAGCACTATCGTAAAGTCACAAATCCCGATGCCGTCACAAAGGAAACTAAATCTAAAACAGAAACACATAAAACACAAATTCAAATGACGAATCAAATAGACGTAAATCCTTGAGCCCCTGATAAAGAACAGAAGCGATTTCACGACATCAAAGTGGAACACGACATATTACGCTTCAAAATAAACACTAGAATAAATACATCGAAATGTTTGTTCCGAATATTCGGCGATGGGGGTGATCATAAATTATCTGTTAACAGAGGGTAGTTTGCGAAACCCTTTTGATGGTTGAGGATTAATTTGCTGTTTGTGCGTGCGTTGGTGTACCGGGATTTGCAATTAATACGAGCCGTACTAAGCGGATCGACAATGTGTCTGAATGTAACCGATCACATCATCTACGTAAACGTATAATAAAACTTTCTAACGAACCCTGATTGTTGCGTTCAAAATTGAGAGCTTAAAAATGCTAGCCTATAATTTGCACATAAAACACATCCTAATGGAGCCGTACGTGATCACTTATTCGGCGGACTCACAAAGAGACATCTTCATCTGAAAGCAGACTCTGATTTAAATATATTATTCTTGTAATAACGGGACGGGAGCGACCGGGACCCATTGAAGTTGTAGAATACATTATTTTAATTCGTACCACCTCTTTGTGACCCCATCAGGGAATTAATGGATTCAAAGCCTTCTCTTCCGTTCGACAAAGAATAATTTGCTAAGTAAATGAACGGGCAGACAATCCTGTTACGATCCGAGTTTTGTTTCGATGGAAGATTAAAGAGTAGAGGATTTGTGAAAGGGGCACCTTTCAATTCGCCCTTTGTAAGCGTTATCTGTGTTAATTTTAGGTCAATGAATAAAGCACACAGCACAATTTCATTATTTGCCGTGATTCGTGTTTTTGGTGGAACATCTTCTTTGTGGAGAAAGCTTCAATTAGCTGTATCTTGGCCTTCTTGGGCAACGTCTATTTTTACTCAGCTAATATAAGCCCAGGTAATTCTTCAGTAATCATTGTCTGTGGTTCAATAGATTGAAATTAAAAGTAGCCTGTTTGCCCTTGGTTTTTAATTTAATCCCTCAAGCGTATGTGAACGAGACACAATAGGTATTCTATTGTTATGCGGTCGCATGCGACCGCTCGGGTGTTGAGGTATTAAAATACCAAATTCATCACTTACAAAGTAACTTAAAATATATTTAACTTAAAGATATTACCATCATTTTTGCACAAACAAACTATATAAGAAAACTCACATACAACCTTTATGGAAATCGAATCACAATTATTGAAACCTCGAACAAATATCTTCCATCTGTTTCTTAGCTCCGTGAAAGTATCTAAGTTTATTACTTAGTCATCAAAACGAGAGTTGCCGATGCATAGCTCTATTAAGATATTGCATTTCAGAATAACATTGGAGCAATAATCTAAATTGAAATAGGTTGTCCGAGAGTGGGAGCGGTTCGGTATTCATTGAGACTGGAGCAGCTATTGAGATTGATGGTGGATCTCTGGAGTGCTTTGGGGAGTTCAAGAGAAAGCTAACCTAGTCTGTTAAGGAGTTTTGAATGACGTCACAATTTCTTTATTTCTATTTGTAACAATCAGATTTTGTAGTTTTATTCTTAGAAATTTTGCAGCAGTCATATTATCTTTCCCATGACCTATACTTAGAGTGATACTATTATTTCGTGAAATAATCAACTTATTTAACGTGTGTACTGTTACATTGTGACCTTATATTTAGTCAAAATATTTCTTTAAACTATCTTATCCGCTGACGCCCAATTATCGATGCAGAATCGAATAATAAAACTATTATTCTATTGACGACCCGTCTGGTGTAGTGGTCGAGAAATCGCCTACTACGCAGCGGGTGCGGGTTCGATCCCCGCACAATACAAACATTTGTGTGCATGAACATGTCTGTTTGTATTGGTCTGGGTGTTTTCTATGTATATCAAGTATGTATTTACAAAAAAAAAAAAGTATTTAAGTATTATATCCGTTGTCTGGCACCCATAACACAAGCTTTGAGTAGCTTACTTTGGGACTAGATGGCGATGTGTGGGAATGTCCAAAGAATATTTATTTATTTATTTATTTTTCATGATATGCGGAATGAGGAATTATCCTGAGCACAGAATTGCAAATAAACAGGACTTTCAATGAGTAGTTTTATTTGAGGTCTTATTATTAGATGATTTTATATCATAAAGAAATGGCGCTCTTGTATCATTGGTAATATATAAATAAATGGCAATAAACGGCATAGGCAAATTAAAAAAAACGTTCTCATAAATTTGTCAACGCCATCTAGTGGGAGACATAAAAATATAAAAATACCTATACGTAGTACAAGAAAAAAACTTCCCATTTGACTTTTAAACTTAAAAATGGTATGTCCAAAAGTGTATCTTCTTAAATCCATGGTCTACGTCTAAAAGGGAGAGCAGACGTCCCGGGTCACTTATTGTCACATCGGCGTCTTAGAGACCTGACATTGTGGCGTAGTTAATGCTCTAGTGGTTTAGAAGTCTCGGGTTCAGTGCGGTTTAGACGAAGCGTAGATAATGGACAAGACTAAAGACTTGGTCTGCTAGTACTATGTTTAATTTTGATGAAGATTTCGTCTCCGAAGAATAAATAATTACATTAAAAGAGTACGTTTTCATAACCTTAAATATATTCTAACAATATGTTACACGCACTTTACGCAAATTATGAAATAACTATTTTTTTTCCGTTGTCAAGTAATTAGTTAAAACAAAGCATTTTTTTAAATAACGACAATTCTACACTAAAACTACAACCAGAGCCAACTACATAGGTTCAAGGTCTGCAAAGAATAGCCTAATTAGTACAATAATAAATAAATAAAAAACGAAAGAGATTGTTCTAAATTACACTTACAAACCCATGAACAAGCATTGTAAGGCACCGCAAACAAGCATTATGGACTATTATCGTTACAACCGCGAAGTAAAGTGCCACAAAAACATTACAAAATTTAAGCCGCCGGCGTATTAGGTAACGCCATCGCGACAGAGTGTTTGCAATAGATAGAAATTGTAAATAGATTCAAGCTTTCTTGTTCGAGATTATTTTATAGAGTTTTATATTATTATGGACTGCAAAAAAGTAAGCAACATATTCAGGTCAAATAAATGTTTAATTTGACCTGAATATGTTGCCTTTGTGATATTGTTAGAATTTGATAATATTTGAGTATGTTTATCAATAGAGGCTTCCAAACACGTGTGAAGAAATTTCGTGAGATAAGGTATAAGATTTATCGAAAACAATAGGTCATAGTGAAGATGATTCTTTTTTATTTTAATTAGGTATATTTCAACTTAGGGTACATTGTAAATTTTATCTCCTTAGAGGAGGGCAAATGTGTTATTTTTAATTTTATGAGGGCGATTTAACTTTAAAATCACTATTAAAATAACACAAGTGAATAAAAATAATTAACATTATTAAGATTTTAGTAAATGAATGAATGAATTACTTATGTAGGCTGTGAAGTTTTTATTTAAATTATTAATATCATTTAAAGGCAAATTTTATTAAACTTGAAGATCGTTTACAATATTTAACAACCACAAGATATCAGACTTTGACAATAACATTCGTTATACAGTTGGTAATAGCCCCGCCGAAAACTCAGCTTAAGCCTCGCTTAACGAAATGTTTAGCGCATTACTTGACAAATAACCGCAGGTTGTAATTGTGACTCTTCAAAAGGGTTAATAACGCCGTGGGATTGTGTAGCACTAGTGATGGGACGAAGTATTGTTTTACGGTACTCGAGTATTTAAGTCTGGACTTGAGTACTTGTGAGCCAATCCAAGAAGAGTATTTCAATAGTGTAATTAAAAAGTTTATGTACAAAAGTAGTGAATTAAGTAACTATTTAAGAAAGAAATAAAGAGTTTATTATAAAAGAAAGAGTTGGTTATTGGCCTATGACATCACAAACATACATAGCTGACGAAAAAAGCTTTCAAACACCTAAAAATTTGGTTCTAAAAACCACATTTTTTTACGTTACTTTAACCGCTCACAATCATTTCTGCTTAGCCCAAAGGCATGACTGGTAGAGAACGCCATATCGCGTTAAGTCCACCTTTTGTACATAATTTTATTATTGTGCAAAAAAGTATAAATAAATAAACAGTGGTAAAATAACAGTACACAAGAAGATTTTATAGATAACCTTTTCCTTAATCCTTTAGTCATCGCGTTTGTCAGATTTGAACGAAATTTAATACACGGGGTATATAATTTTTTAGTCAAAGATCAATCGCCAATCTCTTCGCCGTCTCAACTCCGACAGTTACCAACATCACTAGCTACAGCTCTATAACTGAGTTAGAAAGCGCAGATTGAGCTATTGTGTGCTCCCGTAAACAAGGACTTGTATTTCGCTCAGAAATAGATGTGTGCTTCTGAGGGCAGAATTAGCGACGTATCAGAAACATTACGGCGAAGCCACACTGGTGTTGCCGTTGCGTTGCGTCGGTCCAACGCAGTAATTCGACGCAGTAGGTGCTACACTAGCGCTGCGATATCGCGATGAAACACTTGCGATTTTTCTGTCATCGCAACGCAAACCCTTCCTGTCTGGTATCCCTGTCACATTATCCGTTGCGCCGAACGACTTCTATGTTACACTGGACTAGACAGGCTGTTCAAAATTTACTTTGTAAGCTTTGTAAATGCTAAATAGTACATCTATCACAGCGCAGTATTGCCGTTGCCATGTCCATTGACATTTTAGAATATGTGACACAAAATGTGTTAGGAACAGCGTGTTTAGTATGATAAATAAATAAATAAATATTTGACAACATCACATACCTACATTGCTCCGATCCCAAGCTAAGTAGCTAAAGCACTTGTGTTATGGAAATCGGAAACAACGGTGGTACCACAACACCTAGACCCGAGACAAAATTGAAAATATCGTTTTCTAGATTGACCTGACCGGGAATCGAACCCGGAACCTCACGAGATGGCGACGCTTGAAACAAGCGTGCTAGCCACTTGACCACGGAGCTGCGGAGGTCGTCAAATTAAATGCACATTAGTCTAGTTCGCGCGTTCTAACACCGCACATTGTTTTAAAGCGCTGAGTCGCTCGTGTGACATGCCGTTCTTATTTATATGTGGAACGAGCGTTACCGCTCAGTCGCAGCGTCGACGCAACGCATCAGCAACGCTCGTGTGGGTTCGCTTACTTGTTTACTAAGTATTGAAATACGACACAAAGCCACTATAATGTATGGTTAAGGGTTATTCATACTGTTGACGTCGATCCAAGATTGAGTGCAGCAATGCCCTTTAGAATCGAGGTGTAAGACAATAGCCGAAACAATTTGCGTTCGCGTAAATTAATGGGTTTAAATGTCTTTGGTGTTTGCTATAAATGATTTTGCTTTGACATTACAATGGTTTAAACTTAACTAATAGAATCATATTTTGCGTTAACCAATCCTATACCAGATACACAGATTCCAAGCGAATTCGGAACAATCTTTTTCAAATGTGATACTCTAAAAACCATTCATCAAGTCAGTTACAAAAGATGGGCCTTTCAGTAAATACCAAAGAAACGAGATAAATATATCTTTGACCAAACAAAAAAATGACCGCATATTTTTCCAAGCTATGGCCAAGAAAAATAACCCTTGTACGATCTACATTAACCTATCGAAGATTTGGGGTCCCCGAGCACCAAAGAGTATTTTATAGGACAAACACAGGGCAGACCGCGGCCCCTGCAAAAATAATATGTGTCTAACTCTTAAATTATTCACAAAGGTGTACTGGCTCTCAGAACTTATGAATAATATATAAATCATTTGATATTATTCGATGTCAACTTTTGGTGTTTTCCTATGGTAATGTTTTGGTTAACTATAAATTAAGGAGATGCCGATATTTGGCCGTTTTTGATAAGATAAATTACTTGCCTATTTTTGTCCCTCTTACTGTTTTTTTAATAAGTACTCGGCTAATGTTTTTTTAACCGGCTTCAAAAAAGGAGGAGGTAATCAGTTTAACTGTATTTTTTTTTGTATATACATGGTGTTGTTTTGGTCAGTGACATCCAACTCAGGGATGATAAAATGAGTTATGCTTATTCTAAAAAAAATGTTTTCTTTAAATTCTGAGCAAGTTTTATACAAGAAAACCTCTTCACAACATTAAAAAAAAATACAAAACTAATGGGAAAACTCGCACCCTAGCGCGTAGCTAGCGCTTATCTACGAAACACTACGCCGTAGCTAGTAAGCCACGAAGAGGCTACCTGGTGTTAGTAGTTTTAACTCGATCGCTGTACCGCATAAAAAAATGATTTTGTGGGTCCATTAAAAAAAAAATTTTTGGCATCAGTATCAATTGTACAGCCCCCCCTGAGTCGCTCGTCACTGACCAAAACAACACCCTGTATAATATGTTACCTACTCCATTTCTCAAACCTCATGTTTTCTTTTACAGTACAGAAATTCGTCTTCTACAATTTTATTCTACCAATTGAGGTAGCGACTTTATATAGTTTCTCCAGCACAGATGATGCATTAGCAACACGATAAGAATTCTGGTTTATAGAATAACCATACCACCTTAACTAATATTCTACCATACTGTATACTAACACTACATTAGTTTTTGTGAAAGAAACAGTATTGTATACAAAATGGTTGTATTCTATGTATACGGTCCAGGTATCTCGTGCCTAACAACTTTTCAACGAAAATCGATAGCACATGTGACAAAAAAACGGCGTAACTTAAAACAAAAGTCAAATCACTACGACTCGAAAAATAGGGGGCTGATATGATGGCAGAACAAAACCTCTTCCGCGAATTATTACTTCAGAGATGTTTATTCTTGCATTTAGTTCTTAGCCTTTTGCCGACTGTGAGTTTGGATTGGGTTTATAGCGTTATCAAATGGACTATAAATTTCGTTCGACGCATGAGTCATACAGCTCAAAGAACATTGGGTTGTGACGTCGTGTAAGTGTTTAGTTATTCATGGGTTTTTAGTCTATTTTTACCGACTTCAAAAAAGGAGGCAATGAATTCGACCTGTATGTATGCGATATTGTAAGATTTTGATAAAATTTAAGTATTTTGGTCTATTAATCCCTCAAGCGTATGTGAACGAGACACAATAGATATTCTATTGTTATGCGGTTGCCTGCAACCGCTCGGGTGTTGAGTCATTAAGGCTTCCTAACACGTGTGCAAAATTAAGTGTATTTATGTTTGGCTCAGGATATTTCCAAAACGTAAAGTCATAGCAAGATAGCATATAATAACTAATAATTATGAAATACAAATATAAAAAATATATTATATTATTCCTAAAAGTTAGTAACCTGTTTTAGTTTTGCCGAAGTAAAATTAATACCGAACCCAAGTAGTACTTACTACTAAAGGCACCGCCTCCTTACATAATAACTAATAATCATGAAATACAAATATAAAAAAAAAACATATTATTCCTAAGAGTTAGTCACTTATCCTAGTTTTGCCGAAGCAAAATTAATACCAAACCCAAGTAGTACTTACTACTAAAGTCACCGCCTCCTTGCCACCTTAAGAGCCAAAATCGCTTTCACACCGTGTCGACGCTCGTTTTGGTGTTTGTGTGCAAGCGATTTTTGTTTGAAAGTGGTTAGGTGCCAGAGTCTCCGGCCATACATTGTAGGTTGGTAGGCACAGGACTCATTATTTAATTTAGTATTTTAGTAGTTAATTTAGTTTTATTATAAGCTACGTTTAGATATTTACAGGATGTCCTAAAAAGAGCGTGCCAAACTGACACTGGAGTTAGCTTAGACATAAACCTTTCAGATATATTGTTTTTTTTTTAAATTTAATAATGCCACTTTTTGTCTTATAATACCAGATTAAAAGCATAACAGGCATACCGGACTGACACTGGAGATAGCTTAGCAAAGGAGCTTTCAAATAAAAATAACATGAATCTTAAGAAAGTGTCATGGTTTGAGAGACAATGCCACTTTCTTGTTTTCTTCATACAAGAAAAATACAATAAAAATGCTTGATGTCTCAAACTATGAGACTTTTATAAGAGTCATGTTATTTTTATTTGAAAGGTCTATCTATGTCTAAGCTATTTCCAGTTTCAGTTTTGCGCGCTCTTTTTGTGACACCCTGTATATAAAGTCAGACGTTAGTTAGTATTTCGTTCGAAGTAAGTTTTCTGCAGTAATCTTTATAGTAATATTTAATTCAAAATTAAACGGATCTATATCGTAATATGTACTAAATAATACACGGTATATTAAAAAAAAAACACTTAAGAGAGTCATGCCAGATACAATGGCTTAATTATAAAGATAAACTTATTTCACCAAGTCGATTGTCTTTTGCTGATAATAATGATGAATGAGCACCGTCAACTACAACTATGCTATACAGATAATACTTTGTCCGACAAAAGCTGGACTTGAATTATCTGATACCAATACAACAGGTCTAGAATACATGTTTTGTCCTGCGGCGTTGCGTAGAATATATCTTCGCCATCTTTGTCGCGTAATAACCCAGCTTGCTAGATTAGTTTTGGACGGGTTTACCGATTCATTAGACATTCCTAAGAATGTTCGGTTCGTTCCTATCGATTAAAGACGAGTATCGTTTAACGGTATATAACATCACATCAACGTTTACAAATGTGTCAAAATATCTTAAAATTATATTGAACTCTAAATACATCAATATAAAATACTTATTGGTCTAGCTAAGTCGATGATGGGATATATCAATCAATTACAGGACGAAACATACATTTAAACGATAATCACATTATAGTTTTTCATTTATAGCGTAAGACTCGGGGTTCGATTCCTCGTCTGTCACAGACCCAAATATGCTTTTACAAGCGTAATTCATATAAGATGATGCTAACGCTAAAAATAATAAAGCATCCTAAACAGTACTTAACCGTTAAGGCGCCGCTAATGCGTAATCTCCCTTCAATACTATTAATGACACATTTCACCTAGCCTACAACTAAAGCTCTAGATGTCAAATATAGCACATTCAAAGTTCAACCTTCCCAATTTAGCCTAAATAATTCAAATCATTAATAACCAACGCGTGTTTGTTACCGCGAAACGCCGAAATAGTATGAGATAATTAAGACATGATTGTTTCACTACAATCGAATCGCTCTCACTGAGAACGAGGTTCCTACCCTAAAATGACCGTCTATGTTTTCGATTTTAGCTATCCTACTCTCTCCAGGTATAGAAACCTCGACATAATTCCAGTAAACCAAGGGGGGCGGGGGGTTCGAACAACGCTGAGACAAAATGTGTGGTTTTGTCAATTTATAGATCGAGAAGAGCTTTTGAATAAAGCTTCAAAAATTACAAAAAAAAAAAAGTTAAAGCTACGTTAATTAAAAGAATAATTGATGCAGCAGAAAATCAGAAAAATGTCTTCAACCGCAGGAACCTATCCTATGTGTGAGGGAGAGATGGTTTGAGAGAAAATAGGTTGAATGCTATACAAAGTAAGACTTCGGTTACTAACAATGTTGGATCTATAGTGAGTTTAATAGAGTATTCGAAGGTGCTTGTTCGTGTAGACGAGCGTTTTATAAAGTAATATCATATGTTTTAAAAAAAAACAGATAGTGAATAAAATATACCATCTCTTATAAAAGTAAATTATATTATTTTTAAGACGAATACGTCATCACGGTAGAATTATATGTAGGTCAAGATTAATTAAAGATAATAAGCATTCCCAGCTTATCACTAAAAAGATTCTTAGCGCATTAAAATAGCTCCCGACCGTGACAAACGAAAAATGAGCGAGAAATTATGACACGCACTCGCAAAAATGATGAATGTGTTACATGACCCAATTCTGTAAAAAAACAACGCAAAGATAATAATTATTCTTACGGTTATTGTCCCGTGAAAATATGACATGCGCCATCCATCATTAACTCGAAAAATTAAATGTCAAGGTGTAATGAGGTATTGTTACTTACATAAGTTAATTAATGTCATCATTATTAAATATATTTTATTTAAGATGACGGCCCTTTGAAGTTTGAATGATCGCTTACCAGAGCACCTGTCAATGTATTTTGAGTACGAAGTATAATTTTATCTGCATTACATGTGAACTAAAAGTGACTGAAAAAGTTGAAAAATAACTACACAAATAGTAATATTAATAACTAACATTGGCGGGCCTCCCTCTCCATCCAGTATTGTTTTGAATTTTGAAAAGTATCTATAAAAATAAAGTAAACTATCAGGCTTTTTCTGGGTTTCGTATTTGTTTCTGCTACGCTTGTCTTATTTACCAAGTGGGTTTGCTATTGGAGAAAATACTCTACAGATTGTGAGCGTTAGAAAATCGCTCAGCGTTTTTTAACCGCTAGTCTACTAGCCCAGCGCCGTCTTGCTTGAACCCAATAAGTGTGAGATGAGGTGGAATAATCGATTCGACAAACAAGAGGGCGGCTCGATTCATCGCGACACTATCGAGACATCGGGATTAGAATCGATTTCCGTGACGTCTGTGTTTGTTATTGGCATTATCCGCTGAGCGCCTTTGAGTTAGTTCGATAATAACATGTTTTTGTATGTATTGTAACCTTAATTCGCGACGGCAGAACCTGAAGGTTCACGTCTTGGGTAAAACACACAAATAAATTTTGTTACTCTTTCGTTAAAAAAAAATACATAAGAATTTCAGTTGATACTTTAATGCTTCAACACCCGAGCGGTTGCAGGCAACCGCATAACAATAGAATTTGCATTGTGTCTCGTTCACATACGCTTGAGGGATTAACAACACTGCGATGTAAGCAAACTCCGTCTCGAAACTAGACAATTTCAGATTTTCAAAAAAAACCTTCAACCAGTGTGTGTTACCAGTGATGACATACGGATCCGAAACATGGTCATGGTCATGTACATGGTATGGGCCTCATAAAGAAGCTCAAAATCACACAACGCGCGATGGAGAGTGCTATGCTGGGTGTTTCTCTACGTGATCGAATCACAAATGAGGAGATACGTGGAAGAACTAAGGTAACGGGCATAGCTTTGAGAATCAGTAAGCTCAAGTGGAAATGGGCAGGATACATAGTGCGAAGAACTGATGGCCGTTGGGGCAGGAAAGTTCTGGATTGGAGACCCTTCGACCAAAGACGCAGCGTAGGACGTCCACCAACAAGTAGGACAGACGACCTTAAAAAGATCGAAGGATCAAACTGGATGCAGACCGCTAGTGATCGGTCGCTGTGGAAAGCCGTGAGGGAGGCCTATGTTCAGCAGTGGACGTCCTTTGGCTGAGAATGATCATGATGATGATGAAAAAAACTTATCGAAATATCAATGATCAATGATCAGTTTTAAAAAAAACGAACTACATTTGAATATTTTTTGCAATGTTCTTTAAAAATAAGAAATTTTTCAAAGAAAATAGCTGACGTTTAGGCAAAGCTCTTAAAGCAATTGCTATCAGAAATAACGTTCAAATAATGTCATTATTCCCTGGACATCAAAGTCTTCAATGACCTCTGATTACGTCACGTGACATCAAAGAGCCGACAAGCTATTGTGCTGTTTCTAATAACTATATTTCTCTGTTGCTTTTCTCTAGGGATTCCTTTTTGGGGTTCCGTAGAGGCTTTTTGATCCTGCACTCCTGTGTTTACTCATTGTAAGTGTAACTGGTTCATTTTAGCTAACGCAAAACTTAATGTCATAGTCCATGTTCAGACGATTTTCACTATTACATACCTGAAGAAATTAGTAAAAAATGGCACTTTTACCCAAAGTTTACAAATGTTACGATTACCTATTCAATTACAATCACTTTAATTTTACCTACACCGATGCAAAGGTACTGTAGTATGTTTGACGTAAAAACCAATGCGATTTTGATTCCGTGCTTATGCCCCGATTCACACTTTACTCCCTCGCGTTTTGTTACAACAATCCCGTGTGTATAAAATTTACTCACACAGTGTTACCATCATTCTCGTCAACTTCATTGATTGATGGCTAAACGAAACGTTTGACAGGTGAGTGTGCGCGTCTCTCTACGCTTAATTGGACAGATCTGTCATTATTAGCCGCGCCGCTGTCAAGGTTTTTGTGATTCGCTTGATGATTATTTAATTGTATTCATGTAACGTTAATTTGCTGCGGGT
Organism: Pyrausta purpuralis; assembly: GCA_963924145.1. Classification (NCBI taxonomy): domain Eukaryota; kingdom Metazoa; phylum Arthropoda; class Insecta; order Lepidoptera; family Crambidae; genus Pyrausta; species Pyrausta purpuralis. The sequence goes on from OZ001652.1 coordinate 14,554,360, forward strand.
CTAAAAAGGCCAAATCACGCAATATTGCTGGAAAGAATTCATTTCCTGAATTCTTTGCAATTCCGTAGCAATTCCTCTAATTTTCCTAAAATAGTCACTAAGTTTAGCAGAATTGCGGCAATTCAATTCATACGCAGATTCATTTTTGGCGTATATGTTGCCGCATGCAAAAAATGAAAACCGTACTTTTACCGGTTATTAATCCTTCGTATTTATTACCTTTTGCGAAGTGAATCTTGAAGAAATGACTTTAGAATAATCTTTTTTCAGTAAAAGTTATGATTTTACATCAAAACATCAATAGTAGAAGGCTAAAAGTACATGATGAAATACTAGTCACAATTTCTTTTTGCGACTGGTAACAATTTGAAGTGTCGCTTATCCAACTTAAAAAAACAACAAGAACAACATAACTTCTTAGAAGTGAATATTTGGTGGGATTTGAGTGATTTGAAGCACTTTAATGCATTACAAGTTATATTTTTGTGATCCAAATGAGCAGAAATATCCACTCAGTGCTAAGTCCGTCACGTACGAACAATGAATTCATTAAGTTTAAGCACTTGTTTGTCAAATCAAGTCGAGATCACAAACTCTCCGTGTTTGTTGATTCAGTGGAAGATAAGTAAGTACTTAGAATAACAATTTACTTACAAGAACATCAAATTCTTTACTATTAGTGTGCTACGGGATACAAGTTTTAAAAAATGATTTTTTTTCTTGCAGAAACTTAACCTGACCTCAATCTCAGTTCATCGCAAAATATATCCAATATGCTAAACATAAAGGATTCTTGATCACAAGTAAGTCACTAAAATGATGTTTTACTAGGAGCATTTCAATATTATGAGTTATAGTAATTCAATTTTATATTTTCCATGTATACAATATCAACTTATTCTCCTTCTTTGCAGTATCTATGTCTGTCAGCCAACTACAAGAAGAACATATGATGTGGAATGAGAGGTTGGAAGTATTGAACACAAATCCTGTCTCGCACACACTAGGTGAAAAACCGGTGCGAGATATTACACTAAAGGCCTTCTAAAACCTATCAAAGTAATATGCAGCACGTGTGATCCAAGAGCCTATGCCATGGGATGCCTTCCTTGCTGATGTAGCTGAACATTAGTGTGCAATAATAACTAATCATTAGGTCACGTCGGTAGCTATAAGTATATGAAATGATTATGTTTTGTTATGTAAAATAAAAATACTGAATAATATCCATATCTTTTTTTAAACTGAGCCTCGTGTAGTCTCTTAAAAACGCCGATGAGCAAACTAAAGAATTTCTTTCAGCCCATTTCTCAGGTTCTCTAGCAGCTAAGGTTTTTTTTTTGCTGAAATTCTAGTAAGTCTCTCATTCAATACCTATGTAGTGACAAAATAAATATAAATAAAATATAGTTGTATCCATATCAAGTATTAATTAAACAACTGCACAATATTAAGGTTGTATGGTATATTTCACATACTCATTTTATTATGTATTTCATGTCCTAACTAAGGCGCTTTCATAATCCTCAACACCGAAATTCTTAAAAAAAATGCGACAAACATACAATTTACGCAAAATAATCAAAAACCTTTGGCTGTGGCATTTTACACACAAAATTCATTTTTTCTATGTACAAAAATCTTGTCGTAACATGGCATGCTCCAAAAAAGATTTCATACAGTCCTAAATCTGCCATTTTTAACTAATTTTACTTAAAAACAGGAAAGCTGAATTGTAAGATGTTGCTCATGAGTAACTTTTTATGAATCTGCTAATTGACATATTTTCGTGCTCTAGCAATTCTCCTTTAGTGGACCATTTTAGGATTTCTCATAGAAAACTGTCAAATGAATCAATTGCCGAATATGAATCCTATCTGAATCATAATTTGAATTGTCGAGGAAGTGGCCATTTTGCGATTTCTAATCCAATTCATAATACGAATCTCAGAAGAATTGCTCAAAGCGGCCTTTTTAGACCCGCTGGTATGAACGAGGTCTCTCCCGCATAAACACTTTGAAACGAAAATCGCTTACGCACTTGGCACAAAAACGGGCGTTGTTTTAAACAAAAGACTAAACGAGGTGCAAGAAAATTAAATTAAAAACCATTTTCTTTTGTTTGTGTTTTTTGGATGTCATCAATATAATCACTTTTATCATTCATATTATTGTATTTATTAAATATATGTATTCTATGCATGTTTATTAGTCTTTTGCTTATGTATCCTATTATATATTTTTGTAATATTAGTATGTATGTTTATGTTAGTGCATTTTACTTCTTTTTTTGTAACACTCCTCTCACTTATTATCATATTCCGCCACTAATTAAACTCTCTGCATTACCAGCTGGTTGACTGGTAGAGAATGCCATTAGGCATTAAGTCCGCCAATTGTACATTTTGCAGTGCAATAAAGTGTAAATAAATAAATAAGAAAATAGCTCCTAAGGTGGTTCGGGCACGCTGAAAAATACAAAACATGTAAAAATGGCGATTTTGATAGTCAGAATATTTTTAATTTTTAGTTTAATTATTTGTTGCATTACTATACTACGGACAACAGCACATCAAGGTAAACACTGCGGTATCTTATGCAGTTGTAATAAGGGCTAGTTTGCAACAAAAGTGAGTAACCTGATGTGCTGTCGACTGTACATTGAGTTATCAAAAGATCTTTGCAATTAGAAGGTGTCAAAAACATCAAAGCGTCACCATCGCAACACAATCGTCGCAAGCGCATTGGCAAATGAACAAAAATACAAGTGTGTACAGCAGAAAAAAGTGCTTGAAGGCAAACAGCGGACACTAAGAATGAATACTAAGAATACTAAATGACAGCTTTTAATTTGGCAGTAAATTTCAAATAAAAATAAAACAGAATCAACCAGCGCTTAGTGGTAATTTCGAGTTTTGCGACAATTATACTTGCGCAGGTATATTCTGCTTAGACAAGCTTGACGGCTAACACTCGTCAGTGCTGCCAAATGCTACTAATAGCCACCTTCGGCCGTACAAAGACATTGTTTATTCGCCTTATTACTGAATGATTTATTTCGTGCATTCTTCAAAATACATGGACTGTGGCGGTTTTTGTCACCCTCGAATTTGGCGCGATCTGATTTAGAATTGTTTGTTATTTTTATATTTCATCTTATATTTGCTACTTTATTGCTCATGGAAAAAGCCTTTTATTTTAGAATAAATAAGTCCTAATGAATAAAAAGAGCCAATAAGAGTGGCAAGCTGTCTACTAAGTATGGCTTTTCACCCCAAGCACAAAGATAAATATTCAGTAAGTGTATTTTATCATCATCATTATCCGTCAAAAGAAGTTCACTGCTGAGTATAGGCCTCCCCCACGGTTCTCCACAGCGACCGGTTGTGAGAAATCTGCATCCAGTGTGATCCTACGATCTTTACAAGGTCGTCTGTCCATTTTGTCGCTGGAATCTAGAACTTTTCAGCCTCAACGGCCATCAGTTCTTCACGCTGTGTGCCCTACCCACTGTCACTTGAGCTTATAAGTTTGTAACCAAATGAAATATATACGCATAACGAGTTTTCCTTATTCTTTCCATTTAAATACCTAAATTCATGATAAGATGTCGTCAAAGCAACTGAGATCTTAGTAAAATACTTTTTCGTAGCTAAGTACATGTCATCATAGTATATCAGAATGCTACAAAGCTTTTAAGAAACAAATAGCCACTGTTCTATTTTTCAGCATAACTATTTATTGTCTGGTCTCTGAAAGCAAGCTTCGCGCATCTTTTCCATAGTGCCATAGTAAAATTTCTACAGTAGATTAACTCCAAACTATAAAGAGTATACATAAATCTTGTCTTAAATTATACTATCTATTACACAAGGTGTTCGAATCGCAATTTGTTCTGTATTTTAATTTCTAAAATCTACTTTTAGTTTATGTTTGGAAAATTTAGACTTTTTTATCGTAATAATGCATTTCGTGCAACTGATCCCAAATACGCAAAGCTACATATGAAAAAAAAAAGAGGAATTTATCGTCAATAATCGACAGGCCAGTTACTTTAACAAAACATATTAGTAAAAGTAAATTATCACACGCATCACTGGAAGACTTATTACTCGTATTTTAAAGATATTATGCCGTGATATTTCAGCCCTGTTATCATAATTAATTAATCCCTCAAGCGCTTGTGAACGAGAGACAATAGAAATTCTATTATTATGCGGTCTCATGTGACCGCTCGGATGTTGAAGCGGAATTATCAATAAGTACTGGCATCTTCCAAAAACATGCGACAGGTCTTTAATTTGAAACCTTCTGTATTCGAACCCACTGTGGCAGTGTTTATGTTATCATGACAACCGCAGAATTAAAACACAAAACAATTTTAACATCACTTGCGTTGTGGGTTTATCAAAAGAATTATTTCAATACAAATAGGATGACTTGGCAACGCTTCTCAGACAATGAATATGACAAATAAAATTATCGAAAACCGCCAACAGGGGAATAAGGATGGGACACGAAAGTAATTTAGTTAAAATGCTAGTAGTTGTAATAAAGTAGGTAATTTAAGAAAATTACGATCGTAAGAAAAATGATATAGGTACAATACCTATCTGAAAAGTGAATATGGATCTTTAGTACAAGCGTCTTAGCCCCAAGTGCGTGTAAAGTAAAGAAACGTCTTGTGAAACACAACAAATGAGCCCAACCTTTGCGCTTTAGTCACGTAATCAGAACCTTTATTGATAGAAATAGATGCCAAAATTAGCTTTGGCGTTTCTTCTTTAAGGTGCTCCCCGAATTATTTAACGCGCACACTAGCGCCACTTGAGTAGTAAAAATCATAACTCGTTAAATAAAAGACGAATCAAAAATCTGATTGATGCGATTGTAGCTCTGGTTATGTGGTTTAGATACAATATTTAAGTTCAATAAAACAGAGTTATCTGCAGTTACAGTTAGAAAAATTGCAAAAAATGGCCATATTTAGCAGTTTTTCTAACTGTAACTACAGTAAACTACTTTTGAAACAATTTAAACGTACTAAATAAACTATAGAACCTGTACTACAATGGTGTTTACCAGATTTTTGATTGTTTTTGTATTTAAGGAGTAATAATTATTTTAAATAGAGTGGCGCTGGCGCTAGTGTGCGCGTCAAAAATTCTGGGAGCACCTTAACAATGTCGATGTATTTGTATTCCATTTGACGACTACGCGACCGTATCTCAGTTACAATGTCACACGTTTCTGCACAGAAATTGTCACTTTGGCTGCTCGAACACGATTTCGTTCATAGGAAGACAATCGCATAACTCTTCAGTAACGATATTGTTCTACTGACAAGCATCGTCTCATCCTTCTTTGTTGCACTTTGATGTGGTCTATGAATATCAACAAACGGTAAGGTAAAGGTATAGATAGGTAATTTGAAATGAATATTTGAACGCAAATAGTATCTTCTTTTGTAACACCTATCACATTTGGTCTGCATAATAAGAATACGAGTACTAATAATTTTGAACCAGCAATGTGGAACCTATGTGGTTCAAATCCATTACTCATGGAATAAACCACTATTTTACGTATACTTTTTGCGAATATTTATTGAATTTTATCCCGACGTTTCGAACACTTTTCAGCGTTCGTGGTCACGGCTAGACTAAGACGTCATTTGTCATTTACAGAGTTTCACTCAACAATATCTATGAACGTTTCTATCCACGCGGAAAGAGTTAAAAGTATCTTGTGATCTTGCAGTGAGTGATCTGGCTTTGGTCCTAGCTAGCACTAGAACCCATGCTGGTAGAATTTTACAATCATCTTCTCTGTTAAAATATGTGTGTTTCCTATTCGGCTTCGCGTAGCATACGTGAAACGAACCGCTATAGAAATTACCTAGAACCTGTGACCACGAACGCCTGTAAAGTGTTCGAAACGTCGGGATAAAATTTTAAAAACATTCTCGAAAAGTATCGGTAAAATATGAGAAATATTCGCGTAAACTTTAGAAACAAGTAAATCCATTACTCTTTTTTTGGTTAAATAGCTTTTCACCATGTGTTTTTTTAAGGTTATAAACTTCCTATACATCGAATTATAATAATAATAAAGCTTTCCTACTGCAGACGTGCGTTTGTTATTAAAAACAACAGTGCACATTTCACCACATAGGAAACGGATGTTGATACATTGACTCTGTCTGTCTGTTTAAAATCAAATAAAACAACGTATAGTTTTTCCGAATATTCTAGAATTAGCCAATCGTAAAGATTCATTTGGATCAAGGCTTATGATATTTCGAGGAATTTCATAATTCGTCATTTGCCAACATGCTGACTGATTCCTACTTGCACATTCTTTGTGTTATTATTTAAAAACACATGTTCATAAAAAAAAATAGTAGATAAATATAATGGAATACGATATGATATTTTGACTGTTGTCATAATAAGCCTCAACCGATCATCTGATAAATCGTAATATGATTTCTGAATCATGTTTTCAAAACTAAAGTTAGAATCATTACTCAAATACTTATAATATTATTATGAAGACAATGTTATGATTTATCACATACAACACGTAATAAATACATATAAATTTTCGATACCGATCACTATTGCTCTGATCCCAAATTAAGTAGCCAATGCACTTGTGTTAAGTAAATCAGAAACAACTGTGCTACCACAATACCGACGCGTAGGTAAAGTAATTGATTATTAATTAATGTATAAATCCACACAATATTTTAAAAACCAAAATGTGTTTTTATGTTCCTTTCCACTCATTAACCGTTTAAATACAGCAATAAGATAGTACCAGCTCCCGTAAAGAAAAAGGGATAATATTAATTACAGGAAAAAGGTGAAGAAGATTGAAAATCGAATATTATTCGATAGCGCAGGCGGAGCTGTAAGGGGCCACTAGTTTAGCATTATAAAAGAATTATTCAACAAGTTTACAAACAATGGACACAAACTACGATAACAGGCATAGTGATAACCCCAGTGTTTTCACAAGAAACGGGGAAACAATCGCTCTGATAACCTAGAAATTACATTATTTCGCAATAATAGTTCACTATGCTTTTATCTGTTTCACTCGACAACAAATCAAGGTCGATAGACTTATTAGTAAATGAAATAGTTCTATTTAAGTAATATCTATTAATATCTCTGAACTTTCCAACAAAAAATTAAAGAATTTGCTCGACTAAGGCAACGTTTACATGCTCTTTAAATTCTTAAGTTTTCTTCTCTTACCTGTTCTAATGAATCAATACAAATATGTATCATTAAGCTGAAGAGTTTATTTGTTTGTTTAAACGCGGTAATCTCAGGAATTAGGTACTGAACCAATTAAAAAAATACAAAACATCAGGCTGCGACGGAAGGGCTGGGAGCAAACTCCAAAGGCTGGGAGCAAACTCGAAAGGCTGGGAGCAAACTCAAAAGGCGTGGACGCACGCGCAGTCGCGGGAGGCCGCTTGTAATTTTATAAAAGTGCTTTATTTATATCCTGGCTGATGTTTATCACATTTTAAGTTAAACAATATTAACCATATTTTCCATCGGTTATTGCAGTCTTACAAAACAAATATTCTTACATAATTATCTGCGGTAACCCAAATTAAGCCTAATTTAATTGATAAAGAAATTGGAAACAATAAAAATGGTCACAACACGAAAATTGGTTATCTACGGGTCAGACGACAGATTAACTGACCCATATAATGCTTTAAAAAATAAGACACACAGGCGAGAATAGAATTAATTAAAATGTTATTACATGCACTTAAGGTAGATCAAATATAAATACGGTTTTCAAAGTTCTTTGGCATCATTAGAATAACCGTGGATTTGGGATAGCTTTCACTTAATAACACTTTAGGTATTTTATTTAATCCAACTTCGTATCCTCTATATACCTCTAGAAGAAAATTTGTATTCCTGGCCAGCTGCAAAATATACTTTAGGAAAACCGCAAAATTGAAACGTCTCTGGCGTCACTTCTATAGTCTTCTCCTGTTAATTTATGACTTGAAATTACTATTATGAATTAAATATTCTTCTTTAGGTACACCTAAAGAATAGTACATCAATACAAAATGATAAAACGGAGGGAAATGAATTCGATGGCGACAAAAGTGACGACAGAAATATCTCAGTTTTGCAGTCGACCTATAGCAATGACTAGTAAGGCTTGCTAACACGTGTAGAATTATTTTTACGTGTATGAATGTTTGTACAGACAACAGGACATCAAGGTAAACACTCCTGTATCTTATTCAGTTGTAATAAGGGCTAGTTTGCAACAAAAGTGGGTAACCTGATGTGCTAGCCACTGTACATCTGTATGTTTGTCTCAGGACTTCTCGGAAACGAGACGTCATAGCGAGATGATTCTTTTTAGTTCAATCAGGTATAGTTCAACTTCTGGTACAGTGTAAGTTTCATTGAAATCGGTGTAGTAGTTTTAGAGATATGAGTAATAACTCATAATAATTAAATCAAAAAATTTCAGCGCCTTCAAAAAACTGGCCAAAAAGCTTTAAATATCGCATTCGTCTTCTATTTAGAAGAAACCAAATTTTTTGAAGTCGATGCATGATATGTGTAGGTGTATAGACTGTTGGTGTACATAAGCTTGTGTCTTGACATCGTGCACCGACTCCAAAAGAATTTGTTTCTCCTACACAGAAGACGGAAAGCCTTATTTGAAGCTTTATAGTCAGTTTTTAAAGGCGCTTCAATCTACGCTACGCATAATCCTAAAAGGAATTTCAGATTCTCAATGAAGGGTTAACTAAAAGAAACTTTTTTAGTTAAAAGCAACAGTGACCGGTCAAGCCCAACAGCCGCCATCTTCTACCGTCAACAAAAGCATTGTGAGGAAGATGTAGCATTAGTCTTTGTGACTACCAAAAGCGAAGCACGTGTGACTACCTCAGCCTTTGTCCCATTATTTGCATACCAACTGGTCCTATACGATATTAATCAAAGGTTTTATTAGTGAACATCAAAGAGTGTACACAATGCTAAGATCTCTTATAAGGTACCCTCAATACTATTGTTAGTTTGATTTATGACCGGCCACTGTTGTTGGACCGGTGGTATTGTGTTGTCAGTTTTTGTTTGGCCCTCGCCGACATTGTGCCAACCCCATGGTCCAGCGTCTCACGTGATCTCACTTTGATGCTTCTAACGTACAGTCGCCAGATCGTCAGGTTACCCACTCTTGTTGGAAACTAGACCTTATTACGATTGAGTAAGATACTCCTGTGTCTACCGTGACGTGCTTGTTGTACAATGCCCTGCGTCAGTTCATTTGCATTTTTGAGATTCGGTGATCTTGTACGGTACGATTGACCTTCGATAGTGCTTTTATCTAATTGTCATGCCATTTTATCAAAGCTTATTTTATTAGGATTAAATTCTTATTCTGATTCGAATGTAACTGTTTCACTATGATATGTTTTTTGTATTTTTCTCTTAATAACTTTTTTTATAGACATATAATTACGAAAGACAATTATTTTAAGTTCCAGGGATCCTAACTATTTATTTACAGAAATCTCATATATAGAAATATTTTTGACTCAAGTAGCCTGCTTTTTTAATTATACTTGATGTACTCATCTGAGTCAAATAAATTTATTTTCTTTCTTTTCTTTTTTAGTAATATGTGCCATAAGATATTAATGTAACAATCCACAAAACTATTGAAATAATGATAAAGTTTTTGCAAAACATTGTATCCATTCGGCTGCTCCTTGCTATGTAATATCGCACTTGTGTTTGCCACTTGGAATGTTATTATCAAAACAAATTTCGAATTCCCCACCGCCTTTTGTCCTCCGCCTTAAGCCCTTGACCGTCTATTGTTCCTCACAAAAGCTGTCTGGGATTGAGTTCGCTTCTCTTGTAATTTTCACGGTTCGATCCACGCATTCACGCTTTGCATCTACTCGCTTCCAAATCATTACGTTTCGTACCTTTATACGACCTTTATTACGCAGTAATTCATTGTACACGTCTTTCTTTATTAGACACCACACTGCGGCTCCTGTTCCACTATTGGCTCTTAATCTTTTTTCACCGCATGTTTTGTCAGTAATGTTTGCGTCATCAATACTAATGATTGCAACAGACAACACAATAGTTATTGTTGTACCAGTTTTTTAAAGGGTTACCGATTCTACACCGTCATTAGATTTAGTTAGAACGATGGTTTGGTTAATAATGGTTGTAGTCAAATAAATCACAACTTGTTACTATTCAACATACTTAGGTATACAAAAAACCGGCTAAGTGCGAGTCAGATTCGCGCACTGAGGGTTCCGTGCCAATTTTAGTTGAATTAGGGAATTCTCTTATTTCCACTTAGCTAAAATACTATAATGTTTTGTTGACAGCAAATATAACTTTGTTTTTCATAGTGTTTGTATGAAGAACAAAGTTATGTTTGCGGTTGTAGACAATGTGCTATGTCTCAAAAACTACCAGTTCGATCCCGTCCAAATCAATTTTCGTTGAAAGTGTTTGTTAAGATCTAAATAATATATTTTTTTCAAAATTTACACTCGTTTAGCTTAGATATTAGATGGGGAGAAGGACGCCTATTTTACCACTATGGAAGGGTCTATCTATCAAACGTTAAACTTTAAAGAAAAATGGTTTAAGAAACCTCTATGTCATTTTAAAGGAGCTATCCATAGACACCTTACACGCATAGGTTTGACTAAAAAAAATCGGTTTTAGTTTCATGTATGGAGCCCACTTTAAATATCATTATTGTTTGTTTTTTGTATAAGAATCGGAAAGCGGTTAACAGGATACATCTTTCTACCTAATTTTAACAGTGAGATGCTTATAGTTACAGAAAAAAGTGGCTGTGTCATACGGACAGACAGACAGAAAAAACCGGCTAAGTGCGAGTCGGACTCGCGCACCGAGGGTTCCGTACAAACCTGCAAGGTTTACAAAGTTCGTTCATTACGACAATCGAGTCATAACTATGGTATTTAAAGTAAAAATAAAAAGTAATAAGTTTATATTTATTAAAAAATACATATTTTGTAATGTAACTAAAAATTTAAGGTTTTCGGAATTTTTCCTTTATGTGTGCTATAAAACGTTGCTTCATGCCAAATTTCAAGATTCTAGGTCGACTGGAAGTACCCTTTAGGTTTTGATTCCCTTGCGAGTACTTGCGAGTTTCAAAATATGCAGCTTAAATTGCTGTTTCTTTTGATTGCGTTGACATAGAAGTTTCATTTTGTTACAGCTTAAAGGAATTATAGACCTGAGTATTTGGTATGAATTTCAATTTAATACCTCTACGCGTTTATGAGGAAATGGGTAGTAAGTTTAAAATTATTAAAAAAAATATATATTATGTGATGTAACTAAAAATTTATGGTTTTCGTAATTTTTCCTTTATCTATGCTATAAGACGTTGCTTCGTACCAAATTTCAAGATTCTGAGTTCACGGGAAGCACCCTGTAGGTTTTGATTCCCTTGCAAGTGTCGAAAATTTGCGGCATAAACGGCTGTATCTTTTGATTGCGTTGGCTTAGAAGTTTGATTTTTTCACAGCTTCAAGGGACAGTAGACTTGAGTAATTGATATAAATTTCAGCTTCATACCTCCACGCGTTCCTGAGAAAAAGGGTCTTGACAGACGGACGGACAGACGGACAACAAAGCGATCCTATAAGGGTTCCGTTTTTTCCTTTTGAGGTACGGAACCCTAAAAAGACTTGACGAAACTATAAGGGTTCCGTTTTTTGCCATTCGGCTCCGGAACCCTAAAAAGGAACTGTATATTGCATGAAAAGAGCTGCGAAAGCTGTACAAGATCGATGTTCAAATGTTTTTGTTCGTATCGAAATTGAAGTCATAAAAGTTTCATTATAATCTTCGAGATAGCAGAACAGTCGTATGATTGAGCACTGCGCGTATGTAGTGCGCACTATCTTGAAATTATAAGGGCGTGTGTACACTACATAAGTAAAGTCAAAGTAGGAATTTTCGGCATTCAGTTAGAATAGTTGACGACCTTTGACGACCTCCGTGGTCGAGTGGCTAGCACGCTGGTTTTCAGCGTCGCCATCTCGTGAGGTTCCGGGTTCGATTCCCGGTCGGGTCAATATAGAAAACGATCTTTTTTATATTGTCTCGGGTCTGGGTGTTGTGGTACCACCGTTGTTTCCGTTTTTCATAACACAAGTGCTTTAGCTTCTTAGCTTGGGATCGGAGCAATGTATGTGATGTTGTCAAATATTTATTTATCATTTATAGTTTGTCTTTTTTAGTTACTAAGTGTCAAACCTTTAGCATAAGATTAATATGTAAATTTCAAAGCGGACGAAATGACAGTCACTGCTAAAGGGGCCCCCCGATTTTTTGACGCGTACACTAGTGCCACTCTATTTAAAATAATTATTACTCCTTAAATACAAAAAAAAACAAAAATCTGGTAGACACGATTGTAGTACTGGTTCTATAGTTTATTTAGGACGTTTAAATTGTTTCAAAAGTAGTTTACTGTAGTTAGAGTAGGAAAATTGCTAAATATGGCCATTTTTGGCATTTTTTTTAAACTGTAACTGCAGATAACTCTGTTTTACTGAACTTACACATTGTATCTAAACCACATAACCAGAGCTACAATCGCATCAATAAAATTTTCGATTGGTCTTTTATTTAACGAGTTATGATTTTTCTACTAAAGTGGCGCTAGTGTGCGCGTTAAAAATTCGGGGAGACTTAACGGATCGTGCTAAGGAAGAGTTTGAGTGACACTTACATAAGTACACGCGTTTACAGCTAGACATCGCAAGCTAGTATAGCTAGACATCGCAAGCGCATCGTTCATGTTTAAGTGTATTCTGTCCCTTATTCTAAATCCGTACACAATCCAGTCATAAAATATGGCTCCAACAATAAAACAGGAGTGCTCGCTTCACTCCCAGGCCCGGCTGGCGAAAGTGCTCCATATTCTTAGAATGATGATTTTATTACGGAAAACTGCTTTAATAATTTATTAATTTTCTCAACCCACTCATCTTACGGACGAAAAGGAATTGTGTGTTTTAAGCTATCCCAAAGATGAAACAGTCGTGTTTTCTTTACCCTAACTAGAGCACACTCATTATTTGATGCGTTGGCTTGAAATCTTGAGTCACATCGCATATAATTTAATACCCCCTATTTTTCTTTTCAGTAACATAGTACCATCATTATCATCCAAGCGTGAATTTTAGAATATAAAGTTGTAAAAATCGTATTGTAAATCAAAACAATAGCTTTGAGCTTTGATTATTATCTTTGAAACTTTCATCAAAATCATGTTTCATTAAAAGAGTTTCCACCACAAAAGATATTGTCACTGACAAATATCACCCATAAATTAGCGATAAAACACTTGTTGTACCCAATCAGATGTATAAAACAAAGAATGTCAGAACAAAAGTTTGATCATACGCGCGTAATAAATTCTTCTTTCATCATAATCTATTCATTCGGGAGAAACACAGAAATCGTGTGTTTTCGGTTACATTAACATGCTTCCAAGTCTTAAGAATCATGAGATGTAGCTGTCACCAGTAAATCAGCCCAGAACAATGTTGTTCAGACCGAAATTACCACTTTATTGTTGTTTTTATAAATTATCGCATACATCTGATCTCTTTTTCTTTTGTGCCAGCACCGGTAGCATTTATCATCGTGGCTGTATTATTGTTTCAGTCCTTCGGTATGCGAGCGAGTGAGAGAGATAACAACATTAGTCATAGGATTTGCTTTTGTTTCATGGGAATAGCGGAGGATTAAGGGGTTCGAGGCGGTATGGAGTTGGGACTTGACTACGAGAATGTGGATTTAGATGAAAGGTTTCTGAGAAATACGAAAAGACTTCTGTAGAACGGTGTCTTGGTACAAACAAATAGGACATCTAGTATCCACCTAAAATATGTAGAATCTAGATAATCCAGAAGGTAAAAAGAACAGGACCAAATCAATTTCGAATTCGTATAAATAGTCATTCCTTTTTGTGACGATAATAAAAAAATTGTGGACCCTCGTTTGTTACTAGGACAAAAAATAAATAAATACATTGACCTGTATACTGGATATCCTAAAAAGAGCGTTCCAAACTGAAACTGGAAATAACTTAGCCATAGACCTTTTAAATAAAAATAACATGACTCAGTAAAAGTATCATAGTTTGCGAGATAATGCCACTTTCTTGTATTTTTCTTGTATGAAGAAAAACCAAAAACCCAAACCATGACACTTTCATAGGATTCATATTATTTTAAGCTATCTCCAATGTCCCGTCGGGTGTGGCATTTATAAGACATAAAATGGCATAATAAAAATATTTTCTTAGAGTATATCTGAATAGTTATGACTACGCTAACTCCAGTGTCAGTTTGGCACGCTCTTTTTGGGACTGTATAATAGAAAAAATATTAATTAAAAAAATAGCATGACTTCTTTGTTACATCCAAAAGTCGTAGCTAAATGTTTGTCTTATAACGCAGCAATGCAAATGCGGATATTACGCAAAAATAATAAACCTTCCAATTTGTACATCTTCCTCCGCATCCAAAAATAGCTGCTAAATAAACAAGCAGTCGTATTTAATTAAGCAACCTTATAACGTTTAGCAATCAATAAAACAGTGTTAATGGCCAAGAATAATTAAAGCTGCGTGCATTGACAATCACTGGCGAGCTATGACTGAAATACCGCGCTACCGAGTTCTGAATGAGAGTTATAATATTCGCGTTCACAACCAAAATAAACCAAAAGCTAACGGAAGCTGCTGGTATATTATTAGATACGACAATTCTATTATTTTTATTCGTAACACATCTTGGGGATCTGCTCGTAAATCTGTGGTGGCAGACGCTTCCACCTTTAATAGAATTGAAATAGGAGGAAATAGAAATTGATGGAATTGACTTAATGGTTAAGTGTATTTAAAACTAAAGGCTTTAGGATCATACTATCATTGATTATTGTCGTAATGTGAAGGTGTATTTACCGGCTCTATTGAATATTTTAAACACACTACTGTACAAATATTTTTACACGTTTGAAATTTGCTTAATTTAAAACAACAAAAAAACATAGAACCATTTTTGCGTTGCTTCCTAACAAGTGGCGAATAGCCGAAAACCTTCAAAATTTACAGCGATCAGACTCATCAAACAGTATAATCTGTGTAACAAATCGAAATTGCTCTACAATTTTCTCCTTGGGGCAATCTCTTTGGGTACTTGGTTAATGAATATTCCTAGAACTGATTATACAACTCCCCCATTTCATACCCAATTAACGTCGTTCTCGTTCAATAGTTATTATTTGTAATTCGACATTGTGAATCGGAAATTTTATTCCATTCATTCGTTCCATTCAGAGCTCGCGTTTCATTATTGTCTCGTGCTTTGAGTTATTGCCAAATTATTGCAAAATAAATCTTGTTTGGATTTTAAATTAATTGCGTTCATACAAATTAAAATGTTTCAATTATTATAGGTCTACTACTGGTAATCTGTAAAAAAATGTTGTAACTATAAATACCTACGCACAGAAAGTAATAGCAAAACAAAGACAAGTAAGTATCAAATGGTTGCCTTTATGTGATAAACTGTGTGTGGTGGGTACTTATTTTTTAAACAATAGCATGCTCGTTAAAGGTACAAAAATACATAAACTTTCAAGTAGACGCATAAAGCAGTTCTTCCTGAAGAACAAAGCAGACAACTTTGTTACTGGATTCATACGAAAAGATTCGATTTCACGACGTCCATGTCATTTATAAAGACCACTTGTTTGACTTCGCCTTTCAGCAATGCTATATCGCCATTATGACCGGTCGCATCTCTCATCCGCATCTCCTGACATTATTTATAAGAACCATTCTGTTCATTGTTTCATAATAAAGCATTAATTTTGTCAACGGCCTCAACGGCTGGATGCGTCTCCAATATTAGAACATCCGTTCCAACAAAAAATAAAGCAAGATTTGCGCGATGATTGCTGACGAGGATTATTTTAGCGATCGGATTGTCGTTTTGGCAAATGATTGTATTTATTTTGCGTTTACTTTCGGTCTTGTGGCACGTGTATTGTTTTAGCTGTAGTGCCGTATCATTTTGGGCGTTCTTAAGTTGTTATAAGATTCTAATTTGATGGAAAATAATGACGTCACTAAAGCTATAGTTATCTTACCTGTATACGTGTGTTAGGTATTAATGGATTTTTCTTTTCACCTGTCATTGCGTTAAAACAAAAATTCACCTGTCGCCGGATCTAAGAGCGGTATCGTATTGCAACACTTTTAAGATCAAAGCGAAAGCATAGACTTAGAATTTGGACTAAAACACGAAAGTAATGGCCGGAATGAGCGAACCAAAGTCATTATTGTTGAGTAGGTAATTCAAAACCAACACATGTGTCACATATCGTCCAGGGTTGCAGCACATGTGGAGAAAAAAGACAAAAATCTGTTGTCACTACTCTCTGAGGTACGAACAATGCTGTATTCAAATCTTGCCGGAGCACCATTTGATTCTCAACCTTGGTAGAATTAGATATGGTTTAAATTAGTGATACAGATACAGGATTTACGGGCGATTTCACAAAAACAGGGATGTTTTGTGATGATTTTTTGCTCAACCTTCCGTAACCTTTAGCCTGTGACATGGATTGTAGATTAGGCATATTGTTGACCTTTTTTGCTGTCGCTCCTGCACGTGTAGTCTTTATTTTTTGTCCGGCTTTTTGTTTTTGTTGATTGTACAAGATCTGCATGTGTGCGAACCTTTGGATATTGGGTTCGGGACTTAGGTAGCGGAGATTTGAGTTTGATGGTTTCGAATCCAACTTCCAAATGCTTGAATGCAGTTCATATAATGACATGGGAAAATCTGATAGATATAAGAAAATTTTGGTTCATAGTATGTATAATTGTATCGAAATAGTAAATATGTAAGCGTAAATGCACAGAGGTATAAAATGTAATCGAATCGAAAAGTTTAGATTAAAATTTTCGTCAAAAAATTACTCGCATCTAACGATATATGAATATGAAGAAAACAGGGATACCAATAAAAGAGACTTGCTCCAATTAATCTTAAACCTTTGCACAGTCCGTTACTAGTAACATTAAACCGAGCGCCACTGGTAAGTACATATCTGGCCAATAAATTTAGTCGGCCATAAATAGAACTATAAAAACTACACGATACAAGAGATACATTAAGACAATGTTTCGTATGCCCACAATGAGAACATTATGGTTTAATTGATCCATACAATCAGTATTCTGTTGGTCTGCACAGTGGAACAAAGATGGCGATTGTCTATAGCCCAGACGTCTGCTAACACTCGACCAGAGACAAAATGTCTTTGTGAAGCGCATGTAGGAGGCGCCGTCCGTAATTCAATACTGTTTTTGATCAGTTAGATTTTTGCGATTAAGAGGTATTTTAATAGGTGATATGGGAATTATGAGCTGTGTTATTCATGATAACTACTATGATATTTTTAAAAATAACAAAGCTAGGCTTGGTTATTCAGTTGTATTACAGGCAGATGTATTTCATACATTTAATTTTGATATAGAAGTTAATCAAAAAATATTTTAACCTGACCAGTTGCTTATAGCTTTGATACCGACTCAAAGAAAAATACCTTCACGTCTACAGCTACTACTGCATCATTTTAACATGAATTACCTGAAAAAGAAAATATTTTAAATTAGTATTCTATAAGCAACAAAAAAGGCAATAAATCAAGCACCCTCAGATATTCGACACTAATTCCAATAGTCCAATAAAATTAATGGACAATGCGCCCAGTGGGCACGACCCTGCGCCTACGCGGAAAAAAAAATGGCAAAAACGAAAATGTTTAGAAATTCGATATTTTTTCGTGGCCCAGATGTGCTAATGCAGTGCATGTGTTCGGTTAATCTTTCAGTACAATGCGCTTGAGTGCGCTACGATTCGTTGTCTTGTCTCATTTTATTTCTGGAATCAATTTTCTGTGGTTTGAACAACGAGATTGATCGATGCTGTTTTGTTTCTTTGGTTGGTTAATTTAATCAATTGTGTATTGTGATCAAGGTAATTATACATTTTTAGATGTTTTTTTAACAGAAAAAATCTATCGTGTTAAAAAAAGGTTTTAGTCACAATTTTATTTATTCAATATATGACTGTTTTTTTTAAACTTACTTTTTTACATTCGAACTCAATCGTATGGTGAACTCCATTTATCTCATAGCGTCATCAAACCAGATCATTAACCGTTAAAGGGCGTTCGAAACAATAGTTTTAATGACTGTAAAACGAACTGTCATCCGATATTTTCCGAAGTTTAGAGATAGTAAATCTCTCAACAAAGCTATAAAAATGGGGACACCAGCCCCAGTTAAAGTCATTGCTAGCACAGAATAATGTTGTCAATGTTCGGGATATTCAAATGAGGTAGGAAGATACAATGTATTCATTTCGATACGTGGTTTATCCTGTCTCTATTTACATTTTCTGTGCTCTTACATTGCGCGTTGTCAATATTTATATTTATATTTTTAAACGCATACGCCCGGATAGTATAAGGCACTGGGTTCGATTCCTTGTGTGACATATTTCCTTTTCACAAGTGCAATTTATGTTACCTTTTTTAATCAATCAAAATTTAATGACGGAGCTGCGATCTTCAATAAAGTCACTTTCGAATTCTAGTTATTTCCTACTCGTTGTTAAGCGGAAGTCCAAAAACAACGCGTTTCATTATTATTGTAACAGTTTTTTCCATAAAATTCAACTATCGTTCATGTAACTCCGTTATATTTATCATAAAGAGTTTTACGAGTTTACGCATCGAACGATAGTAAAATATTCACAGGATTACGTAGTACAGGGTAAAACCAGCAGTTCCACCATGTAGCTAGAAGTCTCGAACAAACCTATAATTTCAAAGTTTAGCTTGCGACTCTTTCTGAGGTGTACGTAAGTACTTATATGAAGGTCTGACTTAAAATTTGTAAAGCAACATCGAATCTAATAATGAATCTGTATCTCTGATATTTCGTAGCTAAGTTTATGCAGCAAAGAGTCTACTCCTAAAATCTCAATTGTGACAGGATGCAGGACTATGGACGCGTTATTGTAAGAACAATGTGTTTTCTTTTCATCGAATTTAACCTTTGTCGTAAAATTCAAGTTTTATCTTCTTTAAAATGCGTCACATAAAAAGTCATATACTTACATAATTCGCTACATTATGTTTTGATACTGCTTTCAAGCCTAATACGTTATATTTAACGTCCGCGTTGTAAAGATTAAGCCCCAGTGGTACAAATTACGTAATTGCTGGTCAAAATTTTATGAGTGTATTGATAAAAATAATGTTTTCACGAGCTAACCAACATCTTCGACACCGATTCCGTAATTAACTTATTCTAAATCAATCCTGGTACAATACTAAAGCAATATGTCAATCGGTGGGTTCCGTCAGCCATTTTTCTTTCTTAAACAAACAGACATCATGACGGGACGTGTTTACTTTCAACTGTCGAGAGGTGCAGTCAGCAAAATGGGGACTTTCGACCTTAAAGCAAGTTCTATAAACAATAACTGACCAGCTCCTGACATTGTATTGGAAATTCTAGGTTTTATGGACATATCATGGGTATTTGTTTGCCAGTTATTTTGATAAACCTGCTGCACTCGTTGTTTTGTATAGTTTTTAATACCATGTGATGTAATTTATACCAAAACACAATGTGACTTAAGGTAAATCTTATCTCAAAATGCGTTCAAGATGCCAAACATAATTGAAAAGCTATAATTAGAGCATCGATTTACCATCTCGAATCTACCTTGCCATACAAAACCCTTTCTCACACATAACAACACGTAATCTGAGCACGTGTTTCTGCTCATTGTGGATATTATAATGGGCATTTCCTACCAACGGGGGTCAAATGCGCCATGACAATTGTACAGGAAACTCTTTATTTTCTATCCCGCGACGCAGCGAGCGAGCACGTAGAATATACCTGATCGAAAGATATAAGTTGATATGATTACAATAGAATATAACGAGGCTTTATAACCAGTTTCAGAAAATACAGAAAGACGTCGACATAAGGTAGACGTGTAAATTACAACAGTTAGCCCCTGTTTCACTCTCGACAAATAAGCACTATTCAGTCATTCAAATATGGAACGTCATTTCGTATGAAATCATGAGCTACCTGCTCATGATTTCATACGAATGACTTTACTGGTTACTTAGTAGGACATTGTGAAACGAGAAGCTAGAATCTTGAAGGATGTTCCAAAAAATATTAATTTAAGGACCTATACCATATTCACAAGGGAAAGTCTTTAAATGTAAACAAACATGGCGGCTTAAATACCATAGACAATCTTTAGTGTTGAGAAAAAGTAGACGAATTTAGTCAATTGAACTGCTACAATGTACAATCGATTGCAATGAATGAAAAAAAAGATAAGAGAAATGATTTGATTTTACTTAATCAGTGATTTATAAAAAAAGGGGTTACTCACTAAAAGATATTTAATAACGTACTTACGTGAAAACGAAACGTTGGAAACTGAGAAGTATTTTAATGTTAATTTAAAGTTTATTTGAAGTTTTGACCCTGCGTTCTTTATAAGGTCGTCTGTCCATCTTGCCGGTGGACGTCCTACGCTGCGTCTTTGGTCGAAGAGTCTCCAATCTAAAACTTTCCTGCCCCAACGGCCATCAGTTCTTCGAGCTTTGTGCCCTGCCCACTGTCACTTGAGCTTACTAATTCTCAAGGCTATGTCTGTTACCTTAGTTCTTCTACGTATCTCCTCATTTGATTACGGTATTTATTTTCGTAATACACATGACAATAACTTTTGTTCGAGCCTAATGCATTACCTTGTCTATTGTGATGTTGTTAGGTAGTTTTCATTAATAGGGATGGGTGACATAGTTGAATATTGACTCATTAATATTGTTCGATTAAAACCAAACTCATTATGATTAAAAATATACTAGAACACAAGAAATAAAATGTTTTTTTGCGAACCTTAGTTAATTGATTTTTCACATAAGTTTTTTTTTATCAATTGCATGAACACGTAATGAACACTTATTTTAATATGGATTAAATTAGGTCCAAAACATTTAATGGTCCTGTTTAAGATCTATTTTTTTAAATAACATATTTTTCATCTGGAAACCGTGTAGGTGTCCGAAGGTTAAAATTATGCACTGACTCAAAATTAATTTTGTCTCACCCAATGACAAGCTAAAATTGATATTTAAGGCCTTTTAGTGAGTTTTTTTAAAGTTAGAATCTTTAACTGAAACCGCATCAAAATCGGTTCATCATACATACCTTAAAAACTGTAATTCATACTTTGAAACCTTTTTTTTTTCATGAAATTATACATTCAATTATATTATTTTATATAAAAAAAAAACTATGTTCGTTAAATCTTTCAAAACATATCATTTCATGAACAGTAATCTATCGAATAAATGCTACATTTAAACAAAAAATAATGATATCATTCCTTTTAGGGTCAACATGCTAGTTCGAATAACAAATTGAATCGATCAATTGAATGAAATTGGTGTCCCAACACTAAATTAAAAAATATGAAGTATTCCGTCATCTCTTTGTTTATGTCAAAATGGTGATATGTTTCGTACGAATCACGTTTTTGAGTGTAATTATGTGTGTTTGTAAGCAATTATCATATTTATATTGTTACGGCGTAATTGGTAAAGTTGTAAGTGAGTTCTGTAAAGAAATTTACTGGTGTATGTGCCGAGAATATTCAGATAATAGGGTTAGAAGGTTAGTCAATGGTTTGTTTACATTTATGGACTAAGATTCGTGAATAGGGTATAATACAAAACTATTAGAATGCTTCAATTGTTTTCAGTTATATAGCAACACGTTTTAACATAGCTCTAGAGATTTGGTCACAAGCCGAAGTACTTATGACGACTATGACCTAAAATAGCCCTCTAATCCTCCGCCGAAGGGTCCCAATTCCCCTAGGTGTCCAATCGAGAGGTAATCAAGTAAAAATGGGGGAATGGACAAAAACAAGGAGTCAAGAGTTTCCTACAACGTTTTTTCTATTCCATCTTCAAATGTTCGATTTCAGTTTTATTCTGAGCTATTCTACAACAATAGTGCTTCCTCAACATTCAATTCGTCCCCCGTAATTGTCGTGTAAGTGAACAATAAAACACGTGCTAAGCAAACAGAAGGGTTCTGGTGTCAAACAATGGGGCGAAGTGGAATCGTCCGAAGGTTTCTTTCGTCAATCAGATAGGCGTATGGTCTATGATATAAGAGAAACCCCCTGTGTATATTAACTAGTGGGACAGAGCTACGAAAAAAATTGAAAATAAAACAGAGAAAACGAACACTGTCGATGGCAAACAAGAAAAACGCAAAGGGAATCAGAAATTTCCAAGGAGCTTACAAGTGGAATCCATTTGATGAATTGATGTTAATTTCGCTAACAATTAGAATAAACTTGTAAGTGAAAGCCAAAAAAGAGATTAAGAGTAGCTAATTTACAATGTCACCCTTTAAGCAAAGAAGATGTTAATAGTAATGTAAAATTATCTAATATTTAGTACCACACACCAAAGACATTCCATCCCACTCTTCTCCTCGTTCGTGAAAGAAACGGAAGACCGTTGTCTAGAATGGACAATTTGCACAATGCCGAAGGGTTCCGTCTAAAGGGCACACGCTATTGTCACCAGCAATGAAGTTTATTTAGCATAAAAATTGGAATAAATTCATTCGGAGGGTGTGATTGTCGCGAAGGGTGATAAAGTACTTGGCGGTTGGAATAAGAATAGTTTTTTGTGACAAGGTCATCTGATCCATAATCTCGAAGACGAGTCAATTTGGATCCTCATATGCGTATGGTTATAAATTAGTTGAAAATATTGATTAACCATAGCAACTACTCGTATAGTTGTGAGAATAATTAAGATTTGTTATGCAATTTTATTTTTCTATTTTACTATACCAATAAACAATACACAATATAAGAATTGTATTTCCTACTATTAGGTATAGTATAGTACTAGGTTTGTATTATTTTATTAACAATAATAGAGTAGGCAATCCGCATGGAGCTCACGTGCATATAATTTTATGTGACGGTAAATTATAGTAATTAAAATGGTAAGGCGAGGCTGTTCATTACGTAAAAATCTAATGTTCATTTGATGAGGATAACTAGTAGTATTGTAGTCATTGATAACTTCTTATAGCTATGAACTATCAACTTATTGGAAATGGTGGCCGAAAATTCATATCGAATACTTGCAATCACAATAAAAAACTTCCTACTTTAAAAACAATTTCAACTTTGTAACAGTAAATTAGTTAATTATTGTGTTTAGACAAAAACACGAGTTAAATAAAAAATGATGAAAAATGTATTGTAAAATCATGGACTTCTCTTTACCGGTCCGCACACTGCACAGTGCTCTCGCATCACAAAACGCGGGACAAAATAAAAATCCCTTTCAATGTCTAAGTACGAACGTTATACAGCATTTCTATTACATATGTTATTCACAATGGGACGAACAAAGACGATGTGGAGACGTGTCGGGAATTAATAAAAAAATCGAGGGCAAACGTGGGGTGGGGCTATACCGTCGAGTCGGATTGTATGGTGATACAATGAGGAGTTACTACGTGCGCAACCTGTTTAATTCTGACGGATGTCTTCGGGCGATTTGTCTCGCAAATCGGTTGGGTGTAACTTGACAGCAACTTGGTACCAACGACTTGTTAAATATTGAGAATTAAAAAAATTGAATCTGTATTGCCTTGTTTCTTTAATGGGAATACTTAACGTAAGGTAAGTTCCTTGATGACTAATGAAGCAAATGTATTTCTAATATCTGATTGATATCAATGATTTAGGGTATTTAATAACTGATTTCTATTAAATAAGGCACTCAATTGAAATCATGAATAAACGGAAGATTACTTGGTTCTTATCTAATTCTACAATCAAACATGTATACGATCTTAACTCAATAAATAGTAGTTTAACGGAGCTCTTATAATGTGACATAGTTACTTATTGCGTCGCATCAAGTTGCGAAATTACCTCTAAACATCCTCGTAAACCTACTTTTACATGGTGACCAACATGACTGAGAACTTTTATAGTGCAGCTATGTAATATCTTCTATATATTTTGCTCTTCTTCAAGTGTAATAGTTATCTAAGACAAAAATGATATTACGTAATCAGGCATTATTTCAAAAGTTAACTTCTTGCGATCCCAGCGAACTTCATCCCACCCCGGCTCTGTCCCGCCCGGCTGACAAATCCAAGAAATCAGAAATCACTAAAATCGGCCCACCGGTTCTTGAGTAGCTATTCAGCCAAATCGGTTGCGCCGTTCTTGAGTTATAAATAGATAAACACAGAATTCACTAGATAGCTAAGAGCTTTTACCTCACACTTAAGTCTATACTTCAAAAAACATTACGGTTCTCATTAAATTTGAATCATAAACTAGTTTCTTCGCCACATCTAACCTTAATGTTTGATTTAACATAAAGTTCTTGAAGACAAAACCACATCCGATCGATATTTTTCGAAGCAATAAATTTGTTATTAAAACTAACCACATCTTCTCTTTACGACTACACTGTAACTTTGACGTTACCTATTTAGTATTTTTGTTTGGTTAAATAGTTACAATTTTTAATATTCCAAGCATCCGGGCTAAGGTTTATATTCGATTGGATTTACGACTGTTTTCATTGCAGGCACTGTTTAATATAAATATCTGAGGCGGTTTCCTGTTGGTTGATAACAGAAATAATATTTTTTGAAACAATTGAATGTTCTTACTAGTTTATAATACTGTTGATATCAGGCGTTAGTTTCTAGTTATCTTAAATAATGCAGCTTCTAACGTTAATAATAAACTTTATGCTTACAAGCTTCAGGACTTTAACACTTGCTAACATTCTAAGTGCTAGTAAAAGCTCGGCGTAAAGTAAAGTAAAGTATAAATTATTAGTAGATTCTTACCTATAGGTACCTACCTGTTCAGATTGTTACAAGTTAGACAGGCTTGGGTTTCAAGTAAGTAGGAAGATTTTAGAGCCAATGGTACTACGCTTTACAAAATAATATGCCAAAATGCCATTTTTATGATAAATAAAAAACTTAGCAGACTCAGATAATAATAATTACAGAGATGCTGATAAGAGACAATCTAAGGGAATTTTAATGTGATCGTTCCCATGAAAAAACTGAAGGCAGGCAGCAACCATTAAAACAAAACTTTAATACCTCCATCGGTATCATCCTAAGAAAAAGGAAATAAAAAACCCAAATACAATGCTTTAGAATGCTTTTAACACTCACAGTGTCATATTTATATTCATAAAGATGAAATAAGAAACCAAAAATTTGCGCACGGGCGGGACTTGAACCAGCAACCTTTTGGCATACCGGGCCAAACGCTCTTACCAATTGAGCTACCGTGCTGTCAGTCCGAACCGGCGAAATTAGTGGTTTCTTATGAAAACGTCAATTGCGTGACGCTTAGCGCCATCTAGCCGTCTGTTTATGAAACAGATGGCCCAAGCAGTCATTCTTTACAGAATAAATTCCTTCGCTATCTAATGCTTTTAACACTCACAGTGTCATATTTATATTCATAAAGATGAAATAAGAAACCAAAAATTTGCGCACGGGCGGGACTTGAACCAGCAACCTTTTGGCATACCGGGCCAAACGCTCTTACCAATTGAGCTACCGTGCTGTCAGTCCGAACCGGCGAAATTAGTGGTTTCTTATGAAAACGTCAATTGCGTGACGCTTAGCGCCATCTAGCCGTCTGTTTATGAAACAGATGGCCCAAGCAGTCATTCTTTACAGAATAAATTCCTTCGCTATCTAATGCTTTAGAATGCTTTTAACACTCACAGTGTCATATTTATATTCATAAAGATGAAATAAGAAACCAAAAATTTGCGCACGGGCGGGACTTGAACCAGCAACCTTTTGGCATACCGGGCCAAACGCTCTTACCAATTGAGCTACCGTGCTGTCAGTCCGAATTTATTCTGTAAAGAATGACTGCTTGGGCCATCTGTTTCATAAACAGACGGCTAGATGGCGCTAAGCGTCACGCAATTGACGTTTTCATAAGAAACCACTAATTTCGCCGGTTCGGACTGACAGCACGGTAGCTCAATTGGTAAGAGCGTTTGGCCCGGTATGCCAAAAGGTTGCTGGTTCAAGTCCCGCCCGTGCGCAAATTTTTGGTTTCTTATTTCATCTTTATGAATATAAATATGACACTGTGAGTGTTAAAAGCATTCTAAAGCATTAGATAGCGAAGCGACATCAATTTCCAAGTTGAATTTATTCTGTAAAGAATGACTGCTTGGGCCATCTGTTTCATAAACAGACGGCTAGATGGCGCTAAGCGTCACGCAATTGACGTTTTCATAAGAAACCACTAATTTCGCCGGTTCGGACTGACAGCACGGTAGCTCAATTGGTAAGAGCGTTTGGCCCGGTATGCCAAAAGGTTGCTGGTTCAAGTCCCGCCCGTGCGCAAATTTTTGGTTTCTTATTTCATCTTTATGAACCCAAATACAAAATAAGATCTTGTAAGTTAATAAACGCAATAAAACGCCGTCCAATGGTTTTCAACAGTGAAACAATCTTTCGTAATTCACCCGTAGATGCCTCACTTGACCATCGTAATCCCGAGCGCACGTCGTTAACAAATTGACACATTTTTACTGCTCAAAAACTGAGGTCATTAAAAGAAATTTAAGGTAGGAATAAACGGGTACCGCGGCCGACCAATTTCGACAAACAACAGATCATTTCACGTTAATTTACCACCTACTTAATTTAAAATTTTAAATGCGGCAATTTGGGCGTCAACTTACCGAGCAATACGGCAAGTTTAAATTTTTCGTTTATCGAGAGGCGGCGGGCAAAAAAGATAGCAATTAACAATTGTCACATGAGAGCCGGGGGACAGTTAGGCGATTTACTTGAAAACTTAAAAAAGTCTTTGTTGGAGACGGTAAAAAGGTAATTAACGTCCATGATAATAACAGCTCTTGTGAGATGTTTAAGAAGGTCAACAATTTTGAAGAACAACTGGCATTTCAGAATCCATACAACTATTGATTCTTAAGGATATTTAAGAAAACGCTTGGTTTCTTGTTATTATCATTTTAAGAACTCCATTTTTTATATCATAATTTAAGAAGAATTTAGTCCGGAACCTACGTACACATTATAAAGTAAATAAACTTACAAAAGCCTTCCTGAAATCTCCAGTGCAAAACTCATTTCAAATGCAAAAAAAAAAGATTACCTTAAGTTGACCTCCGTGACACAGAAATTTAATGGATCGGGTGTAAAGAGATGCGTCATTCCCTTGTTATGGCTAGAATTTAAATATAAAATTGCAATGCGGGAAATAAAAATTATCGACACCTATTTACAATAATATTATCTAACATGTAAAGTGGATCCATTTAAAATTATTCATTATTGGGCCTCAAAGTTGGTTTATTATGATATGATATAAGTTATGAAAAGGACTGCACGCTTTATTGATAAAAAAATAGTTAGTACCTAGTCAGAATTCGGCGTGGCATCAAGTTCTGAAAAGTCTTTAAATATAGGATAAAGCTCATATCACTCAAAATGAAGCAATATCCAATAACTATATTCAAAAGTAAAAATATAATGTTTTAAATCATATGCATCAAATTAATGCGCCTGACGCAAAAGCTCACCAAAACAAGTTTGAAATTTAATGATCTATTTCACACGATACACTAAAAATGCTTTTAAGTCAAATTAGATCATCAGCATCACTGACAATAGAAACATAATAAAACAGGGTCAACGATCTCCGAACTAATTTAATATGGTAATGAAAATGAATAAATTAAATATTAAGTCTGTGCTATAAAATTCTCCGGTGCATTTCGTTAGGAAGTAAAATTTTATGGATCCTTAGACTTTGGAATCGCATTTGTGACCTTTGGGAGATTACAATAAAACTGGCGATTAGTTCTTCCTTATATAGCTTATAAACGAACAAAACCACTAGCAAACGCAGTAAGGTTAAGTAGGTATCTTTATAATGAATAAGGTTAACTGATATTATACCTACTTAAATGGTAATCACAATCGATTTTTGATCCTTTTTTATTAACTCTAGTACCTCCCCTTAACACTTTCCTTATATATCATACCTACTTATAATTGCTAGTACCTAACTAATTAACTAACAGGTCGTCCGTCAAACCGATGAGACAGTTTTTTAAACTAAAAATTTGCAATTAAAATTTCAATTTGTCTACATCAAACCTTCAATCTTATCAACTGATCACTTCACATAGAAAAAACAATCAATGTTCATTATGATCACTCACTATAACAAAAGTTTTGACAGTTAATAAAACTGTTGCACAATCTTCAAACACGCGTCAAAAGGATACACCGCATTCTCCTTAGCAAGGGGCACAAATATAATAAAATATTTGATCCAGAACTGACCGTTACTGAACCACTGGGCACGTCTTGACATGTCAAAATTAAGAACGTTGTGCGAAATATTGTGCAATTTTTAAACCGGTTAAATATTAAATTACAATTAAACATTTAACTAACACTATTTTCTAAAGTATTTAAACACTTTTTTCTTAAGCACGATAGGAAAGTGGTTATAAATACTTTTTAGAAGATTCACGTTTTGATTAAAGTTTTAATTCTACATTGTAAGAGCTTTAATAGAAAAAACAATTACCTTCAGGTGCGTTATCATTGTTCCTTCCGCTGCTGCAGACATGAGAAAGAATCTGCTACGAAACCGAACGTCGAAACGCAAATAAAATAAACTGAACTACAAATAAACACAAATTGACCAATAACACAGGTTCTTTGGCATTATTTCCTGATGGTCTCCGTCCGTAAAAAAAAAATCACACACACAAACAAAACACAAATAAAAACAATAGTTCTATTCGATCACTCGGTGACAGTTCGATGCCGCGATCTCGGGCGTTCGGATTTGAATTTGGAACGCGCGTACGTCCGCCGATCGCGGGCCGCCGATACACAATGCTGGCAGATCGAAGCGAGCCGACAATACGCGCGCGCTACAATAACCGCCCCCCGCCCCCCGCGCCACGTGCGACAAGGACGCACCGACCTAATGTCACTGCCCTGCGAACAATGCCGTCCTTCGGCGGCCTTTGCTCAAATAAAATGAATCAAACACCATCATTTTACAGCAAATCCTCAAAACTTATCATAAAAACTAGCTGTTTCTACTAAAACAAGCATAGCATGCATTTAGAAACGCGTTTACAATCAATTGTCTATGCGGAATAACAGCTTTCATCCCGCGGAATCTATACAAAGCCATCAGCCCATCCTTCTCTAGCGGGCGATGTGTGTGTGCCCGAGCGTGCTCTGTCTCGCTCGCGCGCATTCTTCGCGGACTAGAAGAGGCGCCGTCCCGCTCTAGGCTCCGCCCAGGCGAACGTCTTTAGCTGATCGCACAGTGTGCGTACAGCGGTGAATAACCGGGCATTGTGAAATTTTCGCACACCACAATGATGCTCAGGTGGGTGTGCGCTGAATCTATGAGGGCGTTTAAAAAGTCAATACAATCTCTGTTACATTTGTATTTGTGCAGAAAATTTTCTTTCTTTCCACAAGCCGGCTGGGCGTGTTGTTCTATTGTGTCGTGAGGCGTGGCCAAGGAAATCGGTCTATTGTGTGACGGGTACGATTGTGCGATTGGCGAGTCCCATTGTTTGGGACTTTCTCACCGAACGAGTTGCGATTGTGAAATATGACGCCCGAATTATTCATATTTTTAGCTCCAACTTTGTCGTATGAAAAAAACGGACGGCTTTTAACAGCTGCGGGACTCCTCGCTTTATCTAATTATATCCCTTTGGATATTTATTTCCAGCGTGAAGATAAGAAATGCATGCCCTTTAAAGTAAATAGTTCGCTTTAATGTAATTAGAAATACTTTATCGTTGCTTAATGCATGTCCTGATAGGTGTTAAAAGTGTGCTGACATCTAATTAAGCTACCAACAAAAAATACTGTTGTAAATACTTGCAATAACATGGATTTTTTCTGCTATAAATTAATCTTTAGAAACTCCATGATCACCATAATACAATTCGTTAATCTCATCATAGTGATCTTCTTATAGTTTAATTTTAGCAGTGTCATCATTTTCATATGCGCATACGACATGCGATATGTTAATATAGGCACCTGTCGAGGTTTATGAATATTTAAACATGAACACAAAGCTATAACTTGGGCTCAACTGTTTAAGGCATGTGTGATTATCTAAATTTTACCAAACTAATTAGGAAAATTATATTTGTTAATCGACGTTTTATTTTCTTTCGAAATCAAATGCTCGCTCAAATGCCGCTCGTCATCTGAGACTGCTTCCATGATTTCTTTTAAGAAACGATAAAAGTTATCAGATAACGTTATAGAACGGGTAATGGTATGTTTTGGAGGTATCGTAATATTGTTAACCAGGTAATATCGTGACGTGAATAGCTGGTTCTTTGAACATTTAAGAAATATTTGAACATCGTTAACTGATTAATTAATTCGACTTATTTTCTGTAACAACACATTTTTAGGTAAAATTTATAACTGAGGCTTCTTAGCCTTACCTGAATAAGTAGATAACCTTTACCTTAGGTATACCTATTGGTATCTTTAATAACGTTCTTCCAGCGTCTTTAAAGGACAATATGACCCACATCCCAAGCGCAGGCGTGGGAGAATATATGTCTCGGGGTACCCCCCTCCCCCCTCCGTGTGGAGTATTATCAGGGTGGGGCACCCCCAGGCTTTTATTAGCTGTGTTTCCACGGAAAATCGCTTTTTGTGTTGTCGTTTAGATCATTTATGTAACAAGATGTTGTGATTAGTCTTTGTAATTGTAGAGGTGTATTTTGAGTGACAGTTTTGACATTAAATTTTCCTTGTCAGACGTATTTGCTTTATACAAGTACAATTTACTATATTAAGTTTGTGTACAAAATAATTTAAGAACAGAAATAAAATAATGTAAAAATATCGTTTCAGACGCGTAAGTAGATATTGCCTACCTATAACTTGTAATTTTTCTTCACTTACTTATAAAAAAAACGTGATTGTTAAGTAAATTGTTACTTAATGTATTAGTATTACCCATTTGAATGGAGATGAGTGTCATAATAATTGTACATTAAGTTTTTAATGAACTCAGTCATTTTATTTGTTTAAGTAAACATATTTTTGAATAATATAATTATGATATCTACTTACGCCAAGAAATTTTCATTTTAGCCTGCCCAAGCAAGATAAGTAGGTACATTATATAATATAAGTACCTACTTTCCTAACAACTAAACACAATCCATTAACCAAGAACTCTGTTAAAACAACATGTTCCCCAAATTCCACGATCATAATGAATTCGCAACAAAATGTAGCGTTTCAGGTGAAACACACCCTGAAGATTATCGGAGGGAGCGGCAATTACTTGATTGCTTCTGCAACTGTTCTAGGACCCAGTAAACGGGATGTTTGCGGCTCCTTCACAACTTAGTCGAGATGCTTGACGAGTACCTATATTTAGACCCCGGTTTAAATTGTTCTTCATTATATTTTTATATTACGTAATTTATAATAGTATTGGTCAGATATTGTTAGAATTTTATCCAAAACTTAGGGTTTTTTAAGAATTTGCAGATAATTTTATATTTTCGATGTAATAAATTTAAATTCTAATAAACACTAGATGAGCCATAATCATTAATCACTATACCAAGTAATAAAGTTCACCAGCAGAATAACATTAATAGAACCATCAACCGTGAGAGAAATCAACGTATGAATTAATGAATTCAAATTCAAATCGTAACTAAACATAAATCCACCTGCTAAATACCATTAAAAGCGCCAGAAAAAGAAGCTTCAATCCCAATATCCACGATCTTGTCTCACAGCCGGCTAATTGAACGAAAAAAGGTAAAACCTAACTAAACAGAAGCGGAAACGCCACAATGCGGGATTGAATTCAAAGTCTATCTTTAAATAGTTAGCGCGGACGCGTATATGGAAACCCTTTTAGCACTCGGAACTCCTGTACTTCTGAACTGTGGGAGGGATTATTCTTAATTTCAATACCTACACAAATTCTTATTTTAAAGAGGTAAGAAAATTAAGTCTCAAACACTGTATTGTATATACTTGCCTCATCATCTAAATTTATAAATAAAAAAACATTATTTAGCTATAAAAAACCCTCTCGAGATCGGGGTGCATTAGAAATCTGTATCGCGTATCTAATTGCAACTAACTTTTATGCTTTCTACAGATCTGAGTGAAGGAAACGTTTTTATTATTAAGCTTTGAACACTACACCGGACACCATACCCAAACCCATATCGCCAATTTGGATAGTGGAATGGTTTCCAGCAACTACGATGAATGCTAGCAAACCCTCCTGCAGCTCAGAAGTTGGCTCTGAATACTGCAAATGTTCATGCAATGTCCGTATACGCCTCACGGACGCGCAAAGTGACGCCAATTAGTAGAGAAGGTGCCTCTCCCGATGTTAGGCCTCGTCCGTTCGGTTTGACTAACGCGATTGACGCTCGGTACTAAATCGGTGCCGGCTC
Organism: Pyrausta purpuralis; assembly: GCA_963924145.1. Classification (NCBI taxonomy): domain Eukaryota; kingdom Metazoa; phylum Arthropoda; class Insecta; order Lepidoptera; family Crambidae; genus Pyrausta; species Pyrausta purpuralis. The sequence goes on from OZ001652.1 coordinate 14,587,164, forward strand.
CGTGCCGACAAAGTGGCGAGCTTAGATTTTTGATTGGGACTTACTGCGGATACAGATGCGAGTGGCAGATACGATTGTATGAATGGATCTTGTCTGGTATTGGTAGATCATGGCTAATATGTAGTATGTTTAAAAATTATGTGAGGTATTAATTAATTTCACGCAAAACATCATAATAATATCAAACTTAAAATGCTCCTGGGCACGTTTTGCGATGCAGTTGCTTAACTGTCAAATTTGCAATTTGTTTAGGGATTTTGCATGACATTTATAATATTATTATAATAAAACGACATTAATATGAATATTCGTATTATTGTTCGTTTACACTGAATCCGATTTGAGCTGCCTGGAAATTGAACATAAAGCATACGCAGCTTACAGAACAACAAAATAACTTGATTAATACTTAAATCGAAAATAATTCAACTCAATGGTGAAATATCTCTAAGTAATCACTTTGAAAATGTAACCAAAGATAGTATGTCCTTTCCTGTCAGTGCCACCATTGTAAAAGATGTATAAATGCATTGCTTGTGTATCGGTTATCATGCATAATTTAATATCCATTCCATAGCACTTAACGGTAGAGGCGGACAGGTTAGGCAAGAGTTGGAATTGCGTAGGAAATAGTGACGTTTCTAGATCTGTGCATATACAAGGTGTTGTTTTGGTCAGTTACATTCAACTCAGGGATGATAACATGAGTTATACTAATTTAAAAAAAAAATAGTTTTTAATTCTAAGCAAAATTTATACAAATAAATTTCGTCACAACATTTATAAAAATGGCAAAACGAATGGGGAAACTCACACCCTCGCGCGTAGTTAGCGCGTATCTACAAAATACTACGCAGTAGCTACTAAGCTACGAAGAGGCTACCTGGTGTTGGTAGTTTTGACTCGATCGCTGTATCGCATCAATAAATTGATTTTGTAGGTTTTTTCCATTTAAAAAAATGGCATCAGTATCCTTTGTACAGCCACCCCTGAGTCGCTCGTTGCTGACCAAAACAACACCCTGTATAGTACTCTAATGGGTAAAAAAGTTATATGACTGTACACAACACAAGGATGAGCAGGGCATATAGCGCGAAGAACTGATTGCTGTTGGGGCAGGAAAGTTCTAGATTGAAGACCCTTCGGCCAGACAGACAGACAACCTTATAAAGATCTCCAGATCAAACTGGATGCAGACCGCTAGTGATCCGTCGCTGTAGAGCCGTGGGGGAGGCCTATGTTCAGCAGTGGACATCCTTTGGCTGATAATGATGATGATGATGATGACACAACACAATAAATCTTACAAAAGGCTGAAAGAATTTGAAGATTTTAAAATCTGTTATTATTGCTGTAGACAGTTTATTATTGAGTGCTTTGATTAAAATATTTTACCAATATTTTTATGCGAAAGTTTGTGAGGATACATCTAGTATGGGTGTTTGTTTGACGTATTATAACTACTGGATTTTACAGAAACGTTACAATGATACATCGGAATAGCACATAGGATATAATCCATTTAATATTTGTAATATTACGCTAGATAAAACCGTGAGGAACCAATAGTTTACTAAAGTCATTCAGTTCAGATGCATGTAGAATTTCAGATCCATCTACTCCCGTCAAAATTAACTTTAGCAGATCATTAACTGCTTAGAATGTAACATTTTGATTGGGGTCGTGAAATTACACTTAAAAATCTATCTTAACACCAAAGCACTTGCAACCGTTTCCGAGAATGTGTTTCTAAAGCAAATAATCTCTCTCCGAAATACACATTCGTTTAATTCTAATTCACTTCCCAATTCGAAGATTGTTCGTATCTCGTGTATTTAATCCCCTCCGGCTTGATAACGGGTTCAATTTACCCTTCCCCTTGTTTTGTATCTTCCCATAACACACACATAGGTTTACTTTTGAGGTAGATATATCTGTGAACTTTTAATCATATAGGTACCTATGTGTTGACGCTGTGTTGAAAGGTAAGTACTTACCAATACCTCAGATTGGGAGAAATGAGGATATTTAGATATTTATTGAAGACACGGCCTTTATGTATATTTTTATTTATAATGATTTAAAAATAGAATTTCAAAAGACTATGACTTCATGCTGAAGCATTGCATAATCACAAATTGATATTCCTTTAACAGCATTGAAACCGACATACAAAGATTCTGCGAATCACAACCATAGCATATTCAATCAATTTACCAAGAATTTTCTTTCCAAATCAATATCTTTCATGTTACTCTTTACTTAGACGGGGAAACCATTGATTTGTTTGAGAGCGTAAACTAATAACGTTTGCTTGTGTTTAATATGGAAGTAATAGTGTGTGTTGATTATCATACTTAACGTGTACACGAAATATTTGATGAATTTTGATGGCATACTCTTACAAGCAAGTTGAAGCCTTTGATCTTTCGTACCGTCTTTCAATTAGAATGTTATTTAATTTTAGTTTCACTCTCTGTAATATGTGTATCGGTTTTGAGAATTTGCGTCGTGTTGCTTCCATGTTGAATTTGTGTGATTATTAAATTACAGACAAAAAGCTTTGGCTTTATTATTTTATCTTTATTCAATAATGTTTTTGGTGTATATTTAATGATGGAGTTAAGATAGATCAAAAATTCTTGATTATCTTATATAGCAATGTAATATTTGAACTAAGGGTCACAAGGATCGTAAGATTGAAAGATAACATTAGTAGCCGCGTTTTATGTTTGCTTATTAAAGGTTATCAGCCTTACATCTATGATAAGCGTTTGTATATTGACAACAAAATACTGGGTTTGCTATGTCTACAGGTTAATTATATCTAAACGTTTAAGGCCTGATTTTACTAACGTCAGATAAGGAATATTCCTTATCTTAAAAACATCACCTATTTGTCAACCATTTATGTCATTTTAAAATCGATTGTTTTATACTCAGTCGGATGAGTCATATCTGACGTTGGTAAATTCGGCACTTTGTGTCCAAGCTAAGAATTATCACATGAATACTATGTGTCATTGCGAGTGTAAGAATTGTTTTTTGACTTAAGATTCAGGTGATTAAGTGTGATACGAATAGCATAATACTAGTAGAATATATGAAATAAAAACTTTTATCGTGTCGTTAAAGTTCACCGCAGTAATTTAAATCACGTGGCCATTTAAAAATCTGGTGACATGAGCATCGCCTGTTCATTCACTTACTTTTTTGCCGTAAAACGTAAAAATATCCCTCGCCTCTTCTCAAACGGGCCATTAGGCGAACTAATCCTCATTTGTACGGCCGGTGGCGCCCCCTACAATATTTTGTCCTTATTTCCATCTAATACAGATGATGTCCGTTCACTTAGTGTTTTAAACGATGCTTTTACGGAAAAAAATAACCTGCCATTTCCATTTGGGGCACTTAGGGAGCGATTTTTTAAAAGAATTTATTACCGGTCCGAATCGTTCTAATGTGTTTCGGCTTTTAAAAATATCGACTTCGCTTAAAGATTGGATTTTTTTCGTTAGCGTTAATGATGTTAGACTAACAGTTTGCGATGTCTGTAAACGAGGAGATTGCTCATTTTGATATTTTACATAATCATATTTTTTAGGCACCTTAGCTTAGCTTTTAGGTAATCTTATAAAATTATTTTTAATTTCAAATTACTATCACAAGTTGTCAGTCACTTAGTAAAAACTTACATTAGACTTAAAAGTACCTATTAGTATTATTATTAAAAGCAGCATCGTCATAAAGGTCTCTAAGTATCTCTAGGAAAGAAACATATTACACGATAATCGTCTATCTCCCTAAGGCCATAATTAACGGAGTGTTTTACCATTCTTATAATATTTCAGTTCACATCCATTACAAAACAGAGTACAGGAATGTACAATATGATCAAAATCATATGATTTAATGTGCTGGATAAAAATTCAAATCGAAATAAACTAAAAAATATAATATTGTACCTACCTTTTTTGTCATCATGACCTACTCAGAAAATGTATGGATGTAAAATTTTTGCCCAGAAAAAAATAGCTCCGTACCACTGGGCGTAGCGTTCTACAAGTGGCGACGACAATAGGGCATTGTGCGGTGGGCGTGGCCCATTGTGTCCGTCGACCAATCAGGGCGCCCCGTTCAACAATAGCGCGCCGAATTGGAATGCCGCGCGGTTCTATTGTAGGATTGGCGACGTCCGCGTTCTGAATTTGAAAATTTGAATTGTTCTTACTATTTGTGACAGACATGACTTCTGAAACGTAATGGTTGGTGTCAATCAGTAGGTGTGCATTTTTTGTAAAATAATTAGTGAATGCTTGCTTTTAAATTATTAAAAAAGATTATATTTCAATATAAATAAGGTTTCATTATTTACTTGCCTACTTCTTATTAACAACAACAAATCAAATATCCCATGGTCTGTGGTGAGAAAAAGAGAATGTTTGAAAGATTATTATTTTCTACTTTACCCAAAAATTGACTGGCAAAGAATGCTTTAAGCATTAAGTCCGCCATTTTTGTTTTGTTTTTTTGCAATAAAGAATAAAATAAGAAGAATAAAATAAAATGTTACCAACTGTTTAATAATTCTGTTCAGGTACGAATGAACAAACAATAACCTTAATCAGTTGACTGAATGGCTATTTTAATGATTACTTGAAGTTTTTTCAAAATACGCACATTTGTAAATTTTTACCCGTTGGCTAACTATCGATTAAAAAAACAGCTTAAAGGCCCAATGTTTTCATCGTTAGTAATTGTAAAAATTTCGTTACCAACTTAGGATTCCATTTTTACAATTGTGTTTTGAAAAAATAAACTTAACCAATGGTTATACACTATAGCCATTCTGACATTTGATTGAGTTTTTTTTTTATCAAAGCACACACAATCGTTAATATTCAACAGCTAGCAACGACTTTTTACTATCACCTAAAGAAATTGGGTCTAAGAAAGCAAATGAATTGCCTAACACAACAGTAGAGAGGGGTCTGTGGAAACAATTTCCCGACCCCAAGCCTCGCTGTTCATTAATTAAGACGCGATAGGCCCGTGTCCGAGCCGGAAGCGATACGGTGTCGTCTACCGATCGCCCCCCTACCACGGCGGGTCAAGGAAAAGCGATAGCGATGCGTAACTGTCGCTAAAATGTGAGTCTCATGATACGTGTCACGAGGTGAAGAGTATATTTGCCTGCTTTTTTAGTGGTTTAGCCTGTTTTTTTTTTGTGGTAATTATTTTGCTTTGTTTAATAGGTATTTATCAGCTAGATTTTATTTAAAAATTGGGATATATCTTATCTGTATTTTAAAAAGAGGTCTCCTTTTTTAGTGTATTTTTTTTATTAAAAATCATTCAAATGCTTATTAAGGTCCTTTTTTCAGCCTTCTTCAGTGACTTGGCAATGTCTGAGGACTGCGCCTAATCACCTTAAGAGCCAAAATTTATGGCACCTCGCGTCGTCTTTTGTTTCAAGTGACGTCTTAATTTTTGCCATATGTGCAAACAATTTTGGCTGAAAAGTGCTTAAGCGCTAGATACTTCGACCGTACTTGTACATCTTAAATAGGACGAAAATTAAAAAAAAATAGCATTCTCAAGAACTAGTTACTTGACGCGTGGATTTCATTTAGTTACTTTAATTTTTACATTTTACCGTATTTGTAAACGCTGATTAAATTTCATCGCGAACGCTTTAAACCTATTTATAACCACCAAGTGTCGCTACCATTTCTTCTTTATCTTAAGTCCATTTGCTTGTGTCAGTTTTAATTAACATAAATTAATTGAGATAGCAAATATTAAAACAAAATAAAATAATTAAACCTGATCAGACGTATAAATAAAGTCGATTTCCGGATGATATTTTAAAGATATTAGTAGGTAAAGAACTCCTGTTTATTAGAAGTTAATAAAAAACATATTTTAAATAATAGGTATTTAAGTAGGTAACTTAATTTTCCTTAGAAGATCTGAGCGGAGATCTATCGGTCTACAATTTTTATCTGGGAATTTAGAATGTCGTTTGACCTTTGAGCTAAAAATAGATGATTAAATTATGAAGGTTATGTTTGTGCTAGAATCGAAAATAAGTGCATTATATTTTTGAAAGCTGCTATTTGGACCATAACACAAAGATCTCGATCTATGGTAGGACCCTAAAAAAACTTGTCATTTTTAATTCACTTTAACATTATAGCAAACCTCAAACCTTACACGGAGTTCCAATCTTCAGGTTAGTCTTTCTTGTTACATTTCGTATAAGCCCATCCACGCACACTAGGTTAAATTTTAAAAACTCCACTGACCATTTAAGTGTGATATCCCCTGCCCCTCTCGCCTATACTTCTTTAATACGTTGGCGGAGGACTACTATGAACGGCAGGGGTCTTGAAATTCTGGACATCGGGTTTGTGTTTTACCATTTTATCTTTTGCTGATATCTACGCTTTTATTGCGTAGGAAATAGGGTTGATTTTTGGATATTTGTTTTTTTTTAAGTTGGTAAGTAACGTTGCGGTGTTGTAAGTTATGTTAGCACCCCCTTTGCCCATACCACCACCCCCTATGTCTTGGAAATGCTTAGTCTTGCGCGTATAGATATTTTGTTTGCCTTTTATTCTGACGCTTTTATGTTGCGATGTATGGATGCTGTCTCTTTAAGATACAACGGCTTTTATTTAGGTGAGTGTATACGAATTTGTTTTAAAAGGGATTTTGCGGGGGGACTTTAAGAAAGAAATATCGTTCATTCTACGAATTTTCTTACCAAAGTTTAAAGTTACTTCAAAGTTTTCTAGTACAAAAATAAAAATAAAACACCAATCACAAACATTGCTCTGATCCCAAAGTAAGTAGCCAATGCACTTGCGTTATGTAAATCAGACAAAACAATGGTACTACCACACCCAGACCTGAGACAATATAGTAAATAATGATTTCTTCATTGACCCGATCGGGAATCGAGAACGGGACCTTGGAACGGCGACGACTTGAAACCCAGCGTGCTTAGCCACTACACCACGGAGGTCGTCAAAACAATAGTCTATTCTAAATTACTTCTTAGGTATTACCGATCTACTTGGCTATGAAAGCCAGTGATTTGATTTAAGAAATTCAAATGGATTTATATAAGAAAGACGTTATAAAAGTCACTTATGCAAATAGACCCACTTTTATACGACCCAATATAAACCCTACCACAGCTTCGAGAAAATTGTGGGCTAGTGCTGAGAAGAAGCTGCGCAACAAACTCAGTCACTATTGTCAATGCCTCTTTTTAAGGTTTGCAATGTTTGTTGTGATCATGCAAGTTCATACATGAATAAGTTCGTTTCTATAACACATTTAATATCTTAACTTTTCTAAAAAAAAACTTAAAATTGACAACATTTCGTTTTCTAAAAGGTACGAAAATTTAAAAAAAAAACATTTGAAGACTCTTTTACGCTTTATTTTTAAAGATATTTAAATGAAAAAGACTAAAAAGAACACGGGAGTCTGTCTGCATTTCACAGGTTACGCTTAACAAGAATTTGCTTTTGAACTTAGAGCTTGCTATCAGCTGTCATTTTGACATTTTAGTGTTGTTGTTTCCGGTGTTGTATTGGACATTATCGATAAATTACGATATGGTAAATTGAAGATGGTTAAAAAAATGCATTTGTTTTTTTTAGTTCAGATACGAAATATTCATCATAATTCCTCATTCGAAATATGATTGATATTTGTAGTTATGAGAAAATATTTGAGTACTTTTCAGACATGATATTAAATAAAAAGGAAGCTACGCTAGCTTTGTTTGTTTGTTACTGTTTGCATAACTTAAATCAGGTAATGTTACATAATAAAGAAAATTCAATACTAAATGGATATAGCATTGATATCGACAGCTTAATTTTACATTTGATACAGACCACAACACTATAAACGTTTTTTTTTTAAATCGAATATAGCAAAACCGTGACCTCTTGTAGATACTTACCTACGCTCTTTTAGAATAGAGAGTTTTTAAACAATTATTACTAGAGAAAATAATCATAAGAAATGAAAATGAAAAAATATGGGTGCCTTCATTTTAGAATTTCTTTTAGGATTTTTTAAAATGTTGCCAATTATTGCAAACTTAAGATTAGAATAACGTTTTCTATTTCACAACGCAACGATCAATCCTACGGGGTCGCATTTTTTTTTCAAAGTTAAACATTTAGAGCGTTCCCAAAGTTCCGAACCATATGTCCACACTTGAGTGAGACCACTTGAAATCAGATTCAGATTTTGTCATAAAAAAAGATAATTGCTTTGTCATGTTGGTCCGGGCTTGCATAACTGATAATAAATTAATTTGACATTTACAGCTTTGGACCTTTGAGTTGTAGATACGACATCCTGTGTGCAGATTGTTTTTGTTAAAATGATTGGGTCTAGCTTTGGGCTACAATTCTATTTGATTCATTTATCAATTTAACTTATAAAAGGCGTAAATGTGGATTTGAAGTATAATTACTTATTTAACTGCCTCGGTGTCGCAGCGGTAGGAGGGTCGAACTTTAAAGCGACGGCTGCGCCAGAGGTCCCGGGTTCGATACCCGGGTCGGGCCAAAAAGATGGACCTAGGTTTTTCTATCTAGAAATTCTTAGGGCAGCCCGGAGTTTGGAAGTCGGCGGTGTTTCACCCCCGAGCCTCGGAAAGCATGTAAAGCCGTTGGTCCTGCGGCTGATCTCTCTCCGGTCGTGTCAGATTGCTGTCCCATCGAGCTATGAGAGTGAAAGGAATAGAGAGTGTACCTGTGTTTGCGCACACACTTTTGCACTATGCGTCCCGCGCAGTCAATTAGTCGTTAGGACTGGCCACCAAAGTCGAAATCGGCTAGGGGGCTACTTATTTATTCTTTGCAAGCAAAATTTGTCAGTACAAAAAGTGAACTTAACGCCACCTAAAGGCTACTTTTAGACTAAGCAGTGATTGATAGTAATTATATGGAATGAAGATTAGTTCATATCTTTACTTATAGTAGAGAGCTGAAGAGTTTGTTAGTTGGTTTGAACGCGCTCATCTCAGGAACTACTGGACCGATTTGAAAAACAATTTTTGTGTTGGATAGCTTATTTATTTAGGAAGGCTTTAAGCTATAAAACATCACGCTGCAACGGGAGGGGAGGGATCAAATTCAAAACGCGCGGACGTAAACGCGAAGAACCGCTAGTGAAATTTAAAGTATTCTCAATAGGTAGGTACATTTTAAAATATGTTTGATCTTATAAGTACGAGGGTCAAACTGAAAGTTCTTAGAAAATCAAAAACTGATTACATTAGCCAGTTATTAGTTTTATTATATCTTTTCAAAATATTGTCCATTGACGTCAATACACCGCTGCATGCGATGGAACCACTGGGAAAAGCACTTTGCCCACTCGTCCTTAGGGGTCTCTTCAATGGCATCGCGATACGCAGCCACCGCTTCTTCAGCATTCATAAACCGCTTTCCTTTAAGTTTTTCTTTAATTTTTGGAAATAAATAAAAATCACAAGGCGCGAGGTCGGGGCTATACGGCGGGTGACCCAGTAATTCAACGTTTGATGTCGCCAAATAGTCGATCGTTCGCTTGGCGGTGTGCGACGAGGCGTTGTCGTGGTGAAGGAGGATCCTACTGCGAGGTCGTTTCTCTCGAACTTTTTCCAAGACAAGTGGCAAACAATTGGTAGTGTACCATTCTGCAGAAACTGTTTTTTGATCCTCTAACACAATTGTTGCGAAATGACCTATCCTTCCAAAGAACGAGGCCACCATTTTTTTTCCCGCACTTCGATCTCTCTTCACTTTAGTTGGCAACTCCTCGAAAGGAAACACCCACTGAGCAGATTGTCTTTTGGTTTCAGGATCATAACAGTAAATCCAGCTTTCGTCACCTGTTAGTATGTCGAACACAGCATTTGAGTCACCTCCGTTAAATCTTTCAATCATTTTACGGCACCAATCCACACGATGGAGTTTTTGAGCCTTAGTCAAATTATGAGGTATCCACCGGGCGCAAAGCTTCCTGACCGCTAAATGTTCGTGGAGGATTTTGTGCACTTGACTCATACCGAAGCCTAAGCTTGTCCGAATCTGCTGATAGGTCACTCTTTTGTCAGTCTCTATCATACGCCGCACAACACAGATGTTATTTTCAGTCGTCGCCGCAGAAGGCCGTCCCTCACGTACATCATCAGTGAGATTAGTGTGACCACGTTTAAACTCATTAAACCAGTTGTAAACAGTCGCACGAGATGGGGCTTCATCGTGAAAGGCCAATCGTAGTCTATCATAACTTTCTTGTTGACTTAAATGACATCGAAAGTCATAAAAAATCATTGCACGAAAATTTTCTCGTGTTAAATTCATGTTGACGTGACACAGACAATTTTCAATTTGCCGCCAAATCGTAAAACAAATGACAAATGAATGAAATATATACTCAGTAATATTGGCAAAGAGTTCTATTTTCAAATTTTAGAATATTTTTTTTATTATATTGTTTATAAGTGGCCAGTTCTAAGAACTTTCAGTTTGACCCTCGTATAGCGCATTAGTTGATACTTTATCATGATGTGTGTATTTATTTATGCAATAATCTAGGAGGTTGATAGAACACAAACACTTTGTTGACTTGACTGCGTGTGGCTGAAACTGAAAGCATAATCCCTCAAAGGCATTTCAATCCGGAAACACCAGGATTCTGTTTCAGTATTCTGTGCGACATTCAGCATTCAGGGTTTCATTTGTTATTGTGGAAAATTGTTTTTGGTTACAATAAATGCATTGTTATAAAAAATAATAATGTAGCTTACACATTTGTAACAAATAAGAAAATTTAAGACATGCCTTGATGTTTTTAATATATTAACTTGCTTTTCTTTCGGTATATCATGCTTTTTTTTGCCAAATCGTTTTAAGTGATAATATTTAACAGCCTCTTTGTAAAGATCATAGAATCAGGACAGCATTTTTTTTTGTAATAAAATATATCATATTTTAAATCAGCACCCGGTCGATTTTAAAAGTTGTTATACAACTAAAAAAACAGGTCAAGTCGCGCACTGAGGGTTCCGTGCCAACTTTAACTGAATTAGGGAATCCACTTACTTCCACTTAATAAAATACCACAATATTTGTGGACTGCAAATATAACTTTGTTTTTCATAGTGTTTGTATGAAGTATAAAGTTATGTTTGCGTTTGTTGAAAATGATACCACATTTTCAACAAACGCAAACATAACTTTGTACTTCATTCAAACACTATGAAAAACAAAGTCTCAAAAACTTCTTGTTCGATTCCGTCCAAACCAATTTTCGTTGAAAGTATTTGTTAAATTTTTTTCAAAATTTACACTCGCTTAGTTGAGAAACTTCTAAACTAAGCGAGAGTAAACATCTAACTAGAGGGGGGGGGGGGAGGACGCCTATTTAACCACTTTAATAGCGTCTAGCTACTTTAAAAGCACAATTGCAATTGAAGTAGGGAGATTCTGTGAGTAATAGGCAGTTTTGTAGTAATGATGTTGAATGACCTATGATATGTTGTTATACGTAAATATGTATTGTTGTTATACATACAGGATGTTCCGAAACGAATGGTTAACCTTGTAACTGGCTATAGGCCTTTTTATGGTTAATCTAATATCAAAATTTGAGCTTGGTAAAAATATCAGTTTCCAAGATTTTCCACTTTTTATGTTTTCTGTATATGTTGTAAGATTATAAAATTAATTGCAAGTTCCACGCAAGAAAGCTTCTATTATAAATTTAATAAACCGTACTCAATCCAGTACCCATCTTTTGATCAATCGCCAAATACACTTAAAACCCCATTGTCCTATCAAATAAATCCACGAAATCATCTTAAAACGTATAGCATTATAAGGGTCCGGTCAATTCCATTTTCAAATTAAAACGTATTTGATATCCAAATTCTGCTCATAAGCAAAGACGTCCGTCTTAAGGGTGCGTTGGGTATAAAGGTATAATTGCACCCTATCTAGGGTGAGATGGGGATGATGACGGGGGCTGTCTATGGGTTAATACGTCATTAACAGTTTATTGAGGAAGTTCAGTGATATTTGGAAAGGTTGGAAATTATGTAGTGAGATTAGTTAATTTGAAATGAAGTTTTTGCAAATGTTACAATTAATTTTAAAAAACACTTAGATTTTTAAGAATCTCATTGTATTAATAAGCAATAATGAACAATGTTCACATTAAGAAATGAAAACAAAGTACTCATTAAACAACTACACAAATTAAAAAGGAACTAGATTCTACAAAAAAAGTTGTTAGAACTAAAAATTTAATATTCAAAACAAAAAACATATATTATTCTTAGCTATACCTACGTTAACCTTAATAGGTTAAATCTGAAGCCACATGTATAAATAATAAAAATAAACTTTAAAAAAAAGTAAAAACCGACTTCAAAACCAAAATGCACTAAAAAGTCTTAAATAAACTCTTCACCATTGAAAGGAAAGGAATCCGTTTTAGGCAAACAATTTCTTTTTGGAGTCGGTGCTGTGATTGCTTGATGGTCAAAGTGATGGCACCGACTCCAAAAAGAAATTGTTTGCCTAAAACGGATTCCTTTCCTTTCAATGGTGAAGAGTTTATTTAAGACTTTTTAGTGCATTTTGGTTTTGAAGTCGGTTTTTACTTTTTTTTAAAGTTTATTTTATTTCTTCATTTTTAGTGATTACCTAAGAGCGGGTGGGGGGGGGGGGGGAGTTGCACCTTATGATTCTATTTTTTTAAAAAGCTACAAATTACCTTTCATAAGTTCCGTCATTATAATTACTGAACTCCTAAGCGTTAAGGAGTTCTACCATCAGCTCAGCCTCACAAGATGTTGACTTTCAGACGTAACAACACGTCAACATTAAGATTCTAGTAAAGAAACACTATACGTGCCTTTAAAATTTGAGGGTTTCCCTCGATTACACCAAGATCCCATCATCAGATCCCAAAATGGAAAAAATGGGACCAACTAAAAGGTACACCCTCTAAGTAGGCGAAAACATTTTTCGATTCGGTCGACAAACGACTGAGATATGAGGTAACAAACATACAAAAAAAAAAAAAAACATACAGTCGAATTGATAACCTCCTCCTTTTTTGAAGTCGGTTAAAAAGTTACACTAACACAATACCAAGTTTTCATTTTTATAATTGATTACTTCTTATGTAATTAATGATAACATAAATAAACGTTCACAAGAAAATGAAACAAAACGCATGAGTGATTCTATCGTGACGACAGAGGGTGGGAAGTGGGGAGGGGGAGGGCCAAAAAGTAAAAAATGGAAGAAGATGCGGAGGAAAAGAGCAGCGGGTCTTTGTGTGCCACCCCACTGTAGTAGCGTCAGCAGAACAGATAGGTTAGATAAAATAAATATTAGAATAATTTAACATCGCCACATTAATGGATTTGTTTAATTAATACGTTTCTTTGCAAAGTAACGAACCACTACCAGAGTCCAGACTACTAAAGTGGTGTCACCTCAATGTCAATTTAACTGATATGTACTTATGAATGACCTCACCACTCACACCCTCACCCACACACATACACCCACCTACACACACACACACACACACACACACACACACACACATATCTCTGACTACTTTAACTCTGCTTAATATTAGTTATTTCGTAAGCCCACTTTAAATAATAAATGTACGACGACGACTAGCTAGACGAAAGAGACTGAGACGCAACGATCGCGCGACATCTGCGCTGCTGATAATTTCATACATAAATGACAGCGGTAAGCCCTTCACATTAGCGCAACGGCGCTGCTGTCGCCCTAATGTGAAGGCGCACTTAGATCTATTCATGCATCTCAGAATCAAATCAATGGAAGGCACCAGAATGATGATTGAACCGGAGTCATTTGGTTTTGGTCACCAGAATCTGTGTCTGTGTATATGTGTGTGTGTGTGTGTTGTGGGTGTGTGGGTGTGTGTGGGTGTGTGCAGCTGACGTAATAAAAACAGTGTATTTTAGGTTTGTAAATTTTTAATTGTGTGAAAATAAGTTTTTTTTAAACATTTTCATGCTACCTTTATTTTTGAAAGCTACAAGGCTAATAAATAACGTTTTAAAAGCATTTCCGTTGACCGTACACAACAGATAGAACTTTGTAAACCTCGTTGCTGGGGAGGCGAAATTAAGAGACACTTTGTGTTGATTCATAAAGGAATGCACACATACATACATACATATTCTAGCCGTTGAAATGTGTAAACATAGACGGGGATTTAGGTATAGCTTGGTATGATATTGTCCTGTTGCCACACACACTTTGATAACAAAACACAGGTTGATTCTTTTAGGAATGGAAACTCTTACATACACACGTCAAAAATAAATTTGCGATCACTTTTTTTTTGGAACGGTAAATGGTACATTACGTATTATTGTTAATTTTAATATTAATATAATTGCAGAGCTTCCAAAATTACGAAAACAGACAACGAAAATGTATTCATGATACGGTTACATCAAAATAATTAAATACACCATGCTTGTGATTACAAACTTTTTGTGATTTATGTAGCAGTTGAAATGTGAAAATAGACTGAAAGCTCTTAGCTCAAAATTATATATTTTTACAGTTTGTATAGAACAACATTCACGTTTTTAGGGTTCCGTTGCCGAATGGCAAAAAACGAAAGCCTTATAGTTTCGTCAAGTCAGACAGAGTCTGTCTGTCTGTCCGTCCGTATGTCACAGCCACTTTATTCTTTAACTTTAAGTATCACACTGTTGAAATTTGGTAAGAAGATGTATCCTGTTTACCGCTTTAAGATTCTTATAAAAAAAAAAAAAAAAATGAAATTTAGAACTACATGAAACTAAAACCGTTTTTTTAAGTTAAACCTATACGTGTACGTAGGGTGTTTATGGATAGATCTTTTAAAATTACATAGAGAAATAACGTAGAGGTTCCTAAAACCATTTCCTTTAGTCTAACGTTTGATAGATAGATGTTCTCAAAGTGGTAAAACAAAGTAAAGCGAGTATGGCTTAGCGTCAGCAACAAAATTTTGTTCAAGTGTCCGGTCTCTGGCGCTTATTAAACTACCACTTATTAAAAACATCGCTTCTACTGACGACATAAAAACGGGCGTCAGTTCAAACAAAACACTTCGCAAGTTAACAGAGATTAGAGAATGCGACTGTTAAATAAAGTTTGCTATATTATTAACAATAATTAAATAATCAATAATCGTGTTTAAGTTAAGCATATAATAACTCTGACACTGCAACAGACTCAGGAGCAAAATAGGTTAATTTATGGCCAATTTACGAAGCGGTGGCCTATTAAAGTTGTTATCTTTGCTAATGGCATGTGTTTTAGGAACGTTCTTTATATTGAAAATGATTTAGGATCATCAAGGTTATCAAATTTCTTACTGCAGTATTTAGATGCTTGGTAAATTATAAAGGCAGGCTTAGCTTTTAATGAGCAGTTTTCTTGTCATTAGATGTGTCTACGAGTATCATAGAGAGATGGCGCTAGCGTCACTTAAGGAAATAGCTTTTTAAACTTTCGATTTAAGTATTATTACTCGTTTCAGAGGATAATTGCTTTTTCTAACGTAAATAATAAACAGTAAGCAATAATAATGTGAAGTAAATAGAGGATTTCGTCATGTCAAAACATTTTTAAAGTCCGTTATCTTTGCAAGTCCAATAATGTAAACAATCTTTTCGTAACTTTTAAAATAATGTCATCGAATAAAATTATTTAACTATTTTTTTTTCAAAATATCTCAGTATTCAACGGTGAATTACCTGTGTTAGTTGTGAGTTTTGTGTTTATATTATTTTAAAATTAATAATTTCCTTGATAAGGAATTTCAAGATTGTTGGCAATATTCGACTAGCTAAGAAAACTTTCTTAGCTAGTCGAATATTCTTTAAAAAGGACTTTTTCTTTATAAATCTAAGGGTCAATAACGCATTTTTTTTACAAATGCACTTTTTTCATTATCTATGGTTTTTCGTCGACGTGAATAAAAGTTTCCAAAGATATCCTTACGCCATCTTGTAAGAGCTGAAATGTCATGGGAGAAAACTGCTCATTGTCATAAGCTTATCATCTATCTTATAATAAGGTTGTCAAGTGGAACTTTTCGAAACGTTATCAATGGTTTAGAATAGTTTAAAATGTTTTTAACAGTCACAGTGTCATATTTTATATTCATAAAGATGAAGGAAGAAACCAAAAAAATACGTATCTTCTTGGATAACCGGGCCGAACGCTCTACCCATTGAGCTACCGTGCTGTCAGTTCGACCTTGCGAAATTTGTGGTCTCTTATGGATACGTCATTACGCGTGACATTTGTTAATGCAACAGTGTGCCGAGTAGTTACTCATTTCAGAATAAATTCAACTTGGAAATTGATGACGCTTCGCTATTGTTACGATTATATGATGATAGATCAAAATCTATCGCTATTTTCAAAAAACTGCTTAAAGAACATCTACTCTCTTCAAAATAATTCTATCTACTCTTATGTCTCAGTTTATTTCCTTTCATTTCATATTGGTTTGTGTATATATTATTATTATGTATGATTATTACTGTGTTGGTATATATATATAAATGTGTTATTATAAAGATGTATTTTATTTATTATCTGTTTTTATTTTTATATAATTATTTTTATTATACAGATATATTTCTATTCCAATTTTTCAGCTCTTCATTTTCATTTTCTTTTCTTTTTATGCACAAAATACCCCTTCCTATAAAACTCATAATTTCTTTACCCAAAGGTTGTCTGGACGAGATCGCTTATAGCGATAAGACCGCCTAAATTGTACATTTCCCTAAAACGAACTTGTAAATCAATTTATGTAATGTGCAATAAAGAGTTATCTATCTATCTATCTATCTATATGGTTATGATATAATGGTTACGAATGTTTTTAACACTCTTAGTGTCATCCATCAGGGATGATAATATGAGTTATGCTTATTCTAAAAAATGCTTTCTTTAAATTCTGAGCAAGTTTCATACAAGATTCACAACATTCAAAAATATTACAAAACTAATGGCAAAATTCGCACCCTAGCGCGTAGCTAGCGATTATCTACGAAATAATACGCCGTAGCTAGTAAGCTACGAGGAGGCTACCTGGTGTTAGTAGTTTTAACTCGATCGCTGTACCGCATAAAAAAAATGATTGTGTGGGTTCTTTCAATTTCAAAAAAAAAATTGGCATGTGAACAAACACAAAAAACTGTGTTATCAGTTTAAAATTGATAAACCAGCTGTAGGTAGGGTAGGTTGTATAATGAGAGGTATACCGTCAGATTTTTTGGTATTGATTTCAACCGAAAAATCATTAACATCATTAACGTTTCATCTGTCCAATATCTCTGTTAATTTGTTCTTACACTGATTCACACGAATGTCGTTTTAATCTGAACACATACAAGGGCCAGCACACCAGGTTACCCATTTTTGTTGCAAACTAGCTCTTATTACAACGGTATAAGACACCGCAGTGTTTACTTTGAAGTGATGTATCCGTACAATAACAATGTCCCGTCTTAATTAATATCCATCCAGTCACAATGAGCACGGCCGACGTTGGCATCCGTTTGTGGCTGACTTATGGCGAACAAAGTCAATTGTCTGGGTTAAATCTGGTTTCCAATAAGACTGGAAGAGGGTAGGCTAGTCGTACAGTGGAAGCGAAGCGATCGTGCTGTCAAGGACAGAGCTAAGGGCTCTGGCAAAAATGCGTTGTTTTTACGTTTACATATTTTCTAAATTCACACATATTCATAACATACATACGTACATTCCTTAACTTTATATTAAGAGAATTACTCGTTTTTTAGAGTTCCGTAGCCGAATGGCAAAAACGAAACCCCGTATAGTTTCTTCAAGTCTGTCCGTCCGTATGTCACAGCCACATTTTCTGAAACTATTAGCATTACACAGATGCTCAAAAGCTTGTATGTGGGGTCTATAGATAGGTCTCCTTAAATGTCGACGAGGTTCTTAAAAACCATTTTTTCTGAAAGTCTAAGTCTCCGTGGTGTAGTGGCTAAGCACGCTGAGTTTCAAGTTCAAGTCGTCGCCGCTCCGAGGTCCCTGGTTCGATTCCCGGTAGAGTCAATGTGGAAATAATATTTTCTATAGTATCTCGGGTCATGGTACCACCGTTGTACCAATCACACGATTGGTGTCCAAAATTCTTTTAAATTGCGTTTGTGAGTATACTCGTACACCATAATTATATATTAGGACAAAGAGTAATTGCGCATATCTATTATACTAGTTGAAATATAGTAGTAGGTATGATAAGTGGCTTGTCTGCGAAATCCTTTTTCGAATGGTCAAATTTGTCATTTGTGTGAGAACCTTAGTTTGTAATTATCCCATGGTATTTTCACCATATCGTATTTCATTTCTTATCTTTCAGTGTCCCCAATCCTTGACATAGGATAAAGGAAAGCTTAGTTCAAGGTAAGACGTCGCCTTTACTCAATTAAGCAGGCGTTACATTGTCGTTGTTTTTTGACCGTAAACTGTCATCTGTCACTTTGAAAGCACTTTATGTGTTTGTCAGAGAGAAATCTGAAATGCGTCTATCTGAGCTAAAGTTAGTACTCAAGTATGTCATGTTTATAGATTCATCTATTATCTTACTCATGATGGCAGTTACAAAGCATGAAGGGAAAATATTGGTTTTGCTTTTAAGGGCTGAAGCTTGAAACATAAAAAATATTTATTGATGCCTATATTTTATTAAGGAACAACTGTTTTGTTTAATCTGTCATCCTGTAAGTCTTATTGGATTTTACTTTACGGGGACAAAAAGTTGGTTCTATAAGATAGATAGAGTCATCAGTTGACCCTAAAGTATTTTTACCGACTTCAAAAAAAAAGGTAATCAGTTCTATATTTTGTATGTATGTGTTGGAATTTAATTGACGACCCGTCTGGTGTAGTGGTCGAGAAATCGCCTACTACGCAGCGGGTGCGGGTTCGATCCCCGCACAATACAAACATTTGTGTGCATGAACATGTCTGTTTTTATTGGTCTGGGTGTTTTCTATGTATATCATGTATGTATTTACAAAAAAAAAGTATTTAAGTATTATATCCGTTGTCTGGCACCCATAACACAAGCTTTGAGTAGCTTACTTTGGGGCTAGATGGCGATGTGTGGGAATGTTCAAAGGATATTTATTATTATTATTAATAATATTTGAGTATGTTGATCTATAAAGGCTTCCAAAAACGTGAGCAAAATTACATATGTGTATGTATGTTTGTATATTTTTATGTTTCTCCACGGATTTCTTGAAAACAAGAAGTCATAACGAGAAGATTCTTATTTAGTTCATTTAGGTATATTTTAACTTAGGGTGAAGTGTAAATATTATCATAATCGGTCCAGTAGTTTTTGAGATATAGGTAGATAACTAAAGATCATGAAATAAAAAAAATACATCAGTCATTAATATTACAATAGATTGTAACGGGATTGCTACCGTGTACCTGATTATTTTTGAATTTACGATATTTCATATGGTTACACCGTGACCAAGGCACTTGCAACAGTGCCTAAATATCGGAAACTCGAAAATAATAAGGTACATTGTAGCAAGCCCCTTTCTTATCTATTCTAATAAAAAAGGCTTCATTTTAACTAAAAGCTTCAAAAAACGATTTCTGATACCTGAACAAGGAATTCAACTTGGAAGTCCTTAATCAAACGCTCTCAAACCTTAATGAATCCTGTCCATTCAAACTGCCACCAAGTCCTTGCCATAACAATAATTCTTGCCTTTGTTTCATACTTGCCCTGAATACATAGCAATAATAGTATCAATTATAATGTAATCATTAGTGGCAATCCATCTAACTCCGGTCATACGACATCAAAGCGAATTGTTCTAGATAAGAGGCCCTAATGGATCCTGAGTTGCATTGTAAATGATGTCAAAAGCAACATCGGGGTTAGGGTTGGCACATTTTGTTGTTCACTTTTGAACAACACACCTTCTCCTTGCATCGTACTCCTCATTTCTGAGGGTCGTGATACTCCTTTCTGAGTTTGCTTTTGATGATGGTCTTCCATCTATTTCAGTCCTTGGCGTAGTGGAGAGCGGCGTGGAGATTAGCAGTGAGAATTTGATTGGACCATATTATTGGGCTGCATCCTCTGAACAACACTCATTGATAAAATAATCGTCTTTTGGACACCAATCACATACATTGCTCTGATCCCAAAGTAAGTAGCTAATGCACTTGTGTTATGGAAATCAGACACAACGGTGGTACCACAGCACCCAGACCCGAGACAATATAGAACATTTTGATCCCGACCGGCAATCGAACCCGGGACCACGGAGCGTCGACGCCTTGAAACCAGCATGCTTAGCCAGGTTACGGAGGTCGTCAAATCGTCTATAGTGTGTCAGTATGCTGGTCTAATGACTATCGCATTGCAATTGCTAGAAAAAGTGATAGAGACCTCTTGAGAGAATATTTTAAAAGTTTCGAAGTGAGTATTTACTTAAAAGCATTTGACAGGCTATGCTCGGTACTTCACTATGAGATCGAAAAATAAATGAGGAGATACTAGAAAAAAAAATAACGGACATGACCCTGAGAATCAGTAAGCTCAAGTGGCAATGGGCAGAGCACATAGCACGAAGAACTGATGGCCGTTGGTGCAGAAAAATTCTAGACTGGAGACCCTTCGAACAAAGACGCAGCGTAGGACGTCCACTGACAAGATGGACAGACGCCTGGTAAAGATCGCAGGATCATACTGGATGCAGACCGCTTGCGATTGGTTGCTACGGAGAACTGTGGGGGTCACATACATAGGTCATGTTAAGGAGTGGACGACCTTTGGCTGTTAATGATGATGATGATTTTACAGGGCTTTTTGGCAAATATGTAATAAAAAATAGTTTGGTGACTTTATTACAAGTAGTTTTATGGTTATCTATGTAAGTGTTTTATATCCCAAATCAATAAAAAATAGGCTATCAATTTCTATATTTATAACTGTGCATGCGCCATTTATTTACTCTATTAGCTGCTTCTGTCTTATTCGGTAAGGAAAATCAGTTATTCTGCCACATTTTTTTAGTCAAGTAATTGGATTGTGACTTCAAGATTGAAAACCCTTTGACCAAAGACGCAGCGTAGGACGACCACCAACAAGATGGACAGACGATCTTATAAAGATCGCAGGATCAAACTGGATGCAGACCGCTAGTGATCGGTCGCTGTGGATAGCCGTGGGGGAGGCCTATGTTCAGCAGTGGACGTCCTTTGGCTGATAATACTGATGATGATGATGAATTTGACTTAAATCATGTTAAAGTTTTTTTTCACCTTGCTGACATCCCTATTGACGTATCTGACATCCGCGTCTATACCGGGTGTTCCCAGAACGGGCGTAACTCGCGAACAACAATGCTCTCTTGTTGCCCGACTTATTCGAAACACCAATGTTCTCGTTAGGGGCTGAAGTTTTTTCATTCATGATTGGTATTTTTGTGTCATCTCACAACCCATGTAGTGTAACAAATCATAAGTACTTAATTTACTTCGTACAAGATAAATACTGCCCTTGGCTTTGCATTACTGAAGAACAAAACGCGAACACATGTTCGCGTTTTGTTCGAGTTCGCGTTTTGAGCAATGTCGTCAATCGTCATTGGATTTCATTATAATCATTTCCATCATCGATGTTCAGTTAGAGGATCATCGTGCCGTATTTTTCTGCTATTACATAGTTTGTGTCAAAACTTTATTAGTTCCTTTACAAATAAACTTGTTCTGAAATTAAGAGAAAGAAAGCATATAATATGGTAACATATATACATGTATGGTAAGTGTAGTTAGAAATAGTAGGTATATCAAAAATAAACTCCTGAAATGCAAACAACAATAGCACATTGTAGCATTGCACCGTCCATCTTGTATCTCTCACAATAGATCTATAATCTATGACCACTCATAACACTCATCTTTAATCTATGACATAACTTTATGAAGTGCGGTGCTATTAGCGGGCTCCGGCTATAGTTAACCTGTCACCTGTCACATCGCTCGCGAAAACATGCGCGCTGCGCGGGCGCATCGCTTCCGCTTATTATGCTCGCGCGCTTTGTTTGAGTTACTGTGGTGGGGTTAAAGTAGTTGTGAGGAAGTTTGGAGTAAATTAATTTGAAAATTGGTTTTGAAAATGATGGTTATTTTGATGAAAAAGTGTTGTCTAAATCCTAAGTTGTTTTCACCGACCTGAACGTATATCATATCGTCAGAATTGGATACAATTTTATCATTTTCATCTATTGAGGGCTTCCTATACGTGTGCAAAATTACATATATTTGTTGGCTTGCTTCAGGATTTCTCAAAAACCCCGGCCTTGCCATTGGGGCAGGAAAGTGCTAGATTGGAGGCCCTTCGATCAAAGACGCAACGTAGGACGTCCACCGACAAGATGGATAGACGACCTTGTAAATATTGCAGGATCAAATTGGATGCAGACCGCTTGTGATCGGTCGCTGTAGAAAGCCGTGGGAAGGCATATGTTCGGAAGTAGACGTCCTTTGGATGATAATGATGAAGATGATGATAAGATACAGCACTGATGTAAGTCATGCGACGCCTGTTGCATAGAATCTTCAATTTTGACTAAAGTTCTTATATTCATTGAAATCATTTGACGACCTCCGTGGTCGAGTGGCTAGCACGCTGGTTTCAAGCGTCGCCATCTCGTGAGGTTCCGGGTTCGATTCCCGGTTGGGTCAATGTAGGAAACGATCTTTTCTATATTGTCCCGGGTCTGGGTGTAATGGTACCACCGTTGTGTCTGATTTCCATAACACAAATGCATTGGCTACTTACTTTGGGATCAGAGCAATGTATGTGATTGGTGTCCTATATTTATTTTGTTTATGTCACAGCAGCCAAGCCGCCCCATCCTCACTGCAGTATTATCGGCTGCGCACACGCATAGCGTTATGAATTATTGTGATCTATTCTCAGAGTGCTCGCTTAAGAATGGCCGCGGTCTGTACTATGCATCGATGTATTGACACAAGGGAAAGGGCAAATTTAGAATGGGTATGCACTGTCTGTCTGCTACCGTGAAGATGTTTTGTTGGTAAGATGTTTTAAGGAATAATAAAGGATAATACAAATACTCGTTATATTAATAATAATAATAAATATGGGACACCAAACACATACATTGCTCTGATTCCAAAGTAAGTAGATAATTGCACTTTTGTTATGGAAATCAGACACAACGGTGGTACCACAACACTCAGACCCAAGACGATATAGGAAAAATCATGATTTCTTTATTGACCCGACCGGGAATCGAACCCGGGACCTAAGCGGCGACGCCTTGAAACCAGTGTGCTTAGCCACTACACCACGGAGGTCGATATTGTACGTTCTAAATGTTTCTTTGAATCATTTTTTGTCTAAAATACATTTTGAATCTACATTCGGTTGTACGTTGCATTACTTATACTTATGTTATTAAGCTGTTTGAACGCGCTTATTTCAGGAACTAATGTACCGACTTGAAAAATTATTTTTGTGTTGGATAGCTTATTTATTGAAAGAGGTTTTGGCTAAAAAAAAGCGGACGTAGTCGCGGGGGCGGGCCGCTAGTTTTAATAATTTGCATATAAATAAATGACCCGTAGCAATCAATAAAGCATTAATTTTTTCATAGAAATATGTAGCATGCACGGACAACAACACGTCAAGGTGAACACTGCGGTATCTTATGTAATTGTAATAAGGGCGAGTTTGCAACAAAAGTAGGTAACCTGATATGCTGGCCACTTAATATGTACATCATTTTATTTTAATTAACTGGAAGTATGCCGCTCTTTCATTGATTAAAGGTTTTTAAGAGAAAAAATCCCTCATAAATAGTGATTTTTTGATGACATTTCAGGACATCTCAAATCCATCATTCTTATTTTTATTATGAAACTACTTATTCATCATCGTATTATAACATAAACATTATTTCCCGTTACTCATTGGTCGTAAATTATGTCCCGGTCGGGTAGGATCGCGTTTGTAACACGAAGCGTTGTCATCCCTCAACGCTCATTATGCGATATTTCAAGCGATGCGCGCGCGCACTCAATAACGCTTTTTTCAGCAACCGGATGTGTGCGAAAACGTATGCGTTGTCACTGCGCGTGAAATCGGTACATCCGGTGTATGTGTAGTGAATAAGACAGATTTGATCCATTGTTTTAGTGATAATAATAATGTAGAAAAGAAATTGCCATTACCAAGCTTATTACAAGTTCAAGTAACTTTTTTATGTATTGATTTAATAACAAGTAATGTTTTATATTACTAGTTGACCCGGCAAACATTGTTTTGCATATATCAGGATTAAACTTTAATAATTAAAAATAAATGTTTATTTTCATAAAATAAATTTTAGATTTGTCATAAGCTAAGGGAAATTTTAATCAAGGTACAGTTAAAAACACTATAATTTATCAGTTATCGAGCGGGATGAAAAATGATTAAATTACTTAAATGCTACAAATAAATTGGGTTTGGTGATAAAAAAGTAAAAATTTAGGGTTCTATGTATTTTTAATGCCACATAAAAAATAAATAAAATAAGAAAATTCGTCCAAAAATACAAAATATATAAGGGAACAACCCTTATCACTTAGGGATATGAAAAAAAGATAGTATCCGATTCTTAGAAATATTGAATACGTATATAAAACTTGGTAGGAGTCGGTAAAGCCGTTTCGGAGGAGTTCGGTGACTAACATTATGACATAGAAATTTTATCAATATTATGTTTCGACGATGCTTTTGGTATATTGGTTAGAGCTCCTGACTATTACGCCAGCCGTCGCGGGTTCGAATTTCGCAAGGGGCACATGTTTGTGTGATGAGCACGAATATTTGTTCCTGAGTCATGGATGTTTAGTATGTATTTAAGTATTTATGGGTGACGCCCCCATCATAATCGTTATCTGGTATTCGTAACACAAGGAAGAAAATTCCTTACCTACTTCGAAACCACGACAGTTAGTGTGTTGTCTGATGCATATTTATTTATATTTCATTTATTTATTTATATAATAGGAGATATTATATTTTAAGATAGCATTAAGAAGTCCCATTTAAACTTTTTTCATTTGGCAAGTTTTCGTGGCAATAAATCTATCACATATTGTTCTTAACTGACAACCAAATAAGTCTATTCATAAATCTATCCATGTTACCTGTGATCGTCACACACAAACTTCAAAACAGTTTACCCACAAACTTCCATCGGATTCCATGTACAATGTTAGGGAACTTGTTGCACCCCGCCGCAGCGTGACAAATGTTTGCGATCATCACCCCTATTATTTGGGGAAGCATTGTTTTTAGGGTTGCCACATACAGGTATTGGTAAAAAATAGAACCATAAAATAGGCTGGTAAGCAAGTATTTAATAACCATCATCATCAATATCAGCCAATTGACGTCCACTGCTGAACATAGGCCTCCCACGGCTTTCCACAGCGACCGATCACTAACGTTCTTTCTGCATCCAGTTTGATCCTGCAATCTTTACAAGGTCATCTGTTCATCTTGTCGGTGGACGTCCTACGCTGCGACTTTAAGTATTAAATAATGCATATGTATTTGACATGATAAATACGTGTTGTTTTGAACTCACGATTATCTGCAATTAATAACATCTTTGAGTAAAGTTTTTTGGTAGGATTTTACAGCTGGAATTGTTCAAATAATTTTGAAAACTTTTGCAACAATAGATTGAAAGCACACAGTTTTGTTATTTATGTGTAACAAACTGTGTAAATATACTAAAATACAATTTATTTACAGCGAGCTAATGTACTTAACTGTGCTTTAGAATGTTTTTAACACTCACAGTGTCATATTTTATATTCATAAAGATGAAAATAAGAAACCAAAAATTTGCGCACGGGCGGGACTTGAACCAGCAACCTTTTGGCAAACCGGGCCAAACGCTCTTACCAATTGAGCTATCGTGCTGTTAGTCCGACCCTGCGAAATTTGTGGTTTCTTATGAAAACGTCAATTGCGTGACGCTTAGCGCCATCTAGCCGTCTGTTTATGAAACAGATGGCCCAAGCAGTTATTCTTTACAGAATAAATTCAACTTGGAAATTGATGTCGCTTCGCTATCTAATGCTTTAGAATGTTTTTAACACTCACAGTGTCATATTTTATATTCATAAAGATGAAAATAAGAAACCAAAAATTTGCGCACGGGCGGGACTTGAACCAGCAACCTTTTGGCAAACCGGGCCAAACGCTCTTACCAATTGAGCTATCGTGCTGTTAGTCCGACCCTGCGAAATTTGTGGTTTCTTATGAAAACGTCAATTGCGTGACGCTTAGCGCCATCTAGCCGTCTGTTTATGAAACAGATGGCCCAAGCAGTTATTCTTTACAGAATAAATTCAACTTGGAAATTGATGTCGCTTCGCTATCTAATGCTTTAGAATGTTTTTAACACTCACAGTGTCATATTTTATATTCATAAAGATGAAAATAAGAAACCAAAAATTTGCGCACGGGCGGGACTTGAACCAGCAACCTTTTGGCAAACCGGGCCAAACGCTCTTACCAATTGAGCTATCGTGCTGTTAGTCCGACCCTGCGAAATTTGTGGTTTCTTATGAAAACGTCAATTGCGTGACGCTTAGCGCCATCTAGCCGTCTGTTTATGAAACAGATGGCCCAAGCAGTTATTCTTTACAGAATAAATTCAACTTGGAAATTGATGTCGCTTCGCTATCTAATGCTTTAGAATGTTTTTAACACTCACAGTGTCATATTTTATATTCATAAAGATGAAAATTTTTCATAAGAAAAGACGTTTTCATAAGAAACCACAAATTTCGCAGGGTCTGACTAACAGCACGATAGCTCAATTGGTAAGAGCGTTTGGCCCGGTTTGCCAAAAGGTTGCTGGTTCAAGTCCCGCCCGTGCGCAAATTTTTGGTTTCTTATTTTCATCTTTATGAATATAAAATATGACACTGTGAGTGTTAAAAACATTCTAAAGCATTAGATAGCGAAGCGACATCAATTTCCAAGTTGAATTTATTCTGTAAAGAATAACTGCTTGGGCCATCTGTTTCATAAACAGACGGCTAGATGGCGCTAAGCGTCACGCAATTGACGTTTTCATAAGAAACCACAAATTTCGCAGGGTCGGACTAACAGCACGATAGCTCAATTGGTAAGAGCGTTTGGCCCGGTTTGCCAAAAGGTTGCTGGTTCAAGTCCCGCCCGTGCGCAAATTTTTGGTTTCTTATTTTCATCTTTATGAATATAAAATATGACACTGTGAGTGTTAAAAACATTCTAAAGCATTAGATAGCGAAGCGACATCAATTTCCAAGTTGAATTTATTCTGTAAAGAATAACTGCTTGGGCCATCTGTTTCATAAACAGACGGCTAGATGGCACTAAGCGTCACGCAATTGACGTTTTCATAAGAAACCACAAATTTCGCAGGGTCGGACTAACAGCACGATAGCTCAATTGGTAAGAGCGTTTGGCCCGGTTTGCCAAAAGGTTGCTGGTTCAAGTCCCGCCCGTGCGCAAATTTTTGGTTTCTTATTTTCATCTTTATGTACTTAACTGTTTTCTTGCCATGGTGTGTGTATACAGGCCCAGATAATATAATACAGGTATCTGAATAAAAATCAACAATGACCTCTCAGTCGTCAATAGCATTTTGTGTGACATGAAGCTGATGTTTTTTTGTGTTTAATTTTCGATAACTTTTGGTGGCAGCCCTATCCAAACAGTAGGCGTCGGGTAACAAGTCGTCCACTTGTTGCTCCCTCACAATGAGGGTAGGAAAATATATTAGTATTCAAAACTTACCCATCGCTGGCCTGACTGTGTGACGTTGATAGATGCTTACCTGTAAAGAAAAAGAAATATTAAAGAAAATAGGTGCTTGAGAATAGTTTTTTAACGCGACTGTCCAACAAGAATTCCTAAATTAATTTTAGTTTTGTACGTTTTTAAGAAGAGAGCGAATAGGCTGTTACTTGGCAGGCATGGTTCATCTTAGGCTACATTATCACTTAACATCAAGGGCAATTGACGGCCTCCGTGGTGTATTGGCACGCTGGGTTTCGAAGCGTCGCCGCTCCGAGGTCCCGGGTTTGATTCCCGTTTGAGTCAAATTAGAAATCATAATTTTCTATATTGTCTTAGGTCTGTGTGTACTATGGCATGGCTGTACTTACTTGGAGATCAGAGAAATGTATGTGTTTGGTCCAGTCGTGGCCAAAGGTCTGGCTTTCAAATTGAAAAAAAAAAAAACTAATAAACATGTTTGTACTACCTATAGTCTATAACAAATATTATTAGGAATCTTTATCGATTGAAAAATAAAGCATTTAGTTCCAGTGGAGAGTTTGTGAAATGTAACCTAAATCAATGTCTAGTTAAAACAACAATTTGATGTTCTAGTGATACTTTTTACCATCATGCGACTTTTTATCCCTCTAGTATAACAATGTATGGTAAAATAAAATACGTTAGTTTCTATTGTTCGAAATAGTATGGTTCTTGTTACTCCATGTATTTCACCATTTATCCCCAATAGATTTATCCAACAAACCTGCATTTTATGGAATCGGGTTATTCACCAATGGCTTTTGTGACACGCCTTATTGCTACGGCCCATTGAGAATGAGAAGCCAAAACGTTACTACATATTACTTCTTGTATCAGAGACACATTTTAATGAATACGATGTTTAATTACAGCAATAATAATTACAAATGCATCTAGCATTAAATTTTTAACACCTATTTCAAGTCCTTACGAATTAATTTGATAGTTTTTGAAGCTGTAGTACCTAATCAATTTTAAGTAAATTAACAGTTGTACACAAAATCGAATGCTGACATGAATAAAGATAGAAAAAAAAATGAATCTGTGTTTTTTTCTGCAACTCGTCCTAGCTCGGACTCTCGTCTTCGTAGGAATTAGTTCGCGAATAACCCTGCGAGCCATGTTTGCCAACACAATAGTTGTGGGTCGAACAACTCAATCGCGTGTATCCCCGTGTTTTGTCCCGCTCGTAACTCGTTGGTTTGTACCGAATAGCTCTTTGGGTTAACAGATAAATGCGATGTGTGGTACAATCACGATTACATGCTAATGTTGCGAATACCGACGTAAAAATCTTTTGAATACTTTATTTTATTGTATAATACGTTTTTATTTTTATAGCTTTTTTATAATTTTAATACATTATATCAAAATTTTATGAAAATAAGCTTTAATTAAGATTTAAAAAATTAGCTTTAAGTTTAATATTATTCTTATAAAATAATCTCACTTACATATTCTTTATCTTACTGATTTGATATTTTTGGTAGCAATCCCATGATTAACTAGTATAATTTAATAATCTTACTGACTTCAAAAGAACTTTTTAGAGCAGAAAAAAAATATATGCAGAGGTAGTCTAACAATATCAGTCACTTAAAGAATTCATGGACATTGTAGCTTTTATAATGCGTATCAGAGTAGCAATCAATTTTGGCATCTGTAATCTCTCGCACCAAACCAAGTATCATCTAGGCCAGCCTTTAATCTAAATCTAAGGGCGTCAGATCTTCCTAAATCCATCCAGGCTACGCCAAACTATACAGGGCGGTCCAGAGATGTAACCTGGCATGTAGTCAGGCATGACTCGTGTACTCTCACCCCACTTTACGACATCGTGCGCGCACGCAAGTGTCTCTGTCGAACGATAATATAATTGTCGACTGCGACGGATATTTATCGATTGGGTTGGATAAGTTCCGCCAGATCAAAGAATGAATAGATTATTGGAATGTGGGATACAAATCTGGTATTTCCTTTTCCAAAAAAAAGTTTTCTAAATAAATTCTTAAGAAAGTAACTGATAAAGTATAAGTCTTATCATAATAGTTAAAAAAGCTCAAAATGACATCGCGTTTTAGGTGGGACAGATTTAAAAAATGACAACTAAAATGTACTATTTTGTGAGTAAAATTTATTTAAATTTTTTTTTCATTTTTTAAGTTTAAAAAGGCCTACCTGAAACGCTTCGATATTATATTTATTACTGTTACATTCGTTCTAAATTATTTCTATAAAATTTTATTTATTACACGATTAAGCCCTTTTATAATTGATTTGGCTGTTTTAAATTAGTTATGCTCTATTTCTCGGGAGTAGCAACAGTAAAGGCCCAAGTAATTATGAAATTTATATTTGGTATGTATGCAACCATTGGTGGCACAGACATTTGAGACGTTAACGTGCCTATTATTTAAATTACTTTTCAAAAATTTGCAGATGAGTTTATGGGACAATTATTAATTTACAGAGGAATGCAGGTAGCTGGTGAAGTAAAATATTTTGCACATTATTTAATGCTTAATTAAACTCCTAACGTTGAATTCCTCATAAATAGACCCACCCCACTCCCACCTAGCTTTTATGATGATGTATTATATGGATAAAAGAATTGATAAGAATAAAAACTCGAATTCTACTAACCTAAACATTTTTTGACACTTACAACTATTAGGGTAGAAAACCTTTTACCTGCCCCACACAAAATCATAATTATGTCCCAATTGGGACCAGTTTTTTTACGAGAAGAGACTTTAGTTTTTTTGTTATATTCGGTATCTTTTATGTTATTTACAACATGCCCATAATGAGCTGTAAATGGTTTAAGCCGAATCATTAATAAAACTTCGAAATAGAAGGACATTAACCAATTTACAGCCTTTGCCACAGCTTACAAGGAATTACAAGGGATATTCTGGATTTCATTGCAATAGTTTCGCGTCTGTAAATTTATCTGGACAAGTAATGGATTGTAAAGTTAAACACGCTTAAAGGTTTGTAGAGTCATTCGTAACCGTTGGGGAGGTTTATGTCTGTTTGTTGGGAACGACAATTAATTAGAAACGGTGATTTACCAGGACTGAAGTTGAGCATTAGTAAAGAAACAAGTCATTGTTTTAATACTTCTTTGGTGGTGCAAATTATAATAAGATTTAATTACCTTTTTAGCGCTGTTATGTTGACACTTGAAAGTTATGTTTTTGAAAAAAAAAATGCTCTATAAATTATTATAAAATTATACAAATTTAACTCTGATTTTAAAGTAAGCAGCTTATGCACTTGTGTTATGGAAATCAGACACAACGGTGGTACCACAACACCTAGACCTGAGATAATATATATAATTTTGATTTCTATATTGAACCGACCGGGAATAGAACCTGGAACCTCGGAGTGGCGATGCCTTGAAACCCAGCGTGCTTAGCCACAACACCACGGAGGCTGTCAAACCGGAAGGCGATTTTGAGTATTCTGAACACCTTGTTCCACTTTTTCAAGCGGTCTTATACCTATTTCTTTATTATTTCGAGAAAATGTTATCCTACGGGGTTTCGGTATTTATGGGAACATTGTTATATATTTTAGTACCTGTAATTTCTTTTTTGAGCCATTCGTGATTTAACTTCTAGTCTAAACAAAATACAACGCATCCCATTTTTGCAGCCTTAAATTATAAATGCTTTCATCGCCTATATAGAAACAATGACGATAAGTTTGGTGTAAAAATAATGTATTATTATCACATTAAAATCCCAATATTAACATTCTAATTCTATCTACACTTCAAGAAAGCTTTTAAACTAATTTCATATATCCTTTACCGATTCCATCTCAATATTTCTTATTATCTCGCCGGCCGGATGTTCAAATAGATTTCAGTCTCAATTCAATTTATCCGAGGAAGTATAAATAAGTCGCAGATAATGTCTTTGTGAATCTGCAAATGGGGCGATTGTTTTGCGCCGGCGCATATATTCCACTACTCGTAAGTATCAAATGTATTTTTAAATCAAGCTGTCTCTGTTGCTCTAGACAAGATGACATTACGAGTGAAATGGATGACTATTATAGTTACTGTTTTTTCTTATGTTTACATGTCAGAAATGAGACCATAATTTCATCTACCTTCAATTCTCGTCAAAAAAATTTATCACTCTTCATCCTCGAGGACAAAAGGTGACAAAAGACAAAAGTTGAGAGAAAAGACTCGACTCGTAGATAACCCGATGGGGGTCATCAGGCTGCAGAGCGAAAATTTGAACACCCGATTAGCGGCCAATTGGTCATCCTAGCTTGACAGATTAATAGTGCGTGATGATGATTGATGCATAAGATGTATCAAGTATGACTAGTTATTATATGCAACGACCAAAACTAATGTTCCTTATTCTTCCAAATAAATGAAAAGAGATTGAACAATGATTAAAAAGTTCAAACTGAACAGCTGTCAGGTATAAAGAAAATTTGAAGAGAGAAATGAGAAACATTTGCTGGCTTCTTAAACAGAGTAGGGTTCTGAATGGAACTCCCTTTCATTGATGTGCTCCCGAAATAATCTGCGTGTGAGTTGATCCGCGGAGTTTGTGAAGCTAGTACCAGAGTTCTTGTTTTCGTGAGACATATTGAGAGAAGGGGGATAAGGGATTGTTCGATTAATTATAGTTTTCCATTATATTTTGGCATGAATGTAAAAGTGGCTTTTTAATATCTGTGTGTTTCCATACTTTCACCTCTTAGTAGTGTATCTTAACCTTTTTTTAAAACTATAATTTTGCTCTTAAGTCCTAAAGACTACTTCAATAGGAATTCATTGTCCTAATAACTCATCTTCCATACAAGAGATTCAGTACAGTGATATCCGTTCAAACATTGGATGTTGACTCAAAATATAACAACTTTTTATCATTCCATAAAAAGACAAAGCTGGTATTACAGATCACTGACTTCTGCACCGAACAGCTGACCTCATCCACTGAGATATAATACCTCATTAACACATACCCACAGGCTGACAAAATTACACTCACTCACTAGTTGGCCGAAGATCCATCGGTATTGAAATACGAAGAAAAGGACCTTTCATTCAGAGAATTCTCTTATCCAAACAGAGATGCAAATATAATAAAACCATAAACGCAAAAGGGACAGCATGTGTTCGGTTCGGTTCTTGGCAATTGTCCACCGGAAGGCGACTTTGAGCAAAAAGATGGAGTAGAATCGAAACTGAAATACAAAGATACTTCATTGAGTGAAGAGAAAGGTGGGTAATTGCCTTCGAGAGGTCAATTTATTAGTTTGAGTTACAACGGCAGGACATTACTGATATAATTAGATACTAAATCGACCAATGTCGTGCGATCATGAATGCACGAATACGGACAATTGGTTCGTTTACTTCACTTTGTGGAATACTTCAAGGCTCTATATTTAGTCCTTATTTATAATTACTTCGAATTATATTCACTTGGTTATAAGACTTTTACGTCTGGATCAACGCTGTTTTAACTTGATAATCATTTATTTTAAAACATAATCACTTCGATGCAGCAACAACAACAAAAGAGGTTACAACACATCGTAAAAAACTTTGAGAATTCCGAGTACGTATCAAAAGCGCATTGCGTCAAATCGCATGTTATCCTTAAAGGCATTTTGAGGCGTAATCAATCAAGCTTTGTCTGCCTCTTCTATGGAATTTTAAATTGGATTTGTGTTAACAATACACGGATTAGTCGGCTTGTACTTTGTCTGCTAACACATTATGATAACTTTCATACATACAATGTTCTGCTACTGTTTTGTTTGGTTGCCTATCCATCACCGATTGTGTTTTGTAAGCCCATTTAATATCAGACACATAGTCATCAATGTAAGTACTACGTTTATCAAAATATTGTTCAATCACTCGTTGAGTTGAGATACAATACTATGGTTGGTATTTTACAGAGTTGATAGCATTTGTAAATGGTTTATGGATTAAAGTTATAAATGCTATTTTCTGTGGTAATTATGGGATCTTTTGTGCTCAGTACATAATGGCAAAGTTTTGATGCAAATGTTGAAGTTTTTATACTCCAATATAGGATACGAGTATTAATATCATAAGTCAACGCTTAGGTTTGTATACAAGGAATGGAAATCATTTTTAGATTGAATTGAATTAATTTATCAGTACAGTAATGAGTTTCCGAATGAAATAGCTTTATGCTACTCGTACAAAATACAAAGTGACTTTTTAATCAGTACCTAAATTTTGTGTGAAGACTCCACTGATGAATATTAACAACTTTTAATTTTTAACGGGGGCAAAAGCGAAATCGAGAAAAAACAATCAGTTGTTCCATACAAAGTTCAATTGGCGCGCGGTCAAAATGTATGGAATAGCTGATATTTTTTTCTCGATTTCACTATTGCCTCCAAAGTAAAAGTTGTTCATATTCATCAATGGAGTCTTTATACAGAAAATTTCGGTACTGATAACAAAGTCACCCCGTATTTACAGTTATGTTTCACTCTAAAACTCTAAACTAAGAGTAACATGAGATTTAGAGTCTACATTTTATTTTACTTACTTACATTCTAGAATTATTGCACTATATTTCTGATATCATACCGATTATTGCTGCAGATAAGTACCAACAATTGTCATAAACATAAGATCATACGAACAGTAAAAAGTGCGGCGTTCGATTCTCGTTTGTGTAAGAGCTTTCTCCGATGTAAAATATTACGACGCACATAAAGACCCACAATGCGTTACAGCACTCGCTTCGATTATCTCCCGGGTTTGTCTGTTTTATTGCGGTACTCTTTTATTGCTTTTCGATATTATTTCGCGTATTTTTTTCTCTCGTGAACGGCTACCGAGCGGCGGCTGTAAAGGAAAAAATATCATGGATATGCCATAATTAAAATCTTTTTAACGCGTTTTTAAAGTAACGTAAGTTTATGTGATTCCCTTTTTATTTTCTTGTCCTTCAATTGATATAAGACAACATTTTTAAATAATTGTACACATTTTTAAAACATTTTTTCCATAATACAGTATGTTTTATATTGGACCTTTGATACATCACCCACGTATTCTACGGCAAATTTTAACGGTAAAATACTGGGCAAAGAAAAGTCGCAGTACTCACTCCTCTGAATGATTATTTCACTTTGCAAAACTTTCGGTGGTCATTGATACGTGTTTATTTTTATTGTGCAAAGTTAATTTCTAAAATGCTTCTCACTCAGAGAGGTGAGAAAAGCGACCCTTCTTTGTCTAGTATTTTACCGATTAAATTTGCCGAAGGAGACGTCGGTGAAGTGTCCGAAGTACAATCCATAATACAATGTTTATTTAACATTATGAAGATAATATGTTGGTTTATCATTACATTTCACCAAAGATGTACCATTTTTTTCAGGAAAATCACTTCCACCAAGCCAATCATTGTTAATCCTTATGCTGCCCACAGCTGCTACTCCAACCTGCCAAAGTTATGACAAATTATTTTTTTAAAAAAAAAACAGTCTTATCCATATTATCCTTACGTAGCCACGGCACTGTCCTCTACAATACCACTCAAACATATCGGGTATTTGAAAAAAAAATGTAAAAAAAACCCGCCCCTCCGTCCGTAGAGAGTCATAAAGTAGAGTAGACCTGTGCCAATTAAATATGAATGAACTGCCCTCTCATTACTACTAAAGTTTCCGAATAACCCTCTTTTTGTTTATATTTATTGTGCTTTTGGGAAGGTCAGAGCAGGGAGTATTGTTTTTTGAATTATTGAGCGTTTTTATAGTTATGTCTTGTGGTTTTTAGATACTTTGTAGTTTTTATTACAGAAACTTCAATCAGTAAGTGATTTATATGTTTCGTACAAGAGGATTCAATAAATATAAATGTTTGATTTGATTTAAATGAAAGCAATTTTAGTAATAGATCAGATTTTTATGAATTGAATACAAAAAACTTTAAAACTAAGAACCAAAAATTATTCTAACTCTATATTTCCTATAAAGAAATATATTAAGCTTATAATTACACTTTTATGTCATTTGGGTATGGATAGTAATTTTCTTTTCTTTCTATTGATACTTTAACCACAAAAGAGGACATTATTATTTTTATACTATAGACTTTAACCACACAAACAACCATATCATTACTATCATATTTTCATCAATTTAATTTCATACAATTTCCACCGACAATAAGCCTTACAATTAAAACTCATACAATCCAAAACCTGTCCTTCTAGCAAGTGTTCTTCTCATTTACCAATTTTTTTCAACATTTCTAAAATGAAAAATAGTCGTTACGCTCTAGGGAGTAAAGTTGGCAATGTCCTTTTTAGGGTGTAAAGTAAAGTCGGCCGAGAAGTATAAGGGTGTCATAATTGCGAGGTGAGACAAAGTCGCGTCAAAGGCATTGTGCGTGGTGACAGTCTCTTAAACATTCGAGTTGATGTCAACCACACTTTGTGGATAATTATGTCTCGTTGGGGGCTCACAATGCGTCTTGATAGTCGCGATCGAAATGTTATTTAAAGAAAGGGATCCGTACAATTTTGGAACCACCGAATTGTTAAAATATTTACAACCCTACATACGTAGACTCAAACTTTAATGAATTCCGAAAATGTATCTGTAATATTTATGGGTTATCGTATATTTGTCACAGAGCAAATATGTCACATTTTTGTACTCTCTATATATTCACAGTAAATTTGTGACATGCATTAAAATATGTGTTAATTTGTCATAGGTAGGTTAGGGTTACGGTAAATTTGTCATGATTACACATTTTACAAACTTTTTGCATAAATTAGTGATAAATTATATTTATTGTTTGATTTTTCCGCTGTCTTTACTGAAAATAACGACATAAAGAATTTCACAATTAATAAAATGTAGTACACATACTATTTTCTGTGACGAATTGTTTTTGTAACGAATATACCAAGGAAATATGTACGTACCTATCTGCTATTATGTTACGTTGAGTTGTGTCTTTATATGATGTTACAATTCAGATATTTTTTTTCCCTATTCTTGAGTGTTTTTATATTGCAGATATATTCAAAATACTTAGGCATTCACCGTCGACAAAAAAGCAATAAGTATCGAAAAAATAAAAAAATAACCATTAAAAAAGCATTATTTCGTATCGAAATATTAGACAGATAGCGTTTACCAGTACTTTTTAGGACATTGTGAACCGGGCCGTTGGTTTTTTATCCACCTTATGGATAGCGAAACAATTTGAATGATACGTAATTTTATCTAAATGCGAGAATCAATACGGACGGCGGAACTCTAAAACTCTCAAATTAAGTGTCGCTAGTGACAGTTGTTTAATAGCGGCCACGGAATCCATTTTGAAATCGTTAACTATTGTTGATAGTTTTAACTCAATATCTATACTAATACTAGCGGTACCCCGCGACTGAGTCTGCGTGTTTTGAGATTGTTCCCTCCCCTCCCTTTGCATCGTGATGTTTTATAGCCTAAAGCCTTCCTCGATAAGTAAGCAATCCAACACAAAGATGTTTTTCCAAATCGGTGCAAAAGTTCTTGAGATTAGCGCGTTCCAACAAACAAACGAACTCTTCAGCCTCATACATAATATTCGTATAGATTATAAAGCTGTTTGTTTAAGCGCGCTAATCTACTAATGAACCGATTTAAAAGAATATGTTGGTGTTTTATAGCCTACTTGCTGACCCAGCGAACTTTGTTGTAGCCCCAGCCCCGTTATTTTAAAAGTTTAGCGGTTCCTGTGAACCATTGTTTCGCCTCGGCCCCGTCCCGCCCTAGCCCCGGCCCTATCGAACAGGATAAAAAGTATCCTATGTTTTTCTCCTGGGTCTAAGCTACCTCCCCACCGTTTAGTCCCGGCTCCGTCTCACCCCATCCCCGGCTCCGTCTAACCGGTTAAAAAGTATCCATTATCCTTTCCCTGGTTCCAAGTTAGTCTCATCAATTTTCAGCCAAATCGGTTTAGCCGTTCTTAAGTTATTAATAGTGTAACTATCAAGATTTTCTTTTATATACATAGATTTGCCGAAGAATTTATTAGGTTATCCAACATCACGCTGCAATGGGAGCGGAAGGAGGGGGGGGGGGGGGGGGACAAACTTTAAACACACAGACGCAGTTGCGGGAGATCACTAGTCATTAATACACAGTAGTAAGTTGTGATTGGATCATATAATTAAATAATTATTTCCTATAATAGCTGTAGTTTTATTTTGTTCGTTAATTGGTGACAGACAACGAGAGCCTTTTTAACCAACACTATAAAGGAGGTTATGAGTTACTGTCATGCCAGGATGCCCTGAGGCGTTATGACAGCTTGTTGAGTTTTTGTCACTTTTGTAATGAAACGAATAATATTGTAATCACTAAGCGCAAGGACACACACAATAATTATTTTTGTATAAGCAGTTTCATAAAATAAAGACTGAAATATGCCAATCTACCAGTTACATGGCAATTATTATAAAGAACTCTATAGAGCAGTAATGTTATGTTTTAGCATTTGGATACAAAGGGCTTTTAATATGGCTTCAGTAACTTGTTATTTATTTATATTTATTAACCAACTTGTTTGTATGTATGTATATTTATCCGCGAATATCTCGCTTTCGGCCGAATCAATTTTGATGCGGTTTTCAGTAAAGATTTTGTTACACGGAGGAAAAGGTTTTGATAACTATTTTAGTTTAATTAAGTGCCTTGTAATTTAAATGTAACTAAAAATGACGGCAAAGATATTTTTCTTAAAAATTGAACCGCCTTCAAAAACAAACACTAAAAGAACTAAAATAACGCTAATATGAGAAACACACTCATTTAAAGTCGGTGCATGATGTCCAACTAACGGACAGCAGAAGTCTACATATGCACCGACTTCAAATGAGTTTGTTTCTCATATTAGTCCTTTTTGTGTTTTTTTTTAAGGTGGTTCAATTTTTATTGTTTAAAGAATTATTCTACCTACTCATCACCTACTTTAAGTCCCTTTATACTCGTTTACAATCAAATTAAATTTGTATGAAATAACTCCGAAAGCACCCTTACATTAAAATGGCTACCCAAAGTGTACGTAATTATTGAAAGCGAAACCTTTCACCTTCGCAACCGTATTCTTGAGGTATAAACACACGAGATTCCGATAGTATCGTATTCTTGATACCCCAACAAAACCGAAGTCAGACTTGTATAAAACTGAATGATTAATGCGTTCTCGCATTAGCTCGTGTGTACACCCCTTAACAGGGGCAGGGGATGTGGAGATAAGGTTGGGCCACTAAGATAGCGGGTGAGAATGAGCGGGGTCTAGAATTTTCTCAGGGAACTAAAGACTAGGACTAAGAGAGATTCAAGATTATCTTAATGACAAAAATGCATGGACAGTCCAGCCTGCACCAAACTGCTGTACCTACCTGTTTATTTTGATTTGTATCATTTTTGAGGCAGCTAGTGGTGACTGAGTTTGTTCTGGCGTTTCTTCTCAGCACTTGCCAAATTGTCCGTGTATTGTCTCGAAGCGCTAGTAGGGCCCAAAAGATAAGGAGACATGTTCTAGCCCCATACGGGCCATGATTGATATTACACTAATTATTAACATTCATAAGTGGCAGTTAGTGTCTTAAATTGAATAAATTATTTTGTCTTTGACTTTGACTTTGAGACTAAGATTATGGTCGTCCCCATTTAAGTTCTATCACCTAACCAAAATATACGAAACAATAAGAACGTAAATTGTCTCACATTCCAAAATATCATTATACAATATGTAAAAAAAAACCTGTCCGACCCGAAAGGGTCATAAAGTTGCTTTAATAACATAACCAAAACAAGTATTAAAATTAAGTAATTCACGATTTTTTTATCGGTTTTCAAAGACAACAATTTTAGCACCTATTAACCCTAAAACGGGGAAAATTTCAAAATGCGTTACTATCACTCCTGTCGCGCTACCTGCGAGTGCCGGCGCAACTCCACTCCTCCCGCTCGCCCCGTCAACCCCCCTTCGGGTTGCCATGTATGCTTTTTTTAATGTAGTGAATTTAGTTTTTTTTGGGTATATTTTTCTCATATTTTATGAAAATAATGACACAAATAGAACCTCATCAATCTCATCTCGATACCTAATAACACCTTAACGGGTCGGACAGGTTTTTTTTTACACACTGTATATGTTATTTTGCTGAAATTGAGTACGTTCTTTCACAAGTGCTTGGGTTAAGCATCTTAGTTAGCTAAATCTACGTTAAGTTCTTTTTTGATGACAGTATTTTTTGTTAAAGGTTTATGATGACAGCTGTAGTCAGCGCAACGCAAATAGGCATTATCTTATAACATTTTGCCTGCTAAAGAACCATTCTGCTGCATTGTACAAAACCACTGAACCGCTTTGCCTAAAAATAAATAAAAAATATTTTTACACATTTATTTATCAAATCAATCGCCATTTTCCTAGCTCCACTCGTCTTTAATACGTCAATCGATCTCAGGCTCTGCGAGCTCTCATTGTGCGGCTGATGAAATCAGGTAATGTGCTCAGCGGCTTATTTGCGACTACCCACGGTTATCTGGGTCAGAGGTGACTGTCATTCTGATGGAGATAATGGGTAACAAGATATTTAAATAATTTATAAGGGACTAAATTTATGTTTATGTTTACAGAGATAAATCTAAGTAGAACGCAATCGTACCTTTAGTTAAATAATACGTGGTAGCGTCTTGAAGTCCCTTCAACAAAGTCAACACTGTCATAACATTACTTATACGTAGCAGATTTAACATTTTTTTGGATTGATACGAGTAGTTCTAGGAGTAAAATAAATTTGTTTCAATTCATTGGATTAAAACTAGGTTTATTTATATTACAACTATTGATCTATCTTTCTACATCGTTAACATTTATTTATTTATTTATACTTTATAGCACAATAATAAAATTTTGTACAAAAGTTGGACTTAACGCCATATGGTGTTCTCTACCAGTCATGCCTTTGAGCTAAGCAGAAATGATTGTGGTACATTCCATTCTTCGTGTTAAAATAACACAAAATATTCAATTATATTTAAAGTAAAAATAAAACTTCAGGATTATTGTATGGCACTTTGTCATACACCGCGTCATAATCGGACTTACGCATAATCCCTCTTCGTGATATATTTAAATTCTACGTGACTTTCTTAAATGTTTCTCATTCCATATTTTTAAATTATATCCGTATGACAAATATAACATTGTATTAAATTAAAGTATTCTCAGCCCCTCACAATAAATTTTGAGATAATTGTTTTGTGTGGATGACTGTGTTAAAAATAAAACGTTTACAATTAAGTTTGATATAAAGGCATGTCAGTAAAATAGACAAATCTTTTTACGTTCAGTTTATTCGTAGATACTAATAACATTGATAACTTTAGTAGATATAATTTCGATTACGGCGTCTGTGTCTCATCTAGACACAAATAATGTTAGGTACTTACTAAAATTATAGTAAAAGTAAAGTTAGCCTGTAGCATCCCACTGCTGGGAAATGGCCTTACCTCAACTATGAGGTAGTTTGAGCCATACTCCACCACGCGGGCTCAGTGCGGGTTGGTGGAGGGGTGTTTGCAAGGCAAGCGACT
This sequence comes from Pyrausta purpuralis, assembly GCA_963924145.1. Classification (NCBI taxonomy): domain Eukaryota; kingdom Metazoa; phylum Arthropoda; class Insecta; order Lepidoptera; family Crambidae; genus Pyrausta; species Pyrausta purpuralis. The sequence goes on from OZ001652.1 coordinate 14,628,813, forward strand.
AACCCTGCTGTCAGATGTTATCAAGCTGCCCATAAGGCCTCTGACTAGGTTTAACGACTAATATCACCCGATATTAGCCGGGCCCAACGACTTAACGTGCCTTCCGAAGCACGGAGATGCTCGTGATGTACGTCACTTATATGGTCGGAATGGTCACCCATCCAAACACGGCCGCGCTGTAGGTTGCTTAACTTCGGTATCACTACCAAAGCGCTGCTACCACTGCGCTACGAGCACCAAAATATAGTTTTTAATAATAATAATATTCTCCTATACCAATTTTCCGTAATGGTGGCTCCTCTCAACAAAGATAGGCCAGGTACGAAGAAGATGTTACCTATAGTGCCCAGATGTGTTCGCAATACACAAGTGCACTCTCTGTTCCTACACTTTAATTAATTCGATTCCTCTCCTTCCGAGCGGTTTCAGAGTATTATCCAGACAGAAAAACTCAGAAACAAATTACAACCTGACCCAAGATTCAAACCCGGGACTTATTTGAGTTGCAATCAGGTAAACACTACACCAACAAAGAAGTCATGTAGAACGGCTTTTACCCACCCAATAGATACCAAAGTTAAAATCCACACAACAGTCAAAATACCTATTAGGCTCTATTAGGCCATAAAAACTGTCAGAATATATTTTTGGCTAAGCCAAATTATGTACATAATTTCATTTTATTGACATTTCAGTAGTAACTAAATGTGTATGCTCACACCTAGAGATATAAATAAAAAGCATCGTGACAGCAAGATTGCCAGGTCGGGTCGGGTTCACGAGCCGCATAAAACTGTCTTTAGTTAAATCGCCGATAAAGATTTCAGTCACACTTAATCGATACGCAATACCTCACTCGTTGGTGCGTATAATTTAAAGATAGTTTAGGATTTGCACGACTAACTGTCTATAACACGTGATACTCCCCTCAGACTTAGTTATTTATAGAAGCAAAATGCATTAAACGCCTTGCGATAAAGTAAAGTAGTCATCTAAACTTGGATATATAAAGGTTTAATACAGAAAGTTTTAAACAAACGAAAATAAAACGCCAAAATCCATGCGGAAATTGGCTGACTCTCGAAACAACATGATTTTCTCATATCAATTTTATTAAATGACACTTTCACATGCCAGATTTTAAAAACAAATACAAAATAAATTATCAGGTTAAGTATCATAAGTATTTCTACCATCGACAGAGGTTAATAAATGCTAGTATAAATCTAGCTTTTGGCCCAACCGTCGCCTAGTCACGATGGTCGCGGCGACCCGTGTTACAATTATAATAAATAATCGCTGACGTTTCAGTTAAATGCCCGTTTTATGGCCCCGTTTAGGGTCACGCCAACTTTGACGGATTGGACCACAGTGCGCTATGGCCGCTTCGGCCAATACGCAAACGTTTGTGGTTGTATAAAGTTGTTTAAATCCTAATTAAATGATACCTACGGCACAGTTATAATTATTTTTAAAAATAATTTTTGAACCCCTTGCTCACACTGGGTGTCTATTTAGAATAGATATATTTTCATATACGCTGAGTATCAGCATTTGACGACCTCCGTGGTGTAGTAGCTAAGCACGCTGGGTTTTTAGGCGTAGCCGCTCTGAGGTCCCGGGTTCGATTCCCGGTCAAGTCAATATAGAAATCAAAATTTTCTATATTGTTTCGGATCTTCGGGTGTTGTGGTTCCACCGTTGTGTCCGATCAGAGCAATGTATGTGATTGGGGTCCAATATTTATTTATCAGATATAACAATGAGAGATTATTCTGAGCATCTAAAAATACAGACTGGCGTGACTTTAAAAGTATTTCCAATCTTTGTTTTAAAGGTTTAGGGTGTCATAAAAAGTCTTTTATTTTGCAATAAATTTGTAACCAGCACAAATTATATACAAACCAAAACCTTGCACACCAACTCCCGTAAACCACCAAACATTGGCGCCAACGTTGGCTCCGGTGCATTCGCGTCAGTCCCACAATCAATTGTCCTCGCTACGACTGCATAAATTTCGCGCTCGTCCCTAATTAACCCTCCAGTTCAGCTCGGATCGTAAATCACTTGAGAATACCTCGTTGTCTTTAATTGTGCAAGTTAGTAAAAACAATTGAATCGCCTTTCAACTGTTTGCCGCTGGATTTTTGTGGTCATTTTTCTTGGTAGTTGGTTTTTGCTGTCATTGAAATTGTTCGTCTATTAATATCTTGAGGTAGAAGATGGGCCGCAGAACTGTATTTTATGTGTGTTGCTTACTTGGGGATAGTTTTTAATGATTTTAATTTTGAATAATATTTAAATATTGTATTGTTTATGATCAATTGAACAATCAAAGTAACTTAAAGCGTTTTTTTATGATAATTTTATTATAATTTGATCCAAAAACAGTCCTTAAAGTAATATCAATAATAATAATCGTCAATCACACATAAAATAACGCACTTACGTCTCCAAAAATAATGTGAGCAAACTCTCAATCCATAAAAGTCTCAGAGTCCATTGCAACGTTTTGTTTTGATCTGGCAAATTTGTGGTTTAAAACGTCCGCTCGGTATTTTATTGTTATAATAAAGTTTGGTCGAATTATTTGGCACTTGTTTTTGGGTGATTTGTGGCCACGAGTTTGGCGCCTCGTTACCAGCTGCATTTTAAGGGTTAATATTTGGGAGTTATTGTTTTAGAAGGATGGTTCTAAATTAGTGCTTTGATCGTGTTTTAACAAGGGAATTTGTTCTGTTCTTTGTAACTTATTTCTGAATTTACTTCCTGTATTTTTATTTTATTTTTGTAAACTTGTGAGATCGTTTGTCTATTTGTGTGCCTTTGTGGTATCCTTTTTCAGTAAAATATTGTCCTTCTTTCTTTCTTTCAACCCTTCCTTTTAATTTTTGCCATGTCAGGTGATAATGACGATTACAAGACGTTTGTAACGAAACTTGTTAACTTGTTGAGTAATTGTTTTAAAACAACATTAAGAGGGTTATTTGAGTAGAAAGGGTTTATTTTTAGAATAGTCATGTTAATTAACTGAGTACCTCGCTTCAAAGTCACTGCTAAAATGAGTAAAGGACTAAACTTGTTTTAAACATTCTTTTCATTTGCTTTGTTTGCATAACTTTAAAGCCCAAATCATGATGTTTTCAACAAAGAATTGGAGACGGCAAAGTCCAAAATAGCTGATGCGTGTAAAGCGACCACTTCACTTTATGAGATATTTTTTTCTCCTCGCGCCGTGTCTTATTAGAGACGGCAAAGTCAAAAAAATCATTTATTCTGAAATCTTAAATATTTTTCCCTACGTATAATTTTCCCCCACATAGAATTTATACAGCCCTGTTCACAAAATGCCAGACCGGAAAATTTGCCGGAATCGGTGAAACTGTCGGAAGAGCTAGTAGCTGAAGACTTTCGAAGACGAGATACCGGTCCAGTATTTTACCGAGCGTCATTCTGACTGCATGTTTCTTTCCGGATCCGGTGCAACGTGGACATCTTGTTCCGGTAGTTGGTTCACAGCAGGTTTGTCAGTCCGATATAGTAGGAACAGGGTCTTAGAGTTTCTCCAAAATATGCGCCTGCGCTCTCGTCATTGATCTCGACAGCCGCAACAACCTTGCTTACAAAGTTAGCCGTGTTTATTTCTATGCCGAGTATACAAATATACAGGGTGGTATATAATGGGACTGTTAATAGCGGCAGTTTTTTTGTTTCTTACCTAATGAGATAAAATAACTGTTTATTGTTAATCAAATAGGTTGATTGGAGAGGGCTTCACTTGGCTCGGTGTTTTACTCCAAGATCAAATCAGAAATAAGAAGATAAATAATAAATATCCTTTGGACATTCCCACACATCGCCATCTAGTCCCAAAGTAAGCTACTCAAAGCTTGTGTTATGGGTGCCAGACAACGGATATAATACTTAAATACTTTTTGTTTGTAAATACATACATGATATACATAAAAAACACCCAGATCAATACAAACAGACATGTTCATGCACACTAATGCGTAGTAGGCGATTTCTCGACCACTACACCAGACGGGTCGTCAAGATAACTGGAAGAACTAAGGTAACGAACATAGCCTTGAGAATAAGCGCTAAGAACGGACTGGGAAGAAGAGTTCTAGATTGGAAACCATTTGACCAAAGTCACAGCGTAGGACGTTAGACAGACGACCTCGTGAAAATCGCAGGTTCAATCAGGATGCAGTCCGCTTGTAATCGGTCGCTGTGGAAAACTGTGGGGAAAGCCTATGTTTAGCAGTAGACGTCCTTTGGCTGATAATGATGATAATGACAAAGGTTAATTTTAGTAAATGAGTACCAATAGTAAATGATGAAATAGCCGAGGATATGTGTTATATATCATATGCTCGGTGTTTCTCTACGAGATCGAATCATAAACGAAGAGATACGTAGAAGAACCAAGGTAACGGACATAGCCTTGAGAATCAGTAAGCTTAAGAGGCAGTGGGCAGGGCACATAGCGCGAACAACTGATGGCCGTTGGGGCAGGAAAGTTCTAGATTGGAGACCCTTCGACCAAAGACGCAGCGTAGGACGTCCACCAACAAGATGGACAGACGACCTTAAAAAGATCGCAGGATCAAACTGGATGCAGACCGCTCGTGATCGGTCGCTGTGGAAAGCCGTGGGGGAGGCCTATGTTCAGCAGTGGACGTCCTTTGGCTGATTATGATGATGATGATGATGATGTGTTATATGATAAATCAATACAGTGATCAAAGTAGCAACTATTCGCTGTGTGCGAAGTAGGTGGTTGGACAACTAGAACCGATGTCAGCGCTCGCAGTGACCAAGAAAAAGACATTGGCGAACTTCTGTACCCATTCTACTACCGTTCTTGTCACCGTGTATTATATTTAATAAAAATCGACACTATAGATTATCTTTACAGAATGAAATTCTGCCTCAGAAGCGCAGCGGTAGGAGGGTCACACTTTAAAGCGACGGCAACGCCAGATGTCCCATTTCGATCCCCGGGCCAAAATTATGTACCTGGGTTTTTCTATCTAGAAATTCTTAGGGAAGCCCGGAGTTTGGAAGTTGGCGGTGTTTCACCCCTGTGCCTCGGAAAGCACGTAAAGCCGTTGGTCCTGCGCCTGATCTCCCTCCGGTCGGGTCAGATTGCTGTCCCATCGGGTCATGAGAGTGAAAGGAATAGAGAGTGCACGGTAATATGTCCTGCACAGTTGGTTAGTCGTTGAGACTGGCCACAGTTGTCAAAAACAGCTAGGGGGACTACTAGAATGAAATAAATAGATAATACAACAGTTCACAGAAATTACTTAACTTTACAGCCAGCAATTTGTCAAGTCCGCAAGTAGTTCGTGGCGCTGTAGTCTTGCAAGGTTTCAATAATAGGAAAAAAAATATCAGCAGAGAACAAGCCTCTTGCGTGCACTACATAAACTCTTTTGCTACAAGTACAAAATTTCTCAACAGATAATCAGCGGCACTATTAAATTTGTATCAAAAACAACTTGCTTTCCTTAAACAGTTACAAGAATTACTTTAGAATGGTGTTGCAAATATTTCTCAGTTTTGGTGTTCTTATGTTTAAATACCAGTATAAGATAAGATAAGATAACTCTTTATTGCACACCAGAAAGGTTAATGACAAATTCACTTTGAGATAATGTACAATATAGGCGGTCTTATCGCTATTAGCGATCACTTCTAGACAACCTTTGGGTAAAGAAATAATGAGCTTATAGGAAGGGGTATTATGTGCATAATAAATTAAGACAAATTATGAATTTAGTAATAGATTATATTAGTATCTTAAAAAGATAATTATAAAATTTTAAAAAATGCCTGAAAGTATCGCACTATCATTTAATCAGTTTTTTTTTAATTTTTACTATATCTTCGCCTCGAACAGCTGTTACACGAGTCAAACTAGTGACACCCTATATAAATAGATGCGGAACTGTATCTTGATAAATACGGGGCGTGCCGTGACAAATGGTAACAGAGTGTTTTTACGTATTTTTAGCCGGACCACGTACTAATTGGGTGCGCAAACGCAACCGCGTCAATGCTACGTGTATTGACGATGTTTTCGTATAAGGTGTTAGTGTTTTGATACTGGTAGTTTATAATAAGAAAGCTATTAAGGTTGTTTTCGTGATCTGATTATTTAATACCTTTTTCCTACCTAAACTTTTATTGAGACGTGTTGTTTTCAAGCTTGTTAATGATGACAATGCCGATATAATACGATCTCAACAATTAAATTGCAAAATCAGATGCGTAAATTTATTGTAGTGTTTTGTCATTTTCTATGTTAGGGAAATATCAGGTTTTATGAATTGAATCAAAAGTAAAGTCTCATACAGTTTGGATTCTAAAAAAAATATCTCTAATCGAATTTTCTTATTCGCAAAAAAACACTGTTTTTGCTTTATCAGGGTCACTGTTTCTATGCATTTTGATTTCTTGCGTGCGTAAGTTTTTTTAAACGTTTGGATATATATATTTTTTCGGTGAAACTCTAAATCGAATCTTGAGGATCGGGGCCTAGAATGTCTAAAAAAACCTAACAAAGTATATTAAAATAAAACGATTGTATTATTTTTGTTGATCAAATATAATCATCATCATCATTATACTAAACCAATAAACTTACAAAACTTACAAAGGAAACAGCGTATCTATTAACTGAAGTGCATCAAAAGAATCGTGTAAAGATTAATATCCTGAATCTATAACAACGATACTATCTTGACAAAACGAATGAGAAACAACCTATAGTGATGTGTACGGGCTTTATCGATATTCTTTTTAGTTATGTCACAATAATTAGAATGGTAATGACATTTTCATAAGACAAAATATCGATACTGTCGAGGATTTACGCACAGTCAGCATTGCATTGCATTATAAATACATTCTTTCGATAAACGTTACAATATAAGTAAATAAAAATGCGACGAAAACACACCAATTGTCCTGGTTTCAAATGAAAGGTTATGTTACAAATACCACATAAAAATCATCGGGGGGCGTCTCACATAAAAACAATGATTAAGAATATTTTCGACTCTCACAGAGTTATTTTGTAGTCTGATAAGAAATAAGAGACCAAAAATTACGCACGGGTGGGATTCGAACCTGCAACTTCTGGCAGACCAGGCAAACGCTCTTTCCGATTGAGCTACCGTGCCGTCGATCCGACCGAACTTCTAATTTCATCTTATAAGAATTAATAAAAATATCCACGACTACGGTACAAATGTTCCTGCTCATTGCATCCAGTAAAATTCGAACCCGCGACCGCTGGCATAGCAGTCAGGAGCGTTATGCAGTACGTCAAACGTGTTGTCAAACAACAATACAGTTTCTCAATTTTTAATTATTATCACTGCTATTTAACATATACACACATAATTTGGCATGTAAATGTAGTTTACTTTTATTTTTGCGATATTACTAATATTGTTCCGATTAGTTGTCTTGTTTTTAGTACTTTCATCGATAGTCAAAATAGGTTACTAAATATTTTCACAACACTACAGACCACGGCGTTTTGTCTTTACCGAATTAATATTGTCAAATCGTAATATTTTTAGCAATGATTAATTTTTACGATATAGTATTCCGAAGTCGATTTCGATGTTGTAAAAGAAACAATTTATCATACAACCGATGATGTTTGTGTATTTCCTGAACATAATGTTACAAATTAGAACATGTTTTGCTCCGGAAGGAAGACTGAAAATTTTCGTGCGTGTTATAGAAAAAACGACCACAATTTTTCACACTTATTTTAAAAACCGGCTAAGTGCGAGTCGGACTCGCCCACTGAGGGTTCCGTCCCAACTTGAACTTAATTAGGGATCCACTTACTTCGACTAAGATAAAATACCACAGTATTTTGTTGACAGCAAATATAACTTTGTTTTTCATAGTGTTTGTATGAAGAACAAAGTTATGTTTGCGGTTGTTGAAAATGTGCTATATCTCAAAAACTACTAGTTTGATCCCGTCCAATCAAATTTTCGTTAAAAGTATTTGTTATGATCTATATTATGTATTTTTCTCAAAATTTACACTTGCTTAGTTTAAATAAGATGAGGGGGGGGGGGGGGGGAGGACGCCCATTTCACCAATTTCGAAGCGTCTATCTCGCATACGTTAGACATTTAGAGAAAATGGTTTTAAAACCTCGATGTCATTTTAAAAGACCTATCTTTAGACACCCCACACGCATAGGTTTGACTAAAATATTTTTTTTCGGGTTTAGTTTCATGTATGGGAGCCCCCGCCTTAAATATCATTATTTTTTGGATTTGGATAGATACATCTTCCTACCAAATTTCAACGTGTGGTGCTAATAGTTACAGAATAAAGTGGCTGTGACATACGGACGGACAGACAGACAGGCAGACTTGACAAAACTATAATGGTTCCGTTTTTTGCCATTCGGCTACGGAACCCTAAAACATGAATCGTAAGTAGTAAAATTCCTAATACGATAATAAGCGTTTACGTTCTTTTATAAAATAATAAATAGAAAAAGTTAAATAACAATTTCGGCTTATTTATAACGTAGGTAAATAACGGCATGTGATATTTATACATGCTAATTTGAATCAATTTTCAACTCCACACAATCCTGCCACCAGTAATAGTTTTCAAAACCCATAGCCCGCATACTGGGTTATAGTAATATTATACATTTGTATGACTTTTGTTCACGTATTAATCTAACATAGTATAACATTACAGGTAGCTGGGGCGATAAAATACTAAAATTGCCACTTAACTTTATGGGCAACGACGTTGTGTCTTTTCTCTATGGGTGGCCCGCGGTCTATTTTCGTCTACGGCAGACAAAACCAACATAACACTATAAATAACGAGTTTTCGGACAATTAATATTGGGAGCTTTGTTAAGCGCTTGGATTGTTTTTATTTTTGGGTCTATTTTGGTCAAAAATAATTGATATAGTCTTAATTAACTAGTGTGAGTGATGACTTATTTATTTGAAAACTAGTCAACAATTTAGAGTATGAAAAAAAGTTGTTAAACTGACAATTGACAGAGACGAGCCTGTTAAAAAGACGTATTAGTTTAGAATTTGTCGACCTTTGGCTACATTGTGTGATGGTGTGTAAAACGAAATTAAAACTTTTGACAACTCATTTTAACCCGATGACATTGTCATGTTGCTGTCTGTCAAATTAGAACAAAGTGATATAGTAAAGAGAAAAATATATATTTTGTAAACATTTTTCTAAACAATGAAGAAAGGCAATCAACTGTTTGAGCATGGGCTGCCTGTTTTTTTCATTCATTTATCCTCAAAATTAACATATTTTTAGTATATTTATTTGACATATTATACTTCTTGTGTATAACCTTTTTGAGTGTCATGGAAAATTATAAGTCAATAATAAGACACTTGTATTTTAACAAAATCCTTCCCTAAACTACTCATCCGATGTAGATCACTAAAATTTATCGCTTTTCTCGTAAATAACTATTTCCTAACTGTAACTTACAATACAAGATCGTTAACTCGCTCGCCAATCGCCTCAAACATAAACAATATTGATTTAAACTTACTTAGAGTGGCTATCACAAAATATGACACCTGTGCCACTTTGTGTACTCTGTAAATTAATGAAAATGACGATTCTGGAAATGAATGCTATATTTTAAGAAGAAGTTACGATCTGAGTCTGAACTAGTTGGTTTAAAGTACTCATAAACAAGATATGTACGAAATAACCTAAAACTTCTAAGATATCTTTTGGTGCTTAAACACAGCAACTGTTTAGGACTGATTGAACAAGGAAAAGTAAAAAAGATTTAACTGTAGAATAGGAATGAATTGTAGAATAGCGCAGACGTCACGCGTAATGACGTATTCATAAGAGACCAGAAATTTTATACACTCGAACCGATAGCACGGTAGCTAAATTGGAAAAGCATTTGGCCCGGTTAGCCAGAAAGTTGCTGGTTCGAAACTTGTATTTTGCTCATTGATCGGCTTTTGGAAACTTGTATTTTGCTCATTGATCGAAGGCGCAGCTTAGGACGTCTGCCGTTATAATGGATTGACGACCTTATGAAGATCGCAAGGTCACACTGGATGGAAACTACTAGCAAACGGTCGCTATGGAAAACCATGGTAGAGGCCTATGCAGTCAACGTTCTTTGTCTAATAAAAATAATCATGATGATCTTGTAGTAATGTAGATTATTATTTACTGAGATCAAGACTGCGACGTTGTTGCTTTAATAATAAATACATAGATCACGAATACAAAATTAAACGTATGTGGCTACTTTCCATAGTTACCATAGTACCCAAAATTCATTCAACAAAAGGCATCATACCCTTACCATTGCACCAATATCTTTCAAATCTTAACCTCTCAAAATACACTTAAATACAATTTTAGAAAACAGTCATCCTGAATTCCTGCCGAATTGTCCTTTTTTTTATCTGCACATTTACACACTACCTCCATACCAATCAGAACAAACGCGCTTCAAGCACATTTCTTTTAACCGATCCATCAGCTACTCAAGCTTTATAATCTGCAGTTATTCATCTAACGTAAACTAAAATGTACACGCAACACTTGGCTTAGGCCCGTGTTGGCTTGAAACACCAGAGTGATCTGAGAAGTAAAAAAATAGCTTAAAAAAAGTAAAAACCGACTTCAAAACCAAAATGTACTAAAAAGTCTTAAATAGACTTTTGACCTTGTAAAAGAAAGGAATCCATTTTACACGAACAATTTATTTTGGAGTCGGTGATGCTTGAGATGGTCAAAGTGATGGCACCGACACGACATGACACGACACCAAAAATGGATTCCTTTCCTTTACAGAGTCAAGAGTTTATTTAAGACTTTTAAAAGCATTTTCGGTTTTTACTTTTTTTAAAGTTAGATACCTAATTTGATTTCTTATTTTTTTGTGATTACTGGAGGGGGTCAGGGTGGTGGGGGTGGTTGCACCTTATGACTCTGTTCTTTAAAAAGCTACAAATTACTTATCATAAGTTCTGTCATTAAAATCACTGAACTCCTAAGCGTTGAGGAGTTCCACCATCAGCTCAGCTCCACACAATGTTGACTATCAGACGTAACAACACGTCAACATTAATATTCTAGTAAAAAACAGTATACGTGCCTTTAAAATTTGAGGGTTTCCTTCAATTACACCAAGATCCCATTATCAGATCCCGACTTGGAAGCAATGGGACAAACTAGAAAGTATAACCTCTAGGTTGGCGAAAATATTAATCAAATCGGTCTTCAAATGACTGTGATATGAGGTAACACAGCCACAAAAAAAAAACATACAGTCGAATTCATAACCTCCTCCTTTTTTGAAGTCGGTTAAAAACTAAACAAAATAATAATAATATGCGCAGGAAAAACACACCAATTGTCTTGCTTTCGCATTTAAGTCATTTGTATCCTTGTGTCACGAATACCAGACAACGATTATGACGGGGGCGTCTTCTATAAACACTCAAATACATATAACATCCATGACCTAGGTACAAAATGAAATGATCGTGCTCAGCACACAAATATTTGTCCCTAGCTTGATTCGAACCCGCGAACATTACATCTAGTTAACAACAAACAAACACGATCAATAAGAAACTTCCGTGTCAACGATGACCGGCGCGTTTGCAACAATGTTTCAATTCTCCGTGTCACGGCGCACCTCTGTGAGTATAACAGTGAAATGAAGCAACAAATCTGAGTGTGGCCCAGTTATCGAGTGTTGTCGTCGACTCTTATTATTCCCCGGTTGTTTGACGTCTATTTTTCAACGCTCTTCAATATTTTTGAACGGCTATTTTTGTGCAAGACCGCCTTCTTAGTTTGTGAGGAGAGAGTGAGAACCGCGGCAGAAGTGCCACTGTGTTATATGATTGAATTTTGATTTTATGCGTGGTTGACTTTTGTGAAGATATTTGGGTACTTTGACGTTTCAAAAGTATTTAACTTTTAAGCAACAATTACTCATTCACTTTCAACGATTCAACTTTAAGTTAACCTACACATTGATTGAACTACTTATTAATTTCTTATAATTAGTAATAATCATTGTTATCTCAGAAAGAAATGTCTTATAGTCTAGTCTAGCCTTAGAGTCGTTTTCACCGACGTCAAATAAGGTATGTTCGTTTAATATTTCGCCTAATTTGAAAACGTCACCTATACAACAGCAATCATTTATGAAAATGACATTTTAAAATCGGACGTTTTATAGTTATTCGGTCAGATAAGTCCTTCCTCCCTCATACGTTGGTCAAATCGGCACAGAGTGTTTCTCTTTTATACATTACGTTAATAAAACAAATAATAAAGAGGAGATAATTCTTTAATGCACTTTACACAAAGGTAGTTAGTAAATTTTTGCGGTCTTATAGTTATCAGCGACCTCTTCCTAACAATCATCAGAAAAAATAATGAAACTAAAATTATTAAGATGAAAAAATAATCTCATGCTTCACAATATTGTTTTTCATTGGACTGTACTCTCTGCGCCGGAGCATATTCTACATTTTCACACGTCAGTCACAATGTCGTTTTGAGGGCCATTCTACAGCTCTTTATTGTCGCTTGCCCATTGTTTATTTTAAACAATAACTGACTATTTTATTGCGGTGACAATTTTAACGATTATAAACGATGGCGCATGCAGACGCGCTGTTTTTTCAACGGAGATAATTTTGTTTTATTGTCTTAAGAGCTACTTATTAGTGTCCGCACAGTATTGTAAATTTAAACTTTATTGTTGACTACGCCATAAATAATTATGATATGGCTTTTACCGACGTTGTTATAGGAAATAAGGCATGAGAATAATTGGTATTATTTTGAAATGCATTAGATAATAATTTTATATCAGTCCATTTGGATGTTACAAAAATTAGATTACGCGGAAAATAGTAACCGGATAGTTTATTTTTTATTTGAAAGGTTTGAGTGATGTATTACCTGTTGAAATAGTATCATAGTCGTAACTATCTCATTGTAGTTTAATTTATGTTTTCTAACGCATAAATTCGTAAATTGGACATTAAAATTAGATTTACGATCTCAAAAGCTTGCGCAAGTACGTTGCTTCTGAATTACTAAATTAAAACCGGTCTAATTGATTGAAAGAATTTTAGTAAGCGACGCGAGCTATTTGTAAGAAAATTAGCGACGTAAGACAAAAGCATTTCATATTATTTAACCTTGTTGTTTTGACATGCCACTCTATTCTGGTATTCATGGGATCGCGAACAAATCAGCACCTGCCAGTTTCGTTAACAAATCCCGGAATATCTCGCCATTGTTTTAAAAGAAAAGACAATTCAATCCGCACTTTAAAAATCCAACTGATATATTCTCACTTTTTTAATGAGCCGTTGAAATTTTTGGAGAATAACCCAACTTTGATTTCGAAGGAAATTTGTCTTTATGAACTCGGTTATACGATTGATTTTCGTATGCGCTGAAAAGCTATATTGGTTGTTTTATTACATGCTTGTGTTAGAAACAATGTATTTACTATGACAATAGTTTTAAAAGCGCTGACAGCTGATTACGTGTGTCCATTCCGCGAAGACAAAGGAATTCGAACGTTGTCACAGAAAGACAAATTACCTCGTTATCTTCATTAGAATATATTTCAAGATATTTAAGATTTTCTATTGTTACTTTATCTTTTGTATAAGATTTGTTCAATCATAATTTAGATGAAGTCATACAAAAAATATTTTGCTACGTTTCGTTCCATACATTAAATTGTTTGAAGTGTAATTTAAAAAAATACTAACCGTCGCATAGATGATATTCATGTACTATTTTCGTTTTGTGTGATTTTGCTTACATCATACTGAGTAAATAAACGACCTGAAGTACCTAAAAATATATTATTGCGGTATTTAACTGAACATCTTTCATTTTTTTACATCAACGTTTCTGTTGCCACATCTAAAATTACAGGACACAGGTATTGCCGTTACCATAAGTTTACTCGATAGCGACGATGATTTTACTCGCTAGCGACCACGCAACTTTTTGTACAGAAAATTTTAGTTCCGTCAATGACCGCTAGAGGCGCTGTGCAATTTTCCATAGACTTTTTGTAAATCGTCGCTAGCGAGAAAAGCCGTTGTTAACTCATGGCAGCGGTCCTGCATAGGTTTGTTTTAACCATCAACTGTCATTACTTTTGCGGATAGTTTATTTTAATGTTGGAACTGTCTCGAATAAGGACAAAACATTTTGAAATTGCCAGTGTTATTCTTTCAGATGAGTTACGGAGTTATCACTTCTGTATAATTTGACCGTTGTGCGTGAGTTAGTGGGACTTTTAATTTTTGCGATTTATTGCTTTTGTCTGCAGCGAGCTGTACCTTTTGAACACGAGTACAGAATTTTAGGCTCATCGATGACTAAAAATTCAAAAACCGCCTTCAAAAAACTGACTAAAAAGCTTAAATTAACACAGTTTTATGAAGGCGGTTTAATTATTTTTTTCTCATGGTTTCTTGGTTATTATTTACCTCTTATCTCAAAAACTACTAAAGTGATTTTGATGAAACTGATTCTATACCTTAAGTTGAAATATACCTGATTGAACTAAAAAAGAATCATCTCGCAATAGCTTCTCGTTTTCGAGAAATCTGTGGACAACATACATATACTTCTGATTTACCTGAACCTGAGACTTCTGAAAATACGTTTGCTAATTAAAATATTTATTTTTGCAACCTTCTTTATAAAGACTCAATAAAAAAATGTACCTATGTGAAAAAATTAATATCTCCACAAATCCTTCAATATGCGCCCAGCTTTATGCGCAGGAGTCTTATTTGGAATCAGGCTGTATCGTTCTTATATTTATATTATTGTGTGACACAAATAGCGATTGTTTGTCATCGCTAATTGGGTGTTTTATTACGTATCTGTATAATAAAGTTTTGTCAAAATTCACATTCTGGAATACCAAAGCGTTCCCCGTTCACTGAAGTGTCATGAGTTAGGATTTCCTTTGAGTTTTAAGGATGTAATGAACATCGTTTTCGAGCTACTACTTACTTACAGTAATTAACGAACTACGTTAATTACTGTATATTTTACATTGTGTAAAATAATAAGTGCGTTTTTTCCTTGTTTTTTATTTTTACTTTATTTATTTATTTGAAGCTCATTATATTATTATATTTGACCTCCATCTCACCTGATGTCAGGTGTGGATGAGGTCTAGGGTGGTGCATATCTGCTTAGTAGCAACCTATTCACTCTTGCTTTAAAGGTGTTTAGGTCATATTCCTGAGGGAAGACTTCAGCAGGCAGCGAGTTCCACTCCCTAGCTGCACGCATTAAAAAGGAGTCGGCAAAGCGCTTTGTACGAGTAGGTGGAATGTCGACAACGTAGGGATGGTACGCTAACCTACGTCTGGTCCCCCTGTGATGGAAAGGAGCTGGCGGGACTAGATCGTGCAGTTCACTTGAACAGTGACCGAAGTGCAGTCTGTAAAAGATCGACAGGGACGCCACTCTGCGGCGATGTACTAGGTCTTGCAGCGAGTTCTTAACAAGTGTATTACTACCTACCTATTGAATTAAATTTTGACAACCTCCATGGTGTAGTGGCTAAGCACGCCGAGTTTCTAGGCGTCGCCGCTCTCAGGTCTCGGGTTCTACTCACGGGTCAAGCAATACAATAGTTTCTGTATGGTCTAGGCATTTTGGTACTGCCGTTTTTTCTGTTTTCCATAACACAAGTGCATTAGCTAATTTCTTAAGAATCAGAGCAATATTAATATCATCACAGATTAATATTGGTATCCAATAAAAAACATACCAATCAGAACAATAATGCAACATTTCTGTTACAATCTATCCATTCTTAAACATCTGTCATCTGATCCATAAATAATCTAATCCAGGAATAACATACTACGAATTCCTATTCGGACAATGAGTTATTCGCTTCTTTTTCACGTCAAGTGTCTTTAATCCCGGATTATAATGTCAGGCGGTGTCACTGAAGTACAGTCAGACACATTTTCAGTACGTGACTTTTTTTGTTTATGTTAGGTAGATTTGGATTAAAAATAGTCGCTCAAGTAAATTTGTGCCTTCTGTTTAGGTTAGATAGACTTTTAAATAAATCGGAGATTTATAGAAAAAAAGCTAGTATAGTAGCGTTCTTTATGTTGCATCAATCTTTTGCATATTAAGCAAAAGTCAAGTGAAAAAACAGTTGCAAATTGGAAAATGTAGTCCAATCAAGAATGATAAAGAAAATACGCTTTCTGTATAAACAAATAACGCCCAAATTCATATAGCAGGCGGTATAAAGTCTATAAATATGTTTCATTGCAAAATTATGACTTTTATTACGCGGATGCGTTGAAGACATTTTTATTTGAACACTTTAAAAATATCAACGTCACCACCAATAAAACACGGGCCAATGTGATAAATAAGCAGTAATTAATTGTTGTGTAGAAACAATTAATAGATAGGAAGACACAATATATTCTGGAGAATTGTTGACGTCAGACAAATGTTTAGAATTTTTTTCTGTGCTCAAAATGTAATAACTCTTCTGTAATGTGACATACCGATTTTTGTTAAGGCGAAGTTATTCTATATGCGCTCTATAAATCTGCCACTTGAAATATTAGTTACAAAATATAATTCACTTTTTTTAACAGTCTACTAATGTCACACAGACACAGTTCAGTTCAAATTGGAGTACCAATAACTTTTAATCATAATACCTGTTACCACATCTTCCCCTTAACCCGAGGTGATAACAGTTGCATTCTAGTGATCCATCTTATTTTCGGTCGGACATAAAATGGCAGTTGCCTCGTTCCCCCGTGCGTCCATCTTACGCCGCGTTGTTTGTGTATCGTCGCATACCTCATCTTAATTTATTTTAATGCCCACCGCATACTAACACTATTTCACGGTATTTTTGATCCATATTTATTGTTATGTAAGCGGTCCGACGATTAAAAAATAGTTAAAGATTAAGGTCGGATCTAAAAATGATCGTGTTTTGTTTGTTTTTTCGGTGCAGTATTTGGATGTTTTTTTTTATTATTTGTTATTAATATTAGTGTAATTTTAGTTATTAATTGAATTGATTAGCACTTATTCAAACAGATGTCGATATTAATACTTTGTTTTATTTTATTAAGCTACACTAGTTTTAATAACATTATAACTTCGGGCAGTAAAAACTTTTGGTACAGAATATTTTAAATGAAAAATAACTGAAAAATATATATTCAAAGTGAAATGTGTCAGTTTACATTGAATTTTAAAAAAAGTACACTAATTTTCATAAACTTCTTTTAATAAGCACAAACATAACGTTCTTTAATCGAGATGCGACTGTACGGCAGAATGGTTCATATATTCACCCAAAATGGCCAATTTGAAATATAAAATTAGCACCCGTAACGTTGTTGGAGTCTGAAAATTTGTAAATTTTGTTTAATTTGGCGTGGCGATGACGCATATCTTACCTTACACAAACGATACTCTCTTAGATAGTTGTAATATTTGGTTTATAAAAAAAAAACTTACTACTAAAGATGTGCATGCTATATCCCTTCTCTAGAATCCTTTTCGAAGACTGCATGTAACGTTGGATACATAAATATTGCATAGATTAACTTAAAAAAAGTAACAACCGAATTCAAAACCAAAATGCACTAAAAAGTCTTAAATAAACTCTTGACCATTGAAAGGATAGAAATCCATTTTAGGTAAACAACTTCTTTTTGGAGTCGGTTGCTCTGATAGTTGATGCTTGATGGTCGTCTTGAAAGCGATGGCACTGACTCCAAAAATAAATTGTTTGCCTAAAATGGATTCCTTTTCTGTCAATGGTCAACAGTTTATTTATGACTTTGCATTTTGGTTTTGAGGTCGCTTTTTACTTTTTTTTAATAAACTAATTTTATTCCTTCATTTTTTGTGATTGGAGAGGGGGGGGGGGGAGTTGCACCTTATGACTCTGTTCTTTAAAAAGTACAAATTACCTATTATAAGTTCTGTCATTTTCATTAATGAACTCTTAACCGTTAAGGAGTTCCACCATCAGCTCAGCTTCACAAGATGTTGACAATCAGACGTAACAACACATTATCATTAAGATTCTAGTAAAAAAACACTATGCGTGCCTTTAACCTTAAGGGTTTCCCTTAATTACACCAAGATCCCATCATCAGATCCCAATTGGTAACAATGGGACTAACTGTAGGTAGTGGTCAACAAATGACTGAGATATGAGGTAGCACAAATACAAAAAAAACATACAGTCGAATTGATAATATCCTTTTTTAAAGTCGGTTAAAAACGAGTAAGCTAAGAAGAGGCGACCTTGCGTTGGTAGTTTTAACTCGCTCGCTAGTATCGTTTTTTTTTGCCATCAGTATCCTTTGTACAGTCAACAGCTCATCAGGTTATCCACTTTTGTTGCAAACTAGCCCTTATTACAACGACATAAAATACCGCAGTGTTAACCTTGACGTACCGTTGTCCGTACAACCAACCACCTGTCGGGCGTCGCCAAAAAAACAAAACCTATCATCATCATCATCATCATCATTCTCAGCCAAAGGACGTCCACTGCTGAACATAGGCCTCCCCCACGGCCAAAAAAAAAAACAAAAAACCTGTACCTATATTTAAAAAAAAACAATAGTTACGCACGGCGCTACGAGCCATCAATAACGCGTACCGAATTAACGCCGTGACGCAATGGCGCAATTACGGCCAATCCATCATCTCGACGCGTAACAACGCCCGATAATTCACGGGTTAAATATTTCATTTCGGCTAGGATTAAAATTAGGGGCTGAATGGGTAAACCTTTGAAAATAACACTCGGAGTACCATTATTGTAGGTATTATACTATAATATGATACTTTGCTTTGTAGTGTTAAAAAGTAATTTAATAGTACATTATGATACAAGTGTGCTAAGTTGACCATTATATACAAGGCGACATTGTGTGCATAAGAAAGCCGCGTATATCATGGTCACAGGCACACGTGTTTCATACGACGTTTTCAACACACTTACGAGGAAAGCAAGACCCTTTATTTAGTAAGTTTTAAGTTATTATAACAGTTACTAAAATTACAATTTTCAAAACGGTACTAAACAGTTTTGTTTGGCATTACGGTCAGTTTAATAAAAGTTATAACCCGACTAAATTATATCGCTTCTTCTACTTCTTACTTACGACTTGGTACTAGGGTACAAAATATGTAAATTGGTCTGGTTAATAAACTAAAGGCCCTCGTTCAATAGGATCTAGGATTTCTCTCTATCTTTATCTAGGATCTCTCTCTAGGATTATGAGCTGAAAATCGGTGGAATAAAAACGTCGTTTTGAGCAAGTGTTTTAAAAATGAAGTTTATCTGCTACCTAGAATCCGATTTGATTGGGAATATTTGTCATCACGCAACATCTTGTCATAATATCCTCCAAACAAATTCTTTTTTTCTTCTGCAACATTACACTGAGCCAAGCATTTACAAAAAACTTGTTAGTACATTGCAATAAAATTCAATATCCCGACCCATTGTAAAATCCGCTTTCAAAACTAATAAACTCCAAACCGTTGGAAAAACAAATTATCCCCGAATTCCTACACAATAGACTTTTCCCATAATACGTTCGAACAAAGCGACCCTAGCGGCGCGCTGCGTAATCTCCATTCAAGTTGCGGGCAATCTGTCAAGAGATGGCGCCACAATAGGGGATTAGCGGGCGTTATTACACCACCTTTGTGGCGGCTCTGTGTTATGATCGAGAGCCGGGAATATTAGGGATTATGACAGGCTCCCCTTTTCTTTGGGCTGAGGACGGATCTGTGGTGGGAAGGGGTAAATGTATTTTTTATGAGAATGAACAAACTATAAAATTGTATTGTGGGCTTAAAATAAGCACTCAATGATTTTATATCTGCTATGATTTTTGTTTATTGTATACGATAAATATAGTCGAATATATCTTTACTTAAATATTCCAAAAATGAATACCGACGGTGCTTGAATACACAAATAAAAATCCATTCCTAACGAGTACCATTCAATAATTTATGAATTTGGTATTCGTTAGAAATAGAACGATTTAATGAGCGTAGTCAAATACCGCTGTTATTAAAATGGAATAGATTTAAAAAACACTACATGATTTAAGTAAAGTGGCTTTACATAATAAAGGCTATTTATTTGTTTAATGTCTTGTCAAAATTGACGATAATGCATATTATTATAAAATAACTAAATTATTTAAGATAGGGTTTCTGTTTCTAAAACAAAAAGTTTTTTTTTAAACATTCACATCATTTTCCTTTTCACCAATGCCCCTAACCTCAATAAACTTGTCGGCACAACGCATTACCCTCAGATATTGGTTTTCCCAACTTTACATCAAGGGATTGTCGTTTCCTTTGAAACGTTGTCGGTTCCTCCGTAACTTTGAGTTATTTCATAAAACAATCCATCTTTAGTTTGCTATGTTGGTTTCTGTTAAAGGTATAAATTATTTTAAGCCTATATTTTAACAAGGTTTTTCTTAAACTTTCCACTTGCTACTATTTGTACACATGCCTACACACAATAAAATAAATTTCGCATACTTTATGCGAATCTAGCAACTGGCAACGGTAAGAGGCACTTTAAAGCGACGGCTGCGCCAGAGCTCCCGGGTTCAATCCCCGGGTCAGGCCAAAAATATATACCTGGGTGTTTCTGTTCAGAAATTCTTAGGGTAGCCCGGAGTTTGGAAATTGGCGGTGTTTCACCCCCGTGCCTCGGAAAAACACGTAAAGCCGTTGGTCCTGCGCCTGATCTCTCTCCGATCGTGTCAGATTGCTGTCCCATCGGCTATGAGAGTGACAGGAATAGAGAGTGCACCTGTGTTTGCGAACACACTTGTGCACTATAATATGTCCCGAGGAGGCAGTCACAGCGACAAACCGCGCAGTCGGTTTGTCGCTGTGACTGCCTCCGCAGTCAAAATTGGCTTGGAGGACTATTATTATCTCTAGCACAAAGGACGGTATAAATCATCAATTTTAATTTTTTTTGATCAAATCCTCATTCATACTTACTGACCATCAATATTTCTATCAATATGCAATCACGCGTCATAACATCATTCTTGATGTGGATTAATATTGTACAAGTACAGTCGCCCTCGTAAAAACGCGACAATGAGCCGTCGTAATAACTCCTGGCTTACGCGGTATTATCGGGGAGAGCGCTAATTCTACCAGACTACTCTTATAGGGTGTTGGCACACTGAGCACAATACATTTACCGTGCTCTGATTCAGAGGCAAAACTTGATCCTTATTGAATGTATTTTTTGCATTTTTTTCCCCTTTATTATTAAATAAACAAGAAACTCAAAAAAAACTCTAAAAAATACATTGTAATAAACCATGAAGGCTTGTCCACAATGCAATGTTGTGAGTAAGCCTGATAACAGTTGTTTCTATTTTCACAAAGTAAATTATAAACGATAAAAACCAGGTAGGTGCACTCACTAACTATTAGTCAACAACAGATAGTGTGATTTTAAATTCGATTTAATATTTTTAGCATTTAAGTCAACTTTTAAGGTAGTTGTTAATTCGTTTATAAAATGAGGTACCAAATACTTTACAGTACGACGGCCGTACACTTGCTGCTTGCAATGTGCGTAAACGACCTTAGGCCATTGCTTGTGTGAATACTGGGTGATCAATTTTGTCGTGATGCTTAGGGTCAGCGCGTTAGCAACCATCTTGTTTGAGGCCCTCATATCATTACAGATTGGAATGTACAGCGCGACGATTTATCGGTTAGTGCAAGCGAAAAAAAACATGGCACTGATAGAAATCAGCTTAAAACATAGGTAAACTAATCTTTATGTAAAATGTTGCCAAAGCCGAGATCGTGTGGCAGTGTCAAAAAAATGAGATTTCATGTAGAACCGAACTTTTTATCCTTCTCGACAGACGTTCACATCACAAAACTACTTCAAAATCATCACAATCTCTTGACCTTACTGGAAATAAGTGTGGCTCTAGAGATTAGATATTTTCATAAGTTATTTTCTTTTGTTTATTAGAACCTCACGTTCAAAAATTACGTATGATTCTCGGACTGACAAGTTTATAGAGGAAGTACCTATGTTTATTTTCCATAACATTCTTAGCTGAACATATTGTTTGATTGATGGACATTTGAAATTAATTGAAAATGATAATGTTTTCAGCTTCAAGCAGACGGGAAGTTTTGTCTCCGAGTTAATAATTTTGCTCTGGATTATCGTGAACGCTACGAAAAAAATATAAGAAAGTTTTTTTTCTAGTTTGCTCCTGATATGCCTCAGACCTTACCAAAGCAATCGCTCTTAACGACACAATACGTAAGCTAGACTCCGGCAAGTTTGATTAACGCCACCCAACGTTGTTTGAGCGGCTTCGCCAACTTACGTGCTTAGGTTATGTTATATTTATCTTTAGCATCAGAAACAAGTTGCAGAAGATAAATAGAAGGTAAGAGTTTTGTTATACGCCAGATATTTTCAGTCTCACCTGCCTGATGGTAAGAAATGCTTGGGTCTTAACGGATAATATCTTGGTAGTAAATATACACTCTTTTCTCAAAAATGTACAAAGTTTTTTGTTAATACTAATTATGAAAGCAGCAAATTCCATCGCTTAGGTCCAACTTCCTCATGTAATGATAATAATTATGCCGTTACCAGTGGTTAAATATTTTCGATTGTGTGTGTTTTGAACGAAAAATACCTAAACCACATGTCAGAATGGTTACGAGTATTTAAATATCCATTAGTAAAGTTATTTTTCTTCAAAACACACGCAATCGTTAATATTTGAAAATTGGGAAATTGGGCCTTAGTCGTACTCAAAATAAATTCAGACCGAAAACGTATTTGCAAGATACCGACAGACACTGTAAACATTAAAAGAGTAAACAAAATCATTGATAAATTTTCATTGAAAGTGATAATGCTTAATTACTGTGCTTATTCCACCAAATTATTTCGGTCTCAGACGGCGATCTTAAACTCTTCTAATTCAATGTTAACCTAAAATAACTCTCACTTTAAAAAACGGTTAAATCTTAAATCAACAGCTGAATGAAGCCACTAACTACGCATGTTATGTAAACATACATGTTCTTGTCACATGCATATGACAAAATTATATTATTTACGAAGCATCAGCGACAGAAAATTTTGTTTATAATACCATCACGGAACCGAAATTATAAAAAGGAAAACATAATTTATACTCGGGTTAAGCACAACAATCGTATATATACCAATAAAACGTGTCACCGTTGAAATAATTGGAGCTGAAAATTATTATAATATTATAAATAGTTTAGAGACTGGGAATAATTTTATATGTCGTATGGGAGCAGACCACGGCAGTAACTCATATTTTTCGTATACGACGACAAAGATGTTTTGATCTTGTGACACTTTAACTTAACAAATTAGTAAACAAACTAACATTTGAAGCCTTATTTTCTTGTACTTTTAAACTATTACGGATTACCCTTATATTATTTATCGTAAGTAAAATAAGGTATTAAGATTTTTGTCAAGGATTATGGAAACCGACCAATAAGAACGCTTCTCATTGTTTGATTGTGGGTATAAAATATCTCACTGTCTGCAGTACCTACTTGATACTGCGGAATGCCGAGTACCAAACCTAGTTGGTCTTAGTATAAATGGACAAAGATTTTATTGTACTTAATAATAAAATAATTTATATAAAAAGAGGTTGTTTATATCGCTATCCCCGAAACTACAAGACAGTACGTAATTTTATAGTTTTATCGGCGTTTTGCAGCCGAAAATATCAAGAAAAGGCGGGCTTCAAGACGATTTATTGTTGGTTTTATTTTTTGTTTCCGTTGAAAAATGTTTAATTTTTTTTGTCATTAGTTCCAAGCCAACCATTCTTTGGGCCAATACTATTAACAAACTGCGAATAGGCGTAACATGCGATCATTATTTACAAAAAATGAGACAAATTAGGCTGGTACTAGCTAATTAGTTGACTTTTACTCCTTTCCACTCCTGAATTACATTATTATATGTGTATAGTCCGTTTTTCTTAGCTAGTCAAATATTGTAAGCAATCTTGACATTCCTTTTTTACTGAATGATTTGTTTAAAAATAAGATAAAAACAAAAATCCCAACTTGCGGATGCAATTCACTACAGAATACTGAGGTATTTTGAAATCAAACTGTTAATTATTTTTTATTCAGTGATGTTATTTTAAAAGTTATGAGAAGTTTGATAACATTATTGGACTAGCAACGTAAAACGGATTTTAACTTATGTAACAGGTGAACAATGTTTTTGAAATTTATGACCAACATAAAAAATAACTTCATTACGAATAAAATAAAATGGAACATTACACCACTTCATATTACAAATAAAAACGTTCTAAAACTTTTCAGACACTTAACCCCTCCACTACTACCCGTATAATAATATACCTACAGTGAATATACAATACCGAAGTATAAACCCGGGCTGTCGTATATATAAGGGAATGCGCGAAGTTTGATTAGATTGGCGAGGTAATCCTGGGCATAACCGGGATCAGCGACTGGCTAACTTGAGATTACCAACTGATAAAGAGTTTAGTCAATGTGATATAATAGTAGCAGTGAGAGAAGATTGCTTTATAAATAAGACAAGATAAATTATTATTTTTAATTAGAAAAAATAATGAGATATTGCTAAACAAATACCAGTGTTTGATACTTCTCATAGTCATACTATGAAAACTGTTAGCAGATGCAAATTAATATGTAGAGCTAAAACAATTTTAATGTCTAGTTGTATTGTAACATACACTCAAAGGAACCGACTCTTATACTCTGGAATATAAAAACTTTATTAATGTAATCCAAGTTTGATAAAAGTAAGACGGAAAATATTTATAAAAGGAAAAAAAAACCGTCAAAGTGCGAGTCGGACTCGCGCACTAAGGGTTCCGTGCTAACTTTTTTTTGTATGGGAATCGTAGAGCGGTTAACAGGATTCATCTTCCTTGTAAGTTTTAACTGTGTAATACTCATAGTTTCAGAATAAAGTGGCTGTAATATACTGATGGCAAACAGACAGACTTGAGGAAACTATAAGGGTTCCGTTTTTTACCATTCGGCAACGAAACCCTAAAAAATATGGAATATCAAAGGAAGGTAACAAAGACTGGTCGCATAATTAAAGTAAAAACAATCCCTCAAGGGACTTTCACCCTTTAAGAAGCATCAAAAATAAACCTCATAAAATTCAAATTAGCGTCAACCCTCAGTCTTTTGGGGCCAGTTAAATTCATAAATATACTGTAAATAAAAACTCCGCCAAAAAAGTGCCCCAACAATTAACAAATCGGTGGAAGTGTGGGGTTAAATTTAACTTCTTTCTACCGCTGGCGTTTTTGTAACTAAATTAGTGCGGTAACCTGAAACGATTTTTGAAACAATAAATAGTGGGTGACAATTAAGGGAAAAAAATACACTTCGGTATTGTATGGTTAGGGCTGTTACACATGATATGTAAGATGTTATATGGTTAAAATAGAGAAATATTATACGTGGGAGGTGCTTCACGATAACTATTATTAAAGTCGGTTTTTCTTAGCTAGTCAAATATTGTA
Source organism: Pyrausta purpuralis (assembly GCA_963924145.1). Classification (NCBI taxonomy): domain Eukaryota; kingdom Metazoa; phylum Arthropoda; class Insecta; order Lepidoptera; family Crambidae; genus Pyrausta; species Pyrausta purpuralis. Next base: position 14,654,570 of record OZ001652.1, read on the forward strand.
AACAATGTTGACATTCCTTTTTAAGGAAATGATTAATTTTAAAATGAGATAAACACGAAACTTACAACTTATATAGGTAATTCTCCGTTAAATACAGAGATATTTTGAAATTAAATAGTGGAATAATTTTATTCAGTGATATAATTTTAAAAGTTATGAAAAGATTCTTTACATTGTTGGACTAGCAAAGAAAAACGGACTTTACAAACGAAACGCAGAATCATAGCTTAGATAGAGTTCTTATTGAATTATTAAGTAATAAATCAACTTACTGAAATTCTTGTTTACTGTTTGTTTAAAAATAGTGTAAAAAGTAGTTATAAGGAGGTGCAACAATATTAACTAACCAAAACTCTTTTCGGATCATTAAAAAAAAGTATTTTTGTTGTTTTTATTTTAATATCTCCTCATGTGTCCATAGCGTTAACCCGTTATCCGAAACTCTTTACAATCACAACATCTGTTTGTTATACGTTCTATTTGCGTACATCCGAGTGTTTTATCCTTCCCCTGTCATTGTGGCTCAATTAGGAACCCGCATTTCTTTTTTAATGGCCAAAGTTATATTTCAATCGAGTTTCGGAACATTAAAAGTGGTTTTTTAACGTAATTATATCTCTAATTGAGTAATTTATCGGTGTGACACAAGCTTTATTTCAGATTTAATGTTTTTTATTTATGTTCGGACTCGTGCCGGTATCGAGTTTACGATTTTTATGAATAACACGTGCATATTTTTTAAAATATGTTAAACGAAATAATAGCTTAATTTTAGGTAAAGCTTTAATCCTATTTCAATTTGAATTCTCAAACGGTAGTTTAATGATTTGATCGTAAAAGTGCTTAATCTGTAATAAAACACAACTATTCCATGATATGTAAAAAAAAGTTGGACTTTACCATAGCCGTAGTGTAGTGGTCAAGTACGCTGGGTCTCCGCGTCACCATTCCGAGGTCCCGGGTTCGATTTCCGGTCGGGTCAATGTAGAAATCATAACTTTCTATATTGTCTCGGATCTGGGTGTTGTGGTACCACCGTTGTTTCTGATTTCCAAAATACAAGTGCTATAGCTACTTACTTTGGGATCAGGTCAATGTTTGTGATGTGTCCAATAAATAAGTGATTTAAGAAGAACTGAATCAAACTGAGTGGCATTATCTTATACGATATACGAAGTAAAGCGTATTAGAGATAAACCTCAAAATTACCTAACGTTATAGTAAGTGTCAATATTTAATAATCGCTCTCTGCAATTAGTAAAAAATTCTCAAACCTAGAAACCAAATCTTACCGTGTTATCAATATAGAAAATCTCCGAAAATAGTTCAAACCAAGTGAAAAGCATTTGAATCTGAATGACCCGCTGGTAATATACCCGTCCCAGTTCTTAGCCTAGATATTTCGGATCCGCCTTTTCAACCAAGCGTTATGACTGCAGGTATGGTATTAGGGATGCAGTATGCAAATGTACAGTCGACGACTTATCAGACTATTTATTTTTGTTGAAAAATAGCCTCTATTGTTAACGCATAAAGATGCCGTAGTGTTTATCTTGACGTGATGTAGTCTGTTAAATGCGGTGGTTTAGTTGGAGCACTAGAATACAATGTTGCTTAGTTGTTAAGGCTGTGTAAGAATTTGAGTAGGATGAGTTTAAAGCTATAGAAATGTGAATAACATGCAAGTGCTCGTATCATATTTAATAGAAGGTAATTTATTTTATCTAGTTACTAGATAACGTTAGTAGTTTACACTAGTCAGAAGCCTTAAGGGCGCTATATAGGCTATCTAATACAATTTTTTTTTTTCAAATCGGTCTAATAGTTCCTGAGAGTAGCGCGATTAAATATAAATATATACAGATTTAAATAATATTAGTATACATTAGTCTGATAAGTTACGCAATTCCATGTGAAATCTACTATGTATTTTTTTATGAGATTTACATTGAAATCTCGAAAATATGATACAAAAAACGCTTATTTTTATTCTTTTAGTTTTATTTATAGTACACCATGAACTAATGTACTAAAAATAATATTTTTTTTGGTCTTATAAGTAGGCCTCGATAGCCAATTAGATATATCTTACTTCTAGACTAGATTATTTCTTGTCATAAACTTTACAGTTTTTTGAAGGGCGCATTCAAGTTGTACGCAAGTGTTATGTATGACTTTGAATCTTCTTTGCATTTATATGTGCACTGAATATTTATATGAGTTTACTATGTAAATGCTACTTTAGCCTGAGAGAAAATGTATACATTGTAGCGTTCATTCTTTTTTAAATTATTTATTTATAGTTTATTGCACACTAATACAATTTTGTACAAAGGAAGGACTTAACGCCATATGGCGTTCACTACTAGTCATGCCTTCAGGATAAACAGAAATGATTGTGGGCGGTGCGACAAAGAAACAAAATAAAGAAAAAAATAGTCAATTGTTGACATAAATAATCCATACTTCGATTTATGCAAAATGAACCGAGTAAATACAATTCATACTTACATAAAATACACAAATATAACACAAGCAATAAAATAAATACATTAATTATACAAACATATACTACCTATATAATATTATGACTAACGTTTTAGATAGATGTTATGGACATGATTCCGATACATGAAGGAAGTGTGCACGGACGAGTCTCTTAAATGAGAACTTACTGGGAGCTTGTTGAGTATTTGCCGAAAGGGCATTCCAAAGACGAATGGCTTGGACAAGAAAAGAGTTTGAGAGGAAACCTGTGCGGTGTGAAGGAGTAGCGAGGGAAAGATTATGAGAAGAGCGCAGTGGACGCGAGTGCGTCTCACTGAGGAAGTTAAACCGGGATTTTAAGTAGCTAGGAGAATGAAGGTCGTTTAATACCGAGAAAAGCGTGCTGAGGATTCAGATTTTCCGTCGAACATGAAGGGGTAGCCATACAAGTTGTGACCGAAAAAAAGAGATGTGATTAAATTTAAGGACACAGAAAATAATGCGGATGCCAGAATTTATTCTTTGTGGTTTATATTTAAGATTCAGGGAGCTGATTAAAGGATACGTCAATTACATATACAATTTGATTTAGTTTCACTTTTCCAGAGTTTAGTTGTACAGTAAAAATGGTGGCATGCACGCTCCCAACAGCTATTGTTTCCCTTTATTACGTTTTAAAAGTAACAAATGTTAATTCTAACATAACAAGTGTCAGTTGTTGACAACTCTTTGAGTGCATATTGTTATTTTACGCCGTGACATTGTGACATCCACAAGTGGTCTGTCAAACCTTTCTATAAATAGAATTGAAACGCTAACAATGATTCAGAATACTATACGTAAAAAATGTGTTACTTTATTTTTCACTAGCGGTCCCCCGCGACTTCGTCCGCGCGTTTTGAGTTTGCTCCCTCCTCTCCCGTCGCAGTGTCATGTTTTATATCCTAAAGCCTTTCTCGATAAATAAGCTATCCAACACAGAAATATTTTTTCAAATCGGTCCAGCAGTTCCTGAGATAAACGCGTTCAAACAAACAAACTCTTCAGCTTTATAATATATTAACGCAAGCGCACGCTGTACTTAAGCTGCGAACATTATTTTGGTGCGGAGTTATGTTAAAACTGTGATAGCTCCTAAAATATTTATTGAAATCAAATGATATAAAGGGCAACTTGGTTCTAAATGAAATGTTCGTGATGATGAATGTATTTATTTTGATAAATATAAATACCTGTGTGTATAATACTTTTCTACAAATTTATTAACATAAAAAAGGTTGTAGTAAGTCAACCATAAAAGATAGACATATGCTGTCGCGGACTTTATTATAGAACTCTTAATGCTAAACAATCCTGTCATACATGATTTTTGTGTAACTTAAGCGGTTTCTCCCGTTTTCGCAACATTTTTCATTTCTGCTGTGGTCTTATGAGTCGTATCTTTATGTTATATAGCCTAAAGCCTTCCTCGATAAATGGACTATCCAACGTAAAAAAAAAATTCAAATCGGGCCAGTAGTTTTTAAAATTAGCGCGTTCAAACAAACAAACAAATTCTTCAGCTTTATAATATTAGTATAGATTAAATGTGGATTGTGCCAAAATGTAGCGGGAAACCTATACTTATGTTTTGAAAAATATTTATGTAATGCAGAAAAGGTTTGGCAATGGGCAGGGCACATATCGCAAAGAATTGATAGCCGTTGGGGCAGAAAAAATCTAGATTGGAGACCCTTCGACCATAGACGCAGCGTAGGACGTCCACCGACAAGATGGGCAGACGACCTTGTAAAGATCGCAGGATCAAACTGGATGCAGACCGTTAGTGATCGGTCGCTGTGGAAAGCCGTGGGAAAGGCCTATGTTCAGCAGTGGACGTCCTTTGGCTGATAATAATGATGATAACGATGACAAAAGGTTTGTTATTCTTATTTCTGTTGCATCTTTAGCAACAAATTTCTATTACCTAAACAATAGTATTTCAAAAAACTGGTCCTAGGCCTAGGTTTTCTTTAAACTTTTTTGTTTTTTACAGCCTGTATATGCATGGGAGTCATTAAATAGCCAATCCTAATGTTTATTAAGCCCTTAGATCCTACAGCGCGATGTTGCGGACACACGCGGCGCGCGCGCATCCTTGCGGTAACGAGCGTGACCTCTAACGACCTTGCGCAGAATAAACAGCGTTTAGTAATGATTGTCTTTAGACGAGTGCTAATTAGGTATTTATAAGAAAGCGTAGGAACCTGCCAGAACCTTTTGTAAAAGCAATCGGCACTAATTACAGGGTTTTCAAGTAAAAAATCATATTTTTACTTGATTCTTATCCCTTGGATCCATCACAAAACTTGACACGGATACTATGGATAGTCTACTGTTCTGTTTATGTAGCCACTCTATACTAATAGCATATAAAGGTAGTACTAATTTACACAGGCAAAATATAAATAATATATCAATTATATTATGCATCAAGCTCTGGACCAAGTCGAATTGGGTTCACCACATAACAAAATCCTAAAAAAGTATTAACCCACGAAGCTTTCTTCCTTTAAAACTTTATTGCACTGTGAGTTGTACACCTAGCGGACTTAATGCCTTAGGGCATTCTCTACAAGTCAACCGCTTGGAAATGCAGAAATTTGAATCAATGGCGGAACATTTGCAATTCGTGAGTAGGTAATATTAAATAAATTATGAAATGCAATAATATGTCAGCATAAACATACATACTTACATTACTTTAACATACTCATGAAATAATATATGGAAGGCAAAAATAACAATAAACGTACAAATAATATACAAAAACTAATTTATAAATAACCTAAACAAGCAGGCAAATAGCTTCGATAGAGTCAAAAGCAGTATTTATGGTAGTTAGGCCTAGATTTCCAATTTTCCGTTATTTGGCAGTAAACAGAAAAGATTTAAACTAAAACACAAGTCACAATAGAGTCGCCAGCAATATTCATTGTGGTTAGTTTATTAAGGCGCAGATCTCGGGTGCGATGCGCGGCCCCCCGGCGCGCGCGCATCTGATGCAGCTAACGAGCCCAAACAATGTCTCTATTAGCTTATTCTGGGGTTCTACATCGGAACAGGGGTGGGGTGGAGCGGCCTTAGTGTATGAGCTACGGAGAGCTGCCGAGTTATAGGTCTTTGAGAAGGAGGTTGTAGTTTTATTTAAAAAAAATGGGTCAACTAACGGGATGTCTTTATTGCGGAGCTAACGGTGTACTTCTGCAATAACAACAATTGGTTTTATTTGTTAGTTCATGCATGATTATAAATTGAGGATGGTTTAAGTCTTATTGAATTCTATCAAATGGTTCCCGATATGCGTGAGAAAGCTGTGAAAGGAGTTTAGGGTAGAGTCTTTGGTAATTATCTAATATAAGTTGTAGGGATTGATTCTCAGTATGTTGCACGTGATAACGTGGTCAGAGCGTTTTGCGTCGAAGCGAGAGCAGGAATGCAAAAGATGCATCCAGCTTTGAGTGTGTAACTCAAGTACTGTAGATTAAGTTGTATGTTTTTTTTATTTATTATGATTATAGGTGCTATTTTTTTATGTCTTTCTATGCTGCCTATAACAAAAAACTGATGTGTCACTGATATTGTAAAAAAAGTGATAAAGACCTTTTTCCTACTTTTGGTAAGTGACGCTTAAACTTCAATTACCTGCTAGGCTGATACTTTAAATATTAAACTTATTTACACCGTGTTGTTGTATGATATATGCTCAACAGCTAAGATTTATTAAAATTAATAATATATGTCAAATCTCAGTATATAAGTCAGAAAATCATTTACGTTTACATATAACAAAGGAACGAATTAATGAGTTGTTATTAACCAAACTGATTTAGTTATGTTTTTAAAACATAACTAAATCAATTTGGTTAATATCATAGAATCTTTTTTATTTAACACTACTCCACACATTTCTTCGTCCAATCGAACCAGATCCATTCCCTCCAACTATGCAAATAAAGTTAGTAGCAAAAACAAAGCGAACACGGTAATTACACTTGGTGGAAAATTAACCGCGCGATACGCGGAACATGCCCGTAATTAGTTCCGATATACCGTATTTAGTGCACGCCACTGTATTTGCGAGGAATAGTTTTTAATTAGGGCTTTCAGATTGAGTGCTTTATTCCAATGGCTTTATTATTTTCGTGTTGAGTTGGGTAAGTTATAGTGCTTAGCGAGCGATAAAAGTGACAGTTAATAAATGTATCAAAAACTTCAGATTGCCGGACGAGTATGGCTGGGGTATAATATTTATTATCTATTTATATTCGTTTTCTAAGCAAAAAAGTGACTGATACCGCCCAGCCCCGTTAAAAATTCAATCAACCACGGGTTTGAAAACGGACCCAGACTATTTTGGGAGATAATTTATAAAATAAAGAAACGCGATCTTTTCTGCATGTGTGGGGTTGAATACGAGACATAAATTTGCAGCGAAAGGGTTGTAAATCTCAAACCCCTACTTCTACGAGTGATCTACAACCACCATCATAACTTGAACCACCACCCCCGCTGCTTAGAAGAAAATACACACGAAAAATAGTCGGCCAATGAAAGCTAAAAGATCAAGTTATTTTGGTCAACTGTTAAAATAGGTACATATAAAATTTTCAAGCAGCACTTAAGATATGTTTCGGTTTACCCTTTCTAGTGGATTTTACAAATTGATATTGGTTTTTGGACGAGTAAATCTTGCTGTGTGATTTTTAAATTCTTTTGGAAAGTAATGGTCAAATTAATATTTGGGTCATTACATAAATGTAAGACCTAAGATTAATTTATTGCAGTACTGTATCGATGCTAAAAGTGGCGCAGTGTATAAAGGTTGACATTTTGCGACTGCATCGACGCTAACGCGCGTTAGCATCGCGACTGCATCGCTGCTAAAAGTAGCAGTGTGTAAACTGTAAACATTTTTTATTCGATATGAGTATTGCAATAAATCAATCACTTTCTATGTGGTGTACTTTATTTTAGTATAGTTTCTTTTTATGTATGGAACTATAGATTTTCGCGTCATTATCTATTTGGCTCCATTTGGCTTAGTACTTGGCTTCTTTTTTATAATTTTTATTACACAATTTTTGTGACACAAAAATAGTTTGAAACCTCCTTCGTACAATTGAATTTCATTTAAAATTCACTCCACTTCAATACTGATCCCACGCAGAAAGAAAGATAACGCCAATCGTCTATCTCCCGAACGGGCGGGCCCTATTTTTTACTTTTTAGAGTTCCGCAGGTGAATACATGACCGCCATTAAGGTATTGACGCGGGTAGTCCGACTGTGTGCGGAACCCGCAATAATTCACAAAGAAAGCCTACCGCCAATATAGGAGTAGTGTTCGGTCATAGATTAGTGTACAATAGAAGGGCCAGAGTGGTGTTAATTTTGCCTACGCGTAAAAAAAGTTTTTGTTTAGAAAAATAAGTGCTAACCAACGAATTGTTAATATAACGAAGGATCGCGGTATAAAGTGTTGGATATATAACGCTAACCATAACTTCTAAGGATGTTGTGACACAGACCGTAAGATTTAAAGGTCTCTAGAAAGTTACAACTCAGAGTTGATCTATTTTAGGACGCACAACACTTATCATCAAGTGAGATTACAGCCAATTCTCTGGTTATTAATAAAACAAAATACATAATTTAGTTAAATTAACACCCTAGAAAACATAATTTACATTACTATTCGCTTTTCTCGTATATTTCCAAAATATTATTTTGGTATCAATAGACATGCGCTATCAAAAATAATTGTGAGTCGATTTCTGGCTTTTACAATATCTACCAAGTCAAATCTCACCAATGTTTACTTTACAATAAAATAAAATAAACTTATCACAAAGCACAATTAATATTCAGCTCGCAGCATCCGCGACCATAAAACCTGAATCAATTTTAGGCATGAAACAATCTGGCAGGCCGTCTGTTCCGCGTCTACTCTACGTGACATCAAAGGCGCCGGCAGTCGGCATAATTCAAGGCAGATACAATAAACTGATCGGTACTTTATCGACGCCGAGGGATGGATGCTACTTTATACAACATTGCCCATTTATATTTTACAATTTTTATTGCGGACCGGGAAGTTTAGGTACGATTTCACTAGGGCAAGAGTGACGCAGTGTTGTGGAGCTAAGCCCTTACTAGTCTGTTAAGTACACGAAATATAGTACGTTCTATCCATAATTAGCGGTGTAAATTAGTCTATCTATATGCTATTTTATAAAAACCATATATTCAATAAAATAATACGAGTATATAAGTAGTAAATTCACCTTAAAAGTCACTCGATAAACCAACTGGATAGGTATCATGGGGCCTTGAATAAAAAAATAAATTTTGAATTTATTTAAAATACTAATCAATAAACGGTTAAGACATCGCAATTTGACATATTTTAGGTAATGATAAACGTTATTAGCAGCTTGCCCTGTTAAGAGTTAATTTTAGCAACATCAGATAAGACTTATCCGACTGAGAGCTGATTTTACTAACGTCAAATTAGACTTATCCGACTGAAAAAGTTGGGGCGATAAAAATATTACATTTAAGAGGCTACCCGGATTTTTCACGCGCACACTAGCGCCACTTTAGTGGAGTGTCAATATGGGTTTCGCCCTGGGAACGGTACCATGGACCCTATTTTTGCCTTAAGAACCGTCATGGAGAAATACAGATCGAAGAACACGCCTCTGCATCTATTATTTCTTGACATGCAGAAGGCCTTTGACTGTGTTCCTCGTGTGGTGATCTGGTGGGCACTGAGGTCCAGAGGGGTTCCAGAGGCCTATGTTGACATCATTCGGGACATGTACTGCAATTCCGATTCTGTGGTTCGGACTGCAGTTGGTGACTCCAGACCCTTCCCCATCACCGTTGGTGTACACCAGGGTTCCGTCCTTAGTCCGTTTCTGTTTAGTGTGATATTGGACGTATTGTCAGACAGCATCAGAGACTCGCATGAGCAGCCTCCATGGTTGTTGATGTATGCTGATGATATCGCACTGGCGGACGCGGACAGGGGACGATTGGTTAAACGTGTAAATGCGTGGAAAGAGTCGCTAGAAAACGGCGGCCTGAAACTAAACGTGGCGAAGACTGAGTACCTGGCATGCAACTCCACAGACCCCACGTCCGTTCGCATAGGCGGAGACATGGTCGAGCGCACGGACCAGTTTAAATACTTGGGATCTGTACTTCACGCGTCTGGTGACATCGATTACGACGTCAAGGCACGCATTGCTGCTGCGTGGGCAAAGTGGCGTGAGGTGACTGGTGTTATTTGTGACCCCAAAATGCCGGTTAAGTTGAATGGACTGGTCTAAAAGACCATCATTAGACCCGTCCTTTTGTACGGTAGTGAAGCGTGGCCGGTGCTTGAGCGACACAAGCAGGAACTGCGTGTCACGGAGATGAACATGCTGCGATGGATATGCGGAGTCACGCGAAAAGATCGCATTAGAAACTCCCGCATCCGCGGCAGCCTGCATGTTCGTGACATAGCGGATAAGTTGCAGGAGAGTCGCCTTCGCTGGTACGGTCACGTTTTGCGGAAACCGGCGAGCTACGTGGGTAACAAATGTCTAGCCATGCCGCCTCCGCCAGGCCCCGGCAGAAGGGGCAGACCCAAAAAGTGCTGGCTTGATGTCGTGAAAGACGATATGCGTGCCAATCAACTGTCCACAGAGGATGCCCAAGACCGTGCAAAGTGGAGACGGAAAAGTAGGAAGGCGGACTCCGGGCGTCACCGCACGCAACTGGGATTAACGCCGGGATGATGATGATGACTAGCGCCACTTTAGTAGAACAATCATAACTCGTTAAATAAAAGACCAACGAGACGAGATTGTAGTACGGGTTCTATAGTTTATTTATTACGTTTAAATTGTTTCTAAAGTAGTTATCTGCAGTTACTAACTCTTACTACAGTAAACTACTTTAGAAACAATTTAAACGTAATAAATAAACTATAGAACCCGTACTACAATCTCGTCTCGTTGGTCTTTTATTTAACGAGTTATGATTGTTCTACTAAAGTGGCGCTAGTGTGCGCGTTGAAAATCCGGGTAGCGCCTTAACTAAATGATTGCTGACAGATAGGTGACGTTTTCAAATAAGGCGTTTTGTATCATATTCGAGAAATATGGCTTATCTGACGTTGGTAAAATCGACACTAAATAAGTATAAAACGACCGATCTTAAAATGACATTATGTAAATGATTGCTGACATGGGTGACGTTTTCAAATTAGGCGTTTTGTATTTTATTCTACTATCCCTCATCTGAAGTTGGTAAAATCGGGCCTAAGTTAAGTTTTTATTTGAACCAACATAGATGAGATAAATCAAATGGTAAAGTAGGTATCATGTTCTTTTCTTCGAATTAAAATGCGCAAAATTTTTTTTGTTTGAACTGAGAAGATACAGGTATTTGGACAACCGTTAGTCTGACCACAATGCAATTTATTTACATATTAATTTGCATAACCTATCTTATAAGTAAACTATCGATTAATAAAAATAAGGATGTTTTTGTGTTTCTTCGAAAAAAAATACTGAACTGAATTTTTATAGAACAGAATTTAAATAATATATTTATGGTAAAAGCGGCCTGACTATAATTATGAATAAATCAGTATTCAGCACATGTATTTCAACAAAAAGTAATAAATAGTGTATCTTTAGAATATTAATGAGCTTTTTATAGTATTCTTCAAAAATACTACCTAATATACGTATTGTAATCTAATATTATTGCCAAATACTCGTTTTGTGCATGGATTCTTGAATTTATTGACTGATTGTAATAAATTATTAATGTTTTGTGACCTTTGTGTTCAAAAATATTCAAGGGTGTGCATTGGAAAAAGTATAAATATTCCCTATATAGGAAAAAAGATTTGGTGTAACTCCATAATAAAACTCACCGAACATGCCGTACAAATACCCACACGTGCTATTAGAAAAAAAAACTTTGCCAGGACAAATTGACATTCTATTGAGGACACCGCCGCCTGACTACCTTAAAATCGTTTGAACTTTGCGTCGTCTTTTGTTAGGAGTGACGCGTTAATGTGTTGGGTGTACAAGTGATTTTTGATTGAAAGTGGGTAGGCGGCAAAGGCCTCGATCACAAAACTACATGACTCTGAAGAGTCCATGTCAAGCAATCATACAGTGCAGGATTGAGGCACTATCATAGAAGTTTGTAAAATAAAGTATCGAATTTTGGATTGAAGGTAAATCAAATCACTAATACATAGCTAATTGTGACTAACTTGCCACTTCATCGACGCTCAAGCACTAACCAACGCATAATTCAAATATGCAACTTTAATTCGTAAATAAGTATTGGGCAAATAACGCTTTATGTTGCCAAATGTCAGAATGGCTCTTTTATTGGCCAATGGGTAAGGTAGTTTTACAAAACGCACACAATCGTTAATATTCAACTGCTGGTAACAACTTTTTACCATTACTATCAATAGAGAAATTGGGTTTTAATCCAAGATTCTGGATCAAAATTTAAAGACAGAGTCGAGTCATTTTGTCGGGCTAGAATAATATTTTCCATCTTCCTAAGAACAAGACTAAATATGTAGTGAAATGGTTAAAGCAGGTTTAATTAGACTGTTCGCGTTATTATGAATAAGGGGGTTTTTCTTTGATTATTTTTGTTTAACGTCACTGGTTTGAAACTTTCAACTAATTATCTAAGTTAAGTTAGTAAGTCGTATTTAAATCAATGTTGTGTTTACCTGTAATTGGGTTGCATACTAGATGCAACACCTTTTTAATTGTCAAAGCTTGTATGTAACCTGTTGTTGTACCAAAATAAAATAATATAAATAGATATTATTGGACACCAATCACGTACATTGTTCCGATCCCAAAGGAAGTATCCAATGCACTTGTGTTATGGAAATCAGACACAAAGGTCGTACCACAATACCCAGACCTGAGACAACATAGTAAACTATTATTTCTACATTGGCCTGACGGAACGGCGACGCCTTGAAAACCATCGGGCAAAGCCACTACACCACGGAGATCGTCAAATAAACTTTTTTTTTATAGTTGAAGAGAATAAAACTTTTGATATAAGTGTCACCCCTGATTCTTACTACGAGTATGTTGTCCTAAAACCCGATACCGTCCAAAAGAAATTTATCGAGGTAAAGCGATTAGCGATTATGATAATCAGCTGTGTTCGGATTTTTCTCACGAAGGCCGAATGGCGTCGCCAAGTCTAGCTTATAAGTCGACGACCTTTCAATGCTGTCTGTATTATTATTGTTAACATACAGGGTAACTTTGTTATCAGTACCGAAATTTTGTGTAAAGACTCCACTGATGAATATGAACAACTTTTACTATGGGGGCAATAGTGAAATCGAGAAAAAAAAATCAGCTGTTCCATACAAAAGTTCAATTGGCGCGCGGTCAAAATGTATGGAACAGCTGTGTTTTTTCTCGATTTCACAATTGCCCCCATAGTAAAAGTTGTTCATATTTATCAGTGGAATCTTCACACAAAATTTCGGTACTGATAAGAAAGTCACCCTGTATTTGCTCATTTATAGTATGCGTTAATTGGGTTTTGGGCACTGCGATTTGTTTTCGCATTTTACAATGCTACTTACAAAAGAGTAAGGTAGGTACGGCAACATGAGTATTAAAAAAGTTTTATATGCAAATTGGCTTAATTCGGTCGGAATTTTCAACTATTTAAAAAAAATGGAGCCCCATACAATATTACTTTTCTCGTTTGGTAGAGCTTCTTGGTACAGTATTGGAAAGGTGTTTTTTTAAGTAGCTACATAATCAAGAACTTCAATATTTCTTTACTACTTAAAATAAATAAAAAATCTACATAACAAGTGCTATTTTCTAGATTTCTTTTATACATTGTAAATAAACTAGTGCTAAAACTAAACTAAAACCAGTGCTAACGAAGTGCAATGCCGGGCATAACGCTACTTAACCTATTTAAACGTGATTTTAGTTCGAGGTTATATTGAAGCGAGTGATTGAAAAATAGAGCTCCTGGTTAGGTATCTTTAGCCACCGAATCAGAGGTTTCGTTCTTCCACGCACCGGAAAGCTTTTTCCAAAAGCTTCTGTTAAAACCAATCCACAAAAGCCGAGGCAGCAGCAATTAGTAAATGGCCGAAGATACGTACCGATACGTTTCGGATCAAACCATTTTTATTTTCTTTCCGCCCTGACCACTCTTTGGGCGGTTCTTTTCAGCCATTTTTTAAAGAATTTTGAGCCATAGTAAAAGCTCGGTCACCGATGGATAAATATAGATCTGTTATTTTAGTTTTTTTAAGGAATATGAACGTTGTTTCTAATGTTTTAACTTCGTTACTAACTTAACACTTTTCGACACGGTATCCCAGTCACAATAGAACTTATATTGTTTTCACGGCTATAGCCGTTCACTGCCCCGTAAAGTGCTAAGAATACTGTGTAAGTTGAATTTCCCGTCGGTACTTATGAAAGTTAATATTTTGGATAAAGTTTCGATCAACATTTCTGATGCGGACAGAGCAGCTATGGTATGAAATGCGTTACCGGCTGAAGTGTTGAAACACTATGATTTTTTAGAGTGAAACACTATGATTTGGGCATTTTCAAGAAAAGAGTAAATAGAATATTACTGGTCAGACACAATCCATACCTGACCACATCATCACTTACCACCAGGTGGTAAAATGCCTGATCATTTATAAAAAAAAAAGTTTTTGCTTTCTTTCATTTGCAAACTAAGACACACAATTTGTTAAAGGAGAACAAGAATAATTGTGAATACACATATTTTTTGACTCAAATAAACTTAGTGGCTTTTCGGCTCATCACAATTAATAAAGGCATTATTGTTTTACAGCTTCCATATGAATATTCAAATAATATTGTCCTCTGCTTTGTATTGTAATCCGGTCGTAAAGAATTATTAATACGCCAATTATACGCGAATTTTACGGCTTTTGTCTGGAATCACTGCGCAAAATTTTACACCCGAACATTATTTTTGAATTTAATCCTTCGCTGACAATAACAGTACTTTTATGTCTTGAATAAAATGAAATATTTACGGCATATTTAGAAACAATTATCGACCTCTGCCACGGACTCAACATAATCGTAAATATCTTATTAAGACATAAACAAAACTACGTTACAACTCCTAGTAAGGCATAGTGCGACCAAACCTACTTGACACTTTATAGCAATGCAGGTGATTTCCGCCGAGAGGTCCGTGTAACTGGTTTTGTGTTGCTACATGAGAAAAATAAAATTGTACCATAATAAAGGCTGTCTAACAAGCAATCAGAATAAGGCAATCATATAACTTTGTTGTCTTACACGTTGTTATAAAGCGGTTTTTATAAACTAACGGTATTCTTATAATGTATTTAATAATTTATTCGTTTTATCGTAATTTTTTTCTATGGTTTATTAGTGGTCGTAATTGTTGGTTTTACTAATACGAGAGAGTATTGGTTCTAAATTAAGCCTAAAACTGTTAAACAAATATATTTCTCGTGATACCTACTAAAATTTTTGTCAATTTAACCTTAACGAACTGATGTTATTAATATGTGTGTTTTGGACAGCCACTAATTGCTAATAGGCAAAACCCAATATTTGATAAGTTTCGAAACTGATTAGCCTAAGAATTGGTTTTATGATTAAGCCAATTCAATGGTGACAATCTTTTTATTTAATTTCTAAATTAGTCTCATTTCATGCTATAAACATAACGTTATAAACATATATTTTATTAGGACTGATAATTGCCTTACCTACGAATAAAAAATACATTAAAATAACGCAACTTATTGCAAAGTAACATTAATTACTTAAGTATTTCTTATAGTGTATTTATTTAAAGGTAAAACTTACCTCTAACTCATCCCGATTTTTCCTAAATCAAGCCACCACTCCCAAACCTGAAAATAATTAAAACACAGATAAATGATCAGATGTATTTTAGACACACAGTTCTCTTAAATAAGAACGAAAGTCATAAAGAGGATTGAGCTCTCCGTAATACTAATGTAAGTTATTATCAGTTACAATATATTTTAGTATAGAGATAAACAGGTTTGTGAATTGAAAGAGTAGGTAGGTATACGTATGTATTAAAAAATACTGTTGACAATCTTAATGTTCAGTGGTTTGATAAGATACATAAGAAAGAGGAGCAACATTTAATAATAAAAAATAATCTATATTTTTAACCGACTTCAAAAAAGAAGGAGGTTATCAATTCGACTGTGTGTTTTTGTTGTATCTATGTTACCTCATATCTCAGTCGTTTGTCGACCAATTCGATTTTTTTTTCGCCTACTTAGAGGATGTACCTTCTAGTTGGTCAGATTTTTTGCATTTCGGGATCTGATGATGGGATCTTGGTGTAATTGAGGATTTCAAATTTTAAATGCACGTATAGTGTTTCTTTACTAGAATTTTAATATTGACGTGTTGTTACGTCTGATAGTCAACATCTTGTGGGACTGAGCTGATGGTGGAACTCGGAATTATAATGGGTAGTTTTTAGCTTCTTAAAGAACAGAGCCATAAGGTGCAACCCTCCCCCCTTCTCCTATAATCTCTAAAAATGATGAAATAAAATTAACTTTAAAAATAGCAAAAAAGGTGGGTTCTAGGCAAATAATTTCTTTTTGGATTTCGTATTGCAGCACCGACTCCAAAAAGAAATTGTTTGCCTAGAACCTACCTTTCCTTTCAAAAGTCAAGAGTTTATTTAAGATTTTTTAGTGATTTTGGTTTTGAAGTCGGTTTTTACTTTTTTTAAAGTTAATTTTATTCTTAAACTTCGAAGTAAGAAGTCTTGATGCTTGACCGATTGAATATTTAGTACACACGAATAACATACCTACATACAATTACATTGCAATCGTTTCAATAAAAATTGCGTGGACTCTGAGATGCCCGTGTGAATTCTGATCTCCGCCTGCGATTCCCGGCCGAGATAAAAGGCGGATGATTTTGCAACGGGTAAAAAAAACGCCAGAACAAAGGCACCGCTTTGCGGCGAAATTCGCAGATTACTAAGGAATCCGATAAACCAATAACGCGTGTAGTGATGACAGTGACGATTGGATCCGTGAGACAAACAATGAAAACGTTTGCCAAACTTCGAAAATTCAATAAATACATTTGTCCTTAGTTCTTCCTACTTTAAACGAAGAGTTTTTTTACGGGAAGGAAAAACTGGTATTCAATCCATAGTTATAAAATCAACAATTAAAATAGCACAGACGATTCTAATCGCCAAGAGGCGTGGTTTGTCCATCTATGTATAGGCAATTTATTGCACCTATAAAACTAAAAACATAGACTAAGGAATCAAACTATTATTCCATGTTTGGTGTGTGCAGTTTTTTATTTGTTTAAGATCTTTAATTACATAGTAAATTAAAAGAAATTGTTTCTTTGAACGTCTTAAGTCATAAAGATGAAATTGGAAAAATAATTTATGGAATATTATGACTCAATAACAATGATAGAAATATGCTTTTGAAAAGTTTATGTGTTATTATTTACAGCGTAATGCATAAAATTTGCTTCTTCAAGCTTATTGTAGCTCAGTTAAGAACAAGTTTCACATACATACCTAGTTTATTTTTGCTACTTTTATCCACTACTGGGTAAAATACTTTTATAGCCTACAAATAACTCCACAGAAACAATCAGAGCGGTCGACTGACATTGGCGTCCAATTACTTCGATATTAATCGGTATAAAACGCCACCGCGGCCAATCCTCGCCGGCGTGACTGTACGGGACAAAGTGTCAAGATGAAAGGGCCGCCGCCGATTGTCGCCGCATTGTATCGTCACTCGTTAGTCCGCATTATCGTTGCAAGATTTATTTTAACGATTAACTGCGAAGGTGCATGTCTTGAGGGCGTAGCGGGTGACTGCTGTGTAGGCGTTGTCCTTTGTTTTCATAGCTAGAATAAGCTTTTATTACTGTTTTACAACAGTACCGAAATATCGGAAGCGATTATAATAAATAATATGTTAATAGTAGCTATTCCGTATCTTACTATTGAACAGTTGGACCGATTTTGTCATTTGATGAAGAAAAGATATGAAGCTTGTGTTTAAGTCTTATAATTAGTTACTAAAATTCAAAAAATAGGAAAACCTCTTACCTCTTGATTATGAACTGCTGCTTGATAATAATTTCTTTATCCAAATGTGTTCATGTTCCTTTTTTGGAAACGGACGAGTTGTTACTTCCTTTTTTCAGTGATGGATTCTAAGGACTTTACCTTTTTATTGAGGCCATTAGTCAAGACACTAGTAGAAGTGTCAAAGAGAGTCAATTCGATCTTATGACAGAATGTTTTGACTATCAAGTATGTTAACAAAGGTAATTAATTAGAGCTCAGTTATGTTCCTAAGTAATCCGTTGCTTTTAACTTGTACCAGCCGCCATTTCAACGATTAACGCTTATAGCTCAAGTCATTAAGCCGCAATTGGTCCGTGTGTGCCTTTACGATTTCTGTGTGTCTAGCATTGTTTTAGAGGACAATAGACGCAAATAAATTACGGCTAAGCTACCTTCAAAGGGCCCGATACTATTTGTACTGACTTTGGGCGCGTTTTGATATTATTTTATTGTAATTTATGCAATAAGATTATTGAATAAGGCAAAACCAGATAACGATTTGAATTGTTAGGTATGTGTAACGTGCATATTTGAGATACTGAAATATAAATTATAATTATGATACTAGGGAATTGAAACTCAATGATAGTGATCGGTCATTTGGAATAAAAATAACATCAATTGTACGATTTTAAACTTTCGCGTTGCATCATATTTAGAACCTTCTCATTAATTATATTATTTCTTGTTTAGTCTCGTCATGTTAAGTTCTCACAAATTGTCTTAGTTTCGAAGCAAGGGAGGGGTTAATTGTAATTAAAAAAAAACATTACATTCTTGCCGAATTTCATTTTTGTAAGTCATATTACAACCAGAAAATTTCTGATAATTATTGAGTGTTAAAACATAACTTAATACAAGTATGTTTGTTTGTGTTAATTAGGTATTGTAAAAAATATGAGATTGCTTGAATTTCACTGAATACAACTCAAGTGGAGCGTCAATTAAGTAATATTAAAACATAATTTAAGTAGAATTAAAACATAATTTTGACTTTCGTTTGCAGAAGAGCTGTTATAGAGTCATTGTTTCTTACAAGGCGACGTACAAACAGAGTGAAATTGCTTCATTCAAAATAAGAGGTGCCAAAAAAGTAACTGGCATTATCATTATGGTAAAGAGTAGTGATGTGTGATACCACTTTTGGTGGTTACAGTTTGAGTAATTTTTAACTAAAGTATCGAAAAATATGAACATAAAGAATAATAAGGTTCGTATATGTATAAATCCTATCTTTATTTTGCTAGTTAGCTACGATCCTTCCTTATCCCAGTGACAAAAAGGCTTAAGACTCTTTATTTAATAAAATTATTTTGGAAATCAGTTCTATTTTTAAATTAAAGGATGTCAGGACATAAAAGCTTTTAGTCGATATATATTATCTTGATCATGTCATTCTTACATGATTTTGAAAGCATATTTTTATTATTTGAATAGTGAAAAATTAAATGTAAAAAAAGTAAAAACCGACTTCAAAACCAAAATGCACTAAAAGTCTTAAATAAACTCTTGACTATTGAAAGGAAAGGTGGGTTCTAGGCAAACAATTTATTTTTGGAGTCGGTGCTGTGATAGTTGATGCTTGAAGGTCAAAGTGATGGCACCGACTCCAAAAAGAAATTGTTTGCCTAGAACCCACCTTTCCTTTCAATAGTCAAGAGTTTATTTAAGACTTTTTAGTGCATTTTTGAAGTCGGTTTTTACTTTTTTTAAAGTTAATTTTATTTCTTCATTTTTAGAGATTATAGGAGAGGGGGGGGGGGGGGTTTGCACCTTATGACTCTGTTTTTTAAGAAGCTACAATTTTCCTATTATACATTATTTAATTATAATTACTGAACTTCTAAGCGTTAAGGAGTTCCACCATCAGTTCAGCCCCACAAGATGTTGACTATCAGACGTAACAACACGTCAACATTAAGATTCTAGTAAAGAAACACTGTACGTGCCTTTAAAATTTGAAGATTTCCCTCGATTACACCAAGTTCCCGTCATCAGATCCCAAGTTGGAAAAAATGGGACCAACTAGAAGGTATACCCTCTAAGTAGGCGAAAACAAAATTTCGTATCGGTCGACAAACGACTGAGGTAACAATCATACAAAAAAAATATAAAAAAAACATACAGTCGAATTGATGACCTTACAGCTTCAGGTTTTTTTCTATTACAAAAGTTTTATCATAAGTGCTTATTACTTTAAGAAGTAAGTACTTGCACTTACTCATTCGGAAGGGGTCCCATCACTAAAAAATGCAAGTATTTAGGTTACGTGCATTGTAAAATTTTATTATTTGCGCGAAATACGTGTAATGACGATGTTTCCTTAATTGTTGGTCAGTTTGTTTCAACTGCCTTTTCGATACTTAAAAGCTGCTTTGTTATGCGATAAGTGGATTGTGTATTTTAGTCGAGTTTCCAATACTTCAACAAGTATTCCTATAATAAGTACTTATAAATTATACATAACATTGTTTCAACTAGTTAAAGTAAATTGAATACAAACGTTCAATATATTTATATAATCCTTTGGGCTTCAGTAGGTACTGTGAAGTAAAAATAGTGAATGATTCTCGCTACGTACTTTGAATAGTTTTTAGAATCTCCGTTAATCTTTCAAGAATAAACAATTCCATATAGCACAGAGAAAGGCTAACGATTATTGATGAAAGTTTTAATACTGTCTTACAATCGTTTTATTTGCTCATTATAGTGATGTGACCCATGTAATAAACTTACCTTATTTGTAACAGAACCAATTTGGATCAACATTAGTTCATTGAGGGACAAACTTAATAGACGAATGTTTTGTTGGTCACAGTGAAATAATAAAATAAAAAACCGGACCCAAGACACAAGGGCATTGCTCTGGTCACAAAAGTAAATAGCTGAAGGTCTCGTGTATCATACTCGTATCATCATAATTATACAACAACGGTTAATATAGTACAAAACCTAGGCGTTCTCTCATCTTTAGACACGAGACACAGGATGCGAATATGGATCAGACTTGAAAACTCAGAAATGGTTCACAAAACTAACTACGGAAACCGTCGTTTGAACAATTGACCACGGTAGTCACCTAAGTTCTATTCTGAAAAGGGGTTTAACTACATCACTCTGTGAATCCTGACATTTTAAAAGTTATCTATATCATTGTCTTCGCCTTTCTTATTTCAATGCCCAATTTTTCTTTTCTCCAATGTCTACCTCAATTAATAATAAAAAACATCTGCAAAAAATATTACCATGATCTCTAATCTCAAAACTAGCATAAAAACCCTAAGTGTTTTAGACAAAAAAAACATATTTTGTGCTGCGTCGGCCCTTTAAATGTTATCATAACGAGATGACCTTATATTTTAACAAATGCTACACCCATCACGAACGACTTAACCCTTAGTCTCCTAAATAATTAAAAATAAACTAATCCGATGACTCCATTCCCACTAAAAGCCCTACTAAGTATTCTTAAAGATTACCACGAAGCAAGCACCTTTCCCACGGCTTATTTCATATATCTTAATTTTTCCGTTAGGTGTTAATAAAATAATCAATGGTAATGATGGCTTCTTTGCTGAACTTGTTGATTTGAAGTCATTTAGTCGGTGGTAAAACAAGGTTTAATAACTTTGGAATCAATAAATCTTAGATTATTTGATGATGTTTTCAATTACCGCTAGCTTCCTAATTGTTTTTTATAATCATGGTCAAGTTCGTGTCCCTTTTTTAACCGATTGCCGTACATTCCAAAAGTACTCTACTGTTTTAAGTCGTCTGGTAAAACGCGTTAAAAGCATCAAAATACTCCAACAAAAGCGAACTTGTGGCAAATATTAGTTTCTATATTCTTGTTGTGTAATATTGTGACTGCAGTAAGGGAAGCCGGTCGGTGGCAGGCGCAACGGCTCTAAACAAAGAGATTGGATTCGTTAAGTCGAGTCAGCACGTCTAGGAAAAAGTTAGCGCTTAATACATCCGCCACTTTCCTTTCATTATGATTACGATAGGTTCCGTTCAACTGAATGAAAATATCTTGCTTGCTATTTTGTTCTCAAGCGCCTTTTTCGCCTACACCCATTATTCTGCCTAGTGACAGCCGCATTATAGGTACTTATTTTTGCATCTATCAGCCCTTTTTTAATGCTAACAGAGTGGGAAGTATGGGAGTAATGAATAATATGCATCTAATGAGACATATTATTCATTACTACATTGGGGCAGGAAAGTTCTAGATTGGAGACCCTTTGACCAGAGACGCAGCGTGGGACGTCCACCAACAAGATGGACAGACGACCTTATAAAGATCGCAGGATCAAACTGGATGCAGACCGCTAGTGATCGGTCGCTGTGGAAAACCGTAGAGGAGGCCTATGTTCAGCAGTGGACGTCCTTTGGCTGATAATGATGATGATGATGATGATGAATGAGACATGGTTCACGAGTAGGTATAGTAAGTTTTTTTTAAAGAACAGCACCTAAAGAGATGTTCAAGTTGTTACTAGGTACTTTTATATGAGTTTCGATATTTAAAAACCAACAAGGTAAAAATTTATTTGCATTGATAATAATTGTGGTTTCGTGTAATTCGTTGTTTCATTTCACATGTTAGTCACATGAAAATACATGTAACAATAATGTTACATGTATTTTCGTAGAAGAACTAAGGTAACGGACATAGCCTTGAGAATCAGTAAGCTCAAGTGGCAATGGGCAGGGCACATAGCGCGAAGAACTGATGGCCGTTGGGGCAGGAAAGTTCTAGATTGGAGACCCTTCGACCAGAGACGCAGCGTGGGACGTCCACCAACTATTGGACAGATGACCTTATAAAGATCGCAGGATCAAACTGGATGCAGACCGCTAGTGATCGGTCGCTGTGGAAAGCCGTGGAGGAGGCCTATGTTCAGCAGTGGACGTCCTTTGGCTGATAATGATGATGATGATGATGATGATGAATAATGTTTATCGAATTTTATAAAAGAAAAACCAACATTTCCACTTTCCGCGTCCCACAAAACAAAACAACAAATCAGACCCATTCGCGATGTGCGAATCAATTTTTCCATGGAGGGAAACTTTCAAAAATCTATTTCCTGTCTGGACGCATCCCCGGCCTGGCGTCGCAGCTTCCGGTTATTCTGAAAGGCTATTATTTTACAAATCGAAGGGCAATAGGTGTTGATTGTTTCTCTTTATGTGTACTGGTTGTTATGTTTTTGTGTGAACATAGGTAAGCTTTCAATAACATTCTGAGTGACTGACCTTTTTTAGTGCAAGTTCAGAGTTCCTTTGATAAGTGGCAAGCAAGACTAATTCATTACGGTTATTATTGTGTTTCTAGAATTTTATTTGTCACAAATGTTTGAAACTCAATTATTAACCAATTTTTGGATGTAGGGAATAAGTAACTTAAGACATATTTATATTCAGTGTTATAAAAACACAACAATTGAATAATATATTGTTTAAAGAATACTAGGGTACATGGTAAATAAAGTTAATAAATAATGAGGTACATGGTATCTTCTCTGTATCTTATTATTCTAAGTTATAATGATATCCAATCCAAAATATTTTTTTGGTTACTATTTCAATTATTAATAAAAAATGTTTCGCAGTATTCGCGAACATAAATAAAGCTTTAGTTTGAAACTGGTTTGGCTTAACTAATATTGAATATGACCTGCTGCGTATTTCAATACTAATAAGGTATTCAACATAATTAATTGTTACAATATTCCCTTTGAAAGCGTATAAAATTCAATAACCTCTGTCCAAATATTCAATTTCGCTGCGATAATGAGTACTTAAGAATCTATTGTATATACTTAACATATTTAATTCGAGTAAGCAATATAATTGGTAAGTCAACAAATAATAACTTAGCGGTGTCGTGGGCCTCTCGCATTGCGGTCATTTACATTTCTGACTAAAAGATGCCACCCGTTGATTCGGGCGATGTGAGAAAGTCGACAAATTATTAGTTATTTTAGTTTTGTTTTAGTTAGAGATAGCAGGTGGCAACTGTAATGTATTACACGAATTATGACGGTGCAACAGCTTTCAAAACGGGTTCTTGAGATTTTGAATCCAGGTTTTTAATCGTTGTTGTTTGGCAGTGAATTAATTTTGGTTTGATGATTTACTAAACTTTTTAGGTACACTTACTTTAATAAAAAAAAGGATAATAGTATCTAGTAATTATATCATAATGATCAGGTATTTTGCCCACATGTATAGATTTTTTTCGACTTTTGTTACAGACAATATTTATATAGATTGGTGCTCTAAATGACACTTGAGGAAGTCTCGTATTAGGAAATCTTATGAAGCAAACGTTGACTTTGACTTATCACATTTGATTGAGTTATGATTTCTTAGACTTTAACAGTGTATACCAATATAACTTTTACAAGTGTATGGTATGTACTTAAACATAGGATACCTACTTCATATTTTATGTTCACACCCATTGACGGGTCTAAAGTATCAAACTAGTTTGATCTGAGTAAATATTTTTGTCAAATAAAATCGCACGCTTTTAATTGAATCCCCTATTAACATCAAATATCAATATTTTCCATGGCAACCGCTTTTTTACAATATCGGAAAACTCTCACGCATGACTGGTTTTGCATCTAATTTAATTCGATACTCTAAACTTCATCAAGCCTAAAATTGAGGAGATAACTTTACACTATGCCCAAAAATAATGAGGCTATCCAAAGCCTTGATAAAAGAAATGAATAATCAATGGAATCCGTAGGGGGTCTATATAATTAAATAATTTCCAACGTACACATTTGTATGGTGTTTACCATACAAATTATTCTAACTAATAGTTATGGGTGTATGAAGAATAGCGGTCAGGTCCATATGAAATTCGATATGGAAATTAAGTAGAAAACAAGTTATAAATAGGATTATTGAGGAATTTTTGAGGCATAGCGGTGAAGTACGCACAGAAGAATAAGCTACATAAACATCTATCGTTAGTTGAGCTCTGAATTTTGAAGCAGTCTAAACAAGACAGAGGTCAGTTTATACTGGTCGTTAAGCCATTGTAAATGTACCTACGTGTCGAACGCAATTTTCTGCAGAAATTATAAATTTTATGAATTATTGTTATGAAATGCACTTGAACAAGCAACTGTGTCAGGCGAGGAATCGAACCCCGTGTCTTACGCTATCCGGGCGTACGCCTATGTCACTCGGACACTGACACATTGGCATGCCTGTTGAATTTTTAAGTGTCTTCTTTAACGCGTAGGCTACGTGACCTCATCAATGTTGCGAAAAAGCTCTCACAATGTTATTATTGTTAGCAAAACAAGACTATACAAGTAATACATTTTAAATGAGTAAATTTTAAATTGACAAGTAATTAAATAACATTTTTCGTTATGTTTTTGAGTAAAGTTGCTTCTCATGGTACGTTAAGAAGTGTGCCAGTTATCGGTCATCAATTTATTAAGCCGGTAGCTCACCGATGCATTTACATGCGGCATGTGAAATTCGCCTATGCTATGTCTCGCTCTGGCATATCTAACTAGATGTGATAGACGCATTGTTTTTGGCATCGTTAGGCCGCATCGGTGCCGCATGGGAATGCTTTGATGCGCTAATGGCGTTACCTATACTTAGAATAAAAAAAAATAAAACAGGTGTGGTTTGCTTTATTTTTATGCATTTTATATAATTGTCATCCACATTCTTAACTAATTCTATGCACTTACGCTTTTCACTAGCATAAAAATCAACTCAGGTGCAAACACGCCTCTTAAAAATGCCATAAAATTGTATATTTAAAAAATCAAGTTAAGCCATAAATTTCGATCTTATCGAATCGTTAAAATTAAGCTTTTTATTTAATAGACGCGGCTTTTAAGATTGTTGTTAAATTATAATTAGATTTGTAGGGACTTCAGGTTTTTCTGAACTTTTATTAGGCATAAAATGAAATTAGAAAATGGCAGAGTTTATGTTTGAACCGCATTAGTTTTATTAAGGTTTGTTGTTTTACGAGATTTCGTTAATTAGATCTAATTAGTAATCAGTTTACTAACATGAGATGTAAAATATTGATTTAAAAGCTACTTTAGCTGTAGCGGTTCTTTGCATTTAATTTTGGGTAGAATTTTAGGCCAGAAAAATGTTTATTTTTATTATGGGTTCTGCTCACTTATACTGATAATATATTCAACATCAAAATATCAATTAATTTTTTTTGCTACATAAAGATAGTAGTCAAGATATACCAACGTGCCATTGTACCTACTACAGTTATACATGAAAAAAATAAGGGATAGCGGGATAGTTTTCAGGCAGTTTTAAAAATGAATTCTTTTTAATCAAGCGGCGCTAGCGGAACTTAAAAAATTCGAAAGCTCATATTCATTTATTTAAAATAAAACACATTTTCAAAATCTAAATTTGCTATCCAATTTTATTGGGTCATTCAATGCTTCAGTTTCGGATACTAAGGCCTGATTTTACGAACGTCCGACAAGAAATATTTCGTCGAATAGTCAAAACGCCTAATTTGAAAACCTCCCCTTAATTGTCAGCAGTAAATATAAATTTAAAATTGGCTGTTTTATGCTTATTCAGTCGGATAAGTCTTATATGACGACTGAAGTAAGACCAGCTGGCAAATATATACATCAGGATTTCGAGAACATACCTACTAAGCTTTCAAACTTTAGCCCACCAAATTTATATTTCACTTAATACTTTACAAAAATAAAATAAATTAAATCTATATCTTTACTCGAATCTAATTGATTGGGGTCAGTGCCATCTGTTATCGGGGGTCACTCACGATATACTACTCTCTCATAGTCGTATCTTGCATATTTTTTGCTAATATTTTACCCATGTGCACATTATGAACTTTAATGTAAAAGTATAAAGTTTTATTTCGCTTGTGTAAGTCGTGAACAGGTGACTATAACAGGGTTATGGACAGACGGGCTCAGAATGAGTTTGTGAATATTTCAAATGCAATCTCTTGAGTCGTTGGCCAAGCTCCCATTGTTCTCAACTATACCGCGCAAACGTATGCTCTACTTCAATAACAATTTTTTTCTTGTATCGCATGTAATGTTGGTGTTGAATATGAAATTATTTTAATATAAAATTATAAATTAAGAGCATCTCATCTCTTGGTATTAAGTCCGCCATACGTACAGTTAGCTTGTGTATGAAGTGTTAAATAAATAACTTACCTGTTACTAAATAAGTTGTTGTAACAGGACGGTATAATAATTAATTACAAGTATTAATCATTGCAATGCTTACTTAGTGTTATTAAAATGGAATTCAATTAAATATTAACGCTGTTTTGTTAGGTACTAACAAAATTTAAGACATTCGTGCATTTAATTGTCATGTTTGCACATTTGAAACAAATTGTGAATGATTTTACACAGACACAGTTGAGGTGATTGGGTTCTTGTATTGTATGACTGCACTGTTTAACGACTTTATGGTCAGCACCTAGGTAATACTGTATAAGGATTGACGAAGGGTTTTGAAAGTAGAACTAGTACTTATTCAGTCAATTTTTCTTTTTAAAACGACTTAAAAATGAAAAAGGTTATCAATCCGACTGTATGTTTTTTTAATGTATGGTACCTCGTATCCCAGTCATTTGTGAACCGATTTGCAAAAAAATTAAGGCGCATGGAGGTTATACCTTCTAGTTGCTCAGTGTTCATATTGCTGCCTAGTCGAGACCTGCTGATGGGATCTTGGTGCATTCGAGTACAACTCTCCAATTCAAAAGGCAATAAAAGCTTAATGTTGTTACGTCAGATAGTCAACATTTTATGCAGCTGAATTGACGATGGAAATCCTTAACGCTTAGGAGCTCAGTGATAATGCACTAACAAGTCTTAAACAATCTCTTGACTTTTTAAAAAAAGGACTCCTTAGGCAACAATATTGTTTTCGGCATTGGTGCTATGCTTTGGTCATCTTAAGCATGATCTATTAGCGCGCCGACTCCAAAAATAAATTGTTTGCCTATGAAGTCCTTTCTTTAAAAGAGTCAAGAGTTCATTTAAGACTTTTAAGTGCATTTTAGTTTTAAAGGCGGTTTTTGTTTATGTGTTAAACTATTCAGAATTTAAAAATAAACTACTGAGAACTTTTGTCGTAGGCGATCACTGGAAACATGTTTACTAATAAACGACCGGCAGGCAGATGACTAGAGAATATTTTCATGTAGGTTTTATATTCAATCAGAATTTAAGAAGAGCATCAATCACTCCACTCGCGGGCAAGTCAACAACTTGTCAACGCGTTGCGGCCGCTAAAAACAAACAACAATAGAGCGGCCTTCTCCATACAATATCCTTTGTCAACCTTTTTATCGGACGCACAGGAACTGCGTGGAGATGCAATGCATTATTTTTTGTTGCATTCTTGGCTTTTGCGTAGATGTGGTATAATTTTATTGTGGTTGGATGCGGTGTGGATTATTAATCCGAATCTGAATTCTGGTTTTTAGCTCTTACAAATTTAAATCAAAGTAAGCGTAAGTGTAAGTAAATTGAATTGAATTTTATTTCCGAAAACTTGGCAAATTGTTAAAAACAAAGTTGTAACAACTTTTTTTTAGAAACTTTTGAAACAATCTAATAAGCTATTTGTATTTTATTTCAGAAAGCACATAATCATGATGAAATACACTCTTGCAAATTCAACTGCACAAGCCCATTTTTTTAATGGTTCGACTATTTATAGTGACTTGAATAGTCAGAGACTCAGTAGAAGGTACTTATACCTATTACATAACTCGGAAATCTCGTTCGTTTATCCTGTTGAATAGGCATATCAACTACAATAATTAAAGGAGTGAATGTACTTAACATACTAGGGCACATGCTAAATGAATAAATCTATCAGATAACGATGTCAAGGCTACACACTGTCGGACATGACAGGTTAATAGAAAACTAGATTTGCATAATCTTTATTTAATTGTCGCAGCATATGTGGAATGAGGTTGATTTCTAAATCAATGGAAAATTATTGTTAACAATCGTGTTGTTTAATAAAGTTTTATTTTTTTATGAAAGAATATAAACCCTTCCGCAGCTTTTTCATTAGAATAAGTCGCTGATTTATTTTCATTTTTTTAAACTTTTATATCAATCAACTTTAGGTTTAATCTTTTTATCGAGAACAATTAATACACCAAGCTTTATTTCATAATCTAGGAAGAGTGAAAGTTGATCAGACTTCCATGTGTGACAGAACATAATAATTTATACTTAACTAGCCACCTGCCGCGGCTTTACACGGGTACAACGCCGGCCGGTACGAAAAGTAAAGAATGAAAAATATTTTTTAAGAGTTATCCCTAATAGAACAGACTTATACTACCGCGAGCTTTTTTGCAGAACTTTGTAAGGTGTACAATACTTAAGTACAGTCACTATAGTGACTAGTGTACAGTAACTGACTCGGTGGCGCAGCGGTAAGAGGGTCGCACTTTAAAGCGACGGCTGCGCCAGAGGTCCCGGGTTCGATCCCCGGGTCGGGCCAAAAATATATACCTGAGTTTTTCTGTTCAGAAATTCTTAGGGTAGCCCGGAGTTTGCAAGGTGGCGGTGTTTCACCCTCGTGCCTCGGAAAAGCCGTTGGTCCTGCGCCTGAACTCTCTCCGGTCGTGTCAGATTGCTGTCGCATCGGGCTATGAGAGTGAAAGGAATAGAGAGTGCACCTGTGTTTGCGCACACACTTGTGCACTATAATATGTCCCGCGCAGTCGGCTAGTCGTTGTGACTGGCCACCGTAGTCAAAATCGGCTAGGGGGACTACTACTACTACAGTCAGTATTTTGAACCATCTTGCAGGCTTCAACCAGTAGCAGTGTATTTATTTACGATTTCACTTAAAAACCTCTTATATTATCATTGTTTTACTACTATACAATGTGCTAATTTTACACTTGATCAAACTTTTAGGGAGTGCTCTAATGATGGTTTTGAACAACCGTGAGTAGAGCACTTCCTGAAATGATTGTTCAAGTTTAAAATTAACACTTGTATGAAGCATGTATTATATACGAGTATGTTAAACCTTCCTCTTTATTAACTTTTTCTTATTATAAACTGCATCAAAATCTGTCCGTAATATATATATATTATATTAATCTCGTGTTCGTTATATATATATATAACGAATAATATATATATATATATATATATATATATATATATACGTATATATATATATATATATACGTATATATATATATATATATATATATATATATATATATATATATATATATATATATATACGTATATATATATATATTATTCGTGATATATATATATATATATATATATATATATATATATATATATATATATATATATATATATATATATATATATATATACGTATATATATAGAGCCTAATCGTGTTACCGTGCAGGTAGAGACAGTTTTTTTATTATTTGGAAGCTAAAATGGTAAAGAATAAAAGTAAGCTATAAAATAACATAGTTATAGGGCACATTTTTTTAGTAATTTGAAGTTTTTTAAAATAAACGTCTAAAATCATTTTTTTCATAAAAAAATCATTTTTTTACCCAAGATAGTTACTTTTTTGCGGACTATTTATTATTTCATGGTCATCGCCAGGTATAAGGCATACTGTTTTTTTTTTCAAAGAAATAGACCCATTAGTTTGGAAGAAATCAATACTTTTGTACATAGAGTCCTTAATGAAACATGAAAATCTTAAAATACCAATAAATCCTACAATATTTTTTTATATATTTTTTTAATATTTTTCTAGTCAATGATTCATGGTCTAGTTTCATCCCCTTTCGGGATTGCACTTTATCCAGGGACACACTGTATATATACATACAGACAGCGGTCTTTCCCGTGACTATACAGTGATGTTGATTTTCGATTTCATACTTATACTTACGTAAGATCTAGTGTTATAGCTTTGCACGTCAATAAATTAATTTTATAGAGTATTGACTTACAATTTAAAATCGGCTACCTCGCCCTCAGTACTATATCATACGTTGAGTTATAATAACATAAGACCGACTGGCGTTAGCAAACCGCTTTGGTACCATATCACGACGGTATCTGTGCATGATATAAATTATCACAGTCACAATATCATATCAACGGTTCCTGTGCAAACACTTTGGGTGAAGTTAAAAAAGAACAGCTATTACACTATTTGTAAATTTGATTGGCATATGAGATACCACTTGGGTTTTACACTCTGCGACATTTAGCATCAGTCGTGATGCAGCATCGATGCATTCACAAACTGTCAACCTTTACACACTCCGTTATTTCGTCTGCATCGATGCATTCTAGCTTATATCTGCTCGTGAGTTGCGATGCTGAAGCGCGTATTTAAAAACACGCGACTGCATCGATGCTAAGGTCGCAGCGTGTAAGTGTGTGAACCAATTTTGGTTTTCTTTCTGGACAAACGGGTCGGTTAAAAAAAAGTAGGTTTTCTAACCTATTACATTGACTTGTTCACGTAGCATTAGGTACATGTATGGATTCTTTATCATATATCATTGTAAAATAAAATAAATAAACTGCCTTCAAGCATCGACTAAAAAGCTTTTGAAACAACGCAATTGTCTTCTATTTAGGAAAAACAAATACTATGAGAGTCTGTGAATGATGTGTGTAGACTGTTGGTAGCTTGAAAAGCTGTTTAGTCAAGTTCTTGAAGGGGGTTAAATTTTTTAATTTTTGGTTATAACACATAACTCAAAAACTAATTCACCGATTTTAATGACTGTTCTCCTAAGTTGAAATATACCTGATTGAAGTAGAAAAGAATCATCTCACTTTGACTTCTCGTTTTCGAGAAATCCGTAGACAAACATACACACACACATACGAAATTTAGCACACGTGTTTGGAAGCCTTACTAGAGCAACAAACACGAATTCGATTAAACTCCAACGATATCATATACATACACATTAATTTCATTACACCCTTTTTTTAAACTTTGTAAAAATTCTAAAAGTTGCGTGACGTACTGCGTCCAACGAGTTCGTTTTACACGTTTCATTCATTTTCATATACATGCCGATCTTTTTGCCCTACACACGGGGTCAGATCTGGCGCAAGCATTCTAGTGGACGCAAGTGCACATTGTTGCTTCTGCATCACTAATAACGTCGTATCTCTACTTATGAGTTTATTTCCAATTCGACTTTATTCTCGTATCATTAAAGCTTGAAATCTAGTGACTAGTTTAAACAGTTGATCGTACAGATGTGGTATCTCAAGCCTTTGTTGCGAAAAATTGATTTACGTACTACATCTATTAGATCGGTACGATTTAATATACTATTATCGCGAAGTAATGTTTAGTTTATGGTCAAAAGTGGCAACAGGTGTGAATATCTGGACTTGCATTATTTAGAAGGTAACTGTAATAGTTACAGAGCGTGGGAGAGCGTAAAAGACGATTAATAGACTATGACCGCTGTCATATTAATTTATATTAACCCATTACTAACCAGTTCAAGCATCAACAGTTTCACATTTGTGCACAACGCTTATAAGATAGAATAAAACTCTATTTTAAGGATTACTTTTCGTAAATTTACTAGATTTTATCCCGACGTTTTTGACGCTTCACAGCATTCGTGGTCACGGCTAGAATAAGATGTTATTTGTCATTTACACAGTTTTGAAAAAAATAAACTACCGTCACTTAATAATATTAATTAACGTTCCATACACGCAAAAAGAGCTAATAGTTAGGGAGGCGAATAGGGGAATTTTCGGTAATACTCGAGCGTGGCAGTTTAAGATATGAGAGATACCTTGGACCTAATAGTACAACCTTGTAAAGTATTTAGCTCTGTATGTAGTGACGCGCGCCTAGGAAAGACGATCAGATTAGTAAAAAAAATCGATAGTCTGCAATACTCGAGCGCGTCAGATTAAGGTATTGGGGGTTGATTTTAGTGTTTTAGGACTAAATTTAACTAATCTGACGATAAGTCCTTGACGCCGCCGAGTTATAGGGTCGCGAACTTGTAAAAAAAAACGTTAATCCGGCATTCTCGAGCGCGATTTTTATTTTTTTTATTTTGAAGAATATAATCTAAAACGTACTAAAAATACAAAATCTGCCGGTTTCCGCATGACCAGGAGTGTGGAGGAGCCATTTCGTCTTCCGAAAAACGCGTTGCGGCATATAAGTCGCGAACGATACATTTTACAAAAAAAAGTTTAAATAAACAAAAAAGGTAATTTTATTTTACACAAAAAAGCTCTCTTTACATTTTTGTCCAAAGTTAAAACTTTTTGACTTGAAGCTTTATAAAAACTCAAACTCCCGTTTTTTTGAGTATATCTTGAAAACTGAGGGTGTTAAAAAAAATGATATGAAATAACGATGATTAAATTATATTACATTAATCTCAAAAAAATTTTTTTTTCTAAAGCTTCTCGACAATTTTCGTGGACTTGGAAAAGGTTCCGCGTATCTGTATACAAAAGTATTATTAACATGTACAGTTTCATGTATGTATATTATTCAATAACTTGTTGATCCTCAAATTGTTTTTTTGGACGTACCGTTAGCAAAACGAAGTGAAGAATTATTAAAAAGAAAGAAGAAAGGAAAATCAAGAAACCAAAAAACCTTTCCGGTCAGATTAAGAGAACCCACCAACATTTTTGTCAGATTAAGAAAATATGCTTTCAGGATACCGAGATGAACCTCCCCTATGAAAATCTGACGCGCTCGAGTATTTCAAAAAAACTATTTTTTTTTGCATTTTCAAAAATTCATCGTAACTTATGGTCACGCCAAAATCGTCAGTTTTTTTAAGGGAGCTTCCTTGGGGCCTACTTAACACCCCTTCCAAAAATCTGACGCGCTCGAGTTTTTTTTTTTTGCATTTTTGACTACTTTTTATGCCTACCCCCACCACGCAAACCGGCAGATTAGTATACCGTTGTTATCAGAGGCACTTGGGGCATACGTAGTATGAATATCTGACGCGCTCGAGAATGCCCAAGTAACTGTTTTTTTTTTACATTTTTGAAAAACCGTACACGCCAAACCCACCGCTAAAATGGTTTTTACGATACGAGCTTTTCTTTTCGAAATTATTTTATCTTTCGATTTTGATAGATCTCGACGGCGCCGTTGAATTACGCCATTTAGCTACCTCGCCTCCCTAACTATAACGTGTCTTGTCATCTTGCAGTGAGTGGTCTAGCTTGGGTCCTCGCTAGCACTGGATTCCATGCTGGTGGCATTTTCCAACCGTTCCACGTTTTCTTATTGCTACAGTTTCGCGTAGCATATGTGGAACGAGACGACGTTCTTTTGAAAGTACTTTGGGCTGGTCAAAACGTATGCAGTGGTTGGGTTTGTCTAAGACATGTTCACATGCTACAGATTTTATGTTCCGTCTATGTTCAACGTCAGCGATATGTTCTTTTATCCGCACGCCTAAACTTCGTTAAAATATGGTTTTATTCCATGAGTAATATTCGCGTAAAATTCAGAAACGAGCTCATGAGATATTTACGACAGATTGCGATGAAATAGATGACTTATATTAATGCAGTAACTATAAGATCAATCAAAAATATGGGTTAAGTAAAAATTACGTAACTAATGTTTACTTATCATTCTTATCAAGCACAATGACTCATTCAATTCATTACTTGTCTTTTCAACATTTTATTACATTCGTTAGCAACAGTTTCTTTATCTATAAGATATTTTAATTCATTAGAAGAGATGAGTTTCAGATAACAGTCAATTACCGTATCTGCCGGATAAGGTTACAAGTGAAAGCTGATTTAAATACGTATTAACTGAAGTATTATTCCATTTCCATGCCTAAATTGTTGTGATGATAACTACATTTTAAATGAGACCTATTTTTTAAAACCTCTATCACTATTTACAGTTTCGTTTGTTGATATAAAATCTAGCCGATTTTGGAATTTAAAGCGTTGTTTTAGGATGAATGCTTCTTTTTTCTCAAAACTGTAAAGCGTATTTTAATTCAATGCCAATCTCTTATAATTAGTTAATTTAACACTCCATTATCTGCCTAACGTCAAACAAAACTTTCTACATATATCATTGGCAGCCCAAACTCTAAAAATAAATACTTATCGATCAATCATGCTACAATAATCGCTAAAACTACGTAATGTACGAATAACAGGTGTATAGTTTCTCGGTCCGTGAGAAAGTTGCATCGGTAGAGCGAGACAATCGAATAAACATCGGTTACGTCATTCGATTGTAGATAGAATAGTGTTGGGACACATCAGCCAGGCTATTTAAGCTGAACTGTCGAAAGCGCAAATCACCATGACCATGGAAAATGCAACACTGTTAAAAGAAAAGTAACTCTTGTTAGAAAGATGAAGAAAGCCTGGTTATTTTTTTACGATTCATATATCATTCATAGGTAGGCAAAGTGATTCCAGCTTAGTTTTTAAGATTCTTTAAAAGAGCATTTGATTTTTTTGGTTAAGAAAGTTGAAGATGAGTTGAGGACATATTATTATCGTAGTGAAAATTGTATACTTTAGAAAGAATACGTGAATTAAAGGACCTGACTAAATTAATATATATTTAACATTATAGGTGCACATTTACGCTGGTCAGTTAATATGAGTTAACTCTTTTTTGTATCTTCGTCAAGCTTTTTTTTAATCACATAATATTCTCTAGTTCTATTTTGTCGTTAGATGTCAGGTTTTGGCTCTATTCGGCAAACTCACACCAACACTACTCCCCTCGATTAATTATCGGTGCCGTCATAATCGAGAAGTGAGCAATCGATCATCCGAGCACAGAGGCGCCGATTGTTCTTGTGTGCGCGCGCGCATTGGATTAAAAATTAATTGTTGTTTTTTAGGCGCGGTTGACAGACGTTTTAACGGGAAAGCGGTGTCACCAGCGATAATTATAATTGAGTTTAATTTTAGATGACTGACTTATTTGTGTATTGAATGGTTCCAAGTTTGAGTTGTGGTGAAGCAAGGTGTTTTTAAATGATCCTCTATCAAAGCGAAGTAAAGGTTACAGAGATATTAGATTTTTTTATTTTATAAAATACCCTAATCTGAAATTAACTCTGCTGTAATGTCAAAGCTTTAATTTCTTCAAACATTGTACATTAATTTGAGCGGAGGGGTCATAAGTACAACATAAAAAATATTAAACGGTAAATCAAAACGAATTCTTTTAAAATGAATTAAATAATAATTTATAAATTTAGATAAGTTCGATGAGCCGTTCGTGAGACACTGGATTAAGTACAGTTTACTTAAGGCCCTTTCTGTCTGCAAAATACTCATATTCATCATGACCATCATTACCAGCCAAAGGACGTCCACTGCTGACTGTAGGCCTCCCCACGGTATTCCATAGCGACCGGTTGTGAGCGGTCTGAATCCAGTGTGATCCTGCGATCTGAACAAGGTCGTCTGTTCATCTTGTCGGTGGACGTCCTAAGCTGCGCCATCTAAGGTATCATTTACAAATTTTCTACCCCAACGGCCATTAGTCTACATCAGGCAAATACCTTAGTAATTTTATTTCAATTAATATTTTACTTAAATTTCTGTATCGTTTCTTTTTAACTTACACAATTTAAAGTTAGAAGTGCTTAACAAATGACGAAAATGTAAAAGTAAACTCTGGCATAGACCATCTCGCTATCAGCGAAACAAACAAGCAAACTTGTATCTGTAATGGTTGCAACACTTGCGCCGGAGTGGCCATTGATTTCTCACAATAAATTATTTTAGCAATGAAGTAGAGCAACCTGTCTTGTGTAACGCGATTCAGAGATTATACAGTATACAGGGTGCGTATTGCGATGTTATTTTGACATTTAAGCTCAGCTACCGTTACCATGAGTTTACGACGGTCTTACTCGCTAGCGGCGACGTAAAAAATCTATGAAAAATTGCATAGCGCCTCTAGCGGTCACTGACAGAACTAAAATATTCCATACAAAAGTGACGTCGTCACTAGCGAGTAAAACCGTCGTCGCTAGCAAGAAAACTCATGGTAACGGTACAGTTTTTGAACGGATTAGCATTTCGTATTGCGATTTCATATTGTATTAATAAATAAATAATAATAAATATCCTTTGGACATTCCCACACATCACCATCTAGTCCCAAAGTAAGCTACTCAAAGCTTGTGTTATGGGTGCTAGACAACGGATATAATACTTAAATACTTTTTGTTTGTAAATACATACATATATACATAGAAAACACCCAGACCAATACAAACAGACATGTTCATGCACACAAATGTTTGTATTGTGCGGGGATCGAACCCACACCCGCTGCGTAGTAGGCGATTTCTTGACCACTACACCAGATGGGTCGTCAAAAAAAATATATAATGTCATTGTATAAATATTAATATTAATACCATTGATGTATTATTACATTGAAAATAGGTATGCGGTTACACTGAGTGGGAATGGCCTGGAAATTAAAAGGATTAAACAAGATCGCAATCTTGAGAGGGGTGTTCTCCTGGAAGTCCGATTTCTGCTAATTTTTGCTACAAGGCATTAAATTCAATACCTGATCCTATCAAAATGTTAACGAATTATAGTGATTGGTGTAGACATCGGCGAAAACACTAGGTTTAACAATTACCAGCATATTAATTTATGACCATGACATGCCACATAACCGTTATTGGTGTAAGGAATAAATAATTACCTATCACAAACATTACTCTGATCCCAAAGTAAGTAACTAATGCACTTGTGTTATGGAAATCAGAAACTACGGTGGTACCACAACACCCAGACCCGCGACAATGTAGAAGGTTTTCGAACCCGGGACCACGGAGCGGCAACACCTTGAGACCCAGCGTGCTTAGCCACTACACCACGGAGGTCGTCAAATCATAATCACCGTACTTTTTACGTAACGTAGACTGAATTAATGACAAACTGATAAGTAACATGAGTTTACTAATTAGATAAACTAAATTAATCATTTAACCATGTGAGCTATGTTAAGATCACAAGCATTTGCTTACCTCTGCCAAATTAAATTTTGCATACTAATACAAAAAAAAAATGTAAACGTTGATTATTCTCCCTCATATTTTAGCAAACATCCTGTATACAATATTCGCAACGCGCGCCCACAGCTCGGACCGACGCTCTTCGTTGTGAAACCGTAAACAATCGCGAGGTTGTTAGATAACTTGTTTTTTGTTCTTTGCTCCAGAGCCTTAAGAACATTTAAAGGGGATTAGTACACTTTTAACTATGGTAAATGTTTAAACTATGGTTTAGTTTAATACCAAATCCATTACAGAAACCATTGATAAGCAAGGTTATAATAACTTATTGTAAGGGTAAAAATAATTAACAGCTTTAGTATGAAATCCTCATTTTAAAAACTTTTCCGTAAACGTGGAAGCAGGCAAGGAATCCAGAGAGAACATTATGAATGAAACAAACTGTTTTAAAAAGTAAAAGCAAGCATTGGTTAGACTTTTCTATCACTTTGCCAGGTCTAAATATTCTGACACCAATACAAAATGTACCAATCATCTGCTATATTCTAATTGATAGTTATGATTAGTGATATTTATTGATCTAACGTTAGTGCGATCGCTATCTTGACATCGCTTCATAATACATGTCTATTAGATTGAAAGCGTATACGAACAATAAGGTTTTGACGGAAAATAATCATGCCAATCTAAAATTGAACGTAATAAAATATTTCACCATAATTATTTTAGCTACACTTATTAATGTATATTAGAAATGTAGGTACTTAATTCTTTCGGTTTCATAATAAAAGTATTATCCCGGTCGAAAACTTATTTGGATCATATGTATTCGTATTTCTTGGTTTGATACCGAAGTTACGGTCGTGTTTGGATGGGTGACCATTCCGACTCTTTAAGTGACGTTTATCACGAGCATCTCTGTGCTTCGGAAGGTACTTAAGACTTGGTCCCGGCTAATATCGGTTGATATTAGTCGTTAGCATAGTCAGAGGCCCTATGGGCGTCTTGATAACATCTGACAGGAAGGTTTGTCGCTTGCCTCTCTCCACCAATCCAAACTGAGCCCGCGTGATGGAGTATGGCTCAAACTACCTCATTGTTGAGGGGAGGCCTTTGCGCACCAGTGGAACATTACAGGCTTTTACAACTTAACTTATTTACTTTTCGTGTTTCTTTTGCGTACCGCTTAGTAGTGAAATTCGCTGTCAGCAGAATTCTTCACTGACGATTAAAATTTAGACGTTTTCAAGAAGAGGGTGAATAGGCTGCTACTAGACAGACATGATCTACCTCAGGCCGCATTGTCATTTGACATCAGGTGCACTCGTGGCCCAATGTCTGGCTATTTTATTTAAAAAAATACTAGGATACTTAAGTATCTTACGGGCTATGGCATTATCTTAAAGCTTCATATCTCTTTATGTTTCGAAAATAACAATCCACAAAGAATGTTGACATCTTATTATTTTATTCGTCAATTAATTATTTCTGCCTAAATTATTGATGTTAAATTAGTTTTCTGTCAAAACTGAATGTCTCATTAGCAAAAGTGTCATTTCTAATAACTGTATTCTTCAATTTATACCTTAACACACAAAATATGTAGAAGAAACTATATTTGTATCCTAAATAAGAATAATTGGTTTCTAAATCACATAAATCATACAACTCTATAATTTTAATAATGTAGGTGTTAAAATCTTAAATTGCGCCCTATCATTTCATATTAGCATATTAAACACCGAATCGTATGCTTTTATGATATACTGCGTCTGAAGAAGTATGAACAATACTATAATGTGTGCTTGTATAATTTGGTATTTCAAGATTGTTTAAACCTTTTATTATTTATGACAAAAACAGTGTTTATATCCGTGAGTGGGTGTCGGGAATGTTTTGTCCTCATAGTTTAGTCAGAACCAAACGTTTGGGTGTTATTTATTGTCGTTTTAACCAGTGATTGTAATCGTTAAACTAATAGTTCTCCCTGAATCGTGATTACAACGATTTAGAGACTAAATTGGAGGCATTGTGCTGTTTATAGTTTTGATTTTTATTAACATAGGCGACTATTTTTGTAAATTCATTTCAATTTAATCCAACCTGCTTAACCCATCATCAACAGATGCTAGTTTCATATTTAATAGTCTCTTTTAAGCACTTTATTTCATGTCTATTAGATATTGTTCATTTCATTAACTTATATCATCATTTTAATACTTGTAATTTTAAGTTAAAAAAAACATTTTTATGACTGAATCACGAATACTTGCCACAACTCAAAAGTTTAAGGAAATCATCAATTCTCAACAACACACGCTTCTTAACAATAGTAATTGAGTAGGTATTATTTATTAAACACGTCAGGCCGTGACTGCACAACAATGCTTTGAAGCACAATGTGAACGGATTTAGGAATAACGTTTTTTATATAGTCCAGGAGACGGAAAGGAAATAGTGGTGTATTTTAATTCACATTCCGATCTATTTGGTTGTATCACAAAAAAATGAATTTGGGATCTAGAATCCTAAACTATCTAAGCGTGGCAGATACAGTCAACGATAGAGCCAGTTTACTCTGTTCCTATTACCTTTATGAAGCCTATTTACTCTGTTCAAAAATATTTTTGTCAGTTAAATAAATTATTTTTTTAAGCAAACAATCATTATGTCATAAAACCTAATTTTAAATAATCTTTCTATTGTAGCTTCAGTGAGAACAGTTGCTTAAATAAACGGTCATGGTTTTATAATCAACTACCTTGTGCTACGTATAACTTGTTTGACACCTAAATACATTGTTGTTGTATGCACATAAAATTACTCATTAGGGATTTATTACAAACACCAAAGTAGTACGCGTTGTAAGTAAAACCATTTAACCAATAGCTGTTTGCATACCTTATAAAGACGTCGATAATAGCATTTACTTAGTCTCTAGCCATATCTAGCCATGGCATTATTTAACACTATTTTCACGGTTAATAACTCAAAGATAAAAGCTGATGCTTTATTAACGTAACCATGGTTAACATGATGTACGAATGAAATTACTTATTGTATGATTAATGAAGCATCACTTACAAGCAATTGATTATGTGTTCGAGTTAGTTGTTTCAATAGTTATAAACAAAACTTAACTAAATATGCGGGTTGCTAATCGCAGTATTCGTTACTCTCGTGGTTATTTTGATAAATTACTATAAGTAAAAAGCGTGCAGCTAGCACTTGGTCTATACCAATCTACTAGTGATCGATTCTTCATACGTGATTGACAAGTGATGTTTCTATTGGGCCTGCGCAGTGTCAGCGTCTCGATTAATCGTTTATCGATAATACCCAAAACAAAACCTCTGGCATCATTATTCAACTCGATTAAATATAGCCCGTGTAATGTAGGAAATAGAGGTCAAAGTTAATTTCGTAGGTTATTTGCCCCGAAAATGGTGTTAAAGTGATGGAAACTTTTGCGTTTGTAGCGGCAGCGAAGTGATTAATAGTAGAAGGAAAACATAATATTATATGCTTACTTTACAGATCTTCATAATAAATTTAACAGTTACACGAGAGTAGGTAAGGACATTAGCACTTCAAAGTAAACATTGCGGTAACTTATGCAGTTATAATAAGGGCTAGTTTTCAACAAAAATGAATAGCCTGATAAGCTGGCGACTGTACAACATAAATATTGATATACCTAACGTTTTTATTTACTTTTAAAACGCAGTTGATATATTTCTGCAACTTAATAATGCTAGTCCCCCTAGCTAGCCAAATTCGACTACAGTAGCCAGTCACAACGACTAACCGACTGCGTGGGACATATTATAGTGCACAAGTGTATGCGCAAACACAGGTGCACTCTCTATTCCTCTCACTCTCATAGCCCGATGAGACAGCAATATAACACGACCGGAGAGAGATCAGGCGCAGGATTAAAGGCTTTACGTGCCTTCCTAGGCACGGGGAAGAAACACCGCCAACTTCCAAACTTCGGGCTACCCTGAGAATTGCTGAACAGAAGAACCCAGTTACATATTTTTACCCCGAACCGGTAATCGAACCCTGGACCGCTGGCGCAGCTGTCGCTTTAAATCGCGACCCTCTAACCGAGGCACCACCAAGGCAGTTCTGCAAAACAAAATGCAGATCTAATGGTCAATAACTAAATAAGACTAACAATGATGTTTTGCGTCTATTTAACTTCAGAAACCTTCATATTACAATGACCGGGGAATTTCTTAACGTCATAGCGACTTGCAAAAAAATCATTTCATCATCATTATTGTTCCCACCTAAACATCTTGAAACCGCAATGATGACC
Source organism: Pyrausta purpuralis (assembly GCA_963924145.1). NCBI lineage: Eukaryota > Metazoa > Arthropoda > Insecta > Lepidoptera > Crambidae > Pyrausta > Pyrausta purpuralis. Next base: position 14,696,719 of record OZ001652.1, read on the forward strand.
CACAATGACATAAAACTGACAAAAAACTATAAGTACCTACATACTCAAAAAATCAGTAATGTCACAGACGGACCTCTTGACCTCACTGTAACTATTTCGCTTTTGTCCACTTTTGGACAATTCAAACAATACTTCAAAGTTTTTCAATTATACTTGACACATTTAGATGTTACTTGTGTTTTTTATAAGTTTTCTCGCACAATGAGCGTTGATTAAGGCTGTTATTTCTAGTAATTTGTATGATTAATATTGATTTCTTTTATTATTTAGTATTTGATGAGCAATCGAAATATGGATATTTGATTGATATGAATCATCAAACTAAAAGAGAAATTGCTTAGAAAAGTTAGATAAAAATATTTTTTATTGATTTTTAATTCCAAAATAAGTTCTCTTTAAGCAGACGATGGTTATGATGATAATATTTTGATGATGTATCTTAGATAACCTAAAAGGCAAGATAATAAATTATAAAACAACATGTTAAATATTGCAAATACAGATTTCAATTTAACTAATCATTCTGTTATCTGATTGTAACTGGACACTATTCACATAGCAAATCGCTGGTTAAAACGTAGCTTGCTGTAAACTTAATCGAGCTCTAAAATACCTAATAGGCGAATCAACTTCTTCCTCTTCTTTTGTTTCATTTTAGTTTATGTAGAAATATTGACACACCACTTATAACTAGAAAACGAGTGGAACAATTTTCATAATTTGTACTTTGTTGGATCTGTCTTTTCCCCGAATAGGACATAAGAGGGAAACCAGATTATGGGACTGCTAGTATCAACAGTTTAAACAATTTAAAGAAAAATAGTTTAGCTGTAATATAACCTAACCTAACAATGATTGATCAGATTAATATGATTTTAGCTGTCATCTATAATTGCCTTCACCTGAGCATATTTATAATCTACCTAGGTAAAATTGAAATACACAACCAAAAATTAAGGTTTACTCATTACGCCACACTTTCGCCTACCACATCCATTTCTGTCCATCTGCTCAAACAATGCGCTTGCGCAGACGCTAATCAGACAACAAAAAAAGTGTTTGCCCACTTGTGGTGGTCCATTGTCAAGACCACCGTGTCGTCTTTGTTTGTACACTTTCTAGAAATTAACTTGTAAACGCGAAATGTGTATGACATAGGTTTAGCCGGAAGAGACAGCAGGTTTGGTGATAGATAATTCGTTTTGTCATTAACAATTGTTATGGTGGTATTTTTAGCAGGTTCTGAAATTTTCATTTCAAAGAGATTTTTGCTTCAAATACCACGGTACATTATCGTTTGCTTCATTTAAAAATAAAGGGTCAGTTCCTCTATGAAGTAGCCCTACCATGCTCCACTTATAACCTGCTAAAAATGAGCGCTATGATCCATTCCTAGTAGAAATAGGTATTTCGTGAGTGTGCATAGCACGCCTGGTGCATAAAGGGAGTACCTCATATTTTATTAAATCACCCTCCACATATTAAATAATTAATATTGGACACCAATCACATCATTGATTGGATCCCAAAGTAAGTAGCTAATGCACTTGTGTAATAGAATTCAGACGCAACGGTGGTGCCACAACACTCAGATCCGAGCCAATATAGAACATTTTGATTTCTATATTGACTCGACCGGGATTCGAGCCCTGGACCTCGGAGCGGAGACGCCTTGCAACCCAGCGTGCTTAGCCACTACACCACGGAGGTCGTCTATTACGTATATTGCTTATACCCAAATTGTTTTAGTTAATCTTTCGCTGTGAAAACCAGAGAGGTTCAGAGGAGAATGTTCAGCAGTTGATGATGCTGATGATTTGACAACATTAAACTAACTTTCGGTTTCTATAGCAACAAAACAATTAATAAATATCTATTGTGATCGATTATTTGCCCACATGGCCACAAAAAGATCCCATTTTCTAGCAATCTACTTATTTCATAAAGTCCCACACCTACATATCACTGTAAAGTTAAAACAACATTAACAAATATCACTTATAAATCGTAAGCTGTGATTCTGACCTGTTGGTGTAGCCCACACACACAAACTCACACATAGGGTTGTCAAAAAAGTAACAAACTGCACAAGTTATAGTACTTTTTGCTATTCTTTGCAGTTAAGTCATAACAACTAATAGAAACAGGCGTTTCTTAACGGAAATCCATTATTAAGTCTGTGTTACGGACACCCAATCATGTTTAGTAATAAGTTTAGTTATATTTATTTGTAAGGATTTTTGATGATAATAAATATAATTTTCTGTTAGGGCCATAGCGAGTAAGCATTGTAATTAGCTTAGGGCTCGTTTTATTTCAATAATAAGAAACCTGTTAGTTAGGAATTCCCATTTGCAAATTAGGTAGGCAGGTAGGGTAACAATTAACTCGCTAGGAAATATTAAGAAATGTGTAGGTAGTTTGGTACAGGGGCGAGGGAGACCCTAGTAGGCTGTCTCGCTCAGGTGGAGCGAGGCCGGTAAAGCCTTCGAATTTCCTGTCCCCCATATCGCACTTTCTGAGGGTAGGTAGGAAACCCATAGAGTGGATTGTTGCGAATGGGAATTTTATCACGATTAATGTAGGTAGGTTACAAAAACGTAAGAAGGAATACGCAGATGATGTTATGTGTCCGTCCTTGTTTGTAACTAATCTGTATTAGTCGATAAGTCAGACATGTATTTTTGGTTAAATAAAGGGCCGTGAGCGGGCCAGATCGTACGCGCGCTCACGGTCACCGATCTCAAAAAGAAGAGTTTTATTTGGAATCTACAGTCTACACATCGAAGGAAAGATCGTCGGAAAATTGACTCAGCCTGCCCGTAGTCAATATCGTCTGGTCCGTTGCGATCCGGATATAAGAAAAAATCAGCAACGCGGCATCGACTTGTGCTTTGGTTAGCACATACGCCGAGGGATCTACGCCGAAGCACAGTGTAACCAGGAGCCGCGAATTGGCCTATACTCCTGTGGAGAGACGATCACATTTACACGGGTGTTCCGTGGCTCGGGCATTCACCACCTAACGGTGCCAAACGGTGTCTGTCTCGGGTTTAACGCCGATTCCCAGGCGGTGCAGTTTTCGGGCGAGCTGCCACATATTGCGCCAGCGATTGTGAACAAGTCCGACCGGCGCCGGTACGGTGTGCGTAAGCGTGGGGGCCGGACTGTAGGCACTGCGGAGGGTTCTGGACATTCCAGCCAGAACTGAGCACCCCACGGATGCGTACACTCTCTGCCGGGCGGTACCTCCCTTCCGATCCTGCACGACCATCCATCCCCAGACAGGCTCCCCTTGGTAGTGTACCTGTTTGGGATTGATAGGAGTAGGGGCAGCAAGTAAGAAGATGCCGACTACACGCAGCCAAGCTGGGAAAATGGAAGCCGAAGACTCAAGACTACGCAACTTTGAAGAGCCACCCGCATCACCGTCTGTGCAAGCCACCGCGAGTACGTTACGACAGACTGAACTACCCGCAGAAGGCGGACGAATGGAAACGGCAGCAGAGAGACGTCACGACGCTAACGCCGACGCGCCTAGGATAAGGCCGCCGCCGTCGTCAAATAGGTCAAGCGTCGCCGCTCGTTTAAAGCAAGCCGAGTTGAGAGCAGCCGAGCAGTTGGCGGCTATTGAAAAGAATCTAATTCAGAAGAGATTAGAATTTGAGATCGCTACGATAATGGATACAACAGATGAAGATGACCGTGAGAGCCTACCCGCCGGTGAGACCCTAGCGAGGGTGGATGACTGGTTGGATCAAGCCCAGTCCCGGCGTCAAGATGTAAACATGCAACTACCCACAACCGAGATGTCTTGTAGCGTTCCTACCCTCCGTGAAGAGAGGAATGAAAGAAATAGACATTTGTTTACGCGACGCAAAGAAAAAGATGCGCGTAATATAGAAGTGGATAGAAACCGACATTTGAATTCGCCGAGCATAGAATTAAATGAAGATGTAAACAACATTCAACAAGATGTGCAGCGACAGGTCGAGTCAAACAATGATTGTACAGCGAGACCCCAAGAGTATACGGACGGGGCGGAACGACTTGCTTACATATTGGAGAGGATTATGTCGAAGCGACCGGCCCCACGTCAAGCTATTGAGTTACCGATTTTTAATGGAAACACGAACGACTGGTTACCATTTAAAGCTGCAATGGAAGATTCAACGCGATCATGCAACTACAGTAAATCCGAGAACCTGGCTAGATTGAGGAATTGTCTAAAAGGAGAAGCCAAGGAGGCAGTAGCGGCGTTGTTATACCGTGCCACCGATCCGGACAAGATCATGCGAACGCTAGAACAATGCTATGGAAGGCCAGAAGTGATCATTGATCGGGCACTGGACGACCTCAAGAACCTGCCGCGAGTTGGAACGACAGCCAGTGAACTGAATTCGTTCGCGATTAAGGTACAGAACATCGCGTATACACTGGACTCCATAGATAATAAAAACTACCTCAGAAATCCGATGATGACCTGAGAGGTGGTCGATAAGCTGAGCCCACACTTGAAAACAAGATGGTGCGACTACGCAGCGCGGTACGCAAGCTACTCGGAGCCAGAGATCGTGACATTATCGCAGTTTTTGATGGAGGAAGCGAATAAGGCGATTCGATTCGCATACGTGTCGCAACCTAGCAACAGTGCAGCGAAGAAAGAAGTGCAAGCTAAGCAGAAGGCTAACTCAAAGAAGCGAAACACTGGTGTGTACGCCACAGCCGAGGAAAAGGCTACGACGGCACAAGATAAGACGTGTTTATGTTGCGGCGGGGACCACGAAGTGTCGAAGTGCACAAAGTTTAAAACCATGACAGTAAAGCAAAGATGGGATTGGTTGAAAGAAGAAAAGATATGCTTTCTATGCTTGAACAATAAGCACAGGCGAATCAAATGTAAAGCACCGATGTGTAATGAGAATGGCTGTAACCGACGTCATCACAGGCTGTTACACACAGAGCGTGAAAACAGCGAAAGTCAACACAACCAAGAAGTGGTAGCCTCAGTTAGCCATACTGTGGGGGCATCCAAGGTGTTGTTGAAGGTATGTCCGATCGTCATTGAGGGGCCACGGGGTAGAGTAAACACACACGCTCTACTTGACGAAGGGTCTACGGTTACGTTGATCGATCAGGACGTGGCGGAATACGTCGGTGCAGAAGGCCCGCTTCGAGACTTACACATATGCAGTGTGAACACACAGAGCGTACCACACACGAGCAGAGAGGTGGAGCTTCAAATGATCGCCAGTAACAACGAGAAACATTTGGTGAAAGCGAGAACAATGAAGAATCTCCGCTTGAATACTCAAACGGTGGGTCGGAGCTGTTTAGAGTACGGACACATGCGTAACCTGAACGAGAGTGACGTGTGTTATGTGAACGCCAAGCCGCGTGTCCTCATAGGCGCGGACAATTGGCATCTGATAGTAAGCAGGAAGCTGTTGACAGGCAAACGCCACGAGCCAGCAGCATCGCTCACCAGACTGGGGTGGGTGATTCATGGTCGAGCGCCGTCCCGAGTCATAAGGGAGAAAGATACGGTGTTGTTCGTCGACGACCATGGGAGAGCTCGGTCTACGCAACCTGACGAAGAATTACACAACATGGTGAAGTCATACTTCGACATCGATTCGCTGGGCATTCAGAAGAAGGAACGCGAGAACCCTGATGATGTGCGCGCCTTAGAAGGCTTTGAGTCAACAGTGAGATGTGTCAATCAGCGATATGAAGTTGGATTGCCGTGGCGCAAGGTTAACACAGTTATGCCGCCGAGCTACGAGGCTGCGAGGCGGAGGCTCACGTCAATAGAAAGGAAGATGGACGCATCTGAAGACTTCAAAGCAAAATACACAGCCCAGATCGAGAGTATGTTTAGAAAAGGCTACGCAGAGGAATGCCGAGAAGCCGACACACAGAGCCCGCGTCTCTGGTATTTACCACACTTTGCCGTGGTAAATGTTAACAAGCCACAGAAGATTAGACTAGTTTTTGACGCCGCGGCCAAAAGCAACGGAATGTGCTTAAACGACGCGCTACTAGAAGGCCCCGATCTGCTGAGGGACTTGGCTGGAATCCTGTTTAGATTTCGAGAGCGAGCTATCGCCGTAACAGCGGACATCAGGGAGATGTTTCTGCAAATTAAGATTGCTCAAGAGGACCAACCGGCGCAAATGTTTTTATGGAGAGGCGAGGACAGAGCAGCGCAGCCTAAAAAGTATAAGATGACATCAATGATTTTTGGCGCAAAGAGCTCACCGTTTCTGGCGCACAGTGTTAGAGACCACAATGCGAAGCAACATGCAGCAGAGTACCCGAAGGCATACGAAGCTATCACGAAGAACCACTACATGGACGATTGGGTAGATTGTTTCGATACACAAGAAGAAGCAAGCAACGCCGTCAGAGACGTCACGCACGTACACGCGCAGGCGGGATTTGCGCTCGCAGCGTTCAACTCCAATGGAGCGCAAGTCATGCGTAAGCTGCCACTAGAATGCCGTGCTGCGGACGCGTCGAAACAGCTCTGCTCAAGTGGAGAACAGCAGGGGCGTACCCTAGGCCTCGTGTGGAATGCCAGTACAGATGAATTGGGTTTTAACACTGACTTAGTTAGAGTGCCGCGTAAGGTGAAAACGCTAGAGCAAGCGCCGACCAAGCGAGAGGCGTTGAGCGCGGTTATGTCAATATTTGATCCGCTGGGACTGCTCAGTTACTACACGATAAGAGCGAAGATTCTTATTCAAGAAGTGTGGCGCCTACAAACCGGCTGGGACGAGATTCTACCTGAAGAAATAGCGAAGGAATTCAGCGTTTGGCTGCGGAACGTAGAGACACTTAGCAGTCTGCGTCTACCCCGCCTCTACACTTTGACGGGGGGAGTGACTGGAAAGCAGCTGCACGTGTTCTGCGACGCTAGCGAGTCTGCTTACGCGACAGCAGTCTATTGGCTTGTAGAGTACGAGGATGGATCACGTCGTGTGGTATTAGCGGCAGCAAAGGCAAGAGTAGCCCCGATGAAGACGCAGACGATACCACGTCTGGAGTTACAAGCGTGTCTTATCGGAACGAGACTTGCGTCGACAGTAATGGAGGAGCACAGATGGCAGCCCGATAGAGTTACGTATTGGACAGACTCTACGACCGTTCTGCACTGGATTGGGAACGATAGAGTGCGTTACACGCCATACGTAGCGCACCGCTTGAGAGAGATATGTGAGTTTTCAAGACCCGATCAGTGGCGGTGGGTGCCGACGCAAGACAACGTAGCGGACGACGCGACTAGAGTCGTCACAGAGATGAAATCAAATGAAGACAGATGGTTTACTGGGCCATCGTTTTTATACGAACCGGAGAATACATGGCCGTCTCAAGCAGGCTGCACAGAGAGCAGCGAGGAGACTGTATTTAGCGTCGCGACAGAGGACAAATGGAGCGTGCCAGACGCCGGGCGCTTCTCGAACTACGAGCGCCTAGTGAGGGCGATGGCGTATGTGCTTCTATTTATAGATAAATGTCGAAAGCGCGCAACTGTTTTGACCAAAGAACACATAGATAGAGCGGAAAGATGGCTGATGAGGCGAGCGCAGGCAGACTCATTTCGAGAAGACATAGAGCGCCTAGAAAGAAGTCAGAACTTGAAGGCGGGGAGTCGCATCCGAAGACTTGATCCATTCATCGACGAGGAGGGCGTGTTGCGGGCGAGAGGAAGGACGAGGGCAGCGGGTGTGTCTGCCCCCGATACTACGCCCGTAATATTGGACGGCAGCCACCCGTACGCGCGGTTGTTGTGCAATAGGGAACACCGTCGCGCCCATCACTCGCACAACGAACGCGTCGTCAACGATGTACGACAGAGATACTGGATACTGCGATTGCGACCTACTGTTCGGGCCGTGGCCTATAAGTGCGCCTTTTGTCGTATGAGAAAGGCGAGACCTGTGACACCTGTGCTGGGAGACTTGCCACGCGCTCGAGTAGAGGCTTTCACCAGACCATTCTCTAACTGTGGTCTAGATTTCTTTGGTCCCATGATCATAACTGTGGGCCGTCGTCACGAAAAACGGTGGGGAGCGTTATTCACATGCCTCACTACGAGAGCCGTGCATATAGAGTTGGTAGCGAGCCTGTCGACTGACTCGGCTATCATGGCGTTGCGGCGTATGGGAGCGCGACGAGGGTGGCCACAGAAAATGTACTCAGACAACGCGACGAACTTCAAAGGCGCAGACAAAGAGCTACGAGCAGCGAATGAAGAATGGGAGCCAGCTCTACGAGACTATGCGCTCACCCAGCGCATCGACTGGCGCTACATAGCACCAGGGGCACCGCATCAGGGGGGAGCGTGGGAGCGTCTCATTCGCTCTGTCAAGAACGCTCTACGAGTCACTCTACATGAAAAGGCACCGAGAGAAGAGGTACTGCAAACTCTACTGGCGGAGGTCGAGCACACCATGAACGTGCGACCGCTAACACACGTGCCGGTCAGCGCTGACGACCCGGAGGCGCTCACCCCGAACCACTTCCTACTAGGGGGACCGCGCGGCCTACCCATCATCGGGCCGTGCGAACCAGCGTCGAGGAAGACGTGGAGGGCGGCGCAAGCGCTAGCCGACGAGTATTGGCGCCGCTGGCTTAAAGAATACCTACCGGACCTGGTGCCGAGAAGAGGAGCCCGAGATGTCGCCGAGGTTGCTATCAAGCCCGGTGATCTAGTCGTCGTGGTGGACCACACACTGCCTAGAAACGTGTGGCCACGAGGCGTCGTCACAGAAGTACATCCTGGACCTGACGGAGCAGTGAGGAACGTCGAGATTCGGACCAAGGGCGGCGTGTTTCGTCGACCGGCGTCGAGATTGGCTGTCCTGCCGGTGGAATAAGAAGAGGTTCGCACTTCGCAGCGCTTCACCGGGGGGAGACTGTTACGGACACCCAATCATGTTTAGTAATAAGTTTAGTTATATTTATTTGTAAGGATTTTTGATGATAATAAATATAATTTTCTGTTAGGGCCATAGCGAGTAAGCATTGTAATTAGCTTAGGGCTCGTTTTATTTCAATAATAAGAAACCTGTTAGTTAGGAATTCCCATTTGCAAATTAGGTAGGCAGGTAGGGTAACAATTAACTAGCTAGGAAATATTAAGAAATGTGTAGGTAGTTTGGTACAGGGGCGAGGGAGACCCTAGTAGGCTGTCTCGCTCAGGTGGAGCGAGGCCGGTAAAGCCTTCGAATTTCCTGTCCCCCATATCGCACTTTCTGAGGGTAGGTAGGAAACCCATAGAGTGGATTGTTGCGAATGGGAATTTTATCACGATTAATGTAGGTAGGTTACAAAAACGTAAGAAGGAATACGCAGATGATGTTATGTGTCCGTCCTTGTTTGTAACTAATCTGTATTAGTCGATAAGTCAGACATGTATTTTTGGTTAAATAAAGGGCCGTGAGCGGGCCAGATCGTACGCGCTCTCACGGTCACCGATCTCAAAAAGAAGAGTTTTATTTGGAATCTACAGTCTACACATCGAAGGAAAGATCGTCGGAAAATTGACTCAGCCTGCCCGTAGTCAATAGTCTGTTTTTTTCAAAATTGAACTTCAGTCATAGCTTTCAAGTAAATAGACTAAAGTAACTAAAACGATTGTAACTAAGCAAAGCAATCGTCATTCGAGGCTCGGTTTTCTTTTATTTTATTCTAATATTCCCTTCTCCCATCCTCCGCCCTGGTTATGGTTTGAGTCCCGGATATTACACCATGATAGATACTAAAATAAGCGTTAAATATCTGTTTATAAAGTTCATACGAAAAAACAACAGTTTGGTGAAAGGTGATGCAAACTATTTGGTTTTGAAGTTAACGCGAATATTTCTAATTGATTGCTTACAAAAAAGCATTTTTGATTTTTAGCGACACCGACATTTTTGGTACCATTGTTAATATTTAACTGACGTTCTTATCTCATTTATAAAAAAAAAATGTTTAGACTTCTAAATGAGTAAATACACAGTACCCACTTATCTTCAGCATTTGAGAAAAATTACCACTTGTCTCCTAAGTGGATTCTACGATACTTCTTTAAGCAGCTTCAAGTAAAAAAAAATGAGGAAATGCGTGAGATAAACGCTAAACATATGAGATATCGACAGCCCTACACATATAAAATAAACAACAATAACTCAACACTCAACATGCTCGGAGTGAGGTCACCAGGCATTGTCTCACCACAAAAAAGAGAAGGCAGCAACCAGACAAGGCAGACCCCTGGGTTTAAAATGACGTATGCCTATGACCGTTGCTTAACTTTTTTCCCACAGGTAGAGTTGACAGAAATAGAAACTTAGCTGAACATCTAGAAGAGCAGGGAGAAAATGATAACGCTTAAATAATGTGGGTACTGATAAGAACTAATTTTGCCTAACTTAACTCATTATGATCTTTGGCCTCAGCCTCTTGACAGATAATTGTTGCAGTGTCATGTCGATGATACCTAAAATCAAATATGTATATGACATCAAAATTGCCTTAGGTTGGATTCGACCAAACATTGGCTTATGTGCTATATGAAGAATCATTTTGTTCCTCGATTTTATATATTCGACTAACTCAAAGTCGTTCTACGACGTAAAATTGTAATAGAAATTACTAATGATTGATTTTATTATCCGGCAAATCTATGCTACACCCAAGCTGTATGGTGTGAAAGTAAAAAACCTGTCAACTAAAAAATATTGAATTATACGGTGGGTAAGTATCGAGCTGTCAGAAGTTTTGAATTTGACAAAACATTCTGTCATAATGACATAAATCCTATGGCAAGCAGACGTCATTACGATAAACATCGATTAGCACTTATTTCATGCAATACGGTGGAAATAAGAGCTTCTTCCGTATAAACGCGATATTCTGGAACAGTAGATGGTATAGTAGAAAATTGATTTACTCTCGGATAACTAGCGATTTATTCTAAGATTAACATTTATTCTTGTTTGATCGAATTGACTCTTATTAGTTATTTTCATTAATTGCCAAAGTATTATTGCATTATCTAAGAATTCTAGAGCTGACTTGTTATTTTTTTAAGTAGTATTTGTCACTTTTTGTAACTATGAGCAAATTGTCAAAATAGCTTGAAAGTTCTCCAGCATTACAAATAACATCATAACATAAAATAAAGTTATTCTTCCTATTGGTGTTTCCATAACTTGCAAACTCTTTGTTAAACAGAATAATTATATTGATAAACCATTCCTAAAGTAAGCTCGTATTTATTATTTGTGCATAAATTAGATTGCCAAACGAAATCAGATTGTTTACCTTGCATAACTTATTCGATTGCAAACAAACAATATACGATTCTAATCAAATGTGTAAGCGTCTTTATCGAAGCTCATTTCGCCATATATTCTAGGTCATCTTTCATAACAATAATCGTATGTATAACGTAGTAACAATCAAATGTTCTCATGTGTCCGCATTAAATGGTCAAGTGAAATTTTAAAACCAATGTCAGAGGTTAAGCATTATCTTATGTTAATGCATAGTCCAAAGCGGCGTAAATCAATTATCGTGAGTGACCCGTGGAGGTCGGGGTACAGGTAAGAGAGATCAGCCAGTCGAGGACATCTACTTATGTATCCTATTATCTTATGTATCCTATTATATATATGTGTAATATTAGTATGTATGTTTATGTTAGTGCATTTTACTTCTTTTTTGTACCACTCCTCTCACTTATTATTAATATTCCGCCACTAATTAAACTCTCTGCATTACCAGGTGGTTGACTGGTAGAGAATGCCATAGGCATTAAGTCCGCCAATTGTACATTTTACAGTGCACTAAAGTTTACATAAAAATAAAAATAAAATCTTCTTGATGTAAAAAAATATATTCCTAAAGCCACATTACACATATCTTTTGTACCAAGAACTATTACTAGCGTATGGAACAGGCACCACGAACAAACTTGGTATCGATGAATCAAAATGGTTTCAAATTCGACATTAAAATTTCAAAGAATGTTGCAATCTTTTCATAGAGTTGCGACAGATTTTTTGAATGGCTTTGGCTTCTTATACGTAATATTATAGTACGTAACTTTAAGGAACACGAAGCTATGCTGAAAATGAGTTTCAGCGAATAAAAGAGCCAATCGGTAACGTATAGGGCAAATATAGTGCAATACAAAGCAAGTGAGCTTTGTCAGTCAACTACGAGTTTGCCAAGGCTGGACGAACAAAAAAGTACTTGCAGGATTCTGGATTAATTAAAAGATCTCTGTTATCTAAGTATCTGCTGTCACGAAACAGATAAGTGTCTGTCTGTTTTGTGCTCCTGTTCTCTACGTAATCTACCTGTGGGTCTATACTTAACCCATTGGTAGATTTAGCGCTTTTATGTAAATTGTTTCTTTGCATGGCTGTGTTACCCATTGGTAGATTTAGCGCTTTTACTCGTATGTAGATTGTTTCTTCGCATGGCTGTGTACTATCTGTATCTCGTGTACAGTAGCGAGTCAAAATATTAACATGGAGTGAGCTGTCTGTTCTATCTATGCTGGGGTCGTGGGCTCAGTTCCCGCACCAAACGTGTAGTTTTACACCTATTAGTGTTATGTAAGAAAGCGAATATGACCGCCGGGGGCGCTTCATGATTAAAATATTTCATTGTTTCATAATTAGCAACGGCTATTTGATACAGCTATTCTTACTTTCTAATCTAAACCATTTATCTTTTTTTCAGTAGGTACATACCTACATGATGTTTCCAAATAACATAATATGCACGCACCAAAAAAAATTGTGATTACTATCATTTACTGATTTATTTGACTTTTAGCGACTCACGACGTAAACTGATTTAATTTGGCATCGATGCTGTCGCGCGTTTGTATCGTAATGCTTTATATTAATTGGCTTAAATCAATATACATATTTTGAATTGTTGTTTACCTGTTTTTAATTAGATATAATATTTAAAAAAAACGTCGGGTTCACTGCCCAAAATACAGATAATTTCAATAAAATGTGGTTTACCGGACTTAACTTTTGTAAACAAAACACAATCACCACCACAGTCTTTGAAACAACATCAAACCATTCAATAATCAAGAAGCCAAAACACCAAAAAACTTGTTTTCAATGTTCATTGTAATAATAAAATAATAGGCGAGAACTTTTTATTCGGATGACTGTGTAGTTCCTACCGTACGGTCAGCAAGCACAATGGATGCGCAAGCGCACAATACGCGATGACTGGCGATTCGAAGCTGATAATCTAATTGTCAGATTGTATTCTGATTTGACGATTGCGCTGACGTCTTTGATTGTAGGGTCGGAAAATCAATTGCTTATTGATTTTTAAATAGTGGTGTACGGTTAGTTTTGTGGATACGACACTATTTTGAACTTATTAAAAAAATGTTTAAAGATTTTCACATGTTTTGGGTGACCAAAACATGTGAAAATCTTTAAAAAAAAAACTGTTTTATAAAGAGATACTAGTGTGAACTACGAGTATCTCTTTATAAAAGAGTTTTTCTCTTTCTTCCTATTTTATAAGTATTGGTTTAGAATCTTTTTAACACTCACAGTGACATATTTTAATATTCATAAAATTTGTGATCTTAAGCGTCACGCAATGACGTATCCATAAGAGACCACAAATTTCGCAAGGTCGGACTGACAGCACGGTAGCTCAATTAGTAGAGCGATTGGCCCGGTTAGCCAAGAGGTTGCTGGTTCGAGTCCCGCCCGTGCGCAAATTTTTAGTTTCTTATTTCATCTTTATGAATTGTAAGTGTTATTTAAGTTAAACCTTTAAAATAAAAACAGATACTCTATAAAATAAAAGCATATTTGTAAGAAGTATAAACATATACATTATAACACGATATATTTTTGCTAACCCTACACTCACAAGCGATTACTTAGTACGCTTTAAGCCATCACCGAATGTTGAACAAAACGAGGAACCATCGACAGACATAATGTTATTGGCATACCCGACTTATAATAATATTGTCATTAGTTTGGAAATTCGACTTTTTTGTCCGACTCCCTAACAATGGGTTCGGTACAATGTAAGGAATGAACTTTTAATAGGTATTGATAGTGCGTTGAACTTTGGCACAGTGGAATTTCTTGCCACACTTTTCTAATCAGTGAAGACACACCAGGTTCACCACACACAGGGAGACGGGACTGGTGGTTGTTTAAGTGGTCAGGCAGGTCTCCCTTCGAGGGTCCCACATAATCTTAAGTCTGGCTAAGTAGAGGGTATTCATTTCAATGTTTTTTTTCCACCGTAAAAAAGGGATATTAATGCTAAGGACATAGATAAACACAAGACTGACTCCTAAAACGCTAAATAGGAAGTTGGACTTTAATTGAATCTAAATGAGTTTAAACATATTCTTATCTATTTACCTCTAATGTAAGCAATCAAAAGTCAACTCTCAGGTCGGAGGTGTTATAAATTACAACTCTTTTATACCAAATCTTTGTAAATCACTATAAAGACTATCCAATCAGTAATTATTCACACTCACAAAGACAATCTTTAACGACGTAACAACCCCATCATAATTCTTAGTATACAACTTTACAGTGTACTATGAACAACGGTAGAACACGTTTATAACTCTTAAACAACAAATGATTAATATTACTAGAAAAACGTCAAATCACAAAAGGTCATTTCACAAATTCCTAAAAAGAAAACAGTAGGATTTGAGTAATTTTTAATTTTCTTTCCCAATCGAGCGCAGAAACCTGGCAACAATTGAATTATTTCGCTATGTCTTACGATAAGAAATACTATTCAGCCAGGATCAAAGCCTGATCCGGTAAAGCCGGCACACCAAAGCACGATTTTAAGAAGGAGAGATACTTTCAGGGATGGGAGAGGAGACCGACTAGCCAGAGCCTATCGGCTTCAACCAGCAAGAAATGCATCGATTTTGGCAGGACGGGAACACGGGTAATAGTTTAGAGGAGAGAGTTGATGAGATGGGCAGTCTGCTTTGGTGGGTACGTCATGCGATCTTCAGGAGCTTCTATTATGGCCTTTCATTTCGTTAGCATGGCTTCGGTTGCGTTTTACTCGTATGAACAAAGTACGGCTACGGGTTATTGAATTTCTATTACATTGAAAAAAATTGGCTGGTGTCAATATGTTTTTTAAATTGGCGCGCTCCTTCGACGTTACCTATGTTTTGTTTTGTATTTAGATAAATGGGGTAAAAAATAATATGACCTTTGAATTAGGTATTTTTTACTACTTAAAATAAAAAACTGACCCGACTTTTCATAAAATTAAAAAAAATATATAACGAAAGTATTTCTTTTTAACTCCGTGGGACCAGCTTATTTTAAATGTATTATGCGTCAAACTTCATACGAAGAGAATTATAAGTTTACAGTTATATGTTAAAAACGAAGAGAAATACGGTGCAATCTAGCTAAATGTAAGTATTTTGATTAAGTGATCCTACTTCGCCTTGCCAATTTGTTACATCTATTTAGGCTGTCAGGCTGTAGAAAATTATATATTCGCTAAAACGCACGGTCAAGGCTGAATAGAAATGCGAAATCGGAATTTTAAAATAAAATGAAATATACGACATGTATTAGCATAAATTTTGTCGAGAACAGCAGCAAAGTTATAATGGTATACAGCTCTTTAAATGGTCATCAACCAGAGTTATATTCTAAGGTCGTTTAAGGCCGATGTCAAAAGTTATTGTATCCAAATTGTTTTAATAAAGCATTATACGTGAATTGTTTTATGCAAATAGGTTTAAGCGTCCCGTTGGTTTTATCATATCTAAAAGGAGTGTATTATGGTTTTGTATTAGTAAAGTTATTGAAAGAAATGTCGTTCGTAATGGGATTGTTTCCATTAACATACATTATGGGTGTGCATTAAACCGTACTGTTATTTATTATTCATTAACGATCCTCACTTATTATTTCGTTTATTTTTAAACTTAAATATTTAAGTGCGGGCTGATGTAGCTGTATTGTTTTCCCAAGTTACCTGTAACAAAAAAAAATAACATAAGTACACAGTTCAAAGAAAAATGTCGTTTATGTAAAGAAGGAAAACTGAGAAACAGGAACTAAGACCGAGCATATTAATGAGAAAACTATCATCAAAGGTATTAGATCGAAGAATGCAGCACACATTATCCATCTAAATATCTATTCTAACGGCAACAATATCTATTTACATAGTTTGCATAATCATAAAACCACAGTCATAATGACATAACTTAGATGACCATAAACGAACTACGTACAGTCTTCCGCAATTTTCGCTTTTATTTAACCGTTTTCCCATAGAAGGAAGGGTCAAAGTGGCAATTGGTTGACTGTACTTACGTAGTTATATCCTTAATCTGCCTCACACATATCTGTTCTGTTCGCAAGTAACAGTAAAAGGAGCTACAAGCAACTTGTAGACTTGTGCGTGGATGTAGAGTGCATAGAAGTGACCATTAGTTTGTGTAATTTCGTTGTGGCTATGAACCAAACGCACTCATTGCTTAGGTACCATAGTTCGAATCGAAATAATGTACTGTACTGTAGTATTTTCCAAATGAAATTAAATAAAATAAATATTTTGATAACCTCACATGCATGTAAGACAAAAATCCCCTATAAAATAAATTTTCGTAAAATTGTATTAAAATTTTTTCTCTTATTTCTGTGTTAACAACAATGCGAAAGTTTAAGAAAACTGTTATAACTCTCAAAATCCTTATTATAACTTTCTAAGATGTAAAAAGAAAAAGCCCAACGAAAGAAGAAAAGCTGAAAATCTTTAAAGCTCCTGAATCTGAGGCAATGTCGCCAGTGTTTGCGTCTAAAAATGATCCAATGTCAGAAATTGAAACCTGAATTACTTCCATCTAGGTATGCATATTAACTCTTTCATGGACAGTGACCGCCTATAGGCGGGATAACAATAAAATTTCTATTGTGTCTGGAGTGATGTCCGTGAAAGTGTTAATTTATCATCATCATTATACAATCAAACTGCGCTCACATTTTTATCGTCGCTTCTAGCGACTCTACATAACCCTCACCAAATGGGTCCAAAATTCCATTATATCTTCTTATATATAAAATTCTCGTGTCACAATGTTCGTTCCCGTACTCCTCCGAAACGGCTTGACCGATTCTCATGAAATTTTGTAAGCATATTGAGTGGGCCTGAGAATCGGTCAACATTTATTTTTCATACCCCTTGGTGATAAGGGTTGTCCACCCTTAACATTTTTCTTTAATTACGTGACTGGGCGGGACGAGGCCGGGCAAGAGGGATGGGGGCAAAACAAGGTTCGCTGGGTCCGCTAGTGATAAAATAATATCGTCAACTCTGTACCTTCGAGTCGTTTCTATCGTCAACTCTGTACAATAAAACGTAGTCATTTCTAGCAGTTCTACATCCACCGCCACCGTCCGGAGTCCACCTAATCAACTCGGAGCCGGTCATGCACGTTGTCATACTACTTTCTACGTATTTTTTACGCAGCCCTCTCTATATTGCGCTTACGCAGGTCGGATTGATCGCGGAACTGTGATAAATTATAAAGGGTATTATTTATTATTATTATTGGTTGTTGGGCTCTATTGTTGCCAGCTCGACCAGGTATGATCTATTGTGGCGCCCTTATATTTAAATTTCACTGCTTAGTCCCGTTGAGTCTATAAATTGCCAGATTCTTTGGAGCGTGATGTCTGCTATCTCATCCGGGTGCATGACGTGCCGCCCGAGATGGATACTTCTTTTACTCATAAGCGGTCCACATGAGCAGAGGATATGCATGGCCGTTTCTTCTTCTGTATAACAGATAAAGGGTATTACTACATTATATTTTCTGGGTTCAAGACTAACTCAAAAATTAAAAAGCGTAACTCTAACACATGGTATCGGCTAAATATGCCTGTGTTTCATGTTTAACTTAACATCTACAAGTCAGAGCTGTCAGGCTTCTTCTGGGTAAGTTTTGATCAAGACTATGCGATTGGATCTAGTTCATATAAAATCGCATCGGAAGAAATTTATTTCTTTATTTATTGTTAAGTTCACAGACAGGTTACAGCCGGAGACTCACAAAACCAGAAAATAAAACATATAGAACTAGACTATAAGTACATATAGAACTAGCCTGTAAATAGTGTAAGTACATAAAATTACATTATATAAATTAATTCCGCGACAGTTACTTTCCTACTTAATTTTGAAAATAATAAAACTTTTTCCAAATTACAAAATATAATTATTAATAAATCGTGATTAATTTGCAAAAACTTGCAATGGATTGATTAGAAGTGCAATATTTTAAGGTTTTTTGAAAGTAATACTAGTCATTTCTAGACTCTCCAGAGAAGTAATATAATTCAGTTAGCAAACTAGTAACCCTAATTCAAGTTTGTTACTATTGATAGTTAATAATACAATACAGTAGCTGCCTTAAAACTATCAGGTTTCCAGAGTCGATTTATTGCCGAGTTAGGACTTATACAGGATGTTACGTGCATTGTAATCTATTTGTTGCGTAAAGTCAACTAATAGTGATGTCTCGTGGTGTCAAATAGCTTCTTGCTTGTATATCGATAGTACAATCAACTATTTATATAAGTCACGCTAATTCTGAGCTGATTTTGTACAATAGGTACGTTTGTAAGTAGATCTTTGTGAAACTTCATAAATGCTATTCAAAATTAACACTAAGTTTAAGTAGCCTTCAAATTACCTACAGGGTTCGCATACCTCGTGGTGCGAATCGCCCTAATGCCCGATAACTTAATGATCAATAATATATTAGCTATGTTTTAAAATGTTAATAAATTACCTATAAACATAAAAAGTAATGTTACTTTAGCAACAGGACACATAGTTATCTCATATAAACACTTTATATTTGTTTAAGTTTTTGCTAATTGAGATAGAAGCGGAGATGGTCGATCTTCATTTAGTTGAAATACATTTTGGTAAACTTTTTCATACACTTCTTCTTCTCTGTATCTAAATGATAAGATAAACAAAATAAGCTAAAACAAAATGCCTAAAAAGTGACGTGTCACTGTTCGAATTGGTATGCCGATGAAACTTTTATTGTGAGTTAATGTATTCGTATGTGAAATTTAGGCAGTTTTGAGTTTCAATCAATACCAGACAATAAAAAATTATGGTCTGCTTTCGCATTCATTTCGAATAAAAAATAATAATATTTGCTTATTAGTGGTTTATTGATAAAACATAAAAGGTCCATCTATCTATGTAAATAAATAATGAGAAATTTTATTTTAGACAACGGTTTAGTTTATTTGGTAGACAAGTTTTTAATTGAGCTTTTAACTCAAGAATGTTCAACTGCCTACATTAGAACACGAAGATGGCCTACTAAGACCTCAAATTAACTCAAATTGTTTTGTTTTATAAAGAATAGTCGCAATTACACGTAATAAAAGACAATGAAATCGTATACAAACTCAAAAAGCACCGACAGACTTTACAACGCAATCCTTTCTACAATATTTATCATTCAAAAACCGCTCTTAGTATTTTGAAAATAAGGACTATAAAATGAAATAGTGTTGTTTTGTTTCTTTTGAAGCAAGTGGATCGATACGTCGATGGTCGATAACTCATTTTAATTGAATCATTCGAGCTAATAGTACTTTCTATATGTTTGACAGTTCGGTCGTTAGGGATGCGATAGAGACACATAACTCAAAATGTCGATTAATAGCTACCAGATCGCGGGTTTTAGAATAAATGATCGTAGGTTTATTTATCATTAGTTTTTTTCTCTACTTTGGAAATAGTAATTATTAATTTGTAAACGTCATTTGGATGCTAATGGAAATATCTGGTGAGATTTAAATTAATGTATTTGTATTAGCAGTAGTAAATGGGCGCCTCTAAAAGTGCCAGTGTGGACTAACAGAAAATTTACTTAATTGGTTTTATAAAAATGGCTTATGCTACGAGTAAAATTGCATTCTACTCATTGCTAGGTTGCTCCGATTACACTGTCTTCAAGTGCGTTAAAATTCTATGCCTTTTTTTTCAATCTTGTTTTTCATATATTAAACGTACGTTATTATTTCAACGATTTTATATTGATTCAAGTTAAATCATAACGAATTGAACAAAAAATAATTTCAGGTGACATCCAAACAGAAAGTAATTAAATAAAAATAATCGAACACCAAGAAATACCGTCTATATCGTTATCGAATATATTATTACCTCATAGAAATGGAAACTGTCCTGCGCGCGCATAAATTATGGGCACATTCTAATTTCCCCGTTGTAATATCCGCGCAGAGCGACAAAGTGGCTATCCCGAGATCTTATCGGCGGACAAATCGTTGTGTGTGTGTCAGCTACCCATAGAGTGGAGAGCTGACAGAGAGTCAGTTGGTGCATAGATAATATAGAATTTCATTAGGAAAGGCATAATGCGAGGGTAGATAATATTTAAATTACTCAAAAAAACTTATGTTTGCGTATGTGGCTTAATCAAGAAGAAACAAACTAGATTGACCAAATCTTTCCCTAAAACAATTTCTTGACTAGTGTTAAGCTAAGAACTATATCAATGGTTAAACTTCCCATATAGAAGTTAAATAAAAAGCACAATTACATTTTTGATCGTAAGATCATGAAAATATTATAACAATTGAGCCTGCGTATGTAATAGAATCAAGTTTTAGAGAATGCTTTACATAGACAAGCTCTAAAATGTATATACCAGATTTGTTTTTTCCTAGTAAAGTCTTATAAGTCTAAATAATCCCGTTTCAATAAACCAAAGGGACACAATCATCTAACATTAGCTACAACTGCCGCATCTAATAGTTCTTAGCTCTGTGGCATGCACAAAGCGCGGTGAGAACCCGCCGCACCTGTATCCACTAGTCGACCTGCTGGCTCTAGTGATGGAAGCATGTGTGGGCAGGTGTATTTATCGAAGCTTATGTTTTTCATCGTAATTCATCTTTGAGAAAATGTTATTTGAAGTAAACAAACGTACTTCTAAGGTTTTTTGGACATTAAGGTAACGTGCACCTGATTAGGTTTATAGGTATAAATAGAATCATCTTTGAAATGTGAAACATTACTTAACGAGATTTATGCTCATATGTCACAATGTACATACTCGTGGCTTTCTAGATATGTTTTCATTGCAAAAAAACGTTTTGTGAAAACGATAGTCTATAATAGTAGTAGTTCCAAAGAAAGAAATTTTGATCCATTTGTTGTTATCGATACACCTTAAAAATTTTCGATCATCTTAATTATTATTATTATTATAAAAAGATTGTAAAATTATTCAAAGCTTAACGACACCCAGGCAAATGCCATTTTTTTTTCCAAATATTTCCCACCTTAACGTATCGATATTTCACAACTTATCGACACATTCCTCCCTCGGTCACACGCAGCGCAGCGGCCGGTCCGCTCGGACTCGCATCGTAAATCACGCGCTAATGGCCGGTAAACTCACTCGCTAATCCGAATCGAACGCGACGCACCGACCGATTGTTACAACCGTTTGAAGAAGTAGTTTTTTTGTGTCTTTAAAATCAAAGTACTGTAATTATACTTACACCTGCAAAACTTATCTTGACTATCTCACAATTTGGAAACCATTTTCTCGCGTTCTTGATTTATGCTGAATTACGTAAAGAAAAGGGGAAAACGAGGGAAAAATGGCTTATAATTACCTTATTTCTACGCTCTTTAGTACCCCACTGTTCATCAACGTTCATAAAGGTTCTACCGGTCACTTTGCCAAACTATGGTTTATTTAGGGCTAGTAATGAAAGTGAAGGTAAACTCTTACCAGAAAAGCGTAATTGCAAATCCGCACAGAAATCGAGACGCACTACCGTTTATCGATAGAGATTTTTGCGCGTCTCTAGTTGTTTGCAGTTGGTAAGTTTTGGGAGTATTTCCTCGACGATCAGATACTAAAGGAATAAGCCCATAGAATTAATTAAATAAAAACAATCTATTATTTGTTTACTTACATGATGATCCAGACTCAGTCAGGAGGTGATTAAGAAGTAATATAATACATACTAGAATTCCTCAGGAAGCGATTTAAAAATGAAATTTATGGTAGAAAATGTAATTTTAAAGCATTTTACATCCCTTTGGTCACTATCTTTGCAATTCCTGGGTAATTGGTATTTATAACTATACACCTGCAGCCAAAATATTCATACAAGAATGTGCTAAAGATTAAAGTTTTCTTTAAGCTCTGACGAGCGATCAATTTTGTGTGTAGTCGGAATTATCGCTTTAAACTTACAGTTGCATTTGCACGTTTCCATTGTCCTATAGTAATATTTCAATTAGATATTATTGTTATAATAAAAAGGTAGTTATAGGCATGCGCCCGGATATCGTAAGACACAGGGTTCGATGCCTTGTCTTACACAGTTGGTTTTTTACAAGTCCAACTTATTTAATTGTAGAACAATAAAGGAAAGATACACTTTTGGTATTTGTCACACACAGTAAAATTAAACAACAAAGATCACATCCAGTACTAAAATGACGCCTAGAATGTTTTGCAAAAGTACACACATCAAAAAATGTGTGTATTCACTAGCTTAAGCTGTTTTTGTATGTATTTGTATCAAAAACCATATTTTTGTATTTTTCTTAAAATATATAAACCCTGTAATAATATTATAATACAAAAATATGTTAGGATATCGTTTACCGTTAAAAAAGGAATTAATTGCAACCTTTTTTTGATGCGTATAATGAATTTATTATAGAGATAGATAATTAGTTAAAAAAAAAATGGCCAAAACTTTATTTATATTTTTATTGAGGGATGGAATTTCTACTAAACATTCTTTGGAATTTACCTCAGGCAATGCTGCTGCAACCAAATCCTCTCCAATCTTTGTAAGAAGTTTATCTTACGCATTTCACTTTCGATACCACTGCATCGAGGTTAAAGATAGAAAAATAAATAACAAGATCTGTTCACACGGCACTTGAGTGACCACTGACCGGTGGGAGATGGATTACAAAAAGAGTGGGAAATCTACGTGTAAGTTTACTAGTAGAAGAAATGTTAATTATGTATTGGGGAAGATCTGAGAACTAAGGTAACGGACATAGCCCAGAGAACCAGTAAGCTCTAGTGGCAATGGGCAGGGCACATAGCGCAAAGAACAGATAGCCGTTGGGGGAGAAAAGTTCTAGATTGGAGACCCTTCGACCAAAGACGCAGCGCAGCACATCCACCGAAAAGACTGATTGACGACCTTGAAAAGATCACAGGACCAAACTGAATGCAGACCGCTAGTGATCGGTCGCATTGGAAAACCGTGGTGGTGGCCTATGTTTATGAGTGGACGTCCTTTAACTGAAAATTATGATGAATTGAGACCAGTGGGTATAAGGGAATGTGTTATTATACATGTGTGTATATATGATATAAGCTACACTGCAGCAATTTATAAATAAGTACTTGTCTAGATAATTCTAGTACTGATATAATACAAAGCTACATTAACTGTTTTCTGCCCAGATTATGTAACCGTAGGAAGATGTCACTAAAGTTTTTCAGTTGTGTTAGAACCACAAACTAGCCGTCTTCATTTTTGTTAAGTTAGGTATTTACAAATGATTTTTAACTTTTACATACAACGCAATACGTCAAAGATAAAATGATTATAAGGTGCTAAAATAATAGCAGGTTTCATATTCGTAAGACAACGCACACGCACCAAATCGGGCATGAAAATAATTACCTCTGAATCGCCCGCGATTATAATTGCTGTATGCGCGTGCGCAAGTAAAATAATCGTTTGATTTTCGACCCTATTTCTAGAGAATTAAGGTGATATGTGTATTATAGTGGTAAATCGTACAGTTACGCTATAAAGTATCATTAGTGTGATGCGCGGTTTGATAGGAAATTACTGAGTTTTGTTTGTAAGTTTGTATAATTGCTGGTATAGGGTGTTGTTTTGTTTAGTTTTCTTTTAGAACCTAATGATTTGATAAGAAATTCTGCCAAAAGTTTATATAGATTAGTGCAAGTAGGTTTTAAGCGTAGATAACATGATATTTAATTTTAATGGGTTCCTATGAGGGTGGCATCTTCGCAAAGCGAATAAACCCTCTTCATTAAATGAAGATCAAAAAGAAAAACCTAATGATCCCTATGAATTGCGGATTTAAAACTCGTCATGTGTTATTTTGTTTCTCCTTCTTTAGAGTTTTTTGTTGATCAATAAAGGATGAAAAAACAGAAATAACAAAACAAGTTCCTACTTTTTTTGAACCAATTGATTTTAAACAGTTAAAAGTGACAATAGGATTTTCGACGTTTGCTTTTCTACTCTCTTAATCTCCTGTCTCATACATGCTGTATACCCAAAACGTTTCAAGTTCAACTTTATTGGCATAGTTTGCAATTCTGAACGGTCCGTAAACAATCTAGTCTCCCAATCAGTGTTAAATATTTTATGTTTTAACTATACTCTATTGTAACCGTTTTAATTGTAACATTGTGTTTTCTATCATTTTTTTGGATATCTACACGTGTGCACTGTAAAAGTTGATTGGAAAATTGGTGAGCTTCTATTTTTAATGGTTTTTGTATAAAAATGTTTTGCTCGGTTGGAAATCGCTGCGTATCGTTGAATGGAAAAATATCCACGGTTAATTAAGCCTATCCCTGATAATGAATATTGTAATTGATATTGTAAACTAGGAACTAGCCTAAAAAGCTTTTGACTGCCTATTTTATCATACTTTATCGTATTTATAATAAAATACAAGTGGTACTTCACAGTGCTTAAGTTCCTGTAATAGTTACCATCATGGCTTACGATCCACCTTAAAAACTGCATGCAAATCGGTTTAGTCAAACACATACACAGGTCAAACTAAGAACCATAAAAACATGTACCTAACAACTTCTAAACTTCTTTAAATACAGTAATTCGTAAGACACGATGGTTTAAGTGCGTTTTATGTTAAACAACTTAATTTTAATATTCGCGCCTTCAAATGCAGTCCTTTGAAGCCATTCAATTTTCTGTTTGCTATTCTATTGTTTGCGTTGAAGCCATATTTTCTTGACCGTGCAGTTAAAGCCCTTACACACTTGATACTTTTGCACCTTTGCTTATTGATTTTGGCTTAACATTGACTTAGCCTCAAAGTTAAATGTTTCGTTGTTAGTCAGTGTAAGTGATTACAGGTTTGACGATATCCGTGGTGTAGTGGCTAAGCACGCTGGGTTTCAAGGCGTTGCCGCTTAGAGGTCCCGGGTTCGATTCCCGGTCGGGTCAATATAGAAATCAAAATTTTCTATATTGTCTCGGGTCTGGGTGTTGTGGTA
Organism: Pyrausta purpuralis; assembly: GCA_963924145.1. Lineage (NCBI taxonomy): Eukaryota > Metazoa > Arthropoda > Insecta > Lepidoptera > Crambidae > Pyrausta > Pyrausta purpuralis. The sequence goes on from OZ001652.1 coordinate 14,722,121, forward strand.
CCACCGTTGTGACTGATTTCGATAACACAAGTGCATTAGCTACTTACTTTGGGATCAGAGCAATATAACTTGTCATCAACTCATAGGTACAAAAGGTTTCATATTCTAAATTCAAATTTCAAGGATTAAGCCATGATCTTATAATCGTATTTACAACATACTTTTTGCTTAGCATAGCTCTATATACGCAGTAATAACAACTCATTGGTGTGCGTAGGCTCATACGCGCAGCATTGAGCAACCCAACCAACCAAATTCAAGTAAAAAGGGTCACCATGTAATAACAATAGTCCCCATAACCGATTTCGACTACGGTGGCCAGTCACAACGACTCACCGGCTGCATGGGACATATTAAAGTGCACAAGTGTGTGTGCAAACACAGGTGCACTCTCTATTCCTTTCACTCTTACAGCCCGATGGGGCAGCAATCTGACACGACCAGGAGAGATCAGGCGCAGGACCAACGGCTTTACGTTCTTTCCGAGGCACGGGGGTGAAACACCGCCAACTTCCAAACTCCGAGCTACCTTAAAAAAATCTAGGTATATATTTTTGATCCGACTTGGGAATCGAACCCAGGACCTCTTGCGCAGCCGTCGCTTTAAAGTGCGCCACCGAGCAGCAGTACCGTCACCATGTAGTCACATTATGTTCTGCCAAATCGCTCTTATTATTAACATACCGTGTAAATATTCCACTGTTGCGAACTAAGCGCTTCGCAACATCCTTTATAATGCGCACAGCCAAAGAGTGGAACTCTTTGCCTGCATCGGTGTTTCCAAGGATATATAACCCGAAAACTTTCAAAAATAAAGTGAACAGGCTTCTTCTGGGTGAGCTCGCTCCATCGTCGACTCTGTCTTAGCCCAATTAGGTGTAGGCTAGAGTCAATAGCAAACACATTTCGAATAAATAAATAAAAATAGACTTATAAAATAAATGTTAAACTGCCCAGTGTGCACAGGTTCTTATGCTACAACAGACCAGGTATACATGCGGTCAGCTGCTACATTGTGCGCCAAATGGTCCGGTCCACTCTAAACATTGATTTTACGACGCGTACGCACTTGTCTCGCGTGTGGTATCCAAGATATAGAAATACTAGAAGATTAAAAAAATATTTCTATGATACTAAAACCTCTCTAAGGGCAACAGATTTGTAGGTAGAGGATAAGGAGGTTATATTTTGAATGCTTATCAAACCGCTTCCTTACCAGTGCACCTCGCGCGCAGCGATCGCATGAGACCTCATAACAATAGAATTTCTATTGTGTCTCGTTCACATTCGCTTGAGGGAATAATCAATACATACACACATTCAATAAAGTTTGTGGTCACTAGTGTTAACTGTTTTTTCATGCTACTATTTCAGGAAAACATATTTATTGTGTGTTTTCTTAAAAAATAAACACTATGTAAAAGTATTATATTAACACTAATATGAAATATATACACTATTTTTGATGTGTGTACTTGTGTATTAGGAAACGCTTTTACTAGTAACAAATGTTAAGACTAGATGTATGTCACACCGAATAGTAGATAAAGGCCACTTTTTTAATATCTTGAATCACAGAGCCACCGTCGCATATATCCGACAGTTTGTGAATTCAAGGTTAGGTACGTGAATAATCGATCTTTTTTTCATGTTTGCAAAATACTGCTTTACTGTCTAAACTTTGTTTGTTATTTGTTAAATTAAGTATTAAATTATAAAACGATCAAATTTGGTTTCAGAATTTAATATTTTACCTTAAAACATAGTTTTAATTAGTTAAAAATAGTTCTTATACTACCAAAAATTGCATCATCGTAAAGTTTTTTTTACCACCACTACTGTGGAAGTTCTAAAATAAATGTCCGGCGCTAAGGGCACGTTTTTGGGGCTGGACGGTTAATAGGTTAATATATTTTAAAAAAAATAATTAAGTGTTAAAAGTGATTACAGACAAAGCAAATTCATTCAGGCGTACACTACGCCGTCAGTTCACGGGTGAATATCTTGAATCGACCTCTATTTTTTCGAATTGAAAATACACAAAAATAACAGTTTTTCGTCGGGAAGTTGATTGATGACACTCCTTTGCCTCGGAAAGCACGTTAAGCCGTTGTTACTTGGTACAGCGCCTAATCTCTCATCAGTCAGATTAGTGTTTTTCAAAGAATTGAGGTGTTCGTAGCGCAGTGGTAGCAGCGTATTGGTAGTTATACCGGAGTGAAGCAACCTACGGCGCAGTCGTGTTTGGATGGGTGACCATTCCGACCATATAAGTGACGTATATCACCAGCATCTCCGTGCTTCGGAAGGCACGTTGAGGCGTTGATCCCGGCTAATATCAGTTGATATTAGTCGTTAAGCCTCGTCAGAGGCCCTATTAGCATCTGACAGCAGGGTTAGTCGCTTGCCTTGCAAACACCCCACCACCAACCGTGTGGTGGAGTATGGCTCAGGCTACTTCATACATGAGGTAAAACCTTTGCCCAGCAGTGGGTCGTTACAGGCAAACTTTACTTTATCAAAGAATTTGGTATCCAAGCCACTTCTAGTAATTCTAGCCTAAGCAGGGCCACTCTATGACATCACGCCTTTGTTCGAGTGGGCAGACAAAAGCTGGCGAGTATGTGTTGAGCGGAATATATATACTTGTAAGACGTAGACTATTTGTGGACGCGGCAAGATTTGCGGATTACCGTCAAAAGTGCTAAAAGATAAATACATCTTAGAATCTGACCAAGTAAAAATCATAAAAATCTATCAACCCATTCTCGAGTCAAAGTAGTCTACGTTATTATGTACAAAATGTACGTAGGTATCTGTGCCGTGCGTTATATTCGTGTAAATCGACACTATAGATAACCGTATTTGAATATACTGAATAATACAATATGGAATTAGTTGTATATTTTCTTAATGACTGGCAGCCATTTGTCTTTCCAACGACCGCTAATATAATTTGAGGCACCGGTCGTCGCGTACGGTCCAAATACTAAGTTTAAGACCCTTTACACAATGCGACTTTTAGCAGCGATGCAGTCGTGATGCTAACGCGCGTTAGTATCGATGCAGTCGCAAAATGTCAACCTTTACACACTGCGCTACTTTTAGCATCGATACAGTCGCGATGCAGATGCTGGAAATCGTCAAATTATGTACTGAATTTTGGCGACTGCATCGGTACTAAACTAAATCTGTTCATTGCATGAGTCGCGATGCTGAAGCGCGTTTTCAAAACGCGCGACTGCATCGATGCTAAAAGTCGCAGTGTGTAAGTCTAAGATGTTATTTAGTATAATTACCTACTAGGTTTCATTACAGTGATATCTGCTAAAATTGGCAGGAAACACTGTCATAAATATGAAATTTATGAATAAAAGAAAATTTTCCGTATATCTTTAGGTACTGCCAGTTGAATCACGATTTAAGACTGCACAGCGCCATCTCTTGACAATTTAACAAACTTTTGATAGAATAGGTTCCAATACTGAATGATCCGGCTATATCAATCTAAATAAAGCCACAAAGACATGCCTCCTCCAATCCACACTGCTCAATGTCATCCACAAATACAATAGAAGCTGACAGTTGAAGTGGACGCGTATTTGCGCTTGCTGTTTGCGCTAGCAAAACCACGTTGCGTCACCGGCCGCGCAACGCGTTCGAAATTTAAATATTTAGAATAAAATAAGCTATGTCGCTAGCTGTTTTAAGCATTCTAATTTTTTAACGTGACAAACCTTTTTTTCTTAGAACACTTTCCGTCTTTAATTTCCGAGTTGCGACGTTAAAAATTAAGCGATCCGAGCTAAAATCAGTTTTTTATTTTTGTGTCGCTCGTTTGAGCATTCTTTTTGTTCTTTTTTAAGGAACACTGTTTTGTTTTTATCTTTAGCGCTAAACTTAGACTTGTTATTTAATTAAATAGGTTTTTTGGCAAAGTACTAATTAACAGTATTAAATAAGTATTTTGACTATACGATATTATTAATATATAAGTTACTCATATCAAGTCTGAAACGACATACCACCAAACAAGATTCTTAAAAATCGGCCATAGCAAGATAACAAAGGCACATAGCATCTGTAGTGCTGTCAGCATTCTCTGAATGGGACATCAATATATCGAAAGGGTCATTAAAGGCATAATGTCGTTTATCTGATCAAGATTTATGATAAGTGGCACGATTGAGACACTGTTTCGGTGGTCATGTATCGGTCTGTAATTAATTATTGGTTTCGTTTACTATAGAATATTTACAGAACAATGGGTAGTTACTCATTTGTTAAGATGACTATTCAGGTTGGTTGTGAAAACTGAATAGTCATACTTTTGCTGAAGAATATTTACTTCACTTTCCTTATCTGTACCTAATTAAGCTTTTATAAAATATATGCATTCTTTGTATTCTCATTAAATTCCGTTTTTCTTTGCTAGTCTAATATTGTAAACAATCTTGACATTCCTTTTTAACGAAATGATTTTAAAATAAGATAAACACAAAACTCTAATCATACGTAGGCAATTTATTAATCGTTAAACACTGAGATATTTTTAATTAGATATTAAATTAGTTTTAATTACTGACATTACTATAAAAGTTATGAAAATATTGTTTAAAGTATTGAACTAGCTAAGAAAAACTAACTTTATATATTTATATTTTTTTATCTATGTAGTATTAGTATGTATGTTACTGCATTTTGAAAAATATGAGTCCCTCTCAATACTTTTAAATATTATGACACTGATTAAACTCTCTGCATTCCCCAAACGGTTGAATGGTAGAGAATGCCTTGAGGCATTAAGTCCCCTAATTGTACAATTTACAGTGCAATTAAGTTTAAATAAATACATGTATGAAATTTTAAGCTTTTACAGTGTTTACTGTGTTCTTAAATAGATAAGGTAGCATGTGTTTTTTATAGAGTGCAAATGTTTCGTGCTGACAAAAAATTTAATCTATCTCGATGTAAAAACTTGTGCTTATATACTACAGCCTTATAGTCAGCCCATGTGTGCGAAACAGGACATATATCGCGCATTTATTTCTGTAAGTGCAAACGAAATAAAAATGATAGGAATTGACAGGATTCAGTTGATTTTAGGTCGTCTATGGTAGTTTGCTCTAAGTTAGACAGCCCTATATCTGGTTCAAACAGGTGGTAGCATTGTTGGCGATGAGATGTCCGATGCGATAAACGTCTGAGTGGTAGTCTATGCGTGATCGTCAATTGTTTATCGTATTTAGGACTTGTGAATGATAATGGGGTAACATATTTGAGCACTATAAATACCTCTGGATTTATGAAAAGTAATCATGAATGGAAGCAAACAGTCTTTGCAAGGAAGACGAGATAAGTGTTGCGGATAAAACACGAGACTTTTAAATTTATAAATAAATAAATAATTCCAAAATGGTCCATGACATCCAATCAATAGAAGTCTCAACTGTAAATTTTTCACACATGTAGAAAGATATGACAGACGTGAGAGAGTGAATTAAATATTGGACCGCCTTCAAAAACAAACACTTAAAGGACTAAACTAACGTTAGCGCTATTTTAGTGCTTAGAAGAAACAAACTCATTTGAAGTCAGTGCATATGGTCAACCTTAACGGACAGCAGCAGTCTATCATAAATTATTTCACTAAACTTTTATCCCCGAGATTCCTAAGTAGTCAGTGTGAAAATGACTCGGATTCATTACACGTAAATATTAATTATATCTTTTGTCCTAGCATGCCAAGGATTCCACTTCTACTTTACTTAGGCTCACACATTGATTTAACCTAGGAATACGCTAATCCTGGATTAAATTGTCATTCTGTCTGGTCAGGTTATTTGACGTTGACAGAGACAGAATGAAGATTTAACCCAGTATCACCGTATTCCTCAGACGTAAACCAAGCCCAAGATGCCACCACTGCACAGCAGATGAAGACTCCCCTCAGCACACCCTGGAGGTGTGCCCGGCCTAGGTATCCGAGCGCGAACAACTCAAAGAAGACATCGGGTGCGATCTTAGCATTGAGGTGGTCGTGGTCCGCATTCTGTATAACGAGGAGACGTGGCAGGCGATGCTCAATTTCTGTGAGGACGACTTACACAAAGAGGCGGCGGAGAAAGAGCGGGAGGCTTTGGCCGACGCCGCAACTATCCACCACGTCCTGGGCGCCGTAGGAGACTTCATGCCCTTCACTTGCCCCTTCTTGATGGATCTCGAGTGACTGACTCGGGGGTGTCAGCCGCTCGATAAGAGGCCTGCGACGGTGTTGTGCGTGTCCGGCACGCCGTTCGATAAAGACCGGGGGGGGGGGGGGGGGGAACATGCATTACCCCCTGAAGCTGGGTGGTGCTTGCAGCTAAGCGAGCCACAGCGAGGGGTGAAGCTGCGGAAGTATGCCCAGGGCCCTAACTCATGGCTCTCTATCTTCACTAATGGCTCCGGTGGACACCATCAGGTTTCAGTGGGTATACCAACCCTATATTGGGGGGGGGGGGGGGGAGTCCCACATTACCTACTGGCGCCCCCCCTCCCCCCCTGGTATGGAATATATAAATAATACGTCAGGAAATCCTGACGAAAAAAAGGATCAGCATAATCCTGGGTTAAATCATCATGCGCAAGTCCACCTTAGTGCAATATCAAACTCTACTTATCAAGTTTGTACCGTTATCGCATTGAGCCTAAAGAAAGCGCCTCAAATTCTTTAAAAAAGGTCAACGATTTGAATACTTTTTGGCAAGGTCTTTGTAGTCATTTTACCATCCATAAATAGTGAACGCAGACCTGACTGATCAAAACTGGGAGAGTGAGAATGCTAATGTCAATGCTAAAATTCTACTGGAATACAAATTTAAAATGTGTTGTGTTGTGGCTCCGGTCAGTCTGTTCTTACCTTTAGTTTGAACGCGTTTTAGAAGCGGTATTAAATTAACTTAGATTTATTAAATTTCTGTTGTTATAAAACGGTAAACAAAATAGACTCACTATGAGCACTTAATAGAGATTCATGTCCTATTGTGTGCTGTTAATGTATGTAAATACTAACTTCATAACACTTTTTATTATGAACATTCTATTCCTGATATCCGTGGTATTGGCTCAAGATTTGAATCACTGAATTTAAGTCATCGCTGATATAAGAATTATTTATAAATAGTTAAAACACCGGTGACGGTTCTGTGCCCATTTTAACTGAATCACTCACTTCCACTTAGCTAAAATGTGCTATCTCAAAACTTACGGACGAACAGACAGAGTGACTTGACGAAATAAGGGTTCCAATTTTTGCCATTCGGCTACGGAACCCGTAAAAGGTACTTTATCTTTAGTTTGTGAAAGAAAAAGACAAAATCTGTGAATTAATTGAAGTTCTGCATTTTATCATTTTATTATTTTATCGGTTCATCAGTAGGCAGCCATTGCGTGATCTTGGACCACTTCTCAAGAGACATAATGCCCGCCCAGTCCCACTTAAGTTTTGCGGTTCTTATACCAACGTCCATACACCCGGTTTTTGATCGGATTGTGGTGTTGCCGTACCGATCCGTTCTTTTGATTCCCAAAACGCTACGCTACACAGCCCTTTGGCAAACTCCAAGATTGGACTTCTGACTTTTGGTCAGCGACCAAGTTTGTGCTTCGTAGCTTAAGACTTGTAGAATGCAAACGTCAAGTAGCTTACGCTTTAAGTACAAAGGAAGATCTCCTTTCATGTATGCTTTCATATCCGTCCGAAAAGCAGACCCCAAAAGCGGTGGCACGACGATCTTGACAAATACCACGAGGACTGGCAAACCCTTACCAAGAACAGGGACGCATGGAGTACTTTGGGGGAGGCCTTTGCCCAGTAGTGGGACAGCACGGGCTAGAAAATGAAAGAAAGTATCGGTCTTTTTACTCGTGCAATTTCTCATAAGAAAGTAAATTGTTTCAAATCGCGGGGTTTTTAAGCAGGTAGGTACATTCTGTCCAGAAACCATCTTAAAAATATTTTTCTTTGTGATCGCTTTCAGGTTAATAGATCAATCATAACTCTTTGTCTATTAATTTTTCAAGAGATACTTCTATGCTTTTGTGTATGTTTAGACGTTACAATAGTATATGACCATGATAAAACTAGTTAAAATATTTAGCATCTCACCTGTGCGTGTGGCACACATAATTATCTCAATTTTATGTCAAAGCATAAATTACAAATGTATATAAAGAATACAAAAAGTGAAACCTGCGGACAAATAATTTGCATTATCAAAATCTTTATAAATTTAGTGAAATACGCATAGGACCTATTTTAATGATTAAAATTGATGAGTTACGGTGAATGCTTTCACATATTCGAGCTAATCTTTACAAATTGATTTCGCTTAATATAGTGAGTGACTGCAATATTATAAATATAATAAAATTTGAATAATAATTATTAATAACGCCTATGCCACCTGGTCCTTATAATGAGAACTAATAGTCTGCTTATTATTTACTTCACGGTTTTAGGCCTAGTCTTAATAAAGGTGGATTGATGTAGATTAGGTTAAAACGATGTGATAGACTTGTTCCCTCTTTTGGATTTAGTATTAACTGAAGATCACTAAAAATAACTTTAAAAAAAGTAAAAACTGACTTCAAAACAAAAATTCACTAAAAAGTCTTAAATAAACTCTTGACCCTTAAAAGTAAAGGAATCCATTTTAGGCGAAAAATTTCTTTTTGAAGTCGGTATTTTGATAGTTGAAACTTGAGATGGTCAAAGTGATGACACCGACTCCGAAAGAAATTGATCGCATAAAATGGATTCCTTTCCTTTACAGGGTCCGGGTTGAGACTATTAGTGCATTTTGGTTTTAAAGTCGGTTTTTACTTTTTTATTTCGATTAGAAAGTACATTCCATATTCGCCAACACCTTTAAATAAGTAAATAATATACCTACACCTGAATTCATTCTAAATTAAATAAACAATAGGTATTGTCAATTCCGTTATCCTGGGAACTATTTTATTTAATAGTGCTAGCCAATACCTCAACTTTAAATAAATATGCATCCGATTATTCTTTCACTAGCTATAACAGATAAAACTGTGACGGGAGGGGAGGGAGCAAACTCAAGGAGGGACGAAGTCGCGTGGAATCACTAGTATATAATAAAATAATTTATGCAAGCGGATCTACGAAACAATTAACTACATTCGTTTTATGTCATCTTTATCATCATCGCTATCTGCCAAAGGACGTCCACTGCTGAACATAGGCGTCCCAAACGGTTTTCCACGGCGCCGATCACAAGCGGTCTGCATCCAGTGTGATAGGTACCGCGATCTTAACTAAGTCGTCCGTACGTCTTGTCGGTAAACGTCCCACGCTGCGCTTTTGGTCGAAAGGTCTCCAATCTAGAACTTTTCTACCCCAACGGCCATCAGTTCTTCGCGCTATGTGCGCTGCCCACTGCCACTTGAGCTTACTAATTCGTAGGGATATGTCCGTACCTTGATTATTCTACGTATCTCCTCATTTCTGATTCGATCTTGTAGAGCAACACCGATTATAGCCCGCTCCATCGCTCGTTGTGTAATTTTGAGCTTCTTTATGAGGCCCATAGTTGTTTCATGTCGGTATCGATTTTTCACATTCCTCACAATTTTAACCAATAATGGACCAATTAGAGCATTCATTGTAATGTAAAACAGAGAGTTTTATACGTTAATTACTTTACAATATTCTAACTTTCGATGTTATGACGGACAATAACCGAATTTGGCGGCATCCGGCAGTCACACCTTACAATAGAATATTGTTCAGCAGGTTTGATTTTAAGGTACGAAAGATTATAATAAACCATTCACTATCTCGTCCCAAAAGGTTAGGTGTGGTTTTAGGACGAGTTATACATCTTGGAAATTTATTCAATCAGACATTATAATTACGTACGGAACAGGACAGTGGGACTCTCTTCGCTTGGACGTCAGACGGAGTCGTAGTTATCATTCAAAAGTAAAGTCCGAAAATTTCCCAAAAAAATAGATATTTGCAAATATTTTTTAATTATTTTTTATAATATTCATGTATATTTTTGCCTCTTGTATTTGTTTTGTGTAAGTTTATATAATATAAAATATATTGTTGCAGTAGGTTATTTAGGATTATTTGTTACTAAAAATATTAGTCAATTGTTGCTTTTTCTTATTGATTTTCCTTTGATTTCTATTCGCTGCACCCATGCACATACCTAAAGGTTTGACTAGCAAAGAATGCTTTCTGCATTCTTGTACACTATGATTTGTGTAATCAAGTTTTTAAATAAATAAATGTAATTCAAATCGGAAACTCAAGATATTTCATTACTTTTTGCCTTTAATATCCGTGGATGTTTTTTACTATATCTATCAAACATATACTTCATAAACAACAAAAACGGAATATTAAAACTAAACAATGATACGAGTATTATAATCATGATCTTTGTAAACCTTAGTTACAGAAACGGAATATCAGAACCAGACAATGGAGAGGCTGGAAATCAATCTATAATTATTTCAGCTGTAAGTATTTTATGATCCAGTCAACCCTCAAATTCACATCACTATGTGACAGGCCCTACTGCATTTTCTCTATATTATACGAACATGAACCCCCATTTTAATTTCACGTCGGTAAAGTAAAAACGTGACTTGGTATCGATATAATAAAAAAGACAATGGCACTCGTTTCTAGCGATTGGAAAATCGAATCGACTTCTGTATCAATCGATGTGGGTTCGATTAAGTTTGATGTCCGAGACGAATCTTGAGTGGGACTCTAACGAATTGTGTAGCTACCAAAATGTATTGTCTATTAAAAACTAAGTAACAGATGAAATTACATTCCAATCCCGTTGAGATATGAAAATGAGAACAAATAGCGCATAATATAATTGAAAAAAAAAACAACCGCATTATTTTAATTATTATAACCTCAAAATGTAGTAAATTACCAATTAAAATTTATTGTATTAAATGAAATAATTTATTAATTCACTAAAAATGTGAAAGATAACAATTTGCATTCGAACCTGATTTGTATAGTGATATTAAGTTGGAAGTTAGATTAAAATTGATATCAAAATAAGCTTTTCGTTTAACTCTATACATCAAAAAGAAACAAATAGAAAAAATATTGAGTAAAACTATTGAGGGGATATTAATATGGGCCCGTCAGACAGTTGTTTCAAATACATAAATAATTTTTGTGTAAATCTTTAGCTTATTTGTTAGATATCTGATTGTTTGATCTCTATAATTACATTAATTACCAAAGTTCAGGGAAGTTTCTTTTGTTGTCGGTTAAGCCGAGGTTTGTTTTAGATTAACATATAACTTTGTATCTTGAATTATTTTTACGATTTCGGTACATTTTACCATATTATTTCTTTACTTGATATCCTTACCAAACCCTCATTCCGCCATGAAGTATTCCTGTTTATTTATAGAACACTGCTTGCCTAATTAATACAATGGCAAATGGCAATCAATCAATTTCACTACTCAGGATATTTAAAATGATATCTACCAAGTAAAAAATATCGGTAAAAATTGTAAACGACAGATGATTAACGGCTGACAAAGTAGGATGGTACGGAATTTCAACACAGCGAAATTCTCACGCAACGTGTTTTTAAGGAAAACATTAAAACATTAGTTGTCCCACATCTCAAGTTACTAAGAACCAGAGGCCCGACTGCTAAAGACCTTACCCATAAATTTCGGTATAGCCGTCTCTCTCACTCCCAAAGCAAAGTTCGCAAGTTTGAAAGAGACTTGTAGAATTGAAATAACGAAAATGGTGTAACAGAATAGGGTATTTGTGAGTAACTTCGACGCAATGTGGGCGCCATTGTTTTCTGCTATTTTATAATGGACAGGCTTTTAGATTGAATAGTGATGTTTTGAAGCTGTAACTCTTGGTAAAAACGAGGGTAGCCTGAGGCTTTGACTTATAGCTGCGTCAGAATTCTAGTATAAAATGGAACAGTTCTTAGAATTGATGGACAAGACAGTAGGTTTAACTAGATTATTATATCAGATGGTTTCGCATGCCCACTTTGTTTTTACGAGTGGATGATGGATGAATCATAGATATAAACAGATAACTGGTCATTGCGTATAATAAAGGTCAGTTGCGAAATTTTCAAGAAATTCAAAAATTTTGGTCTAACGATAACATCGTTAGAAGCCATGTCTTCTGGACTAACTTTGGATAAAGGAAAAATCTTACATATCATACATTAGTTCTAACAATAAATGCTTATTTAAAGTAGTGGACAAATAATGCTAAACTTTAAAAAAAATTGACGATCAGGCCTTAACAGGTAATATAATTTTAAAAATAACTATTTGTAATAAGCTTTCATTTATATGACCTAAAAGATCAAAAAAAAAACTAATCAATTTGGTACTATGTAACTAATACTTACACAATTTAAATTTTATAAAAGCTTGCCGTGATATTTTGTTACCTATTTTCTACGAGACATTTTATTTATTATTATGTCAAGTCACTTAATATTGTGTCATAACAACCAGTTCGATACAGGCACATTTCGGGACAAGTTTTTATATTTTTTTATTGTGTTATAGCTATATAGTACTAAATTGATAAGTTTGATTTAAGTAAAGTTTCTTTTCTAATTTAAGGTCACTTAAATTAAAGCTTGTTTTAAAAAGGCTTTTATTTCGATTTTATTTTTAAGTTGCTATTTTCCGAAAGCCCTTATATTAAATAAAATTTTGATACCCAAATTGTGTTAGTGCAGAACAAAATAACGTGTCCGCAACTTAAGGCGCTACCCGGATTTTTACCGCGCACACTAGCGCCACTTTACTAGAAAAATCATAACTCGTTAAATAAAAGACCAATCAAAAATCTGGTAGATACGATTGTAGCTCTGATTATGTGGTTTAGAAACAATGTTTAAGTTCAATTAAACACAGTTATCTGCAGTTACAGTTAGCAAAAATGCTAAAAGTGGCCATATTTAGCAGTTTTACTAACTCTAACTACAGTTAACTACTTTAGAAATAATTAAAACGTACTAAATAAACTATAGAACCTGTACTACAATCGTATCTACCAGATTTTTGATTGGTCTTTTATTTAACGAGTTATGTTTTTTTTACTAAAGTGGCGCTAGTAAGTGCGCTAAAAATCCGGGTAGCCCCTTAAATAATCCGCCATATTGGATTTAACGTGTCGTAGTATTATTTTTCGTGGTCCGCTAACAAATCTTATTTTTTAACATACGCATATTGTGGTAGTGCAGAAAAAATACTACCCCGCAATATTGGATTAGGAATGACATCATATAGCTAACCATACAATCTCATCTAAACTAAGTGTGTAAGCAAAACTGCAGCTTAATCGGTTAAAGATAACTGGTTCAAAATTAAATTGCAAGATTCCACCTGGACAAACAATTATTGCAAGTTAAATTGAAAGAAAGAAAATAAATTTATTCGACCGAAAATACTTAATATTAAAAGTTAAAGAGAATAAACTGATTGACTTAAAGTAGCGTACACTTAGGCCGAAAAGGCCTGCTTAGCATTGGTCGTAGAGCAAAACGCATACCACGATGCTGATTTTCAGCAAGTGCCTTTGTGGCTTTAATAAAAGCTTGTAAAAATAACACGTATTGTACTTCTTATCTACCATTACATTAACGTTTAAATCGAGTTTTATTTGCACATCACTAGAGGAAATCCCAAGTATCGGATCTCGGATCACATTCGTAATCTCGTGACAAATGTGGACAACTTTGTAAAAGTGAATGTGTTCTCATCTATCGGACATTACAAGGTTTTTACTATTAAGCTAATAGCAGTTATTATATTTATATTTCAACCACATTTTGTGTGTCACTACAATATCGATAAAGTATCAAAATAGCTAAGCCCTTGGGCGAAAAGATGGCATCATCAAGAACAAAATTCGATATTTCTAAAGATTTCTAAAGCAGGATTGCGTAAGTTATAGTTGAACAATTTCGCTTTTAAATTAAACTTTATTAACAAAAGCCAACAAAAGCATGTCGTGAATTAAAATCAATATTATACAGTTTATATCTGTCTAAGAAAAGGTCTGTGTATTTTACTGGTAAGTAAAAAAATCGGTAGCATAACCTTAAATCGAACTAACTTAACTATTATTTTAGTAAGTGTCTGTAAATATCGGTTTGCAGTTACGTAAAAGGTTGATTATGTTACAGAAAAGCGACGAATTAAGATTCTTGTCGCAAACCAGACGAGTACAAAAATTCTGCATTGCGTCGTCGCAATAGGAAATGGCGTAAGTATTCACAAGACGCTTAGGCGTGAATTAATAAACCAATCTACGTTTGATTCGCTTTAGTGTTAAGAAAACAGAAGTTAGTACTAAAGGCAGTTGGGGCAAGACAGTTTTGGATTGGAGAATTTGGAGACCCTTCGACCTAAGATGCAGCGTAGGATATCCACCGACAAGATAGGCAGGCGACCTTGTAAAGATCGCAGGATCACACTGGATGTAGACCGCTTCGAGTTACTAGTCGGTGTAGAAAATCAGAGGAGAGGCTTGTTTTTAAAAGCGACGTCGTTTGGCTCATTATGATGATAAAGTAAGTAAAGAGTGAAAATTCCTTGCTGCATTACTTTTTTTTACTCTACTGAGCGACTAAAAAAATGATTTGTGTAGAGTTAGTAAGATTGATATGTCGAATGCAATGTAATAATAGTCAGTTTTGCGCAACAAGCTGCTGCTTCGCTGTGAAAAACTAGTGTTTTTTTTTTAAATAAAAAAAACAGGTAACCTAATTTGACAATCTTGAGCAAGACCAAATTCTGATGAGATCGGATTATAAATACGGGTCCAAAAGGAAGACATAAGTTGCCGTAACCACTAGCGAATGTGAGGTGACCGTATTGTAAATACTTGTACTAGTAGCTAGTTGTAAATAGTGTAATCTGATTGGGCTGCATCTAAGATGTTTTCCAATTATAGATGCGTCGTATGCGCTCAAAAATGATCACATGAAAGGCAGGTAATTGCCCGGAGTGAATTCAGTTGGGCACGCTATCTCTTTGTGGCTATATGTTCCGACAGCGCCTTAAATTATTTATTGTTTTCTAGAAAAAATGCCTTGCTCTGCGTTTAGGAGTTGTTACACTGAAACTGTTATAGACAAGAAAAACGTGTCATTTCATTCATAAGTATAGTTTTTTCTTATCAAAGTATTAAAACCATAAAACACATTTAGTATTTACCATAATTCGGCAATAACTGACATTAGGCTAAAGAGCGAGGAGTCACGAGCTCGCGTTAATGAGCGCTCAGTAACAATCAGTACGTAGCGAATGTTATATATTTATCTCTTTCTATCAACAGGCATGCCCATAATTTGTCTCTATTAGCGCTTAATGACGTAATACACAACTATACGTTCGTATAGAGTAATCCTTGCGCCACTTTATAATGCTTTAATGTTGGTGTACAACCTGTCTATCCTTTTGAACGTCATTGGCTGCGTTTTGTAATGTTATCTCGTTTGGGGACACGAGAGTCAGCTGTGCTGGTAGTAAAATACAGTGAGATGAGACTTTTGTAACCTCTGGGGTATTGGCTCTAACTTGTCCTATAGATTATTATTATATAGATCATTATATCATATAGATTAGGTTATATATTATTAATTTATTAAATGAAGACGCAGTACTTACATCATCAGAGTTTTAAGTATAACATAAGTTAAATATAAATAAGCAATTCGAAATCTGATTGAAGATCAATAGGTAGCTAATATGTTTTTGTGTTGATATATAGGTAAACTGTTATATGTAAGAAAGTAAACTATTTGTTTTTGTACTACTTACTTTGACATTACTTTTAAAGCGTCAACGTGTCAAAATCACTATAATTTAGCCGCTCAGAGAACGAGATAGCAAATGTATGGGAAAATTGACAAAGTCTGAAAGGTTGTCATTTTTTCCATAAGTTGTGTCAAAATTGAAAACGTCAAAATTGTTAACTCTTTGCGGCTAAGGCCTGATTTTTACTAAAGTCTGATAAGAAGACTTATCCGACTGAATAAATATAAAGCGACCGATTTTAAAATGTCATTTTCATATATGATTGCCTTCAAATAGGTGACGTTTCTAAATTAGACGTATTGTATTTTATTCGACGAATATACCTTATCTGACATTGGTAAAATCGGTTCTATGACGCTTTAAGTAATACATACAAAGCCACGAATTTCAACCAATTCTTGATACACATCACACCTTTTCTACAGTCAGCCCCATAAAATCTAGCTCAAGTCAGGCATGGGTGCGTAACTCGGATGTCGGCGATTACCACGCGCGCAGTTAAGTGCGCTTGCGCACGAAATTGTTGTTTATTAACGTTAGACGTTAGAAAAGGGATCGTCGATTATGCCGCTATTTTCTAGTGTTCTTTGAAGTTGGAGAATCCTGTTTTAGTCGCCTTTTGAGAAGAAGGTTGTATATTTGATCTTTGGTTTTAATAGGATTTGAACAAAAAAATATGAACTTGCAATTTTTAGTGGAAAAATATGTTTCAGTGTTATTTGTTTTAGTTAAGTGCAATAATATTTTTATTCAGTCTAATGCTATCACGTATTACGTCACAAGTATCAGATATACAAATACCGTTACACAATAAGGTGGTTGAGAGATATTTTTGTGGCTTAACAAAAATCAGCATGTAAAGAAACTAGTGGTGACTGCGGAAAGGGTTGTGATATATTACTATTTATTTATAAATCTGTTAAAAAATAATTGTTGTGTCCTGTTTTGGTATGTTAGAAAGTAGTAAATAAAGTCCAAAGTTGTTCCTAAGGACTAAAACTGGCAGTAGCGTGATAACAAACGCGATGCGAACAATAATTTCACTCTGCGCCCGCGCACCGGTCCGTAATCACTGACATCCGAGCTACACTAGTTTGATACTATCAATAATTATGTCGATACACTTTTTAATCGATATAATGCAAATAAAATGTAAGAATATGAGTCAGAGGCTTAGGTGCGCCTGACCATCTTTCTTAACTATATCAAATGTTATCAGCATTTATGTATAATATGTGTGTGTGTTAATCATGTCCCTAATAAATAAACTCTTATCATTTTTTCTTTTTTACTTCCATACATTATAATTAAGTGGCCTAGTCTTCGTGGAGTAACCAATCAAAATTACTGACATATGTGTGCATTGTCTTTTCTTTGAGCTAACAACTATGTATTTTGTAATATTTAACAGTATACTGCAGTACTTATAACTCCTTAAAGACGCTTTCAGTTAAAAATTTGATATTATTTCCTAACGATTCCTAGCCCAAGTCCTTGCGTCAAGCGATAATTCCTAAGCTGCGCGCGCGCAGCTAGCGGGCCCGCGGCGAGTAATCGACGACATCCGAGTTACGCGAGGCCTGTCTTTCTCGTTCAAGTATAAGTACTAAGCAGGTTTTAGATTAGAATAGAATGGGCGGGTTTTTAATGCAATCCGTCTGTGAAATCAGTTCACCTTATGTTTCGGGGTGTAAGAAAATAAAAGTCAGTATTTTAAGATTAGATGAAATAACAAATGAATATTGGACAACAATCACATACATTGCTCTGATCTCAAAGAAAGTAGCCAATGCACTTATGTTATGGAAATCAGACAACGGTGGTACCACAACACCCAAACCCGAAACAATATAGAAAAGATCGTTTTCTACAATGACCCGACTGGGAATCTAACCCGGAACCTCACGAGATAGTGACGCTTGAAACCAGCGTGCTAGCCACTCGACCACGGAGGTCGTCAGAATGCATGTAGATTTGGTAGAAGGTACTTAGAGCATTTTTTTAATTGTTAACCAGGTGCTTATTTGTTTCATTAATCAATGCCAGCACGTGTGCCAGATCGGTCCCAATTCTTTAAGTTAGTTCCGATTTGAAAAATTCATTCAACAGACACTTAAATAGGTATGCAAGCGATAAACAATCGAACATATAACATCTGAGACATTTTTTTTTCGGTTTAGCTAAAAAAAGATCAATAACAAAAGCCAGACTGTCAAGTGATACAACTTAACCGTTCCGCGTAGTTCAAAGCAAGCAAGTGCACCGCTATGTTGCGCGCACGCAAGCCCGAACGCGCGCGAAAGTGGCCGAGCGGCGCCGACAATTTCTATGAAAATGCGCCTTGACGCACAATTGATAGAAAATTACACCCGGCTACTGACTGGCCATCTGTTAGGGCTGGCAAGGTCTAGATTGCCATTATTTCTGTAAAAAGGTATACATTCTAGACTATTGTTATTGTTTCCTTGAATTGTGAACATTTTTCAGTATTTTGTAAGCATTTTATTAATGGTGCAGAGCGGAACTGACTGCATTTTACTTGTTCATGATTAATTTTATACCTAACAAAACTTTGAAAACAACGCGATCTGTTCAATTGCAAAAGAAGCAGAAGAAGTACTAATGTTGTTCTAAATTGGAAACAACAATTTGCCACACTGGATATTGTTAGATGAGTTATGGTGACTAAGTTCAGTATGCGACTATGCAGGTAGTCAAACATTTTATTCGAAAATCATAAATTATAAAAACCACCCAACACATGTAATATTTAAAATCATGATTACCTTATCATGTCAATACAATATCATTGTAGTAACACCATTCCGAATGTCCAACAGATAGGACAAGACTAGAAACTGAAAAAAGAGCTCTCATCTAAAAACGGCTAAACATTCGGGATATAACTGTTGATGACCGAATAAAACCAAACGAAAATCTGTTCATACGTTTGGGAGCCACAGGCAGACACGTTAAACTTATAACACTCCTCTCTTTTTGCGTTGGGGCGGGTTAAAAATTCTCGCTGTTGGCAGTTTTTAGGGGTCACATTACCTTATTTAATAAGACACTTGTCTTATACAAAATAATGAATTCGCAGTGCCCTTAATATGAAGGAGAATACACCATCTCATTCTTCGTTGAAAGTGAAAAGTACTCAAGTATCAGGAAGTTATCGACTGTTCACGTAGGCGTGTAGTGTCATTGCGCCTATTTTTAATGGGTCTTTGTCACTGTTATGAATACTAATAGATGTTAAAGTAAACACTTCGAGATGAGGGAAATCTCATCGAGTAGTATTGAGTTTGGAATCGATAGGAAGTTTTTTTTTTCTAAATAATTAGCACAAGTTATTATTGTTGAAACTCTTAAAAGTGATATGGAACTGTTGGTAGATTCTTGATAAGAGATAAAATATGTAATCCAACGTATCAGGAAAATACTGTTTTTAATAATGAAATCTCATCTAAATAAAAAAAACACCAGTCATTATGAAATTAGCTGGATCAATATATTGCTACTAATTATGTAACGCTAGTAACTGACGTTTAATCTTAAGTTAAAGAGAGGGCCTTCAAAGGATGCTATTAAGTTTTCTCTCTGCATTTCTCAAGAGGTTTACTGTTAGAGAATGCCAAAGGCATTGAGACCGCCAATTACACAACTTACAGTGCACTAAAGTTTAAATAAAGAAATAAATAAGTATTCAATTTTTACAGAAAAGATATGGGTATAATGACAAACTATCAGACATTGATAAGAAATGATATTCCTTTACATTTTCAGTCTGAAATTAAACTTATCAATAGCATTACTTGAGCGGCCGATCTATAGGCAGTGTTTATAACTGATTTTTGTCAGTGCCATCAGCTGCACTTGCTCCTAAAGTGGCGTGTTGCAATCATTTATCTCTACTGTTGGCCTCTAATGCGCTGATTTTATTGGGTATGATAATTGAAACAATATCTTCTTAATGAGTGACAAAAGTAACCACCCATTACATTTATTCATTGAACTGCTTTCAATGAGTAAAAGTAAATAATTTTATTGTTATTTAATAATTTGACAACCCTGCTTTAGCTAGATAAAGTTGCTTACATAGCGTAGGCGACGCGGCTCAATTACCTGGAAATACAAAAATAGACCAAGTTATTATTATTTTAGACCACATCTTTTGTTGGAAGGCAAATAATATTGAATGGAAATACATTATGCGTTTACAAGATGCAGACATTTGTAGTTTATCGGAAAATAAACAGTAAGTAATATAAATAGGGACCTGTTTTACCATCGCCAAATAAGTAATTGATATTGGCTACCAATCATTGCTCTGAATCCAAAGTAAGTAGCTAATGCACTTGTGATATGGAAATCAGACACAGCAGTGGTACAACCACATCCAGACCCGAGACTATATAAAAAAATACGATTTCTAAATTGACCCGACCGGGAATCGAACCCGGGACTTCGGAGCGGCAACGCCTCGAAACCCAGCGTGCTTAGCCATCACCTACACCACAGAGGTCGTCATTAATGACTAACCAATTAATAAATAAATTAAGAATATGCGCCAGACAACACATCAATTGTCGTGGTTTAGAAGTAAGGAATTTTAAATATAGAACGTGGTTTTAAACACAGTATTTAACAGATAATGAGAATTTATACCTTCAAACATTGTGTAACAGATTGTTCAAATAGTGTGATCTATTAATAAATAAATACATAGCATCGTTATTGAGACAGTCTATCTTCATTTTACTCTTAATGAAACATCTCTTAAGTATAACGGATGAATCCCTAATTATAAAAAATAACATATAAAAGGAAATTGATACTATGAGCTCTATTTCCTTGATTACGATGTTTCAATCAAAAAACAAAATAACTGTCGAATATAAGACAGGTGTACTTAAAAAATAGGGATGTAACCTAAACGAAACCTAGATTATCTACTAGTTCGTATAGTTACCAATATTTTTGATCAATCTGAAACTCCACCCGAAAACTATCCGAGAGTCGATCTTACTAACAGCCCAAGTTATAAACAACAACACACAGTACAAGTATTTTTGTTGATAAGTTAATGAAACTCGCCCGGTCGAACCGACGGCACGGTCGGTAGCTCCATTGGTAGAACGTTTGAAAGTTACTAGTTCTAGTCCCGCCATCTTCATGAATACAAAATATGACACTGAGTGTTAAAAACATTCTAAACCAATGTGTGAACTACTATAATATATTATTTATTTAACAAAATTATTATCATCGATTGTTAGAATGTTGTTATTCATTTGAGATGCTACTTTATCGGACATATTATAAAACGCACATTTATCAAGATAAGCTTATTTCTAAGATAAGCAGTCTTGTCTACTAGTTTTTCATAGTTATCAATTTTTTTGACAAATCTTAAACTCTATCCGAAATCTATCCGAAAGTCGATCTTACTAACAGCCCTAGTTATAAATAACAAAGATTTTATTACAACACATTATTAAAAATAAAAGAGCGCCGATTTCACATACCGATATCTTTTCTTGTCTATCGTATCGTTAATTCATTACACATGACAATAAAAAAGCAACGTCCGACGGCCAACCTGTATGAATGATCGTAAAAAACGTATGAACATAAAAACTGGAAAAGAACGCGTTTTTTGGGTTACTGGTGTTCCGTACAATTGAGAATTACCGATATTGTCGTAGTGTAGTAGCAAAGCACGCAGAGATTCAGATTCCGAGTGCCCTCGGGTTCGATTCCTGGTTTCGACATTGACTCGGGTCTGGGTGTTGCGGTACCACCGTTGTTTCTGATATCTATAGAATTAGCTACTCACTTTGGGATCAGAGCAATGAATGTGATCGGTGTCCAATATTTATTTATTATTCAAGCACAGTTTTTTTAATGATATTTACAAGTTTCTATTTTTATTTAAGGACTAATAACAACAATTGATTTATGCAATAATTGTCGGAATTGAGGTATTGTAAGATAGTTGTTAAAAAACAAACTAAACCGTCTTATTTGGTTGGTTATATTAGTTATCGCCATTTGTGTGACACTATCATTACTAATTTGTTATATCTATCTGAAGATATGCGTCATGAATGCTAGGAATGAAATCTTATTTAAATTATAACACATTATCAACTAATTTTAAAGTTTATGTTACTCTACTTGGTACTACTTAATATAATATGATAATACAGAAGGAATACACAAAATGATAAATAATATGACTTCCTGTATTCAACTAGTGAACCCTAAAAAAAGCTAGCGGTCCAGATTGACATCTGTCGGTCGGATCGCCGCTCACGGTCGGTTGGGCAAAATCAGGTATTACAATTAAATTAAAAATCACTCATGAGTTACTATCGATACGTACGGTCCACATAACAAAAGTGTCACTTTTTGTCTCCACTCTAGAAGCGTACCACTGCATCTGAATTAAATTCGAAACCATCAAAATGGTAATGGAACCGGGTAAAATGCATCAATTTGTCATCATGCCTAGTTTCTTTAGCAGGCGATTATTCAGCTTGAATGTCCTCAAACAGTTTGAGTCATCATAAAGTGCATATTAAAATATTCAATTATGCTTAATTATATCGACGGAAACGAAAGAAAGCATAATTAAGTCCTAAAAAAATCCTTCTTGTAAAGAAATTCTCGTTTTTCATTTATTAATAATAAATAAATGAGCTAAGTTATGATTAAGAGACCCTTTAAATTTAAAAATTCTTCATTAGCAAAGTTACTAATAAAGCTAAAGAGTTTATTTGTTTGAACATGCTAATCTCAGGAACTACTAGACCGATTTGAAAAATATTTTTGTGTTGGATAGCTTTTTTTATCGAGGGAGG
This sequence comes from Pyrausta purpuralis, assembly GCA_963924145.1. NCBI lineage: Eukaryota > Metazoa > Arthropoda > Insecta > Lepidoptera > Crambidae > Pyrausta > Pyrausta purpuralis. The sequence continues at coordinate 14,744,866 of OZ001652.1, forward strand.
CTTTAAGCTATAAAATCGACGGGAGGTGTAGGAGAAACGTAAAACGCGCGGACGAAGTCTCGGGGAACCGCTAGTATTTTAATACATCTGTAGATAAAATTCGGATCAGGTGGAGTGTGTAACCACACTAAGGAAAAGCTTTGTTTTAATAAGCAGTCTAACCAGTTTATCTAGTATTCGAGTCAATTCTGAAAACCGTATATTGATATGAATTCCTTATTAACTTTACCATATATTAACTATACCATACCATAACAATAGTCTTTAGATATCGATCGACATTCTGAAAGTCATTCGTATACAATGACTACCTAGTTTTTATAATTTAAAAAATATATGTTTGTTCTTAGCACACAATGAACATTCTTGTTAAGTTTATCAACTAGTTTTTTTACAGATCTTTACTAATATTATAAATTTGAAGAGTTTGTTTGTTTGTTACTGAACTAGTGAACTGCTGTACTTTTTTTTCTTTTGGGTAATTTTAATTTAGATCCGATTTGATTAAAGTCGGGTAAGACTTGTCCGTCTGATAAGTGAACTTGATAAGTGATTTTAAAATGACATTTACTTAAATTATTGCTGACAGGTGATATTTTCAAATTACGCGTATTGTGCTTTATTCGACGAATATTCCTTATCTGACTTTGGAAAAATCAGGCCTTATCTATGACGGCTATAAACATCACGCCAGAGCGGAGGATGCAAACTCAAATCATTGTGATTGAAATATAGGAGGTGTTTTAAAACAAGTTATCAACGATATATAAAAAAAAAATTGAAGATACCAATATATTTTGAGAATTTTCACGTTATTATCAAAGATTTTTTTCTGCTGACTTTACCATCATAATCATAATGCTAGAGCGATTCAATTACACTCTCGGTATGCGTATATCCCACTCATTGTGTCCCGCTTCACGTCACTTTCTCAAATGTCACATTGCTTAACCAGTGGCTTTTGACAATCATTCACCGATTCACACCTCACCACACACACAATTCTTTTTAACACCTGTGTATAACAACTCTAAGTTCAAAATCTCTTGCCGTAAAATTCGACCAGCAAAAAGGTGCAACTCTATATCCAAAGAAATCGAATTGCTAGATCGATTTCGATTGATTGCGTTCTTAATTAGGACCAGTGTTACGCGATGGGCACCGTTGTGTAGGTAGTCATTGTTTAGTTTAAGATATCGGTTTCTGACAGATTGGTGTACGTTTTTGATGTATCGATATTACATGATCGTGTTACCTTGGATTGGAAATGATCATTGAATTAAATTTCTAGACACGTAGCGTCAGTCGCGCTAACAAAAAATCTTTGACATTTCATTAGTTTACATAAAAAACTCAAAGAAATAGAAATGCTTAATACTTATAAGTAGGCTTTTTTATTAGGGTTCCGTAGTATAACAACATGTCCGTCTATTCGTCCGCAGTCCGGCGCAGAATGCTGCTGCAAAATTGAAATTTCGCATAGATACGAGTATATCTAAAGTGGTTTGACGAAATTTTGAAAAAATATATTTTTTGGGTACCTCTCATTCAAGTTACGCGGGGATTTTTTTTATCTCTTGCTAAACGCATCGTGTTGGGTATCGTTAAAAAGATCTTTTAAAACAATTGTGAGTTTACTTGTATATTTTTTCCTGTAATAAAGTTGCCTGTTTACGTAACATTCAGTTTTTAAAGCCTTTTTTTCTTAAGAGTTCAATGTCCCCACCATCTCCCAAGTTAGTAGTTGTTATTATCCCTTGTTGAAAATTTGATGTATTTATAAGGAAAACTATCACAGCCAATGACACAGTCGTAGTCCATTAACCTAAAGCAAAATTATTTTCATGTAAATTTTATTTTACTTTTTTTTCTTCTAAACGCGTTAAGAAATGTAACTGAAACGGTTCTTAAAAATATTGGTATTGATGTATCTTTTGTATCTGTAAAAAAAAAAACAAAGTTGTGACTCATTGTCATCAAAAGAAATATCCGGCTTTGCTTAAAATTACGAATAATTTGTTATTTGAAGGAAATATAATCCTTATTATAAAGCATTTTTTATCATGTTTTACAGAACCCTTCGTGCGCGAGTCTGATTAAAACTTTGCCGGTTTTAACAATTGCAAAAGCAGATAAGTGTTTGGTGGAAAAAGAATAAGCATTTTATATCGTCACTGTCAAAAAATAAGCTCGCAAATGAGGCCTTAGTTACGTTCACAATATACACTAAAGAAGTATCAGAGTTTTGCATAGATAACTGGTTTTCAAAAGCTTTTGGCTTTAAAATGGCTAATTCATCTCTACAAATATCAGAGTCACAACACGCTGTTGTAATCTCTATTGAAAAGTTTAATTAAATGTGAGTACTTCTTAATGAAGCATACTTAGCAGCTATTATGAACACGGCTTCAAATTGACCGGACCTGGATTGACACCTGGGGTAGGAAGGCAGGTTCGCCACCACTCCTATCTGGTCGAATTTCATTCAACTTTCATCAGCATACAGTGTAATTACCCAACCCACTTGCATTATTACCATAATGTCTGCTACCTATGAACACAGAACAGAGAGATAAGACAGTACAGAGGTGAGAAAAGACTACAATATTAAAGCCGAGATAAAGCTATCTGCGCAGGTGGTAAGTACTTAAGTATGTGCGCAATAAGCAAGGATCTCCCTGTTAGGCTGTTAGGCAAATGAGGGATATAATAAAATTAATAAGCATACTCATGTTACGATTTTTCCAACTTTTCTTCCATAAACAACTTTTTGCTTTCATTGTCACGTAGGTAATTACCCAACCCACTTAAAGTAAATAGGAGGTTTAAAAATTACTAAATTACCATCCTAGATATTAGGTATATAGATCCTAGATGCAGCCGTAAAAAAAAATAGTTCTAATCAGTAGCAGCTGGTAAAAGCCAAAGATGCTTGTATTTGTTAACCGACTTCAAAAAAAGGCGGTCCTCAGTTCGACCTGTATGATTTTAGTATGTATGCTTGTCTACTAATATCTCGCATTCAGCTGGACCGATTTGGATGCGCTTATTACAAAAGTATTTGTTACACTAAAGATAAGGTTTTAGTTCAATTAAGTAGATTGTAACTTAAACAATAACTAAAAACGATGAATACGGACAACAGCAGATTACGTACGCACTTTATACACCGACTTCTAATGAGTTTGTTTTTCCTATTAGCGTTATTTTAGTCGTTTTAGTACTTGCTTTTGAAGGTAGTTAAATTTTTATGTTTTTTTTTTATAGTGTGGTATCAACGCCATGGTAAAATAACCTGTTATCCTACGCGCTGCTACAAAGCGGACTGGCGTTTCAATTGCCTCTATGATATGAAGTTATTTTATCGACATACGAGCCGATTTGCGAAATAACAGCTTTTACACGCTCAGTTATTAGAAATAACGGTTAACGAAACATTAGCAAAACGCCTTTGGGAGCTATTCGGATGAAAGTATTTAAATAACTGATATTACATAGCAGAGCCTTGATTTAATAATACGGTATGTGATTGACAGGTACTGCAGTAAATTGAACTCTTACTTTATTTATGGGATACAATTTAGTGTTCCGCTACAAAATTGGTCAAACTGTGAGTCACTTGGTTAGTAAATGTATTGTACTTCTTCTAGGTCAATACGTTAGTGTTAAAAATATACCGTTAAAACACCCTGACATACTGTTGTGACATACATATTATACACTTTTTTTATGAAATATTGGACACCAATCACATACATTGCTCTAATTCCAAAGTAAGTAGCTAATTGCACCTGTGTTATGGAAATCAGACACAACGGTGGTACTACAACACCCAGACCCGAGAGACAATATAGAAAATTTTGATTTCTATATTGACCCGACCGGGAAACGAACCCGGGACCTCGGAGCGGCGAAGCTTTGAAACCAGCACGTGCTTAGTCACTACACCACGGAGGTTGTCTCCGTTTTACTCCGAAATTTGTACAAAAGGTGGACTTAACGCCATACGGAAAACGTCCACAGTTAAAATAGGCGGCATTGTTTTCCGAAGTGAACGGCAGCAAGCAGTTTGCATCCTGGCTATCTTTACGTGATCGTCAGTCCATCTACTCAGTAGACATTAGAGCACTTTCTCACTTAGATGACTTTTGCAGCGCCACGGTCGCACGACAGCCGCGCTGCTGATAATTTCGAACATAAATGACAGCAGTAAGCCTTCACATCAGAGCGACAATGCTGCTGTCGCTCTAATATAAAGGCACACTTACACTGCACGTCTTTACGAAAAGGTTTCCAACTTATCTCCTTCAATACAAAACAAAACTTCTTAGTCCGAATATAAAAATGTACGGAACACTTCTTCTACTTTGGTTCATCACCCACTTCTTACATTATATCGTTATCAGAACCAGTTTCAAATTAAAACAAACGCGTAAAATAGTTGGTTTATTACACTCAACGGTTGTTCGTCTCTAATTGACACCGCAACGCTTTTAAAAGTGACTCAGATTGAAGATTAGAATGAGATTTGATGACAAAGAAGTCGAATAAAAAAACAAATATCTTTGAGTAAAAAAAAAAACGATTTTGAGAACTCAGGTAATCTAGATTGCTAAAATCGAGCGGCTAAGGAAACTATCAGTTTTGTTGCAAGTCATGTTGTGAGAGGAATTTTAAAGCTTAGTTCGTATTTTGAAATCAATCGTAATCAAGTCCTTTATTTTTTTTTGTTTAATTATTTATTATCTTCTAATAATGGCATGTTAGTACTGTAAGGGTGTGATATGAATTAGGTATAACTAATACTGATAAAAAGCTTTCCATACAAATTATAATAGCTGGGCAGGAAATAAAACGTAACTGCATCTTAATAGTGTGCCTGATAATTTCAAAATATCGCTCTGCCTAAGAAATATCACCTACACGTCAAGACGAGTCACCAGCTCTCCTTTGCTGTGTATGTGTCCCATCGTCTGGTCTGCACAAACGCTCCATAAACTATTGAATCGTAGACGATCTTATATCGTCCTGTCAACGACTGGTCCACTTGACTTACCAGTCTGATAAGCTTGGAGCTGGACTAGTCTAGAAAGAATTGGTGATTCATGATTATCAGTAGAATGATTTCGTGGAGCTAACAATCTTCTTTATTAACAACAAAAAAAAATCGAAACCATGCATCCTAAAAAAATAAACTTAAAATCTACCTATTCAAAAATGAAACCATTTCCTTGCGACAACGAGGTTATGATGCTGACTGTGTTGCGGCATTGGATAGGTATGCTAATCCTTTGAGCTAGGATCCAACCAGCTTTATTATTTGTTGTTACATAATTTAGTTTGAGCGCAATTTTTCTAAAAATCCGTTTAACAGAAGGTCGGTTGGCGTTATCATAGAAGCATTATGTAGAGTATATACAAATATGTATCAAAAATATGATGATCATATGAAAGGATTAATAATACTTAGGTACTGCGATATAAAAACAAGGCTTTAACAATCAGTTTGCTACCCACCATGTTACTATGGGTAAATGAAGTAAAATGAAATATATTTTTTCTATAAAGTCAGATAAAAAACTTGTGCGGGACGTATCATTGCTAAGTGTCTTAACAGAAATAACGTGGAAACATTTCATTTAATTCAGGACTCACTGCTCACTTTGACAAAAAGATAATTATTAGAAAACTCAAAGGTTAAAACGAGTCAGGAAGGAACATCACAACAACAAAGACTTACAGCCAAGGCCTCCATCAAAATCAAATTTCAAAATGATGAACTAGTCAGCCTGCCTTATTAGAAATGTTATTTGCAATCGATCTTCATCTGCGTTAATTCATGCCGAGAATTAGCCGGAGAAAGTACCATTGTGTAACCCATCACTACACATCTATAATTTTCACATCGATTCGCCATCGAATCTAAAATCGAATCGAAATCTAAAATAATGGACCTCCTAACACCGTATAGGCGGGCCTCTGTACCGTATAATATTATAGCTCCGGGGATTATTCGATGCTTATTGATATTTCATAAATAATGACCTATACAATAGAAAGCTATTTTAAATTATGACAGGAGGATACGATAATTTGGGCGTCTCTACAGTACATTTATTCGTTATTTCTAATTGAAACAATACAGATGGTGGCAATAAATTTGATATCTGTCTAGGTTTTTAATAGAATAGGCATGATTCGGCGTTGGTGGCCTAGAGATGGATAGTCTGAATAGCTGTTTCGAGCTCTGAGCATGACTTCAGGGCTACTGGCTTTTAATTACTATAATTCCGATGTGATTAATTAAAAAAATCTTTAGATATTGATACGGAGAAGGTGGGGCAATCGCAATGATTAGAAGTGGGTGAATTCGAAATGAGAAATTACGTCAACAAGTAAGACAAGTGAATGTAACGGATCGTTAAAAAGATTAAATGATTTTAATATACATTTCCGTTTGTATTTTTCCTAGATACGTTTTAGTTAGAAAGACTATTTCTTTGTAGTCATGTTACATTGGCAATTTTAAACTACTGCGTACGTATTGCGATTTTGTTTGTTATGATGATATTATTTTAATAAAATAACATTATTATGAAAATTATTTAGTTATCATCATCATTATCAGCCAAAGGACGACCAGTGCTGAACATAGGCCTTCTCCACGGTTTTCCACAGTGACCGATCAAAGCGATCTGCATCCAGTTTGATCGTGCGATCTTTACAACTTCGTCTGTCCATCTTGTCGGTGGACGTCTTACGCTGCATTGATTGATAATATTTGTTTACATTGAGTGGAAATTGAACTGCCTGGAACTTGAACAGATTAAGCTAAATATCAATACGCCCCCTGTAAATAAAGCTTTTTGAATCTAGTAACGCACTAGGCAATAGGACGACGCTTTAAATAAACCAGCTTTATACAAAATAGAAATGTTTGCCCGTTCAAAGTTACCCAATTAACGTTAAAGTTTAAAGTTACTATTATATAATAGTTAACTAACAATATCACTACAGACCTTTAACTTTTAAATCGCCATTTCTAAGCATACTCGTATCTATTGTACCAACAAATAAAATTTGAGAGTTGCCATACAAAAAATTGAATTATCCGTCTTTGGTAAAGCTAACTATCGTGTTGATCCAAGCGGTTATTATTGTGTACTGCTAATCAGGTAACAGTACACGAAGAACGTCGGACAATGTCCACCTGTGGGTACCTACTGTGTTAATCATATTCTTGTAAGAACGTACTTACATACCTACGTATGTTGGGACGTTGAGTTAAGAAGAAAATTTTAAGTAACTCGTAATAATAAATCGTATTTTTCTTTTCGGTTTCGCACCAAAGTACTAAACGATTATTTCTTTACTGTAAAGGGGTTACTACACAAAAAAATAGAGTATAGAAAGTTGTCTATTTGATGAGTATAGTCATATGTAGGTACCTGAACAGTTTTATTAACTTTTAAACTGTGTAGGTACTAATAATTAATCAAATCGAGAATAGTATCAGAATAAGATTGAGAGTCCGTTATATCGTAAGGTGAAATGTCCCTAAAAGTATAGTTTGTTTCTAGGTTGATTGTTAATTTCAAATAATATGCTCTATTTGTATGTGTTATGTTCTAAACATTTATTTTTATTTTTCTAAAACAGCAAATGAATGAGGAATTATCAAAAAACTGTTTTAAAAACACCATATCTTTCCCTTCATAACTGAATGTAGCTGCCAGTCCAGCACGAACAGTGGTTTTCGGAACTGTCCGGCTAAGCGGATTAGGATCAATCACACCACAAATTAGAGTTGCATCAGCTACCCGCGGATTAAGCCCGATTGTCAATTGAAACGTTACCGGATGACGTTTACAAAATCTGTTAATTGTCGTTTGTAAGTATAAGCTTTTTGTTTACTGACTTTTATGTTGACCGAATGACTGGTAAGGTGGTTAGGCTTTTGTTTAAAAAACACGAAGAATGATTGAGTGGCGTAAGTTTTTTTTTTACTACCGCCAGTAAAAAAAGTCCCCGCCCCGCCAAGTCGTCTACGCATTTTGAATTTGTTCCCTCCCCTCCCTTCGTAGAGTTATTTACTATAGCCTTAAACCTTTTAAGATAAATAAGATATCTAAATGAAAAATATTTTCAAATCGATCCTGCAGTTCCTGAGATTAGCGCTTTCAACCAAACGAACTAACTTTTCAGGTTTATAATATTAGTATAGTTGTCAACGTATTAGCCTGATTTTAATACTTGATACGAGTTTACCTAGTTCTTGAAAGAGTTAAGGTTTTAATAGCTTATCACACCTTCATACTTATAAACTGCTTGTCACGTGTACCCAGAGCTTTCGAGGTTTTAGAGACCATCAGCCTTAACCGCCGAAAAGTATGGAAATCGCTTTCAGCGCTAACCGGCGCGTCAGCGCTCTAGTTTATTGTTTCGTTTTGACGGTCAGCGCTGATGATCAGCGTGAATTTTATAACCAGCCTTAGTTTATAGCGGAATAACGAAACGTAACGTGGTGATATTATGAACTGAAAGATGGTCAATTAAAATAAATAAAAATAATACATAATTAGAAGGTATTATTACTTTAATTACAAATTAAAAATGCAATTTAATATCTACTACAAATCAATAAAATAACCATTGCATTACTTACATTAACATTTGATGAAATATTTGCTTATAAATTTATTAATTCCATTCCCTTACTTAAAATTCTCACTTAGATGTTTCCGAAAAGGTCCCAAGGTTAAAAGAAATATTGAAATAAGCACTTCCAAATGTGTAAGTAACACAAAACAGCGTTTCCTTAATTGAAATTTTACCATAAGTATTATTAATAACATACTTATTGACCTCTGGCCTATAATTAAATATGGCCATCTATTTGGGATAAATGAAAAATGTTTCACGTTACAAAATAAATGTTATTACCGTTATTTGAAAGAAAAGACTTGCATCTGATGTTGGAATATAATTGATTGGCTAATTCAAAACTGAGTTTTAGTTTACAACTTTTTGTTTTATTGGTAAAACGGTATAATATTTCATTTAATATAGAGGCCAAGGTTTCGTTCTTAATTTTATTTAGTTTATATATCTTACCTATTCTAACTATAAGAAAATAAGCATATTCCTTATTTTCTTCGTTATTTCCTTTTCTTTTATTATACATAGATACCTTAATTAATCATAACGAAGCTATATTTTTTTTAAAAATAAAAAATAATATATCAGTCCTAAGAATTAACGCCAGCATAAGTTTGATGAATATTTATTCTTCCTACCTTATAGGTAGGTAAAGTTCCTCATAAAATATAACCGAAGTCGGTATTTTAAAATATTCGAATAACGTATAGGCTCGGTTGTCAATTAAAAAGCCCTGTACATCGATCTTTGAATCGATACAAGCGGGAATCGATACATCGATGCATCGAATATAAAAGGCTATTCGTCTTTCTTAAGTGTCATCCGATTCCTATCTTACGAAGATAAGGTTTGATGACATTATTTTTTTATATACTTGTTGAACTTTGACCGTAAGTGTGGCGTTATTTTTAACATATGGCTTTTGTTACGTGTCAAAACATTTGGCTTTACTTGTTAAAAACGCAATAAAGTATTATAACATGGTTGTGGTATTCGTGCTTAGAGTTACGGTGAACCATAATAATATGATGCATGGTATGGTAGGTAACAAAAAAAGTTTCTGTTTCCAATAAAAAAAAGAGTTAAGATCAGTGCGCTGTTACTACTAAGTATAGCTATGTATGAGAAGCAAAAAATATGTCGCAAATACGACGACAAGTTTGTGACATTTCCCAATGTTTGAGGTTCAGTGTTAAAGATTGCAAAATTAAATCGTATTATTTCTACATTAAACTACTATTACGAGTGTATGGAATTGACACCACGAATAAATTTCGTGCTCTATGAATTGACGACACGGACTCATAGTATAGGAGGCCGATTCACGCGGCAATCGAACTTTTTTCGAGTGGTTATTCGATTGCGAGTTAAACCGTTTTTCCTGAAAAATCTTATAAAATATCTACACGTAAAAAAGCTTTCACAAAAACAAAATCGAAATGCATAGAAATCGTTATCCTGGGAAAAAATTTACAACTTTTTCTTAGACAAAAAAAAATCGATCGATGAACTTTTTTCGTATACGAATTGCATGAGAATTTTATCCGAAAATTCATTATCCGAAATTCAAATTTCAAAGAAAACGTCACAATCTTAGTGTCGTCGTTTAACTTCTCATAGCTTCTTTATACGTAGTAGTAACAAGTCACTGTTTTACCAATGTCTCCTTAAGTTTTAAAACCCGTATTTTAATGGCTTAGTATATCCCTGGCCGTTTTCTCACATTATTATTTCTTGCATCATATTAACAGCTACTTAACAGATAATGTTCCAAAACTTATGTCTTCAAAGGTAATAAGTTCCACCTTTAAACATGTGATACAACCAATTACACTCACCATATATTATTACAGACACCAACTGCCTATAAACCAAAATCAAAAAGCCGAAGTTACCAAAACCCTCTACAGAAATTAAAATACAAATACTTCATATTTTACTTTCAAACGATGGGCTGATATGTTAAATATTGAAAGTTGAGTTTTATAACCACTAGAATGAAATTATGCACGAATTCCAATCAATTCTATCCAACTATGGTTATAAACCGCATGATATATGGCTCGTATTACAATAACCGTATTAACAACACCTATGAGAATAAAGTCATTTTGACAACTGCTAAGGTCAGTATTGTCGTTTGAATATATTATTTTCTTTATATATTTTGGTTCTCACAGATATTTTCCGTCGATTTCATTCACACCGTTTGTCAGTTGCTAAAATAAGCCAAGTTACATATTTATAGACTAGTCAAATTCCTTAATTTATATGGTTTATAAAGTTTTCGCTGGTTTCAATAGCTGATGTGATTTTTATTGCTAGCTGCAGGTTTTAAAGACTGTTGAAATGAATTTTAGTGCTACCTGCACTATATATTGTACCGGTCATAAATAGTGATCTGATTATCGGATGTGCATATTTACATAAAGTTAAGGTGTTGGCTATTATGGAATACACTTTGAATTTTTAAACATACAGGATTACGGAATTGGTAAATTTCGTATTTTTGCATTTTGCATTGCATTAAAATCGGGTGTGGGTATTTTTAAAGGTGTTGGCTAATATGAAATGCACTTTAAAATCTAAAAATCCCGGAATTTCTGAATAGATTAATTCATTATAAAACCAAATCGGGTGTACAACTGTGTGTTTATGTACTGTGTACTGCTCTTCTTACATTGAGCATTCTCTTAAATCGAGAGCCAAAGGAGCCTTAAATTCACTTCAAGTACATACACAATGATAATATTATGTATTCCCGGAGTCCTTTTTTATAAAATAAATACCAAATGCGAAAGACTTCGTTTCCTCACCATGTTTCTGACTAGTTTCGTATTCCCGAATTTTATGGAATCCCAGGCTTTATACATTTTTTTAAGAAGCCGCCTCCATATAATTTTAGAAAAAATCAACTTTAGGTAAATTTACATCCGATTATCCGACTACTGGTCACAAATAATATTGGTTAATGATCAACAGTGTGAGATAATTGAAAACTATACCATTATTTCAGTAGCAATAGACAACCACATAAATAATTCTATCCTGTTATTAAAACCTAACAAGTGAAATTGCAATAAAGCTTGCACTTACGATAGAACGCCATTACTCTATATGCCAACTTATCCTGACCTGCGAGATATATGAAACTGTAGGTTCATAAGGGTCAAAGATGTGTGGTCGTAATTCACCAAGTACCAGAATAAATTGGACGTTTATACGGTTAAGTATGAACGGTTGTCGGGTTCTAGTTATGTTGGATAGGGTACCGCAAGGGGTAATGCTATGCGGTAACGCTAAATCTAAGTTTATAACTGAGTCTTCATTTACTGCGGCAAATAGAGGAAATGATGTATGTCCGAGGCATTTGTTTTAATATGATAGTTATTATGATACAAAATAGCCTGTCAGCAGTTTGTATAAAGCGAAAGTATGTATAATTACGCCTTCTTCTTATCGGGGAAGTATACAAAGAATAACGTTCAATACTTGAAAATAGTTTGATTGGAATGACGTGTAGAATCAAATAAACCACTTTTTAATATGTGTTTCATTTTTCAAATAATCTTCATTTAAATTTTGCCTTGTCTATTTATTAATAAGACAAGACGTCACGTGCGCTAACCCGCCAAAATACGTAAAGCAATGGATAGTTCTTTGTAAGCGTAGATAGTAATAATAATAATGTCAGAACAGGGCGCATCGGCTAGGTGATATAACTACCTACCGATTCTCGTCTCGATAGAGCGTAGCGTTGAAAAAAGCGAAGTTTTTTTCGATAGCTTCAAGAAAAATAAGAACGAAACATTTCTTGTTTTTTTATTAATAAAACAGAAAAATATGAAAGAAAAGGAAAATTATATAATTAACAGAAAAATACGATAGGAAAAGTATTGATGTTTTTTTATTGGAATATTTTCATTATTTAAAATGTTTTTAACACTCACAGTTATCATATTCGTATTCAAAAAAGATAGAACACGGCCGGGACTTGAACCAGCATCTTTCTGACTAGCCGGGTCAAATGCTTTTCCAATTACCGTGCTGTCGGTCTGTCGGTCCGACCGAGCGAAATTTCTGGTGTGTTATGGATACGTCATTGCGTTACGTCAAAGCTATTTACCTATCTTTTTGTGCAACAGTTTATTGAGCAAGATCGAATTACAATATTCATCATTGTTTTAAAAGTTGGTAATAATTTTTTTTTTATCCAATCGTTTTATTTATATTTTTCAAAAGAAACGACGAAAATTTCAATAAACCTGTTTTTTTTTTCAAGGTATTTTTCTGATAAATTTCAATGTAACAACCAATAAAAAAGGTAAAAAACGAAAAAACGTTTCTTTCACCGAAAAAAAAAAACAATTTGTTTCTTTCGGAATTTTCAACGCTAGTATTCGTCCGCAGAGCAAGAAATGATCAGAAGTGCCAGTAAAACTAAAACACCACATAAAACTTAAAATTGTTTTAAAAAATACTTTCTTTCAAAATTAGATCAATTGAACAAAAACACTTAGGGTGACTGAGTTTTTGCGCATTTCATTACACGTTGCATATACTTGTTGCATATATTCGTGATTAAGCACATAACCAGTGTATTTTGAATCGGATCTCCAATTCTTCAACCACGTATTTTATAGCAATTTTTTTCGGTAAAATACTAGACAAGAAAGGTCGCAACACAACACCCCTCTGAGTGACAGGCATTTCGAAAATTAACTTTGCAAAACTATCGGTGCTCATTCAGACTAGTTTAATTTTTATTTTCTGTTTTTCACAAACACAAATGATACATATATAGGCACATTATGAGTAGAAAGATTATAAACACATACATACAGATTGAAAAGTATGACATTGCCATTTACATCTCCTAGGGCTGATTTTACCAACGACAGATAAATAAATAAATAAACAAATATCCTTTGGACATTCCCACACATCGCCATCTAGTCCCAAAGTAAGCTACTCGAAGCTTATGTTATGGGGCCAGACAACGGATATAATACTTAAATACTTTTTGTTCATAAATACATACATGATATACATAGAAAACACCCAGACCAATACAAACAGACATGTTCATGCACACAAATGTTTGTATTGTGCGGGGATCGAACCCGCACCCGCTGCGTAGTAGGCGATTTCTCGACCACTACACCAGACGGGTCGTCAAATAAGACGTATAAGTACAAAACGACTGATTTTAAAATAACATTTGCATGACTACTTACAAATAGGTGACGTGTTCAAATTAGGCGTATTGTGATTTATTTGACTGGTATTCCTTATCTGATGTAGGAAAAATCAGCCTAACAAGCATTGTTTTTCTGATTGGTTTAAGAGCCATCACAGAACCAATCACATTCAAAGAGGCTTTAACGCCTCTACAAGATGAAACGAGTCTTTAGCATAGTAACAGGTTCCACGCATGTCGACTTCATCAAATCATCAAAGCAGAAAACAATTTGTGCCCCACTACGCAAACGTTCGCAATTGCCTAGTTGCGAACAGGTGGTCACCGGCGATTACCATTGTAAACGCAATCTCCCCGCTTCCTCGTTCATCAGAGCCACATTAGACTTCATTCCGAGTAAGTGACTTGATAATTTCGCATACGGTTTTCGGTTATTGCGTGCGGTTGCCGTAATTGGATGCGGGACTTGTAGAGTCAGAAAGTGGACTTATTAGTGGAAAACTTGTACCAAAAAAGTGCTGTACCTAGATTTTTCTGACGACACTTGCCACTACTGGAACCTTCGGTTCTTGGTCACTAATTATTATGGACTGGTGAAAAGAAAAGTTTTCACTGTAACTTGGTAGATACCAAAATTTTACATATGTTTATATCTTGATAAACAGACTCAGACTAATCAAGCGAACTACTTGAGAGGTGTAAAGTTTCAATTATGTATTCAGTGTTTAAATCTAGTATTCGAAAACTAGCCGCTCAAGTTGTTTTAATTTAAGGAGATAGGTATTAAAGCTGATGCTGGTATTTTGTGTAACCCGACATAACCAACAAATGAATTCGATTAAAGAACGTCATTTTGTATGAATTTTCTGGCAGATATCATTAACTAGAACGTATGACATTAAGCAGGCATTGCCATCTTCAACTCTGATTTATAGATTAATTTGCAGTAGGCAAGTTTACAAACGATAAATTTTAGGTGTACACGTATACAAAAAATAGTACAATAAAAAATGTCTTCAGATGTATTGTTTACTTAAATAATGGTTGAATATTTTTAACCTGGCTCGTTTGCAATTTTCTTCCATACTTTAGCCAGTCATCTTAGTAATCAATATTGTTATTATTCGTTTCCTGTTGTTATTGGTATTTCTCATTCGCCAGCATCCGGCCATTCAGGCTTTGTTCATTACGACTTCGGATATAACCTTTACTAGGCTAGGCTACTTGAATAGGTTTTAAATAATTATTTTTGATAAATTTACGATGAACTAAATGTCAAAATATATTTTGGTCAAGATTCTGTTGAAATCTAAAATTAACTTGTCTCGGTTTGAATTTTAAAAGTAAATGCAAAAAATAAAAAAATGTATTTAAACCAATTTTCTTATGAAAAGCTTTTTAACGACAATCGATCAATGATTTTCTAAGTCATAAATAGGTATTATATGACGTCAGATACAAAATCATTATAAGTACAGACATTTCGCCCTAAATATCTAAATTTGAAATTATTTTTCATTTTGTCATTAAGAAGTAATCTTACTATGTCATAATACACTTTTTAGAAAGAAAGTTTAATTTCAAAGGTTGAGCTTCAAACAGCATTCAAAAGTATAGTTATCTCCTGGCCTATACCTCTAATTTCTCAATCTGCCATCGTAGTTCCTAAGGTTTGAATCCCATTTCATAATTATAATAATAAAACACTTAAACTCGCATTAAAATGTTACCGATAAGGTTAAGCCCATCTTTAAGATAAAGGAATTAACCAGTCGGCTGTTCGTTAACAACTCATTAAGCCAACTTAATTTCCTCACTAATCAACTTAACTAAGAAAAAAGAATAAATTACGAACGAAAAATTTCAATCATCACCTTTCTCACAGTTCTTCCCAATGTGTTTAAGTAAAACTTGATTTCCATATAAATTTCGTCTATTAACACTTTTGAGAAATCTATTTAACCAAAGTGATCGTTATAACAATTTATAGAACGGTTTGAACAGTGTTAATGGTAATTGAATCCAATCAATAGTCGTGGTAGAACGTCGGAGTAGTCAGCAAAATGTGTTTTGTCATTTAATTTAAACGGTAGGTGTACCAAATTTTTTTTCAGCTTACGGCCAGTGCGTCGGCCGAGGGTAGGTCATGTCTGTATTAGTAGTAAACAACCTTATGTAGGTACCTTTACCCTTTATTTTAAAACGTACAAATCAGAGTGTTTAGCCGGCCATCATTTACAAAAATATGGCGGTCTTGTCAGAACGTGTGTGGTGGTAGGTATTAAAAATAGGTGGCTAACGTTAGGTTCACAAAATTTTAAGTGTTTACACAGAACAAATAAAAATTAACTAAAAATATGTGTCTTTATTACGCATAACTAAAGGGAATCTTAAATTTGAGACAAAACTTAAGGGCGTTTTTATCTGTTTGTGATAGTTTAGTTTGCTCCTTCGTCTTCCGTCGCCACGTAATGTGTTATAGCCTTAAAGCCAAGTAAACGAATAAATAAGCTATCCAAAACTAAGAGTATTTTTGAAATCGTTGAAGTTGTTTCTGAGATTAGCGAGTTCAAACAAACAAACAAACTACGCTGTTATTAACAAAATATGCTGTTATTAGTAAAAAGATTAAAATTATTTAAATTATTATAATTAATCACCACCCTTATAATATGAGACACAACATTTAATATTTTATTTTCCGTATCATCAAAAGTACATTTACACCTAAAAGAATGCAAATCTTAATAAAAAATATCTAAATATTGCGATATAAAGTATATTAAGTTTGAGCCTGACTTTGCCACTTACAATAGTGACATTAAAAGGCCCTCATAATTTAAAACATCATTCCAGTCATCTCACTGAATTATATCAGTTTCACAAACTGACAGTTATTTCCTGATAATGACTGTCACAAGTTAAGTTATGGCTACCAACAAATTTATTCACAAATATCGACCATCCTACTTTGAATTCCAATAAATATGGACGTAAACCGAATTGTAAAAACGAATCACCCATAGGCTGTTATAGAAAATAGCAAAAACAGTTTTATAGTTTTGATTTTAATCTTTGAAAATAGAATGAGGCTTCAAATTAACCAGTAGCGGTATTTTGATATACGGTTGCAATTTTCTCATCGATTTGAGGTATTTTTTTTTAATTTGTGAAACTTATTGGTTTAATAAATCAACACTGGCCGGTGGGACTGATGAAGTCATAAAAGAAAATAAACAGTCATTTAGAAGTTGAGATGTTTGTGTTAAGGCAAGTTGCCTTTGCTTTAGTTTACGACTAGTGATGTCGATTGATGCCCATCACTCTTAATGGAAGTTTTGTATCGTAAAATGATGTGAAAAAGCTTACTATGCTACATAATGCACTTTAAATACTTCAGTTTATTGTTAAAATAAATAAATAAATAAATATCCTTTGGACATTCCCACACATCGCCATCTAGTCCCAAAGTAAGCTACTCAAAGCTTGTGTTATGGGTGCCAGACAACGGATATAATACTTAAATACTTTTTTTGTTGTAAATATATACATGGTATACATAGAAAACACCCAGACCAATACAAACAGACATGTTCATGCACACAAATGTTTGTATTGTGCGGGGATCGAACCCGCTCCCGCTGCGTAGTAGGCGATTTCTCGACCACTACACCAGACGGGTCGTCAAATTACAAGCATTACGGAAATAATACCATTTTATTAGAATCATTTTTATTTACTGTTACAGTGTTTTCATTCAAAAGTATTCTCTAAAAACACAATAAAAAAAGTATTAGTAACGATGTTCAGAATCACAATGCAATACCCACCAACAATTTGACTGATACGGCAACAATCTGACAAAAAAGCGTCACATCTCTATTTACGACTTAATAAAACCAGAGTGAGATCCTCATCCCACGCGTGGTCATTTTTGAAACAATAGCCTAAGTAACATGTGACATTTGACAGTCGGCTCGATAAGACAAAGAAGTTAGCGATACGAATATTGACGGTTTGAATAATAATAAATGTGTGGGATGGGCTGTGGGTTAAATGGTTTGACTTCTTAAGTTGTTTTAGATAGGTGGTAAATTATGATGCAGTTCTGGAAACATAAGAAAAACGTACATATTTTTAACTATGGTAAAATTATATAAAAATGATGTAACAGTTTTTATTAATACTTAAACTTGTATATTTTTTTAAACTTTCAAACGATGTTTGCACCTGTAGTTTTTGTTTAAAAAAATAATTTCTAAAAGTATTTCCTGAGCGAGGAACCCTATCAAAATTAAAACAAAACACTATTTTTTATTGTAGCTATCATTAAACATTGAAAACAACCGATGATGTGGTTTATTCGTCCAACCCCGTCGGGTTGGATTGGATTCTTATTATGACAAGTGATACATCATCATGTATCACTTGTCATAATAAGAATAATTGATAATTAATTAATATTGAAAATATCAAATAAAATTTCGTAGGTGCAAGAGTAAGAAACTAATTATTAATTTGAATAACGATTGATTGGTTTGAACTGTTATTGACAAGTTTTGAACATTTAGATTTTTTTTTAAATATAGAACAATGCACGCATAAATTTCAGCGTGTTCCATTTAATAAAACTAAAAGAAGCAATAAAACTTTGCAACATAATAATAGGTGATTAAATTTAAAAGGAAAATTACTTTACACATTGTAGATATCTCTATTAATATCAAAAAGTCAATGACTTTAACTGACTATAGACTATATTATTGCAGCCTAAATTATTGCAACATCTACAGTGTCAACAATAGATTTTCATAAAAACATCTGTTTAATGAGACATTCTGTTTTGTACTCTCACAAAATCTTTTTCAAGCGCCAGTCTCTCTCGTTCCACGTATGTACGTACGTATTCAAGTGCTAGCAAGGCCCCAATCATTGCAAGATCACAAGAAACAGTTAGCTCTTTCTGCGTGGATAGGAACATTTATTAATATTATTGAGTGCCGGAAGTTTACTTTTTTCAAATAACATCTTAGTCTACCAATGACAACGAACGCTGTAAAGTGTTCGAAACGACGGGATTTTTTTTTTTAAATATTCTCGAAAACTAACCGTTAAATAGTGATTTACTCCATGGTGTATTTAAAATCTTCCTGCACTGGATTAACTAAAATTATAAATAGGGTAAGGAGTCTTAACTAGCTTTAGGTTCAAAAAAAGTTTATAATATAAAAAGATGAAAGTTTAAAAGTTTAAGTTATCTTAAATAAAGCTTGTTCCCTTTACAAACGAAGCGGTGGGCGATTGTTATAATAAAGGTACTAAAATTGAGATACATCCAAAATCGTTTGTAACCACAGAGCGTGTTATAAAACAAAGTAAACGCCGAATCGTGCGCATCAATTCATCATCACTTAGCAGACAATGTTCTCATTGTCCGATGAACGTGTTAGGACAAGACTACGTGATAGACGGACGTGTTAAAACAACTGTGGGATCTCGAAGTTTACTCATTTGATTTCTAGAGCGATATGAAGATGAGTTTACAGTCCATTGCTCAATTTAATTAGTAGATAGCACGAACGAAATAATTTAGACTGAAACAAGGTTAAAAATACATAAAAAATTACTCAATTTATCTCGCAAATTAAGTAGATACTAAAAGTTTGTGGACTTGACCACTTACAACAAAAAAAAAACTGTATTCGCAATTTTAACTCTCTGGCATTCTATTACCCTTTGATTTAAAAGATTGTCATTTGTTTTGTTGTTATGTTGCCTACAATCACTCTCTCTCTCTCTATAGTGCCCAAATTACAAACCAATCACGCATCGCAAGCTTGACGAATATTTTAACAAAAATGTTCGCTCAGTGTTTTTGTACGGTTTTCGTTGTGGCTTGAGTAAGATTGAGAGTTGCCAGAGTCTTCAACTAGCACTTGGTAATGAAGCTTCATATCGTAGCTCTATGTATTAGTATTTTTGGAATATAGATAACCATAAGATAAGATTATCTCCATGACGATTTACTTTGAGGTAGTGCGACAGCTGCGGTAACATAATTTGATATGGGCACTATTTACCAACTAATTGAAACTGAGATAATAAATACTTATCAGTAGACTTGTGCGTTATAAGGTTCTTGTATAAAAAAAACGAAACAGTTCGCTTGCACACTTAAAGACCTAAGAGCTGTGCATTTTCGGGACACCGTATGACTTGACGGAAAAACAGAAATGACTGCGCGGCGTTTAGTACCGTAAAATGATGAAAAAGATTTCCTGAGGGCAGCTATTTAGGTGTTTTTAAAATGGTGGAAAAAAATGTTACTTATTTATAAAGTTAGGGACAATCGTGTAGATATTCATTTCACAAGGCTTACTTACATCTGTGTCAAATTCCATTCACGTAGCCTTAAAAAGGTTAGGCACCTTTTTAAAGCTAGATGAAAGGCGTATGGAAGAAAAAACTTTAGGAATTGATTTAGAAACAAACATATTTATAGTAATTGTAATGACACACACCCTGCAAAACAATAAAGTTTTCATAAGTTTTCTATATGGTGTATTTTATTAAAGTCTTCAAACTTGTAGTGCGACCGTATGATGTAGTGACCATTCGGGAAATTACGCAAGAGTGTCTTCTCATCTTATCTACCTCTGTGTCTAAAGACGAAAGTCTTCAACCAGTGTGTGTTACCAGTGATGACATACGGATCCGAAACATGGTCTCTAACTAAGGGCCTCATTAAGAAGCTCAAAATCACACAACGAGCGATGGAGAGGGCTAAGCTGGGTGTTTCTCTACGTGATCGAATCAGAAATGAGGAGATACATAGAAGAACTAAGGTAACAGACATAGCTTTGAGAATCAGTAAGCTCAAGTGGCAATGGGCAGGGCAAATAGCGCGAAGAACTGATGGCCGTTGGGGCAGGAAAATTCTGGATTGGAGACCCTTCGATCAAAGATGCAGCGTAGGACTTCCACCAACAAGATGGACAGGCGACCTTAAAAAGATCGCAGGATCAAACTGGATGCAGACCGCTAGTGATCGGTCGCTCCGTGGGGGAGGCCTATGTTCAGCAGTGGACGTCCTTTGGCTGGAAATGATGATTATATGAGGTAGCGTCAAATATCTGGCTTCATTAAAAAGGAATGAATAATCTTTCACTTTCTAATATTAATTAGGGAGCTTCGAAAGATAAAAACTCGACAGTAAAAGACAATCTGCATCGTCATTTTTTTATTTTATTGCTTAATATCTGCTTAGAAGCAACTAAGCGGCTAAATAGATATTTGTCCTCGATCGCACCTGATGTCAAAAAAAGTTTTACTCCTCTGATATTGCTGTTCTACCCACTCTCTAACAACAGTGGACAGGTGCGTCTGCATTACTATGATTGAGCTATTGTTTCCCACGACTCCTCCGATTACGATTGTCGGTGGCTTCCTCAGAGCGCCGCAAATTATGGACGTATTAGAGGATAAGAAGTGACATTCAGGTTGGTAATGGCTGATTAGTTTATGTGATTGTTGAAGCAGATGTTGTAATAATGAGCGCTGAATATCCTATTAGTATGTTAGTTTAAAAAAAAACTTTCTAATCGTCATTCATATTGTAATGATAAAAAAGTCGACATGAAATCAATACAGTGATTTATAATTTGGTATTATAGTAATGACATTATTATTTTTATTATTATTGCTTAGTGCCTGTGGTGTTCCTATGTAGGGCAAAGGCTATCCTTTCTCCACTCTCCACGAATTTGGGCATTTCTTTCCTAGTCTTAGTCATAAAAGTTAAGCTCGCCTCGCCAATCGTCGTTTTGATCTACCATTTTCCATTTGAGGAGATCTACACAGGTAATAATTATAACATACATAAGATAAAAAGAGAAATAACAAACATTATAAAAAAAACTTCCTATTGATTTGCGGCCAAAGACGATGTTATGTCTTGTCCTTGGGTTTGAAAAATGTGTAAGCATTTTTGCCATAACACCACCTCGTTCTTGACCCAAAACATAACCACACGAGAAATTCAATAATTAACAACTAGAAAACGTTTACGGTGTTCGCTGCAAGGAAACACCATAACTCCTACAGTTGTGAGAGTCGGTCCGTTCATCACTGACAGGCTGACTGACGTACATTTACACGCAGTTGGGTGTCCGACACAATTAATATCACAATAGACGCCTGACACACTATACAGGTACAGTCAACGTCAAAAATATGTAGATAACCATATCACCTTGTCCTGATGCGTGTTTTCAACGTTTTTTTGTGTAAATCTCTTTTTGAGAATCAATTATTTACAAGCACGATCCGAAATTACTTTAATTTAGACCGATTTGCTGCTGCTGCCTAGCAGCGGCTGGTTAGCCGCTGCTAGGGCTGAGCTGTAGTCTACTAGCAGGGTCACAAGTGGCGGATAGTGAATGGCCACCAGTGGCCGTAGTGCGAGTCGGAGCGAGCCTTACTCGATCAAACGCATCGAGCGCTTTAAAGTGAATTTATATGGGATTGAAACAGCGCCGTCTAGTGGCTAACGTGTACAGTAAAACAATTCCATATAAAATCACGTTTACGCGCTCGATGCGCTTGATCGCTCCGACTCGCACTTCGGCCTCAGATATGGTGGTTAGCTGCCAGTATGTTAAATAAGCAGTCTCCGACCAAACAGCTGTAGGATTACCAGAATGTAGAAATTAACCTATTGGGATAGGCTTCCTGATGATCATGTACCATGGCGAGTAAACGCCGCCATCATTAAAGCGTTCCATCGATATTAAGAAGCAGCAAAATCAGTACTAGCAGAAGGCTGAAGATATAATATACCATGAAAGGCTTTTGACTGGGCATTAAGATATGAGGAACTCTCGGTTCTTAAACTGCGGTGTGGAAGGCCAGAGGGTAACCACTACTATCTTCCTTAATTCAACGTTTTTATTAAAAAAAAAAAACTCCACCGACAAGAGACTAGTCCTTAAATTTTTTGATAAAGATACGGTGGAAATTTCTGTTAGTACACCAACGCCTTCGCACGCGGCAGCGATGCGGCTGAACGAAATCAACAAGGATGCTACTATCACATCTAGCTATGTTAGAGCGAGACATAGCATATACCAATAGCACTTGCCGCATACTAATGTCACATTTCGCATGCAGTGAACTAACAGCATTGGGCGCCCTCTGAAAAATCTCTCTAAGTGCGTTATCACCCACTTTGAGAAGCACTGTGTTTCAGCAATCCTTAAATCAGCACATTTCCGACACTGACTGTACAGTCAGCTAAACCCGGTAAAGTGATGTTTTTGTTGAAGGTTGAAGATAGACGTGCACTTTGTTGAGTTCGTCTGTAAGGTTTCTCAAGGTACCTCGAGAAAAGTGTTTTCACTTGATGTTAAATGAACAAAAGCATATAACTTTCCGGTTACACTCAGTAATTTTACATCTGCTGTTAACTTCTGTGATCGATTGGTGACCTATCAATGAACTAATCATTGTATTCGTTCTAAAGAAAATTACTTATGTCTGGCAGCCTCACTCCAATGCCACCTAAGTCATAACATAACATTATTAAGAGTTGCATACCGATACAACGAGCACGCAAACTAGTGTTAAATCCTTGATAAGTAACGGTTAAGAATGCTTTGAACACTCACAGTGTATATTTTATATTCATAAAGATGAAATAAGAAACTAAAAATTGCGAACGGGCGGGACTCGAACCAGCAAATTCTGGCTAACCGGGCCAAACGCTCTTTCAATTGAGCCGTCGGTACTCAATACTTGGTCCACTGCTGTTGTAAAACAGTTGGGGTGGATAGCGCAGACGTCACGTTTAATGACGTAGGTATTCATAAGATACCAGAAATTTCGCCTGATCGGCCGACGGCACGGTATCTTAATTGGAAGAGCGTTTGGTCCGGTTAGCCAGAATTTGCTGGTTCGACTCCCGCCCGTGCGCAATTGGTTTCTTATTTCAACTTGATGAATGCTTGATAAGAAGTTAAAATGTATCTTATGCAGTTGTAATAAGGGATAATTTTCTACAAAAATGAGTAATGAGCCGGTGACTGTACTAAAAGAACGTGATATCCAATGACTGATCGTAGGCGGATTTGCAGAGCTTCTGTACGAAGTAAATGAGATTCGTATTATTGTAATAATCGGAGTATACTGTGTAAGTATTCACTTTTGTAATTATTTGCTAGGCAATTTAAGATCTCCTGCGTACCTGGCCTATCTCTGTTGACTGCCATTACTGACAATCCGTAGAACATATATAATATACATACAGGGTGTTGATTTGGTCAGTAACATCCAACTCAGGTAACAATATGAGTTATGCTTATTCTAAAAAAAAATGTCTTAAAATTATATGCAAGTTTTATAAAAGAAAACCTCTTGACAACATAAAAAAAATGTCAAGACGCATGGGAAAACTCGCACCCTCGCGCATAGCTAGCGCGTATCTGCGAAATACTACGCCGTAGCTAGTAAGCTACCTGGTGTTGGTAGTTTTGACACGATCGCTGTATCGCATGAATAAATTGATTTTGTGGGTTTTTTCCATTTTAATTTTTTTTATATTTTATTTTGGCATCAGCATCGTTTGTACATCCACCCCGGAGACGCTCGTCGCTGACCAATACAACACCCTGTATATAACTTTATGATAAAGATACATTTTCTTGCATTTAAAACCTCCACACACCAGAAACCTTGACCAAGGAAGCAGAAAACTCATTAATAAAAACACAAAGTATAATAAACGGCTTTAACAGCAAACAATAACGTGATAAATAATTAAACGGTCATTTTTCTCGGATTAAAACTGACACGCTCATGAATACGCTCTTTTCTATAGATCACAATAATTATACTGATATGTGTTAGATAAAATACAAATACGTGATATTTTCCTTATTGTTACAATACAATGGGCCATTACGGGCAGACATATGCTAACTTAATACATACTCAAGTTGTAAGTAAACATAATGCATGTTTACAATAGAATAAGTCACGACCCTTGAGTGTTACGAATTGTCTATACTTTGTTTTGTATCAAGATGTTAATATTATTTCCGTGCCTTGTGTCGGACGAAGTAAAACTTCTCATAACGTTATAATGATATTTACAAACTAAATATTTTTAATGGTAACATGACGGGTTTTAAAAAAAAATCGAAGGAAAAGTAGAAGGAAAGAGGGGAAGAGGAAGACCTGAGAGAAGTTATTTTGGAAGTCAAAAGGGTCAAGAAAAAAGCAAACAAAAGAAAATAATGGCGATTACTCCACCGAGAAAAGCGAAGATCTTAAGTTTAAGAAGAATACATGTGGCCGTACTGCGATCCAACTTTAGCCGGTCAATTTCTAGGCAGCTCAATATTGACTCAGTGTAAACGAATATTACCAATCCATGAGGTAATTTGGGCCATAGTCCACCACGCGGGCTCAATGCGGATTGGTGGAGGGGTGTTTACAAGGCAAGTGACTAACCCTGCTGTCAGATGTTATCAAGCTGCCCATAAGGCCTCTGACTAGGCTTAACGACTAATATCAACCGATATTAACCGGGACCAACGGCTTAACGTGCCTTCCGAAGCACGGAGATGCTCGTGATTAGATGCTCGTCACTTAAATGGTTGGAATGGTCACCCATCCAAACACTACCGCGCCGGCGTTTACTTCTGCCACGAGCACCTCTTAGCTACTTACTTACTCAAATTAAAAATTTATAAATGACAGAGTAGTAAAAAAATAACAATCAGTATGACATATTTTTTTGTAATTATAAAAAAAATATACATACAGTAGCTCTGCTAATTATAAGTATTTTTAATTTGATAAATTTTTTGTTCAAATTATTCGATTACTCAATTTAAAACAAAAGACGACAATACGGACGTCGGTTATAAAATGCAATCAAATATTTTACGATCGGATTTACTGCTGCAGTAAAAGCATAAAATACGGAAAGGATATATTCGTCTGACAATGTAGTAAATTAGTAATACTGAGTTGATTGTGGCCGTCATTGTAATCAAATTGACAATTTACTACTTAATTGGTTATTCTTTAATTTACCACTTTTCTTTTGCTGCTTTTTATTGGCGAATGAAGTTAGAAAGCCTATACGTTTATAAATGTAATAAATAATAAATTTAATAAAACGAGTGACACTTAATGCCCATCTAACAATTGTATATAGACGATTCTATGCAATACTCATTGCAACAATCCATATCGATCACGCAACCGGGCCTAAAGCTGAAGAAACTAGGTACTTGAACTTCTCAAAATATGGACTTTAGTCTTGATAGCACCATATTCTTTGAACTTCGGTAAACTGCCACGGTGGCGCAGCGGTAAGAGAGTCGCACTTTAAACGGCGGCTCCTGAGGTCCCCGGTTCAATCCCCGAGTCAAAAATTTCTACCTGGATTTTCCCGTTCGGAAATTCTTAGGGTAGCCCGGAGTTTGCGAGTTGGTGGTGTTACACTGCAGTGCGTCGGAAAACATGTAAAGCCGTTTTTCCTGCGCCTGATCTCTCTCCGGTCGTGTCAGATTGCTGTCCCTGATATGAGAGTGAAAGGAATAGAGCGTGCACCTGTGTTTGCGCACACACTCGTGCACTATTATATGTCCTGCGCAGTCGGTAAGTCGAAGTGTCTGGCCACCGTAGTCGAAATCGGCTATGGGGATTATTTATTATTATTTAAACCTCTACCGTCAGCCCTGATTTATATGGGTTTTGACAGAAAATGATCGCATGTTCTATTAATTATGATGATTTCAGTTAACTTGCTTGCTTAGCACTGTAATACATATTATAGAGCGCTGACAAGCATTCCATCGCCACAACCATCTCGTGTTAACACTTATTTAACCGGTGTTTGTTTAAAAATAGAACCTACGCATTAAAATTGAATTATTACACGCGAAGAGAACGTTATCGGTGAGATTTCAATTAAACCGTTCGATTGGGACCAAAAAGTCGACACACCTACCGTGCCAAATGGGCCGATGGAGCGGCACGCAACTCACTCATTTTAGGGTTGTGTTCCTTTTTCGAAATTTGAATTTCAATTGTTTTCTTTTTTGAAGCACTGGCAACCGGATATTTGCATTTGTTATTTATGTACGCGTATATGCGTTGAAGTAAAAGAAAAATAAAGCGACTTGAGATGTCAGGTAGGTATTTTATCTGTACTTGAAAGGTGATATGACATTTGTTGATGGAAATACAAATCAGGTAACTCAGTGACAAATTATTTAACCGTTAGCATCAAACTTTTGGATGTTTCGTCAATTTACTAAGAGGCTGTATCGCCATTGTCAATTTTGCACAGTCATTTTCACGATTGACCGTAGCTTGAACTTAACCGGTAGACCGATGACAATTGATTTTCACTCTGTGTTAGATACACACGAGCTGTGACGGAATATTTCTATGAATAATACATTTTTGAGAAAAGTATGAATTGTTTACTCAAAAATTTATGGCTGTTTGTCTGATAAGATAAATAATGTTTTTGTTTAATGCAAATAAAAATAAAAAATCCATGCAGCGTGTACGAAATACACAAGTGCAAGCACTGTTCCTTTACTCCATCAGTTCAGTAAGACGGCAATCCGACATATGACAAGGATGGGATCCGGCGCAGAAGTAACTGCTCAACGTATTTGATGATGAAATGGGTTCGCGTACTGCAGGTTCCATGCAAATATGAGTACGGACTAAAAATATGATTTACGAGTATAATAGAATATTATGCTGTATTACTTATTGGCAATGTAGCGACATCTACGACGACGTCTACTAGCGACGTCTTTAATCACCGGGAAAACCCGGTCGGAAGGAAGCGCTTCTTTTTGCCTTCCTACCTTATTTGACTTGAATTTATCAATTAGGTTTGACTTCCTCATAGAATTATATTAATTATATTTTGATATAAGGATAAAGATGTTATTAGTGCAAGTGTTATTTTTTATTAAGATTACTAATAAAGAGATTTGTACAATTGTTTTTTGTCATGAATAAAAATAAAATTTGGTGGTTTTCCCACAGGTAAAATATTATAGAGCCATGTACTCGTATTTCATGAGATATCTCATTATATCCTTTCATGTGTACCATCATTTATTTAATATGTGACTGTATATCTATAGTATTGTAGTAACCGAGCGCTGCTGTATCTAAAATCCCTTACACACTATAAGCATCTATGCAGTCGCATTTTGAACACGCGCTTCAGCATCGCAACTCACGCAATGAACAGATTTAATTTAGCATCGATACTAACGCGCGTTAGTATTCGTTTGTATTTAATTTAGCATCGATACTAATACGCGTTAGTATTCGTTTGTATTTAATTTAGCATCGATACTAACGCGCGTTAGTATTAGTTTGTATTTAATTTAGCATCGATACTAACGCGCGTTAGTATTAGTTTGTATTTAATTTAGCATAGATACTAACGCGCGTTAGTATTCGTTTGTATTTAATTTAGCATCGATACTAACGCGCGTTAGTATTAGTTTGTATTTAATTTAGCATAGATACTAACGCGCGTTAGTATTCGTTTGTATTTAATTTAGCATCGATACTAACGCGCGTTAGTATTAGTTTGTATTTAATTTAGCATAGATACTAACGCGCGTTAGTATTCGTTTGTATTTAATTTAGCATCGATACTAACGCGCGTTAGTATTAGTTTGTATTTAATTTAGCATAGATACTAACGCGCGTTAGTATTCGTTTGTATTTAATTTAGCATAGATACTAACGCGCGTTAGTATTCGTTTGTATTTAATTTAGCATAGATACTAACGCGCGTTAGTAACGCCAAAATTCAGTACTTAATGTGACAATTCACAGCTTCTGAATCGCGACTGTATCGATGCTAACGCGCATTAGCATCGCGACTGCAACGCTGCTAAAAGTCGCAGTATGTAAAGGGTCTTAGGTTTAAGCACAACGAACCGCTTTTTAATTATAAATCGCCATATTTCCTTGCGTGCAGTGGCGAGCTCCTACTTCTTATAAATTTACACTTGTTTGCCGGCCCGTGTGTTTGTTTGTTTTATTTATTTTCTTTTCTTCAGCTCCCTTATGCATTGTTTTTATTTTGTTTATTGTGTGCACTTAATGCATGTTATTATCTTTGTATGAGTTTTTAGCTCATGTTGTATAAAAAGTAGATTTATAATGCCAGTTTTGTGTTCGAGAAATAATTGCGAAAATGATTTTTCTGCTGTTTTTCAATGTTTTTTCTGATGTTTACTAATGACACGGGATGTAAATTAAAAACTACTTATAATGGACCTTTAAAAAGTTAGTAAAATAAATAAATCTTCCAGAAAAAACAATGTTCAAATACTAAAAAGAAAACTATGAGAAATGAAAACAGCATGAAATAATACGTTTTAAAAGTTAATAAAATAAGCAATGAAATAGATTATTGTCACATTCCACGACTAACAACAATGAGGTTATGACAATAATTTCGAATTTTAATAGTTTAAAAAGCATTAATATTTTTAAAAGCTACCGTTCGATGCATATAATAAAGCAATAAAAGATAATGGCGGATAAATATAAAAAAAAAGGATTTTAAAGTTGACGCATTATTTCAGGCGCGCGCGCAGAGTAAAAGACATCAACGAATCACGATTCGTATGAGTTTAAAATAACTGATAGTTTTATACTTAGTTACTACGAAAAAAGAAGGCTACTGTTATCATAATAATAATCATCAAATAACGATTGAACTTATTTTATACACTTTGATCAGGCATATTATTAAATTTTAGTATTCTAATACGTATCCTTTAGCAATATAAAGAGTAAGCCTAGCATGCACGCCTCGATACCGTTTATCGCGTCGATAAACTAATTTTATTTCCTAAACAACCTGTTTTGACAAGTAATTTCCACTTGTAAATCAATCCTAATTGCTTTTAAAAACAAATGATTGCAAGAAAGTAAGTAAAACATTTTTAAATATGATAATAATGATGTTTGAAATGTATCGATTGCCGCGATAAATGATAAATAGGCGCGCATCTTAGGCCCGCTGATGCGTTTAACACCTTTCTACGTGGAATACAAAGACAAAATTTCTAAACCGAATATCATTATGTATGAGTTGAAAAACCCTACTAATTTTCTTTAAAGTAGATGTCCACGTAACTTAAAAGAAGTTTTCGGTTAAGTATTAATATATCTTAGAAAAGGTTTAATGTAAAATTATCTTAACTGTATGACACTCCATGTAGAAAATAAACGTATAATCAGCACTAATGCCGTTATATTGAAACAAATAGCCTTCCTCAGAGAATCTGTCCGAGTGTTCTGAGTTTTCTTCCTACCTTCCCGTCGAAGTGTGATGTTATATACAAATATCCACAGAAAAATATTTTTTAAATCAGTCCAATAACGCAAACTTCAGCAATATTCCGATTAACGACCTCAAACATAATAATCGAGATATCCGCAACTTACACAATCTATAAAATTTCTCTTCGTAATCACAGAAATAGAAATAACAATAATAGCGAGCTATATCTGCAAAGACAATTCTATACTTGTCCAGTTTTCCATTCAATTCTCAATTTCACCGCAGCTCCGATGCACATTTCCAGGCCAGTTGCCATGGTTACGGAATACAGATACGCACCAACAGCTTACAGACAGGTTGTAACAAAAGCCTTTATCATAACATGTAACTAAGTATGTCTGTTATAGACCTACAAGAACTATAACACACCTGCATCTCCTACTTTCTTCACAATTGATTTTATCTAGGTGCGTAATCTTCCTAAGGCTATCTAATCAGACGTTTTAAAACAAATTGCCATCCTATGTCCCATTTAGATATCTTATTGCATGTCTTTTGGTATAAGTACTACGAAAATATACATACATCAATACGATATCGTTTTGTGGATTTGAGGCATTTCGTATTTGTAGTAAGGATTCCATAATAAAATGTTTCGGATCCGAAAAACGATAACCGAATGTCAGATTTCATTTTTCATTGTAGGCATGCGATTGAAATCAAGGAGGATGCGTCTTTTGACAAATGTTGCTGAAAAGCGTTAATCTAGCCTTGCACTAACAAGAAGTCATCTAAAGTTAAAATAATTCATCATTTACTCCAGCTATAAATATTATTCAAACTATAAAAAGTTTTTAAAATGTATTTGATTCTTATTGGAATCTATTTGTGCCATCACTCAAATTACCATTAAGTTGATTCATTATACCAAAATTAAAGTAAGTACCTAATGATGGGAATTTCTATTTATGACATTTTTAAGGCGCATGTAAGGAGTTCATATCTTGCAAATCTTACGTAAAAGGGACTCAAATTATCTAACCTACTTACTTAACACTTCATTTTAAATGAATTATAAGTAACAAAAAGTGCTCAAATCAATCGGACTTTAATAACTTACTACTTACTTATACTAGTCATTGGAAAAACTTTCTAGATTTTACGTTCATATCTTTATTTCACATAAATTGCCATCATTGAGAAGAAGATCGCCACTAAGGTATGTAATTTATCTCATTAACTTTGATTAGAATGATCTAGACACTAAAATAGCGCTTAAAGTTTATAATGATAAGAATCATACCTTGAATCTCTAGAAGTAAACTGTTTCTTACTTCACCCTTCATTAAACTAATGTGGGCCACTAATCACACAATATCACATAGTTTATGACATACACACACAATTATCCACATACATGTCAGAAATATAAACGGTGCATGTTTATCTGTCCACAAACAAGTTTTCTATCTTATATTTTCACTTGAAAAAGTATATTCTAACCACTTTACCGTTATAAAAACATCCACTTATCATTTCATACTAAAGTCCATAGGTACAACTTTCCGCAAACATCGCGAGTAAGGGAGCTTGCGCACTTGTGCCACTAACAACCTGGCCTAAAGCTTGCGTGCACGCAACTGAAATCAACCTTGCAAGGCCCACTATCGCCGACTCTGTCTAAACGTCTAGTCGTCGCACTCTAGCGGGCATTGTGCTCGGACTGGCCACAGCTCAACAATAAATTACGTATAGGAATCTAATCTGTTTAATAGATGTGTGATTTTTTTAAAAACCCTGGCCACTTTAATGCCGGCTATGATCGGATACGAAAAACATCAATTACAGTAAAAAGACACAAAGGCAACCGCGTGAATAAGGTTTAATGGGCAGGACATCTTGGATCGATTGGTATCTAACTTGCTCTTATCAGAACTTTAATGATGCTATGATTTTCTTTGTAATTAGCTGTGCTTGTGCGCTTATAGACGAGCGATATGAGAGCTTATACTTTCAAGTAGATGATTTGATCATTTTGAATCAATATTGGTCAAAAAACTTTGTTAACAAGATTTTATTGACATATCATTATTTGATAGATTCTATTCTGAGTATTTCTGAGGTAGTAGATTAATACCATAAAATTATTATCCCTCCGGATAGGGGATAGTACTTCTATGATTGATGACACAGAGCTAACATGATTTTAGGAATTTTAAGACATTCTAATTGTTATGATAACCGTGGTTATGTGTTGTGAGGATGATATTTTTTTAAAACACCTTTATTTTAGTTTTACGGTATTGCTTACTTTGAACACTACTGAGACACAAATACTTGTGTTGTAGACGATTTTAAAGAACGTATTTCAATTTAGCCGTTTTCATAGGCCGGAAATATTGGTTACCTATCCGTGCACTAACTACTTTTCCTGTCGGTAGCTAGTCTTAGTTAAGCAAATATAAAGTGTTACTTCATAATTGGTAGTAACTTACTAGAATAATGTTACTGAATATTTAACTTACATACATCCGTGTTGTATATGTTTCGACAGAAGCTACTGATTGATGTGCGTGCAACATTTATGTTATTATTTAGGTATGCTTTATTTATTATAGTAATAAATCTTAAATATTTACATTTAATATTAATGTACCCATCAGAATTTCTGTGTTCTTGAAGTTATCGCGGACGATTTGATAGGTACAGTCTTTAAAATATTTACTGAACAAGTCAGTAGGTACGATTAAATGTTACGATACGTATGTTGTTTTTTTTTTCTATATGTGTTAGCTCATATCTCAGCCATTTGTGAACCAGTTTTTTTCTCACATTTTGAAAGGGTTTACCTTCAAGTTGAACCCATCTTGGCCACGTCGGGATCTGATGATGGGATTCGGTGTGATAGAGGGAAAAAAAATTAATGCACTTATTGGCTTTTTGTACTAGTATCTTAATTTTGACTGGACTTGTCGTCTGATAGGCACCATTTTGTTGATCTGAGCTGATATTAGAACTCAATAACGGTTAGGAGTACAATGCCCTGATAAATGATGCTTACGATGGCCAATGCGATAGCACTGATTCCAAAAAGAATTTATTTTCCTCAAATATCAGTGAAGTAGTGGTAAAATCAAAATTGTTACAATTACTGCCTTCTATGATTTATATCGTTTTACTCGTAGTTGGCAAAGGCTGCGCATATCTAAAGTCATTTTGGAAAAATTAATTCTTTTTCGTTTTCCTCCAAGGTAGACTTTTTATTATGTATTTAGTACTAACGCTAAGCTACGTCTTTAACACGAATGCCAAAATCCACAAAAAGTTGGTATGATTGCTCTTTTATTTAACTGTTTTAAGCTTTCATTTTTTTTTTAATTCAAAATGGGTTTGCTCTTGACTCTAGCCTACACCTAATTGGGCTTAGACAGAGTCGACGATGGAGCGAGCTCACCCAGAAGAAGCCTGTTCACTCTGTTTTCTAAAAGTTTTCGGGTTATATTCTCTTGGAAACACCGATGCAGGCAAAAAGTTCCACTCTTTGGCTGTGCGCATTATAAAAGATGATGCGATGCGCTTAGTTCGCAACAGTGGAATATCTACACGGTATGGATGGTAGCCCGCGGTGCGTCTAGACGTGCGGTGGTAAAAAGGGGATGGAGGAATGAGCTCATGGAGTTCCTGTGCACACTCCCCAAAATAGAGCCTGTAAAAGACCGACAGACAGGCAACTTTGCGTCGATGAGCCAGGCTATGGAGTTTGGCGCATATATTTTTATCGCCAATGAGCCTTCTAGCTCTACTTTCCACCGTTTCAAGTGCAGCTAGTTGGTACTTAGCTATTCCATCCCAGAGATGACAGCAATACTCCATGCAGGAACGGACTTGTGCTTTGTAGAGTGTCGAAAGCTGTCCAGGCGTGAAGTATCGCTTAACTCTGTTGAGGATGCCCAGTGTTTTAGCCGCAGTCTGAGCTTTTCGTTCGATGCTAGCTCCAAAGTTGAGACTAGCAGTCAGCTCCATGCCCAGAAGCTCTAGGTGGTTGCCGACTGCAACAGACGCACCACGGAATGTTGGAGACTGGAGAAATGGTTTCCTCTTGGTGGTGAACAATCACGCTTGTGTTTTTTGCGCATTAAAATTTACGAGATTCTCGTCGCCCCATCGGGAGACACGATTTAAGGACAGATTTGTCCATGATTTGATACATAACTATCGACCCGTCCCGGCTTCGCACAGGAGCAATGCTGATAATGCTGTTAATGCTGCAATTATGCAAGGTTGAAAGTTTTTTTGTATTCGTAAAGATGAAATAAGAAACCGAAAACTTGCGCACGGGCGGGACTCGAACCAGCAACTTTCTAGCTAACCGGGCCAAACGCTCTACCAATTAAGCTTCTGTGCTGTCTGTCCGACCTTGCAAAATTTGTGGTCCCTTACGGATACATCATTATGCGTGTCGTTTAGCGCCATCTTCACGTCTGTTTATGCAACAGTGGGCCAAGTAGTTATTCTTTACAGAATAAATTCAACTTGGAAATTGATGACGCTTCGCTATGTAATGGTTTAGAGTATTTTAACATTAACAGTGGGTGTCGTACGCAAGTTTTTGGTTTCTTATTTCATCTTTACAAATATAAAATATAACACTGTGAGTGTTAAAGATACTCTAAACCTATAGTTTTTTGTAATAAGATCAAACAATTTTTTTTCTTCTAATGTTACTCTTGAAAAAGCAATATAGTATAATTGGCCATGTGAAAATCACTCAACGTTTAAATCTACGCTCCGGCCCGGCTTGTACCACGCCGTAGAGTATAAGTGTTTCACAACTACATGTTGCATGTATTATACATATAAACTTTTCTCTAGAATCACTTTTTTCATTAAAACAAAACGCATCAAAATCCGTTGAGTAGTTTTAAAGATTTAAGCATACATACATACAGTCAGCGAGAAGCCACTTTGTTTTATACTATATAGTGATTCAAATAAGTTTTGTATTAAAAAAGTTTCCTGAAACCCATGAAAACTTATCATTACAAAGTCTCGAAGGGACAAATATGCTGGGAATCACTTGTGGGTAGTTTATAAACATTTCACACTCAACTTACCTAGCAAAACAGCTGTAAAAACACCAAACAGCGGCATTATTAGCGACAAATCTCATTACTCCGACATTAGCTGATGTAAATGCCTAATTACCCGAACAGTACATCAACGCCTTTCAAGGGGAATATTACAATTTGTAATACAATGCGCGGGGGCAACAAAAACTAGGCGCGCCCCGAATGGTGCGCCATAGGCTGTTGACTTCTGTTCTTGTGCCTGCATCGTTGTTTGATGGCAGGCGAACCGCACACGGGGTACCTAAGTTGACTCAGATTCTACTGAGTTTACAAGAAGTCTGAGCCCTCAATGGTGAGCCATAGGCTGTTGACTTCTGTTCTTGTGCCTGCACCGTTGTTTGATGGCAGGCGAACCGCACACGGGGTACCTAAGTTGACTCAGATTCTACTGAGTTTACAAGAAGTCTGAGCCCTCAATGGTGAGCCATAGGCTGTTGACTTCTGTTCTTGTGCCTGCACCGTTGTTTGATGGCAGGCGAACCGCACACGGGGTACCTAAGTTGACTCAGATTCTACTGAGTTTACAAGAAGTCTGAGCCCTCAATGGTGAGCCATAGGCTGTTGACTTCTGTTCTTGTGCCTGCACCGTTGTTTGATGGCAGGCGAACCGCACACGGGGTACCTAAGTTGACTCAGATTCTACTGAGTTTACAAGAAGTCTGAGCCCTCAATGGTGAGCCATAGGCTGTTGACTTCTGTTCTTGTGCCTGCACCGTTGTTTGATGGCAGGGGTACCGCACGCGCGGTAACTAAGTTGACTCAGAATCTACTGAGTTTACAGGAAGTCTGAGCCCTGAATGGTGAGACATAGGCTGTTGACTTCTGTTCTTGTGCCTGCACCGTTGTTTGATGGCAGGGGTACCGTACACGGAGTTACTAAGTTGACTCAGATTCTACTGAGTTTACAAGAAGTCTGAGCCCTCAATGGTGAGCCATAGGCTGTTGACTTCTGTTCTTGTGCCTGCACCGTTGTTTGATGGCAGGGGTACCGCACACGGAGTTACTAAGTTGACTCAGAATCTACTGAGTTTAAAAAAAGTCTGAGCCCTGAATGGTGATACATTGGTTGTTGATTTCTGTTCTTGTGCCTGCACCGTTGATTGACGGTAGGGGTACCGCACACGGAGTTACTAAGATGACTCAGAGTGTACTGAGTTTACAGGAAGTCTGAGCTCTAAATGGTGAGACATTGGCTGTTGACTTCTGTTCTTGTGCCTGCACCGTTGTTTGATGGCACGGGTACCGCACGCGCGGTAACTAAGTTGAATCAGAATATACTGAGTTTACTGGAAGTCTGAGCCCTGAATGGTGAGACATAGGCTGTTGACTTCTGTTCTTGTGCCTGCACCGTTGTTTGATGGCAGGGGTACCGTACACGGGGTTACTAAGTTGACTCAGAATCTACTGAGTTTATAGGAAGTCTGAGCCCTGAATGGTGAAACATGGCTGTTGACTTCTGTTCATGTGCCTGCACCGTTGTTTGATGGCAGGGGTACCGTACACGGGGTTACTAAGTTGACTCAGAATCTACTGAGTTTATAGGAAGTCTGAGCCCTGAATGGTGAAACATGGCTGTTGACTTCTGTTCATGTGCCTGCACCGTTGTTTGATGGCAGGGGTACCGCACACGGGGTTACTAAGTTGGCTCAGAGTCTACTGAGCTTACAGGAAGTCTGAGCCCTGAATAGTGAGACATAGGCTGTTGACTTCTGTTCTTGTGCTGGCACCGTTGTTTGATGGCAGGGGTACTGCACACGGGTTACTAAGTTGACTTAGAATCTACTGAGTTTACAGGAAGTCTGAGCCCTGAATGATGAGACATTGGCTGTTGCTTCTGTTCTTGTGCCTGCACCCTTATTTCAGGCACTGGTACCACACACAGGATGAATAAATTAATTGTGGAGCTACTGAGCTTATAAGAAGGCCGAAACTCTAATGGTCTGATTCTGTTCTTGCAACATCTTTGTTTTAAAGGCAGGGCTACTTACTTATCACCAGTGATTGGATAATCGAATGCATATTTACCTAAAGTTCATTTTAGGCAATGATATCATGTAATCATTTTTTTTTAATGTAAATTCCGGGATTGCAGGAAATTTGGGAATGCTGAACTAGTCTGTAAACTTGGTGAGGAAACGACGACTTACGCATGTGGCATTTGTTTAAAAAAAACATGGTTCCATAATAAAAACTAGTGTTTTTATTTCGGAATTTTCTCTATATAAAAGTGCATTTGATTTTAGCCAACACCTTAAAATAAGTAATGATTTGATTCTAAAGTAATTCTGCAATGGTTTAGAATGTTTTTAACACTCACAGTGTCATATTTTATCATAAAGATGAAATATGATTTATAAGTGCACTCCATAATATTAGCCAACTCTAACCTAACGTTAATATGCATCGGATAATTCGATGACTACCTATCACTTATCGGGTGACTTTTTTGCGCCTGGAACATATTTTTGCATACGCACCAAACGCGAGGAAAGTTTAGGGTGATGTGGGACGCCAGGCTCCGGAGCCCGCCTTCCTACTAAAACCTAGCCATGCCATTAGTGTGGCAAGAGCTCACGGGTTAGGCCCTGGGTTCAAGCCGTAAAAATTCTTCTGCAACTCTTGTGACTGGCTGAGCTAATTCAGAACAGAGCTGGTTTGAGCTTAGTTTTGTGAAAACAAGCTCATGAGCAAAAATTTGATTTGGATTTGAAGATTCGTGGGTTGTTAAAATTAAAAACACTAACACATAATGGTTAAATTTGAATAAGTAAGTAAGTAACTTGATGACAAGACACGAATCTTTAAATTACCTGACTCGTTTGTAGTCGCCCTTAGCAAATCAAAAAAGCTTTTCTCTGTAGATGGACAAAGGATCTCATTAATGTTGCATGCTTTTTACAGACGCCACAAGATTTCCTACTCTTTAAAATAAACGTATAAGTAAGTATACATTAGAATCTAGATAGATAATACGAACATGAGAGTATCATTACTCGTGTAAACATTTTTTTCTTTTTTTACTAGTATAGACTAAAAATATTCGAATTAATTTGGTATTTGTCAACTTTAATTAGTGAAAAAGTCTTATGTATTTTTTCCAATCACAGTCTGTAGAAAACTCATAATGCTGCCCGATTTGCAGATTTACGTATAAATTTATGTAATTTATTACTTGTTAAGTAGTTAAAATAATCCTGTGACAAATCTGATTTCTTGTAATTTTTATTTTATAGGAATTAATTTTACCATATTTTTATGGAAAAAAGTTGACAAGTCTTATAAGGCTCATGCCGCGATTAAATTCCGTTCAAATATTACGATAAATTGTTCAAATATACGGCAATAAGGCAAAGGTCTTTCCTGCCACTTGACTGTTGGTAGGGTTTCCCGCCATGCCAGCATCAATGACGTCATCCGCAGAGCACTTATTGCCGCCAACATGCCAGCGGTGCTGGAGTCCCCAGCATTTTCCGTGACGACCGCAGGGGACCTGACGGCATGACACTCATCGCTCATTCCTTGGAGGCGGGGTCGTTCTCTTGTATGGGATGACATATGCGTAGATACGCTTGCTTTCATGTAACCAGCACTTCTACTGCTGCTGGCGCGGCAGCAACCTCTGACGAGTGTTTAAAAGGCGTAAATATAGAGCTATCGCTGATTACTGCATTTTGTGCCTTTTGGGGTCAAGAACATGGGTACTTGGGGTCCTTGTGCACGGTCTGTTTTCCGGATCTCCGTTAGAGGTTGACTGAGTCAACTGGTAACCAAAAGGCTGGCAGCTTCCTCAAACAGCGGATTATTATAGCTATTCACAGTGGTAACGCTGCCAGCATTTTGGGTACCATTTCATATGGCAATGCTGGATGTGATGTTCATTATGTTTTATAAATTTAACTTTTTATTTTTTGTTATATTTGTATACAATTTAGCAATATTTAGACAAAATAAATGTTCTCATCCTATATTCTATTATTACTATCACTACAGAGTATACCTAAATCATAGTCATGTCTGTATGTATGTATACTCATTTAAATTTTAAAACTAAGCAACGGCTTTTAATGCGTTTTATTTTATTAAATAGATTGTTTCAATCAGAAGGTTTGTATATATAATACCTACATGCATAATATAGTAGTGAAACACTGATATTTTAAGGTTTCTAAGTGAACTCGTTAATTAACACATTTTTTTGCGCTTACATTGGCTAACGCTGGCTGAACCCTACGAGATGGATAAAAAATTGCACCCGTGGGAAGCCGGGGCAGGTCGCTAGTACCGAATAATTCTGGTAGACAAAACTGACACAAACTTGACATAACAACGAACTAAGCTCTATTTGTGTCTAAATATCATTAAGTTATACGCTAATTCCGCCAGCGATTTTTCGAAAAAGTAGTTTGCCTTGTCTAGCCTTTAACGGACTCGCAAAAGGAGGTCGTCCATTCTTGGTCTCTTCGTTATAAGCACCGTAAATGATAATAAGGTGAGCGTAACTATTGTGGCTTTGCGAAATAATAGGTGCGCTGGTCCTTTCTATTTATTTTGAGTTCAACATATCTGAGAGCTTCGCAACTTGGATGGAGAGGTACACAATGAAATCTTTAGTTAAAGCTATGATTTTTTTTTTAAACTTTAAAGTTGTCATTTTTATGTTCATCAAAAATACTATTATGTACAGTTTAATACTTCATATTAAAAACTTCAAATTCAAAATGGTAGTAATGGTACAACCATTTTGAATAAGATGCGTGACAATTTGAATAATTACAACTTAAACGAATTTAAAATTCGCTTACGGCCATTAAAATCCACGAAAATAAATAGCTATGTTTGGAGTGAAAATAATTTAAGTATCTCAATTTAAAATGACGGTCATCCCAATAAATTATTGTAAGAAACCGTTTAGTTAGACGATGATGACATCATCACTAATACACTTAATTAGTTCGCAAGATATATGTATCACGTTATAAATACTACATCTCACCGACAACTAATTCGATACTTCTCATAATTCAATTGTTCAATATCCGTGTAATTCTATAACCGTTAGGAAAAGCAGAAATAGAGATAGGGACATCACAGTCAAACTACGATACGCAGTATCCCTACTACAAAACACGTAGGCTATAGAAATGTTATAGGAATAACAGCCTTTTAGGCATAAAAGTGTAGGTAACTAATATTCTTTAATGACACAAAAACATACAGAGAATCCATAAGGATACAGATAATTTTGGTCCATTAATTAGTCCTTGTGTAGTATGTTTTTTACCGACTAAAAAAGGAATAATCGATTTGACCGGTATATATTGGATAAAGTTTTAGTATATCAATCTATTTAGGCTTCCTCATACGTGTGCTAAATTTTGTAAGTGTATGTATGTCACACGATTTCTCGAAAAAGAGAAGTCGTAGCAAGATAGTAATTTTATTCGGCGTAGTTTAACTAAGGATAAAGTGTAAAATTCATCAAAATCGGTCCAGTAGATTTGAGATATGAGTTATACAAATCACGTTTTTTTTTATTACTGTAGTAAAAGAGATAACTGTGAAGAGTGTGTTGAAGAATATTCTTATTTCATAAAAAAGTTACTAATTATACAATAATCAATGCAGTAAGTCAAATTACGCGGGACATTCCACAACAATCAATCTAATGTCAAACACAATCTATCTGACAGGTCTAGTGCTGTCCATAAGTCCTAGTGTTGTCTATGATAGTAATGCCATAATCGATTTATCCGTCTAACAGTAGATAGACAGTGGTCGCGATGGCGTCTCATGGTTA
The DNA here is from genome assembly GCA_963924145.1 of Pyrausta purpuralis. NCBI lineage: Eukaryota > Metazoa > Arthropoda > Insecta > Lepidoptera > Crambidae > Pyrausta > Pyrausta purpuralis. The sequence continues at coordinate 14,786,001 of OZ001652.1, forward strand.
GTGACAATGCAATTAAAGTGGCTACCAATGTAAGTGATTGGTAAAATATTATTCATAGAAATGGTTGACAAAAATTAATAGCCTTTCAGGAAAAACAAACATTTTAAAAAAAAGTTATTATTAAGTACTTGCAAACAATTATGTGTTTTCGATGATTGCAACAAGATGATCTAGTTTAAAATTTAAGTATTACAGATCTGGTTTAAAATTTTAGTATTTCTAAAAGTAGATACTCCTACTTCTCTTTTTACTGTACACCATAACATAATATCATCTATTTCTCTAATGATGGCTCGATTAGTGCTAATTGATTTTGATAAAATCTTCACAGAGAGCCTCCTTAGCCGGACGTTGCTCAAATTCTTTAATAAACAAAATGACATCATGTCTGTCTGTATGACATTACGGTAAACGATTGTTGCGGTTTTCGGCCAAAATATACAAAAACGGTGTCGCTTTTAAGTTATATTAATATTGATGGATGGCAGAATCATTGTTTAATTTGAATATTATGCAAAAAATAATATAACATCAGGGAGCTTTTAGAACAGTAAATTGTGTTGCCATCATTATCAGCTCGTAAAATTAAAATATAAAGAAAATTTAAAAGCATTTGAGCGAATTTTATTGTAGCTTATCGTGTTTGAAGATGAAATAGGTTAATAATGAATAAATCTTGAGCCATTTCAGTAAACATTCATCTCATTGCGTCTCAGGCGTAATTTCTTCATCGATAGAAATGGTAAAGTTTCGTTACCAGCGGTTACAAGTGTGTGAGTTTTGAAGAAAATCTACCCTAACCATTAATTGAATAAGTTAGCGCTTTAAATTGCTATTCTGACGAATGTCAGAAAATAGCAATTTTAACGACCATTGGTCAAGGAAGTAAAGGACGGGACGTCTTAACTTTCGTTTTTTTTTTTTTAAATCTAATGTCGTTACTCTAATATTATTTATTTTAACAATGGTATCGTGTAAAATTATAATCCACACTAATATTGCAATATAATGTAATAACCTGGTTAAATGACACTGTATAGCTTATAGCACTTAATGAGCTCTGTATAGCTGAACTTATCCGCTGTTCGAGATAGCTGCCATCCAATTGGTCACCAGTTGACTCAGTCAACCTTTGGCGGAGATCCTTAAAAAGATAACGTGCACAAGGACCCCATATCCATGGTCTCGACGCCAAAAGGCCCAAATAAGTAGTTTTCAGTGATAGCTGCATATTTACGCCTTTTTAAACACTTGGCAGAGGCCACTGCCGTGCCAGCAGCAGTAGATGTGCAGCCTAAATGGGATGGCGCAAGCGTATCTACGCATGTGACATCCCATACAAGAGAACGCCCCTGCTTCCAAGGAATGAGCGTCATATCGTCAGGTCTCTTGCCGTCGTTACGGAAGATGCCAGGGGGCTCCAACACCGCTGGCACGTTGGCGGCAACAAGAGCTCTGCGGATGACGTCATTGAAGCTGGCATGGCGAGAGACCCTACCAGCACTCATTTGGCAGGAAAGACTATGGTCTCAACTCGTCCACGTGATCTCCGCATCGGCAGTGATGGGGACAAGATTTCACCATTACTGTTGTTGATAAAATTGGGCCTTAGTCCAATATAAAGCTACCGATTATGATGACCGATGATATGGTGACGTCATAACACATTACCTGTATTACTCATCAAAATAATAGGCTCATATATCGCCTCAAGCACACAAACCAAATAAAAAATAGGTAGCATTACTTTAATATTTATTACCTGACCAATTACCAGAAATAATAAAGTCAGATGTTAAAAAAAGAAACCTTCAAGACCAAGCGAAAATGTTCCCGTTACGATCGAAACAATAAAATTGGCCAGTCTGCGCGCGCGCATAAATCAAAAGAAAATACAATTATACGATATTACGCGCGGCGTCGTAATTAAAAAGGCGTATCTCAGGCAGTGTCGATTATTAACAAATACTTAGCGGACCACCTACAGATTTGTTTGTGTTTGGAGATAGTATGAAAGTGTATAATTTGTTGATTTGAATTTAAGGTGTTCGATTGGCACAATTGAAGACCAGTCGTTTTGATCCAACCAAACTGACATATGCATACAAGGTATAATATGTGTTCCGTAAATGGCACTGTACAATCAGATTCAAGACAATTACGTGAAGTTTGAATATTTATTTAGGCTTATTAATTAATGGAAAATGAAACGCTTAGTCGCAAAAGTGTAGGATAAATCTTGTACTTATCATAAAAAACATATTATTATAATTTTAATACTGTCACATGCTAGCTGTAAACGTTGAGCTGAGCTGTAACGTAAAATGTGAAAAGAGGCGGAGTCACAAATGAAATAGAAATAGAAATCGTTTTGAATTTTAAACACTAAAACTAGAAAAAAAAAGAATAATATAACTCTTGCCCGACTATAAAGAGATCTGCACACCGCCTAGAAGGACAGCAAATCAGTCTCAAGAAAAGAAGAAGAGAGTAGAAGAAAAGGTTAATAGTGGAAAGTAACTACTGTGAGAGGACAAGCTCTGCTCTTCGGCACTCAGAGGGCTTTGAGGAAACTTTCAGAAGGACCACATCATTTGATATCAAGAGGTGCTACGACAAAATTTGCAACGGAACTCCTTCACTTTCGGCGAGTCTCCCAAGCGAATTAAATAAAAAGTCACTCTCTCTCAAATCGTGTTTCCTATCCCGCCGTAACAATACTTTATCAAAAGATATGCTGGTGTATAATAAATAGAATAATACATTTTTGTACATCTGTGATACATTCAAAGCAGTATGCAGCCTATGCTCTTATTTTATCTAAATTAGACATTCTATCTAAGCCGTCACCACTTCGATCGAACTAAAGTGGCATAACAGTAAACTTGAAAAAACACCGAAGCCCCGAAACTCAATTATCTATACGACCAATTGTCCAAAGCCCGGACCAATAAAATTAATCTCGACAGACGCCATTACCTAAGAGACCGAATTAAAATCGACGCGTTGATTAGTAAAACTATAAAAGCGGAAGTATCACAAGAATGCGGTTAATGAGAGACTGAAGCCCGATTTTATGGTTCGATCGTTAAAATGGCCGACAATTGTCTAATTGTTGCCTAGTAAACAACTACCATCGTGGGAAGACCCGACCGAAATGACGGAGAAAGTTTAGAACACGCTCTTTTATAGCGACACCCGACTTCTAAATTCAAATTGTAATCGGAACAACGAATCGCTTTTAGCTCTAATTTTTGGATTTGGAGTCAATTTGTTTTTTTATTGTGGCGAGTTTTGTTACAGCCAGTGTCAAGTGTGTTACGAAACATGAAAACAGGTGTTTGATTGTTTAGCTGGCAATAAACAGAACATAGCGCCTTTACAGCTCTGGCTTAGACAGCAGCAAGCAACCTTGCATAAGTGAACACGAATTCCTTTCAGCATTTCAAAGAGGCACGGTGCGTCAGGTCAACTCTGCATGAATCTTACGCAGTTGGTATAAGGGTTATTTTTTACCAGATTGTTGCATATGCTGTTTGTAACCAACTTCAAATATTCAATTTTCAGCTTAAATCCCATAAATATAAGTTACGTTGCAAACTTTACACCAAAAGGCCAATTAGCAGCCAACGTGGTCTTGTCGCTGACGCGTCGTCGAAGTATTGTGGCTGTCGCATTCAAGTCGCACGTTGTCAGTTTCTAGCCGTTGATTTGTTTGTGGTATAACAATATTCAGATAACAAAACTCATACGGTATTAATTTTGGTTAAAAGTCGCTAAGGATAATTTTCAAGCTAACCTCATCCATCATTCTAGTGGTCGTCATGCAGATCTTCAAGAGATCAATACTGACGCACAGGGTCGGTACTACGATCTAACATTGTCCGTCAGCCTTGTTCAGCCTTGTATATTAGTGTGGAGTTTGTTTGCTCCTTGACGTTAAATGAAGATAAACAATGATAATGAAACCGCAAAAGCATTTTTATTCATATCATTAAAAGTCAATAAAAGTCATTTATTTAAGCAAATAGCCCCTCTGAGGGTACTTTTACACGTCCCTATAAAAAGTTTGTCACAGCTTCAGGGCAATTGTAGGCTAGTGTTGAGAAGAAGCTGCGCAACAAACTCAGTCACTATTGTCAATGCCTCTTGTAAATAATCATCTTCATAATTTATAATACCCTTTTGTCATTAGGGTTTCTTTGATGACAGTTTTAAATTTATCAACAGATAAGTTTACAATCCTTCCTTCCTCCTTCCTAAATTTAAGAGCTTCGCTCTTGTCGGTGGAGTAATCGCCATTATTTTCTTTTATTTGCCTTTTCCTTGACCTCCTGGTACGACATGACATTTACTTTTTCCTTCACTTGGTCGAAATAACTACTCCTAGGTCTTCCTCTTCCCCTCTTTCCTTCTACTTTGCCTTCCATTATATTTACTAAGAACCTGTCATGTCACATCAGGTGTCCTATCATGTTGCCTCGTCTATTTTCTGTTATTTTCAAGATATTTCTTTCCTCATTCACTATCTTATCCACTCATAGCTTACTGACACGACCTACCTACCGTCCCTACCTGGCGACCCTGGGAGTAGTGAGAGCAGCTTTTTTATTATAATCATCCATATTATACATTGAACCAACTTACTGTGCTGAGTTAAGCCCGAGCCCGAGCTGAGCTGTCCTAGCTAGATTAACTATCTATATACCTACATACTAGCGGTCCCCCGCGACTTCGTCCGCGTGTTTTGAGTTTGCTCCCTCCCCTCCCGTCGCAGCGTCATGTTTTATATCCTAAAACCTTTCTCGATAAATAAGCTATCCAACACAGAAATATTTTTTCAAATCGGTCCAGCAGTTCCTGAGATAAGCGCGTTCAAACAAACAAACTCTTCAGCTTTATAATATATTAGCGCAAGCGCACGTTGTACTTAAGCTGCGAACATTATTTTGGTGCGGAGTTATGTTAAAACTGTGATAGCTCCTAAGATATTTATTGGAATCAAATTATATAAAGGGCAACTTTGTTCTAAATGAAATGCTCGTGATAATGAATCTATTTATTTTGATAAACATAAATACCTGTGTGTATAATACACCTCTAAAAATGATGCATTATTTTTTTACAAATTTATTAACATAAAAAAGGTTGTAGTAAGTCAACCATAAAAGATAGACATATGCTGTCGCGGATTTTATTATAGAACTCTTAATGTTGAACAATCTTGTCATACATGATTTTTGTGTAACTTAAGCGGTTTCCGCAGCGTACGCAGCGGAAGCTCTCAAAAGGAATATCTTTCTCCCGTTTTCGCAACATTTTTCATTGCTGCTGTGGTCTTGTGAGTCGTATCTTTATATTATATAGCTTAAAGCCTTCCTCGATAAATGGACTATCTAACATAAAAATATTTTTTCAAATCGGGCCAGTAGTTTCTGAGATTAGCGCGTTCAAACAAACAAACTCTTCAGCTAAACAACGTAGGATGATCCGATCCCGATCCGAGCACTGAAAATGATGAGTTGACTTTTGAAATCATTATTAAATTGGCAACACACAATTTAGTATAGGTATTACTTTAACCTTACTCTGCAACTAAATCGATGCCAACGCGCGTTATTATGCAGATGTAGTCGCCAAAATATAGTACATCATTTGTCAATTTCCAGCTTCTACATCGCGACTGCATTGATGCTAAAAGTAGCGCAGTGTGTAAAGGTGGACAGCTTGCGACTGCGTTGATGCTGCATCGCAACTGCATCGATGCTAATAGTCGCAGTGTGTAAGGTCAACGGGGGCTGCTTGTATGGTAAATGGTAATACATTTAAATGAATTGGCCACCTTATTATCTAACAGAAGTCACCTTTAAATCGAAGAGGTACAGGGATGCGTTCAACAGCAGCAACATCAGTACTGGCAGAAGGCTAAAGTTATAGTATATCAGGCATATAGGATAGGCTTTTGACTTGGCATTAAGAGGCTAAAAATCCCTGGTTTAAAGCTGCAGTGTGAAAGACAATAAGAAAACCACTATATTCCCTAATTTGGTGTGTTTGAAAAACCTTCACGGACAAAAGTCTAGCACTTAAATTTGTTGATGATGACCGGGATCCAATCTTGTATTTCACATTAATTAATAGAGTAATTTGAATATGATTTATTTCTGCGTCACAATCAAATAATCCCATCGATTTCTTATAGACTTTTTTGTCTGTCTGACGCATACAAACGTGCGTTTACTAAATCCAGTCGCTAACGCGTGATCATTACACTTATTATCGCCCCAAAGGTGCTGAACCATGAACCGTAGTTGTAAACGAGCTAATTTATAGTGTACACACACTTACGGCTTTTTGTAAGCGTAAGCAGCCACAATCATCGCTGTTACACGCACTGTTAACCCTGTAATTGTTATCGTAAAAAGCTAAACGCGTGCGCACGAAGTGCAAACTTAAGCGGGGTTTATAGGGGGCCATTTTAGTCGAGTGTTGCTTTACCGCGTGTATCGAAATGTCTGAATAAGGTCCTATTAGCGTTATCATACGAAATGACTTTTCATATTTTTATTACTTGTTGATTATTGCTTATTTGTCATTGGTGAAATATGGCCTTAAAGTCCTTATTTGATTAAAAAAGCTTCTTGCCGTCAAAGCAATGGATATTTTCAAAACTTAATCAAGTCTGAAGAAAATTCTGTGTTGTTTTTAACCGACTTCAAAAAGAAGGAAGATATCAATACTGTTTGTGTTTGAGTGGCTAAATTACTTAATATCTCAGACATTTGTGGACCCCTGCCCTCCCATATTATGAATCACATAAAAATTGCAAATAAATGGAACTTTTACAAAAAGAAGAAAAAAACCGACTTCAAAAACGAAATGCACCTAAAAGTCAAATAAACTCTTGAGAGGACTATTTCAGGCAAACCATTTCCTTTTGTGAGTCGGTGCCATCGCATTGACCATCTTAAGCATCATATATCAGGGCACCGTATTTTTCTTATGTTAAAGTTAATTTTGAGTTATTGAAAATTAAGGACATAATGATCAAAACATTTGCTAGTTGCAGGTGTAAGTATATAAAAGTAAAGTTAGCGGTAACGTCCCACAGCAAAGACCTCACCTCAACTGTGAAGTAGTTTGGGCCATACTCTACCACGCAGGTTCAGTGCCGATTGGTGGACGGGTGTTTGCAAGGCAAGCGACCAACCTTGCTGTCACATGTTATCAAGCCGCCCAGAGGGCCTCTGACTAAGCTACGGACTAATATCAACAGAAACTAGCCGGATCAACGGCTTAACGTGCCTTCCGACGCACGGAGCTGCTCGTGATATAGGTACGTCACTGAAATGGTCGAAATGGTCATCCTATTCAAACACGCCGCGCCGTAGGTTGCTTCAATTCGGTAATTACTAACCAAGCGCTGCAACCACTGTGCTACGAGGACGTATATTACTTTTAGTAAGTACACGTGCCAACCAGAAAATGTAACATAAACCCTTCACATAAGGTACATATTTGAAAGAAGAATACCGTGACCTAAAAGCGTGAAATTTTATTCAAAAGTGTGTCGTGGCTAATTGAGCTGAAAATTTTATCGTGTTGACTATCGTTTTTGTTTATTATTTAATGTTAACACACCTCTATTTCAATTAAGATTGTACATTACATGATAGCAATTAGCATAGATACTCATTGTACAGTCGCCAGCAAATCAAGTTAGTTTTAGTGCAAACTAGCCATTATTACAAAAGCATAAGACACCACAGTGTTAATCTTGACTTGCTGTTCTCCGTACATTTATCTACTGATAATAGTTTTAGACACATGGTGCATAGTGAAGATGGCAGAATCACACTGGATACAGTGGAGCTAAGACTGAGAGCGTTGCGTGGGTAACTACCCTGTTTATACGCTATAGCATTGGTGACACAGCGTAAGGTAACGGGGAGCCACTGAATAAACTTAAAAAAAAAACTGAAATATCAGCCAACTTTGTTCCTCCACGAATGATCTGTAACAGCGACTCTTTTTTTATATTCTACGGTTTGCAGGATTGAGAGACCATTTTAGTTACTTTTCTTACCAGACTATTCTCAAGAGTAGTCAATACCCTAAAAATATTACTACGTGAAATCCTTTGAGCAACAATTATTTAGGATTTGGCACACTGGAGGGATTTTTGCCAATACTTGCCACGTTTCATCGAAACATGGTCTCCTAGTATGGGCCTTATACGGAAGCTCAAAATCACACAGCGAGCGATGGGGAGGGCTAGGTGCTGTGTGTATTCTCTAAGAGATCGAATCAGAAACTAGGAGATACGTAGAAGAACTACGGTAACGAAGATACGGTACCCTGATGATCAGTAAGCTCAAGGAGCAATGGGCAGGGCACATAGCGCGTAGAACTGATGGCCGTTGGGGCAGAAAAAGTTCCAGATTGGAGACCCTTCGACCAAAGACGCAGCGTAGATAGACGACCTTGTGAAGATCGCAGGATCAAACTAGATACAGACCGCTTGTGATCGGTCGCTGTAGAAAACCGTGTGGCAGGCCTATGTTCAGCAGTGGATGTCCTTTGGCTAATAACGATGATGATGATGGCACAATGTACGGTCCGTATAATATTGACCGTATGTGGGCAATTTTCGAAAGAAAGAAAGAAAAGCTTTTATTGATTAGGGGCATCACAAACACACACACAAACAAACAAAGGCTCGCACATAAAGAAGAAAATAACAGGTATACATTTACATAATTGTTAAAAAACACTTATAAAAATACAACAGACAGGCGCAAAAATGCCAGCCAGCAGTGTGTGAGCGTGCCGGTGACGTCCGAACCAATGGGACTTCACTCAGCCTGAGTTAGGCCCCCTAGAGGAGAATTTTGTGGGGACCAGACCGCAAAACGCAATCAGTGTGCCAAATCCTTGAAAATTGATACTAGCTATATACGCACTCTCCTTAATCTTTAATTATTTTTTGTGACGTAACGTTTACGTGCCTACTTAAACTGGGGACATGTATAATCAAAAATCTTCTCGCTCCATACAAGCCCCTCTGATGGAAGCCTAAAGAGACGAAAGAGTCCAACTAACCATAAATAAAACAAGACCCCTTCCCTCATTACACGAATCCCTGTCAGAGGCGTACTGACAGCACAATCTCGCACATTCCGGCCATTTGTACAGTTCACAGCTACACTAGTTGGGCCGCTATTGACCCGCCACAATGCGCGCGCGCCGATCCGTGATAGATGATTTGTGAAATAATTGGGAAAGCAAGCTATTTAGTAGTCAGCGAGAAAATTGTACAATGTGCATTCACGCATCGGATAGGCATGGGAATTGAATTTAGCAATAGTGGTCGTTTGAATAAATTTTAATGGAGTTTATGGATAGGTGAATGGGGGACGAACATTTTAGGATTGGTTTACAACTTGTCTATCTTTATATAAGCAGTCTTTGTAGCTTGCGTTTCATGCAAGTGACTCGCAAATTAATACCTACTAAGTACTTTTATTGCTACAATGCATCATTCATTGTTACATTTTAATGGTGGCGACCTTCAGATAATATCTAACATAAGCTCTGTGTTCATGAAATCAAATGATGCACCGGCACCTTATGTTACAACTAATTAGAACTGAGAATATTATAACACTTTAACAGGCAAAACCTGTCAAAAGCTTATATTGATTTTCAACTAATCTTCAAAGCCCAATTCTGTATCAGTATTAAAGGTAAAATCTCGTTACAAGCGGTTGAATATTAACGACTGTGTAAGTTTACAAGGAATAATATCTTACCTAGTGGTCATTAAAATAGGCATTCTGATATTAGGTTAAGATAGTTTTTCTTAAAAAAACACAATTGTTAATGTTCAACCGCTGGAAAAGAAACTTTTCCATTTCCATCGATGAAGAATTTGGGCCTAAATCAAAGAAAAGAAATTCAGGCTAAGAAGACTGCTTAAGTCTTAGAACGTTGAAGTCTTAAAAAAACAAACAAAAGAATTGTATTTCTAAACCATTAAAATTCCGACTCTCCAGGATCACCGACAACGTGAGATTAGTAATTATCAGGACCCAATAAAATATTACGACCCTAAATACCTAGCTCTTGGCACGTGTCTACAATTACATTTTACAATGGATAATGGTAGTATATAATCGATTACATTCCGTGGTCTTAGTAATCACTCACCAATTGTAAACTTCAAAACACATAAAACAATTTCAACTCTATTCTTCATTATTTAAGGTCCAAGATATATGTGTCCAAATTATTTATGATACGTGAAAATTCAAATCGCGCCTATTCGGTAAACTTTTTATTTAAATCTAATTGACAGGAATGTTTTGATTGGTCCTAAGCTATTATTTGATCTGAATCGGTGTAACTATTGTTTTATTGGAGTGAAACTTGTGTTTACATATTTATTTACAACGTTTTATAATGTCTCTGAGTTTGGTCCTATAACGTTCCAACTACGTAAGTTGATGTCATACATTGATGTATTTAGTTAGTTAATTTTGCTGGGCTTTTACCTCAATAAGCCGGATTAGACCATAGTGCCTGTATTCCTCTTCTGATCTATTCCAACCCTCCCAGGCTCTCCCAGAAGGTTAGCAGCCTTCCAAGCCTCCGGGAGCGATGTTAGGGATTTAGGAATGTCTCCCCGTTATTGTGCCACACTTGTGCACTCTACGAGCACAAGCTGTGGCGTTTCCTCTTCCTCCATGCAACCTAAGCACGGAGGGCTGTCTGTCACACCTATAGTGAACAGGTTCTGGAAAAGGAGATAATTTTTAACTAATTTTCGCATTGTCAAAATTCCTTAATTATTGTAGCTTTCGATAATATGTCATACTACCAAATATTATTTGTCATTTAATAAAATTGAGTACCATTTATTCAGATTATTTACTTTCCGTACACACCACCAGAAGCTTTATCTAAATTACTAACATTATAAAGCCGCACTCTTACTTAATCTAGTCGAAACCGTTAAAAATGATAGTTATGTAATCAAAATTATTAGGTCTTTTAGCACCTAGATCAATAAAAACGTGATTCCCGTGTCAATATCACCACTTACAGTGACAACCATTACACATATTTAAGCAAATTTCTATACCTGACGAGATTACAGCTAATCATATTTGATACTATTCCGAATGCAATAAAAAAGTATTGCCTTGTTTAATGTTCAACACTTATAAACCGATAATCCGTGGACTATTCAGCGCTAAAATTAACTATGCACATAAAATGTGTGTTTTTTTGTTTATCAATTTGTATTTGTCCCCTTATTATCGACTTCGGCCGAGCGGCGGACTTCAGAGGATTGATTTCAGAAATGTATAGAGCTATTAATACCTGAATATAACATGATACGAAAGAATCAGCCAATCGCTCATGAATCAGTTGCTGCAGATAATTATGAAATAAAGTAAATTGGCAGACCAAATACTAGACGCTTAGCGGTTATCAGTATTTAACTGTATCTTGAGAATAATACAAGGCCTTTATAACATAACATACATAACGCCCTCCTGGTCGAATCCGACCTCTGCGGTCAATTTCAAACTAAGATTGAACATTGGCGACATTGATTTTGTTTATACATAGTGCTCAAGTATTTCTGTAATACAAGGTCACTCTCATTATTGGGTGAGACGAAGGATCTGTCATGACTGGTGAGAGATCAGGCGCAGGACCAACGGCTTATCTTGCTTTCCGAGGTACGGGGGTGTCATCAACACTAACTTCCTGACTCCGAGCTGTTTCTAAATATTTTGAAGACAGAAAAACCTAGAAACAAAATCAAGACCAAGACCTTTATATTATATATATTCTACTTATGCGGTGGTGTTAACAACTCCATAGGTGTTCGCTCTCAGCATCCACATTTTTCATATAGGTTACTACCGTCGGGGTTCATCGCACTTTTTATTGAGGCACGTTTGTTACCGAGATAACTTTTGTATTAGCTTTTATAATCCTATCTTTGGACTATATGTCGAACAGTCGGGCGGAGAGAGGGAGATAATAATATAAATTATGCAGATATACAATTGTGGAATCTTGAATCTACACTTTTTAGTGCATATGAACGGTTATAGATTGTAATGGGTCTTAAATTAGTGGAATTGGGAGTTAACATAAAATCTAACACGTTATGAAATATTCAAAAGTATTTTTTTTTTAATTTTTTCTACTGGTTTTAATATAAGGAAGGTTAACAAATTACGGCACTATCCTAATAACAATATTAAATATGATTATTTTTTGACAAATTAGTCGGACAGAAAACATTTGATATTTTTGAACACTGAAGGCTATCATCAGAGGAATATTTTTAATTGGACGTCATAAGATAAAGAAAAATCTTTGAAGACTTTTTTAACCGAGTGTCCTTTTGTCCGCCAGATAATGTCGAGTTATCGACGACATTGTGGATAAGATTTTAATATTATCCGAGCCTGTATCCTTTCTTACGATATTAAGTTGCAGCTGCATACCGATTTCGTTACATCGCGATTTTTCGTAAACCTTACATTTATTGTAATATTTAGTAACTTAGAAAATTGCAAATTGCACTTGTAAAAAGCAACTTTGACTGTGTGACAGATGAGGAATCGAACCCCGTGTCTTACGCAATCCGGGCGTATGCCTATACCACTCGACCTCGGTCACATTAGCAAGCCTTTTATAGGTGGCCGAGTGGTATAGGCATACGCCCGGATTGCGTAAGACACGGGGTTCGATTCCTCGTCTGTCACACAGCCAAAGTTGCTTTTTACAACTGCAATTTGCAATTAATATTATTAAGTGTGTAGTGAGAAAACACTATAAAAACAAAAATTTAATTATAACTTAGAAAAAAAATCCTACTTCTTTAGAACTTAATTAAATCTAATACATTAAGGATTGCCATGACTGTTATAAGTCACATATGATTTAATTAGTCCTAATTTCAGATTTTTAATTAGATAGACAAATTGTCATACTACTCATTTAATCATCAGGTGTGATCAAAGCCAAATGGAAGGTCTGACTATTGTGGTATGGGAGCGCTTCAAAACTCAATTTTGGACCACGGGACGAATCGCCAAAGTGATGTTTTAGTATGAAGTTATTCGCCACTAGTGGTTCGGCAGAGCAAATCGTCTTTAGTATCTTTTAAATGCAACCTATTTCTGGCACCTCTTTATCACTGCTGTGCGATCAACCCGAAAATTCGAGGTGTGAAATATCCCAATACATAGATATTTACTAAAAAAAATATCTTATTTTACTTTCACTATTATAATGGCTTCTAAGAATATTTAAAGATATGGCATTTGATATCAATTGGATTATTAAATAAATAAATTAGTCTCAAATGCTTTGACTATTTTATAATATAGTTAATATTTTCATCTATGTTTGATTACAATCAATGCGAAATTACACTTGAAAAGGTATTTTGAGCATAAAAGCAACCTTAATTAAGCCACCTGGCATTGAATGGAATCATTATTTCAGTTCAAAATGTCCCTTATTTGTCATTTGCTATTGTTATTTTTGCTTATGGCTCATTCATTATTTTATCTTTGATATCATTTTATTCACCAAAGAAATATTTATTTTTATATTGGTAGGTACATCTCTTGAATTAGTAACATATCAGCATATAATAACATCTACTGCAAAAGCTTTTAGCTCCTAATCCTAATTTCAATACATTATTGTACAGTTTTCCAGATGGACTACATATTTGACTTTATTTACTTTGAATTATGGTGACAAAATTTAATAGAGCTATCCCACCCATACCTAAGTGAATTGATTTCTTTCGCATCTTATTAGAATTATACTAATTTTAAACTCAACTGATAAATACAAATCTTATCTGTACGTCTAGTGCCATCTATCTAAAGTAACCGGTATTACAAATAGATGAATGAGTATAAAGAACGCTTCACACAGCCCTCAATGGTCGGTGACATTAAACGGGTTATGAGTGCGCGACCTTATTAATTTGAAGGGTTCTGTACAAAAAGTTAGTGGTACATTTGTTGTTATTTTAAAAACGCAAATTGAACATGTAGAATATAAAGCTACCTTATGTTAAGTAACTGCTGTCGGAAATAATCTGATGTTGTGCATTTTTATAACGGGCAGTTTTATTATAAAAAGTCGTGAAGAAATCCAACAAAACTATATTGCATTACATAAAGGAAGCTCAGTAACGATCTTAATTATTTCATCTTGTTTCATTCACTGAATAATTTTTCCTTCCTTTCTGTTCCATTTTTTGGCCCAGCTATTACTACTGACAGTTATGGTGCCCTGTCTGTCAAGCATGATATATACATGCTTTATGTTTTAATTTTTAAAACTATTACCTATATTAAGTCAGGGAAAATATATCAAAATCCACAATCATTTTCATCAATTCAACCTGTTGCTACACTACAAATACGTACAAACTCAGTTCCCTCAATACCAGCGGTAATCATTCTAAAAGCAGTTCCATTAAGTTTACACCAGAACGTGAACTAAAATTCATAATCGAAAATCGATGACAAATTTTACATATCCCACCTGTCAAAGGGTTAACATTCAGCCCGCGGATCCCAAAAACGTCACCCACGTTAATGAGTCACCTGTAGATAAAAACGCCGCCGCGGCATCCACAAAGGAAGACAGGGCAAATAAAAGGCAGCCGATGTGAAGAGCTTTGCGTATTGTCTTATATTAAAGAGAATAACAATAGGTAGCCCTTTCAATGCGATGCCGCCACAATGACGTAAGGGTTGGACTACATGTGTGATAGTACTAATTTGATTTTTGCATGGTTTTAACCCCAGATAATATAATACTATTTAACTCACTATTTTAGACACCTTTTTGTGAAAAGATCTTTTCTGGAATTGTCGGCATGACAACACAAAGATCATAACGTGATTGTCTCCTACGTCTGCTGATATAAATATTTTTTTATATTACTAAAAAGAACCGAGCGAACTATGTATTATATAAACCTCGATATTCCATACAAGACGTGTTTAAAGAATTTAGAATATTGTTTAAAATTGTAGCCTCTCTGAATATTTAAGAAAATTTTATGTTTGCACCCAAAATACATTCATTTACGAAAAAAAGATATGCACAAATATAATACTACGAATAAGGATAAGCTTGCTATTTCACAATTCAGGCTTCGAAAGGTTGGTTCAGGGATGAAAATGTACATTTTTTTAATAAACTACCAGAATACATTGAAAAAACCCTTATGACGAAAGGATAAGTAGATAATTATTTAAAAGGTAGTAACTTATGGACTTGCATGATCACCACAAACATTGCAAACCTTTTGAAAAGAGGCATTGAAAATGGGACTGAGTTAGTTGCGCAGCTTCTTCTCAGCACTAGCTTACAATATTGGGACGTGTAAAATGCCCCTAGTGATTGGATTAAGAACCAGTGAAACACAACAGCTTTGTTGACCGTATAAATAGACTGCTACCACGTATTTAGTAGCAGTAAACAGCGCTTAGGTCAATGCTAGATTTTATTTCCCAAAATATTGAAAATGTTACTTCAACTTACCTTTTCTGATATCAGCCACTGTGCCACACATTCGATGTCTCCCTCCATGCCCATCTTAGTATGTAGATATAGTTCACTTTATATGGTTAGTTCGCAATACGTACCACAAAAAATCGGTATTACAAACAAACCACGCACTCACACCTAGACAACACCAACGATTGGCAAGTAAATGTTTCATAAATATAAGCATTAAGAATACCGTATTCACAGCTAAATGCACTTTAGTCAGCAGTAACGCACACAACAACTTCACGCACTATAGAAAACATTCATCAAAAATCTCAAATTAATTTCGCACCGAGCAATTGAGACATGTAGCCCTACCCTTACTCGATCTCGAACATAAGTGGACAATAGCGGACAAT
Organism: Pyrausta purpuralis; assembly: GCA_963924145.1. Lineage (NCBI taxonomy): Eukaryota > Metazoa > Arthropoda > Insecta > Lepidoptera > Crambidae > Pyrausta > Pyrausta purpuralis. The sequence goes on from OZ001652.1 coordinate 14,801,975, forward strand.
GTTCGCGTTGTGAACATAATGTTAATGTGAAATACAACATCACATTGTTCGGTCAGCGACGGACAGGTACTGAGGTGACGACGCGACAATGAGGGTAGTTTGAGATCGAAATGGCGGCGGGTTTGAGAGAAATGTTTTGCTGGAAAATACTTTAACAATGTAATAAGAAGGTACCTAGATAACTTAATTGGGATTGAACATGACTTTATTTACAAAGTTAAGGTAATAGACAAAAAACGATGTTCCAAATTTAAGATTTGTTGATTGTGAGACCATCTCGTTCCAATTTAATAATATTTAAACTTAAAAAAAAAACACTGATGACGAATCGCCGACTATCTTTTGTACTTTTGGGAAGAAGTTTGCAAGTATTTTAAACGCGAATTAATAAATTACCTAGTAGCGCGAGGAGTCTTGGCACAAAAAAAACTTATTTTTATCCAAACTAAATGGCCAGTAGCCGCAACTACTGAATTCATTGTCATTCTTATATTATTTTTTCTTCTCACTTCAAGCAGGAAAGTAATTACACATTCGCATAAACGCGTCATCGCATCATAACAACTACATTTTATAACTTCGAGATGGAATTTCTTGGATCCTGGAATCGGTTTGTTTTTGTTTGTTGTTGTTTTTTTTTTTGTTTTGTTTATTCGTCAGTTGTTTAGTGGTCTCAATACCGCTGCTCATTTACTTCTCGGATTAACAATAAAAACGAAATTTGATCATTGTGACCGGCCCTTGGTTTTGTTAAGGGCCAGTTCTAATATTTGTGGTGATATTCAAGTGACAGGCAAAAAGAGGTTACTACTATGGGTTAATAATTATGCTGTTACAGTCAGATTCTATTACATTGCCAGAAAAAAAAGGACGCGTTGACATTAGAAACTCGTGCGAATGTATTTTTTTTAAGTAGATGTAACTCTGGTTTACTTGTTCCGAGTTAATAATATGTTACCGTTTCTCATTATTTAGTATAATAATTAACGGTTGTAACTGGGATTTTGAATCAGGTAAAAACTAGTTACTAGCTTTTTTATTAACTGCTGGAATTCATTGGAAATGACCTTGTTGAGGGAGGCCTGCCCCCTTACTTTGGACACAAAACCCGATCCAATGAATATACCCATCCCTGTCACTCATACCAGGCCGTGTACGCGTGTGACAGGGACGGGTATATTCATTGGATCGGGTTTTGTGTCCAGAGTAAGGGGGCTGTTTGGTTTAATAATTACCTGTACAGGACAGTTACTGAAAATACTGTCTGAGTTTTACTTATTATTCTTAATAAAAACCTCGTTTTTAAAATCGGTAAAAATAATCTACACTCATTTTAAAACTTTGAGATTACTAGCATTAACAGTTTTTCTTTTAATGTGACTGTATTTATTAAATTAAAAGGAAACACAACAAATTTGTTTGATAAATTATATAAACTTAATAAATTAAATAAAAAAAACATTAAATTTAATAAATAAATATAAAAACTCTGTCTCAATATTAAACTACCAAAAATATGTAATGATACTTGAAAAATATATTCAGCTCCATGATGCCCAGTTCGGTTTCCGGGCTGGGTTATCAACTGAAAGCGCAATTTTGGGACTCAAACATATAGTAAGATACTACACAGATCGTAAGACGCCAGTATATGGATGTTTTCTAGACTTGTCTAAGGCTTTCGACCTGGTGTCTTATGATATTGTCTGGAAAAAGATAGCAAAATGTAACTTACCATCGGATCTTCTGGCTATTCTTCGCTATTGGTACAAATATCAGACGAACCATGTAAAGTGGGGAGACAAACTCTCTGAGCCGTATATTTTGAAGTGTGGGGTGAGACAAGGTGGACTCTCCTCTATTGTTTAATTTATACATTAATGAGCTGATCGAGAGACTCTGCAGCACACAAGTCGGATGTCATGTGGATGGAAAATGTGTAAACAACCTCAGTTATGCGGACGACATGGTGCTGCTGAGTCCCTCGGTCAGTGCCATGAGGAAGCTATTGGGAATTTGTGAGGACTACGCCAGTGCACATGGTCTTATCTATAACGTTAAGAAGAGTGAGTTGGTGTTATTTAAGGCATCAAATAAATGTCCAAGCTTTATTCCACCTGTTAAACTCTATAACATCCCTCTGACGAGGGTCACACACTTTAAGTACCTAGGGCATTATGTAACTGATGATCTAAAAGACGACTTGGATATAGAGAGGGAAAGGAGAGCCCTAACAATCCGGAGTAATATGCTGGCCCGGAGGTTTGCCCGATGTAGTAATGAAGTTAAGTTAACTCTCTTCAAAGCATACTGCCAGTCGTTCTACTCGTGCTCCCTCTGGGTCAGCTGCACGCAAAAGGCGCTAAAGGCACTTAAAGTGCAATACAATAATGCCTTTAGAATACTGTTGGGGTTCCCACGTTTCTGCAGCGCCTCAAGTATGTTTTGCGAAGCACGTACAGAGGGTTTTGGTGCCATTATGCGCAAAAAGGCAGCGTCCTGCTTGAGCAGATTACGGGGGAGTACCAACAGTATTTTAAATGCAATTACCCAAAAATATGACTGCCCCATTATACGACAGATCGCTAGAATAAGTCAAACTTAGAATATAAATACCAAGATAATTAATTTTAAATTTATTATTTTATCAACTATTATTATCATTTCTACTTTTATTTATCAATCGTAATTTTGTATTTTTTTTTATTCTTATTTAAATTTTCAATTTGTATTTTATTGTTTGTTATTATGATATGGATGTTATTGTCCGAAATAAAGATTCATTCATTCATTCATTCATTCATTCATTCATACATTTACCATAAAATAAAAGATTTTGATTTTTAAGTGACCGCAAACTTTTTTTGATGTGAGTATATTGTTTTCTTCTGAGTTAATCCGACAAATGAAAATAGTATAAAATAAAATTGTTTACAGAAAGTAACACAAGCTTCGCCTTAACCTGGCATATGCTTTTATCAGATCATCGCCAGACCTGTCCTACGTAAATAAATCCAATATTTTACAGTCCCACCATTGTTGTACTCATTAACCCTTTGTCTCATTAGACCCTGGCTTCATATCAAAGATATTTTTCTTACCGATGACAACCCAGATTAGATTCCGTTTTTTTTTTATTACATTTTTAAAATTCGAATCTTTAGTCTACCTCCTTCGGGTACGGTTTCATTCGACCTCTGTTATGGTTTTTATGACCTCTTTTTTAAGACAATTTTGTCGATGACAATGTTGTATATTGCCAGTGTTTATGGAATTGTGTTTTTATTGCTTGTATTTTTTAATTATTTATTGTTTGTGAGATTTTGATGTTCTCCTAAATGTACTGTCGCACATAAACTTCTCGCACATTTTTAATTAAAAACACTTCAATTTATTAGCTAAATATAAAATTTGCCTTTCTTTGATAAAAATCTAAGTCATGTCGTAAAGTCGGACCAATTTTATTGTGTTCCATATTTTATTGAAAATAATTTTAATTACTTAAAATTAAATCTCCTATCAAGCATTAGCCATTAAAACAGTATTAATGTCATTTTTCTGTACGACCGCCCACTGTCTGATACTTTAATTGATTTTAAAGGACTTTAAAGTACTTTAAGAGCAATTAACCGGCATTTAAGCTGTTATCAGAGTCCTAAGATAAAACCTTCTTAGGGCTTCAGCGCATTGCTTCTCAGGAAAAGAAAAAATAAGTATAAGGGTTTTGTCTTGCAAGTTATTTATAGAGGACTGTCGTCAAACATGGAAGTCTAATTATAATGCTTTAGAATGTTTTTAACACTCACAGTGTCATATTTTATATTCATAAAGATGAAATAAGAAACCAAAAATTTGCGCACGGGCGGGACTTGAACCAGCAACCTTTTGGCAAACCGGGCCAAACGCTCTTACCAATTGAGCTACCGTGCTGTTAGTCGGACCCTGCGAAATTTGTGGTTTCTTATGAAAACGTCAATTGCGTGACGCTTAGCGCCATCTAGCCGTCTGTTTATGAAACAGATGGCCCAAGCAGTTATTCTTTACAGAATAAATTCAACTTGGAAATTGATGACGCTTCGCTATCTAATGCTTTAGAATGTTTTTAACACTCACAGTGTCATATTTTATATTCATAAAGATGAAATAAGAAACCAAAAATTTGCGCACGGGCGGGACTTGAACCAGCAACCTTTTGGCAAACCGGGCCAAACGCTCTTACCAATTGAGCTACCGTGCTGTTAGTCGGACCCTGCGAAATTTGTGGTTTCTTATGAAAACGTCAATTGCGTGACGCTTAGCGCCATCTAGCCGTCTGTTTATGAAACAGATGGCCCAAGCAGTTATTCTTTACAGAATAAATTCAACTTGGAAATTGATGACGCTTCGCTATCTAATGCTTTAGAATGTTTTTAACACTCACAGTGTCATATTTTATATTCATAAAGATGAAATAAGAAACCAAAAATTTGCGCACGGGCGGGACTTGAACCAGCAACCTTTTGCCAAACCGGGCCAAACGCTCTTACCAATTGAGCTACCGTGCTGTTAGTCGGACCCTGCGAAATTTGTGGTTTCTTATGAAAACGTCAATTGCGTGACGCTTAGCGCCATCTAGCCGTCTGTTTATGAAACAGATGGCCCAAGCAGTTATTCTTTACAGAATAAATTCAACTTGGAAATTGATGACGCTTCGCTATCTAATGCTTTAGAATGTTTTTAACACTCACAGTGTCATATTTTATATTCATAAAGATGAAATAAGAAACCAAAAATTTGCGCACGGGCGGGACTTGAACCAGCAACCTTTTGGCAAACCGGGCCAAACGCTCTTACCAATTGAGCTACCGTGCTGTTAGTCGGACCCTGCGAAATTTGTGGTTTCTTACAATTATTTCTTGTGTAAACAGACGGCTAGATGGCGCTAAGCGTCACGCAATTGACGTTTTCATAAGAAACCACAAATTTCGCAGGGTCCGACTAACAGCACGGTAGCTCAATTGGTAAGAGCGTTTGGCCCGGTTTGCCAAAAGGTTGCTGGTTCAAGTCCCGCCCGTGCGCAAATTTTTGGTTTCTTATTTCATCTTTATGAATATAAAATATGACACTGTGAGTGTTAAAAACATTCTAAAGCATTAGATAGCGAAGCGTCATCAATTTCCAAGTTGAATTTATTCTGTAAAGAATAACTGCTTGGGCCATCTGTTTCATAAACAGACGGCTAGATGGCGCTAAGCGTCACGCAATTGACGTTTTCATAAGAAACCACAAATTTCGCAGGGTCCGACTAACAGCACGGTAGCTCAATTGGTAAGAGCGTTTGGCCCGGTTTGCCAAAAGGTTGCTGGTTCAAGTCCCGCCCGTGCGCAAATTTTTGGTTTCTTATTTCATCTTTATGAATATAAAATATGACACTGTGAGTGTTAAAAACATTCTAAAGCATTAGATAGCGAAGCGTCATCAATTTCCAAGTTGAATTTATTCTGTAAAGAATAACTGCTTGGGCCATCTGTTTCATAAACAGACGGCTAGATGGCGCTAAGCGTCACGCAATTGACGTTTTCATAAGAAACCACAAATTTCGCAGGGTCCGACTAACAGCACGGTAGCTCAATTGGTAAGAGCGTTTGGCCCGGTTTGCCAAAAGGTTGCTGGTTCAAGTCCCGCCCGTGCGCAAATTTTTGGTTTCTTATTTCATCTTTATGAATATAAAATATGACACTGTGAGTGTTAAAAACATTCTAAAGCATTAGATAGCGAAGCGTCATCAATTTCCAAGTTGAATTTATTCTGTAAAGAATAACTGCTTGGGCCATCTGTTTCATAAACAGACGGCTAGATGGCGCTAAGCGTCACGCAATTGACGTTTTCATAAGAAACCACAAATTTCGCAGGGTCCGACTAACAGCACGGTAGCTCAATTGGTAAGAGCGTTTGGCCCGGTTTGCCAAAAGGTTGCTGGTTCAAGTCCCGCCCGTGCGCAAATTTTTGGTTTCTTATTTCATCTTTATGAGTCTAATTATAGTTGATTTGTTTATCAATTAAGATTTTTATGAAAATTAAGATGAGCCTCGATTTTATGTGTTTCTGGGTTTGTGGGCTAATACGTGTATGATAAGTTAGATTGAACTTAAATAATAAAGGTACCTATAGCAGAACCCCTAATCGGCTCGATTAAATAGACACGTGCATTTACAATTGGTAGAACTTAATAAATTAAGTTCTTATTTTTTTGTTCTTGTGTATTATAATAATAAATAATCTTGTTTCAATTGCTTGTTTTGCTAGCGACCGCCGAACTATAACCCATAAAATACCATTTCCATCACAAATTCTGGTCAAAGCTCGCCGTGTTCACAAGTCTGGTAACACTTGTACTATTGAAAGTACGTCCTTCCGTTTGTCAGATAATATGCTACAAATTGGCACCACTGTCACACGAGAGCATTTAGCTGAAAAGCCGCAGCGTTTAATAGCTTGGAGCAAGTTAAGAGCTGCACCGATAGAAAACTACCTATATTTTCTTAAGTTTGATTACAATTTAGGCCAATTACAGCCTGGCCATTTGGAGGCTGGATGGATATGGAGCTATATTATTATGGTTTCATAGCATGACGGCTTGACTTGCCAAATTATTGAATTATGTCTAATTATTAATATAAAATTATTGAATTTTTGTATCGCTATGGTCACCTACGAACGCTATAGTCACCTACGAACGCTGTCGATAGTGTTCCTACACATTAAAGTAGATCAAAGCCTAAGGTCTAGATTTGTGATCGATAGTTAACACAACTAATCGTTAAATGTCGTTACCAACAATTAAATATGCGCGTGTTTTGTAGAAAAAATACCTTAACAAAATGTCAGAATGGCAATTTTAATGACTATTGGTATTAACCGCTGTTAGTATTTTTTAGTGCTAACAACATTTAACCATAACTTTAATTTCCTTTCCTAGTTATCTGTTAGGCAGTGATAAATAAAGTTGACCCAGTCATACTAATACAATCAATACGAGGGTCAAACTGAAAGTTCTTAGAACTGGCCACTTATAAACAATATAATAAAAAAAATATTCTAAAATTTGAAAATAGAACTCTTTGCCAATATTACTGAGTATATATTTCATTCATTTGTCATTTGTTTTACGATTTGGCGGCAAATTGAAAATTGTCTGTGTCACGTCAACATGAATTTAACACGAGAAAATTTTCGTGCAATGATTTTTTATGACTTTCGATGTCATTTAAGTCAACAAGAAAGTTATGATAGACTACGATTGGCCTTTCACGATGAAGCCCCATCTCGTGCGACTGTTTACAACTGGTTTAATGAGTTTAAACGTGGTCGCACTAATCTCACTGATGATGTACGTGAGGGACGGCCTTCTACGGCGACGACTGAAAATAACATCTGTGTTGTGCGGCGTATGATAGAGACTGACAAAAGAGTGACCTATCAGCAGATTCGGACAAGCTTAGGCATCGGTATGAGTCAAGTGCACAAAATCCTCCACGAACATTTAGCGGTCAGGAAGCTTTGCGCCCGGTGGATACCTCATAATTTGACTAAGGCTCAAAAACTCCATCGTGTGGATTGGTGCCGTAAAATGATTGAAAGATTTAACGGAGGTGACTCAAATGCTGTGTTCGACATACTAACAGGTGACGAAAGCTGGATTTACTGTTATGATCCTGAAACCAAAAGACAATCTGCTCAGTGGGTGTTTCCTTTCGAGGAGTTGCCAACTAAAGTGAAGAGAGATCGAAGTGCGGGAAAAAAAATGGTGGCCTCGTTCTTTGGAAGGATAGGTCATTTCGCAACAATTGTGTTAGAGGATCAAAAAACAGTTTCTGCAGAATGGTACACTACCAATTGTTTGCCACTTGTCTTGGAAAAAGTTCGAGAGAAACGACCTCGCAGTAGGATCCTCCTTCACCACGACAACGCCTCGTCGCACACCGCCAAGCGAACGATCGACTATTTGGCGACATCAAACGTTGAATTACTGGGTCACCCGCCGTATAGCCCCGACCTCGCGCCTTGTGATTTTTATTTATTTCCAAAAATTAAAGAAAAACTTAAAGGAAAGCGGTTTATGAATGCTGAAGAAGCGGTGGCTGCGTATCGCGATGCCATTGAAGAGACCCCTAAGGACGAGTGGGCAAAGTGCTTTTCCCAGTGGTTCCATCGCATGCAGCGGTGTATTGACGTCAATGGACAATATTTTAAAAAGATATAATAAAACTAATAACTGGCTAATGTAATCAGTTTTTGATTTTCTAAGAACTTTCAGTTTGACCCTCGTAAAATGCTAATTTAGCCAGTGGAGTTCACATTCCACACTTTGAATGCAAACAAACACACATGTCAATTTTAAAATAGTATTCAAGCGAGGATAGTTACACTTCTCACAAATTAATTAATTTGGGTTTTCCATAACTATGTGTACATCCTTCGCGGTCGTCTACGTTGTGGGCTTGTCGGCGCAGGCGCACAGAGCGCGACTACACCTGTTCGTCAGCCCTTTGCGCGCGCCGCGACGATTGTGAAACAACGCACAAGAAAACCGTGGAGACGCCCCAGCAAAAATGTTTACTTTTTTTTATATTATGACATGCATATTTTAACTAGCTTAAATAAACTAAGTTTTCTTCTTTTGAGCAACCTAGCGGAAGCGATGAAATGTATACTTTATTTATCTATTCAAACCTATAGATCCATGGTTTGTTACAATATTTGGTCCAACTACCTATATAAATAATACAATTTTAGAATTATATTAGTACAAGGATTTAACATTCAAGCAGCGCTGCAATTCTGTGTAATCTTACTAGCCCCATCCAGTGTCGCAAAAAGGGAGAGTCAGGCCTCTCTGCGATCATTCTCAGGATGCATATCTCGGACCAATTCAAACTGATATAAGTGATTTTGTATGGATGGTAAATGGAGATCATAATAAAGCTAGGAAAATGGTGGCAAAACATGCAATTAATATGCAGTGCAACTTCACTGCATATTAATTTGATGTTTCGCCCTATTTCGTACTTTGACAATATGCAACATCAGAATGTCATTTTTTTTAAATTTAAAATAGTGATAAAACTTTCAATAATCTTCCGATTCACATCATGTATCTAGTTTTGTAAATATTGCATACGTATCCAAAAGACTACAAATGAAAGTCGACTCCACAGTTTTCCCGCTCGAAGCAATCAATTAAACCAATGCTCTTGCCGAGAATAAAATACACGACACCGTATCAAACCTTTGACTGATCATCAGCGAGCTCACAATAAAACAAAGTGCGTGAGTGCCCAGAAAAGGGGTTCTTTAACTAAAATTATACTATGTGTGTTAAAACAAAACATGCAGAAGTAAAATGACGCACTTAAAACCTTCCATCACGGCAACAAAAAATGTAATCATTAAAGTCTGTTTTTCTTTGCTAGTCGAATATTGCAAACAATCTTAACATTCCTCAGTAACGAAACAATACATTTTAAAATAAGATAAATAAATACAAAACTCAAAACCTACTTAAGCAATTAGTCGTTGAACACTATATAAGATATTTTTAATTAAATAGTAAACTAGTTTTATTATTGATATTATTTAAAAAGTTATAAAAAAAATGTTATTAGAAGATATAAGACTAGCAAAAGAAAACGGACTTTAAGGAGGTAGGTATTTGTCTTCTAAGAGATGGATCTTGCTATTCTTTAAAAATAAATAGGTAGGGGTACGATTAATAATTTTAGTTATGGCTATACCTCACTAATCAAGTACCTACACAGAAAATGACATGAAACTGTTCGTATTACATAGTTTTTATGTTCAAGTCTAAGACACTGTTGCATGATACTAAAAAAGTATATTATGTACTTACTTTTATTTCCTAACGATGGACACTAAAGCTACATTGAGTTCCAAAACGTAGACATTGACCAACACTGTTTTATTGATGCTGTAAACTTTTATTTTGATGTTACGACTTACTCTGGTTGTAACAGTGTTCTGAGCTTGCTCGCCATGTATGTGTTACATTGTAGTTCAATCAAATGTACCTTTACTAATGGTTTAGAATGTTTTTACTGCTTCAACACCCGAGCGGTTGCAGGCAACCGCATAACAAAAGAATTTCTATTGTGTCTCGTTCACATACGCTTGAGGGATTAACACTCACAGTGTCATATTATATTTTCATAAAGATGAAATAAGAATCCATAAATTTGCGCACAAGCGGGACTTGAACCAGCAACTCCTTGGCTAACCGGGCCAAACGCTCTACCAATTGAGCTACCGTGCTGTTTGTCCGACCTTGCAAAATTTGTGGTCTCTTAGGCATACGTCATTACGCCTACGCGTCGGATCCTCTTACAATAATAATCATAGAATTTCAAATAAAACGTCCCACATCACATCAGAAGTTTATTTTTATCCCGAGAACTAATTATATGATATGAAACAACATACCTATATAGGTAAAAATTTTCATTCCAATCTTAGAAGACGGAAAAACCGGCCAAGTGCGAGTCGAACTCGCGCGCTAAGGGTTCCGTGCCAATTTTAACTGAATTAGGGTTCCACTTCAATAATTGTTGACAGCAAAAGTTTTTTTATAGTTCTTGTATAAAAGTGTTGCGAACAACACACAAAGTAACATTTGGTGTAGTTGAAAATGTGCTTTAACTAAAAAACGACTAGTTACCAATTTTCATTGCAAGTCCATATTTGTAAAGCATTATATGGTACATTTTTATCTAAATGATTACTTGCTTCGTTCAAAAGTAAGAGGGGGGTCGCCCATTTTACCACTTTAGAAGTACCAATTGGAAGCGTATAACTCACAAATGTTAGACTTTCAGAAAAAATGGTTATTGAATCCTCAATGTCATTTTAGGAGACCTATCCATAGAAACACTGCATGTATAGGTTTGCGTAAGTAAGTAAGTAAGTAAGTAAAGTTAGCCTGTAACATCCCGCTGCTGGGCAAAGGCCTTACCTCAACTATGAGGTAGTTTGAGCCATACTCCACCACGCGGGCTCAGTGCGGGTTGGTGGAGGGTTGTTTGCAAGGCAAGCGACTAACCCTGCTGTCAGATGTTATCAAGCCGCTCATAAGGCCTCTGACTGGGCTTAACGACTAATATCAACCGATATTAGCCGAGACCAACGGCTTAGCGTGCCTTCCGAAGCACGGAGATGCTCGTGATGTACGTCGCTTTTATGGTCGGAATGGTCACCCATCCAAACACGACGGCGCCGTAGGTTGCTTTACTTTGGTATCACTGCCAAAGCGCTGCTACCACTGCGCTACGAGCACCTCCCACTGCGCTACGAGCACCTCTTTGAGGTTTGCGTAAAAAAAGTTTTTTTTTGTATAAGTTCCATGTATGAAAGTCCCCCTCAAACGTCATATTTTTTTTATAAGCATGATAAAATGGTTAACGGGATACACCTACCTACTTAGTTTCATCTGTGTAATGCTAATAGTTTCAGAAAAAAGTGGCTGTGACATACGGATGGACAGACAGACTGACTTGATTAAACTATAAGGGTTCCGTTCTTGCCATTCGGCTACGGAACCCTAAAAAGGTCTTCGTTGAAACGCGTTCCATAAAAAAACCTTTAATTATAAAATAATAAACGCTTTACGATAATGTAGAGAAAATTCAATTTTAACGATCCTTTAATAACAATCGTAGACGCTTTGCAAAACGCCAGTTAATGATTCTTTGATTCAATAATAAACATTTAAGCGCTTATAAATTGCTTTGACAAACATTAAGTTACGTTAATCCAATTCAGATAAGCTTGCTGGTATTAATTCTTAGAATGACTCTAAATCAGGAAATAAATGTTTATTTTTCTATATAAATTTCACTTGTAAAAAGCAACTTTTGGCATACGCCCGGATAGCGTAGGGCACGGGATTCAATTCATCGTCTGTCACACAGCCAAAGTTGTTTTTTACAAGTGCCATTTATATTATTAAGTTTGTATAGTGACAAAACACTATAAAAACAATAATATAAGCTTCTTTTTCTGTCCGCAAAGTAGCAACAGTATTTATTAACTAAGGTTGTTGTGGCTGAAAAGGGCTAGAATCCAGAGCCGTAAAACCAAGTATAAAAAAAAACTATGGTTATTTTACGAGCTTATGCTTGTTTTACCATCATTAAGTTGTAAAGGCCCATGCAAGTGGAGTTTCAAAAATGGAAAGTTCTAATCTACAGCATTTTATATTCCCATAACATAGTTTTCACACTCAAGTATTTAATAACCCCCATAACTGGTCAGCACCGGCAGAGGACACGATCGATACTCCAGTTCACAAGGTCGTAATTGTGATATAGACCGTGAGAATATTCAATTAAGGCGGCGAACTTAATTGCAACTTGATAAAGTTAAGTTGCGTCTAAGTGAACTATCTTCCGAACTAAGTTAACTGACCATTATCTTTGCCTTTGTGCCTGGTAGCAGTGGAGTCACCTAATTGGGGGTGGAGTGACGGTAGGCGGTTATGGACAAGTCTTCTATTTTGTTGCTTTAGAATCTTTTTAACACTCACAGTGTCATATTTTATATTCATAAAGATGAAATAAGAAACCAAAAATTTGCGCACGGGCGGGACTTGAACCAGCAACCTTTTGGCAAACCGGGCCAAACGCTCTTACCAATTGAGCTACCGTGCTGTTAGTCCGACCCTGCGAAATTTGTGGTCTCTTATGAAAACGTCAATTGCGTGACGCTTAGCGCCATCTAGCCGTCTGTTTATGAAACAGATGACCCAAGCAGTTATTCTTTACAGAATAAATTCAACTTGGAAATTGATGTCGCTTCGCTATCTATGCTTTAGAATGTTTTTAACACTCACAGTGTCATATTTTATATTCATAAAGATGAAATAAGAAACCAAAAATTTGCGCACGGGCGGGACTTGAACCAGCAACCTTTTGGCAAACCGGGCCAAACGCTCTTACCAATTGAGCTACCGTGCTGTTAGTCCGACCCTGCAATATTTTCTTCTATTTTGTTGTTTTTTTTACAGTGTGTTGTCACGATACAAACTTAATAACATAAATTTCACTTGTAAAAAGCAACTGTGTCAGACAAGGAATCAAACCCTGTGTCCTACGCTCTGGACGTATGCCTGTACCACTCGGCCACCGACACAATGGAAAGCCTGTTGAATTTTGCAAGTGTTTTCTATAACGCGTAGGCTGCGTGATGATGTCATCAATATTGCTGGTATAGGCTTGCACCCGGATAGCGTGAGACACAGCTTCGTTTTTTGTCTTACACAGTAGTTTAAAACTAACATCGCTTCTATAGTTTAAAACTAACGTCGATGTTGGTTTCGAATGTTTTTAACACTCACAGTGTCATGTCACAAACCAAAAATTTGAGCAAGGGTGATAGGTACTTGAACCAGCAACTTCTTGGCTAACTAGGCCAAATGCTCTACCAATTGAGTTACCGTGCTGTCGGTCCGACTTTGCGAATTTTTTGATCTCTTGTGGATACGTCATTACGCGTGATATGCAACAGTGGGCCAAGTAGTTCATTACAGAATAAATTCATCTTGGAAATTAAAAACGCAAAGTGTACGCGAAGCGGGTGCGAGTCCAGCCCGTGCGCAATTTTTGGTTTATCATTTCATCTTATAAGAAAAAATAAACACTATGAGTCTTAAAACATTCTAAACCATCACTATATTTAGTCTAGTCTAGTCCACACTAAGCCATCGTTCCGTATGTCCAGCGGGCGCTCTAATCGAGTTATTGTGCGCGACACAATGCAGCAATCAGCTGGTGCAGGTGCCAGCGAGGCGCTTTTTGGTCACCAGCGATTTTGATATTGGCCAATAATATTAGGTCTTGGTCAGCTACCGTTTTTGATAATGATCGGAATAATTCAGGTTGTTTCGGCAATGCACTTTCTTGTTGTACTTAAAATGGTACAAAAGGCTTTTCTTGGTGTTCACTGAGTTGTTATTACATACTACGTAAAGAGAAGCTATGCCGAGCAAAAAATGTGTCGCAAATACGACGATAAGATTGTGATGTATTCATTGAAATTTGAATTACCTACTAACAACAATTTGTATGAGTTGAAGTGAAGCCACTTCAAGGCGCACGAAATTAAATCTCGTGCGCCTTGAATTGGCGCCACAATTTGTTAATGGTGTCAGTTCTATACGCCAGTAATAGAAGCTCAATGTTGACATTGGCCAAATATAAAATGCTGCTGAGATATCACGGAATGCGGCTATCAGCATGTGCCAGCTAAGCGCTTTTTGGAATTTTGGTCATCCAGCTTGATATTAGCTAATAATATTAGGTCTTAGGCAGCTCTAGTTTTTGATATTGACCGATAAATTTAACGGTACTTGTGTGCCATCATACTATAGAGCCTTAACACACAGCGACTTTTACCAGCCAGTCGCAAAATGTCAACCTTTACACACTGCGCTACTTTTAGCATCGATGCAGTCGCGATGTTAACGTGCGATAGCATCGATACAGTCGCGATGTAGAAGACTGTACTGAATTTTGGCGACCGCATCGATACTGACGTGCGTGAGCATTGATGCAGTCGCGCTTCTGCATCGATGCTAACGCGAAACTGCAGCGATGCTAAATTAAATAGTGTTCATTGTGAGTCGGGATGCTGAAACACGTTTTCAAAACGCGCGACTACATCGATGTTTAAAGTCGCAATGTGTAATGGGGTCATAATAGTACTACTAGCAACTAGCCGTATTTAAATACTAGCCAGCGATATTCTATGTTTTTAATGGCAGCTTATTAACTTTAGTTTAAATTCTATTGTAGATCGTGTGGCTATCGCAATACGCGGGTGCCATAAAACTTCCATCATTTTTTACATTATCAAAAGAACTTTATCCATTCCACGTATAATATTCCTCAAAACTTAGGGATGCCTTTTTTGATTTTCAGTGTTCTGTATCTCTAGTTCATGTTGTAATTTAAGTTCTATAATGAAACATAACCATGACACCTCTTCATGAGTTCATTCGCCGTGATATCGATGCAATATTTTCTTCTGCGCGATCCGCACTTATCGCGCATACCGTCGATCGGTTACCGCAGCGATAAACAAACGAACCGGTTCAAGACAATAGTCGGTCGCTGACGTTTTTATCATTTAGCAGAACAAAGCTGAGGCTTCCTGTTGCCTGCATCACCATTCTGGAGTTGCGACTTGCGGACACACAGACATTAAGAACGGCCAACAGCTATGCCGACTCATAAACAATGTCACAGCACGAACGAAAGCAGCAGTAAAGGACACCAAATAAATAAGATTTGATGTCGCATACTCTTGTAACTATGTAGTTCGTAATTGGTTGCTCGTAGTTCGTATTTTGTAAAACGTTACAAAATATTACATTAACAGACTAAGGGATACGAATTATTTTTTTAAGAATTAGCAAAAATTACTAAGCGTAAGCCGAAAAATGAAAAATAATTCGATTTCTACTTGATAATGCAAAATCGAAGAGCACTTTCTCTTATCCCGTATTTGTAGCATCAACTTGCAATTAAAATACACTACCTACCTTTTAATATTATTTGTCTCCTAGCGGACCAGTTGCATAACTGCTCTTCTGATGAAGGGATAGGTATATAGGGTCTAATAAAATTAACTACATTCTAGGGTCCAATTCTGACTTTCAAATACAACAACTTTTTGTATGGGACAAATATCGAAATGCAAATAAAAATATTTTACTTTCCCATTCTAGAGTGCCCATCAGCTAATTCAAGTTTGTATGGAGAAGTCAGAAAAAATCTTGGTATTTCGATGTTGGTCCCATACAAAAAGTTGTTGTATATTAGCAGCAGAATCACCACGGAGAAGGAATACAGTTGATTTTGTTAAACCCTGTATAGTATATAGCTCAGAACACCTTGTCACAGCAATCAACTCACAATAGTAAGTAGTAGAGGTAGACTCATCACTGTTTATTTTCAAAGCTGACCTACTAAGTGAAAACCATTTTTTTTTAAATCATTGAAGTACTGCAGACGTGCTCACCATTCTATCTTTCCCGTATATCTCAGGACGCGTTCTGTCTCCGAGCATTAACTTACAATAGAGGTGGACGATCTATTCATCGCGCAATCGTTGCGCGTGAGTCCCATGCGGATCGACTGCTTGTTCTATTTCTCAATAGCCGCCGATCATCTCGCGAATTGCTTTATAGGGGGTAAGGCTAGGGTTGAGGCTGAGAAATGAACAAGGTATCGATATAAACTATAGGCAAAAATGGGGGCAATAGTGAAATCCGGAAAAAAATCAGCTGTTCTATCGAAATGTATGGAACACCTGATTTATTTCCTCGATTTCACTTTTGCCCCGATAGTAAAAGTTATTCATATTCAACAGTGGACAGTGGAGTCTTTACACAAAATTTGGTGATTGATTAAAATTTCAGCCTGTATAATAATCGCACATGATAGATAGGTAGTATAAACTGACTTAAACACATGCAAAAGAGGAAAATATTTACAATGTAAGATGCGGAATTGCTAAATAAGATTTTTGTTGTAGAGATCTATCTATCTAACTTTGATCCTAGCAAATTACTGAAAGAGATAACTCGGTGTGTTGATGAATATTCCTATTTACAAAGTTACTAATTATACAAAAAATAATCCAGTAAGTAAATTAAGCAGGGCAATTCCATGTAAAAATCAATCTAATGTCAAACATGATCTATCTGACAGGTCTAGTGCTGTCCATGAGTGCTAGTATTGTCTACCATAGTAATACTATCGATTGACCGTCTTTCACTACGAATGATGTTGTTTACTATTAATGTGTCATTTAATTTAAATTCTATAGCCTAGCAAACTGTATAATAAGAAACATAAGAGCTATCACTCACACATAATAAATAGGATCTTCATCATTATCAGCCATTGAATGACCACTGCTGAACATAGGCCTCCCTCCTGGTTACCAAAGCGACTGATTGCACGTGGTCTACATTCGCTGTGATCCTGCGATCAATAACATTGAAATAAGTTTCTAATTGAAAAGCCGATGCTTAAATTTCAAACAATCCAGGGGGCGTATTGCGATCCAACTTAATCCGTTCAAATTCCAGGCAGTTTCATTCCAACTCAGTGTAAACGAATATTATCAATATAATTTTATTACAGTGATGTGAATATTAATGATGACGACCTCCGTGGTCGAGTGGCTAGCACGCTGGTTTCAAGCGTCGCCATCTCGTGAGGTTCCGGGTTCGATTCCCGGTCGGGTCAATGTAGAAAACGATCTTTTCGATATTGTCTCGGGTCTGGGTGTTGTGGTACCACCGTTATGTCTGATTTCCATAATACAAGTGCATTGGCTACTTACTTTGGAATCAGAGCAATGTTTGTGATTGGTGTCCAATATTTATTTATTTATTTTATTTATTAATATTTATGTTATTGTATTATAATCCTTTTATCAATATAATACGAAATCGTAATACAAATTGCTAATTTGTCAGTTAAGCAGAGCAGCTTAACTCTTACAGCTGCATCGCAATACATCATCATTGTAATCATTATCAGCCAAAGGACGTCCACTGCTAAACATAGCCCTCCCACACGGCTTTCCACAGCGACCGATCACTAGCGGTCTGCATCCAGTTTGAGCGATCTTTACAAGGTCGTCCGTCCTTCTTATCGGTGGACGTCCTATGCTACATCCTAGCAATAAACACCCATTATAATAATTACCTACGACATAAAGTTTGACATAACATTATTTAAAGCTCTGATGTTATCGAACACATTGTTTGCTCTAAATCATACTCGTATAATATATCCTCTTATATAAATTAATGACAACCAATCGAATATAAAATGACCGAGTTATTTTTCTAGATTAAAAGACAAATTACCAATATTCGTATTGCATTACCCAATAAGGCTTTGGGAACCAAACAAACTATTTAGATTTCTCACTTCAACCAAACTACCATTTATTTAAACACGATTAATTAGAAGGAAACCCGCCATTAATAGGATATTACGGCTTTGTTTTGACAGTAATATTATAAGTTATTACATAAATTAATACTAATCTTTATAGCCGCTATAGCATTATAGCTACCCAATAAATAACTCATCTCCGGTGCAGTCGAGTTTGGGGATATGTGTAACTCGATTCAAAATTCAAAAGTTACTTTTAGTGTACATAAGCTAATGCTAGCGTCTATACACTTACCAACATTGACCCAAAACCTAGTATTGAGAAGAATCTGCGCAACAAACTTAGTCACTATTGTAAATGCCTCCTTTTAAATTATTTCAATTTCGATGTTCGTATGTACATGCTAGAGATCATACATTGTTTTATTATTATTAAACATTGTTTAACATCGATTTGATTTTATCTGAAGGTAATTCAATTATAGTTGGAGGTAATATATGAAAGAAAGTTATACATCTTCCAGTACCTAAAAATAGATAGAAAACTAGATAGGCGTAAACCTTTCATGTATTATATTGCTGTTTGTTATCCAACAAGTAAAAAAAAATTTAAATAAAATAAATGAGTGATTAATTTTATTATCAACAGACGCAAAAATACTAACATTTTGGTGGCTGATGCTTTCGGAGAATAGTGTAGGTACTAAATTTTATGTGAAACCTACGCGCAAGCGGTCATTTATTGAAAGAATTCGTCTTAAATTTTTTTTTTTCATGTTTATTCAGGTGCATCATAGGAACTACAATACAAACTAAATGTATATTAATATTATAAAGATGAAAAATTTGTTTGTTTGTTTACACGCGCTAATTTCATGAACTTCTGGGCTGATTTGAAAAATCAATTTTGTGTTTAATAGCATATTTATTGAGGGAGAAGAGGGAGCAAACTCAAAACCCGGATACCCCTAGTGTTATGTAAGGATTTATTTTCTTTGTTGAAGGACACAGAAGAATGTCGCGTAAACTTTTACACCCTGTATTGTCAATAACACGTTGCTAAAAGCGGCTCTGACATATCACCTTTTGTTTTTTTATCTCGGACACTGCACGTAGCTCGTTTATTTTAATGAAAAATTCCCTCAATTAAATTCATTACATCAATATCAAATAACAAAAAGATAGAACAATGAGTGTCTTCAGACGAACATAGCGCTTACCTAGCACTTGGCAGCCATGACTCGGGCTGACTGTCAGCATAAAAAAACAAATTGCAATGGCTTATTTAAGCCTAACTATATAGGAGTCAGACATGTTTCTTTGAATGGAGTTTGACAGCAATTAAAAAACATATTCTAGGTAACATAAGATAATGGGACCGAGTTTGACTAAAAAGCTAGACTATACCTTAAGCTAGATACCTCAGATAATATAATACTAGATACTAAATTGTATTTCAAATTGACTTCTATTTTAACTGATAAGCTAAGAAGAAAAAAATATCTGTGAGTATAGTTTCATACATCAAGAAGTTAGCACTTAGTAACTGTTAAGTTTTGGTTTCCAAATGACTGCCTGTCATAGCGTCCAGCGTCCCAAATTTTGCTATCAAGCGCTATCCTCGGCTACACACACAATACAACCGAAGACAAATGCTGGCACGCACTCTCGCTATAACGAGCGCGCGCGCATTACTCAAAAGAATACAACAACGCGTTATGGATAACCGATAGTTTGTTGCTTAGTTAGTTGTGACGGCTGGAGTATAGGGTAGTGGCACACTAGGGGATGACTAGTAACGTAGTTTGTCATGTTTGATGTTGTTTCAACGTATTTTTTTAAACCGTCTTCAAAAAAGGATGAGGTTATCAATTCGACTGTATGTTTTTTTATATCTATGTTACCTTATATCTCAGTCATTGGTCGACCACTACCTACAGGTTATACCTTTTTGTTGGTCCCACAGCCCACTGTTGCTAAATGAAGTTCTGATGATGGGATCTTGATGTCAACGAGGGAAAACCTCGAATTAAAAGGCACGTTTAGAGTATTCGTACCAGAATCTTAATGAAGGATTGATGTTGTGTCAGATAGTTGACATTGTGTGGAGATGAGCTAATGTTGGAACTCCTAAACGCTTAGAAGATCAGTGATTTTAATGACAGAACTTATGTTAGGTAATTTGCATTAGGTAATTGAATAGAGTCAAATGGTTCAATCCCTCCTGTAATCATTAAAATAAGCAAATAAAATTAATTTATAAAAAAGAAGTAAAATCGACTTCAAAATCAAAATGCACTAATAATACGTTTTAAATGAACTCTTCTCTCTTAAAAAGAAAATACTCAATTTTCGGCGAACAATTCATTTTTAGAATCGGTGCCGATGGCACTTAGATAGACCATTTCAAGCATCATCTATCAAGGCACCGATTGTTCGCCTAAAATAGAGTCCTTTCCTTTAAAGAGTGAAGAGTTGAGTTTTTCTTATGAATTAATTAAAGTCAAATT
The DNA here is from genome assembly GCA_963924145.1 of Pyrausta purpuralis. NCBI lineage: Eukaryota > Metazoa > Arthropoda > Insecta > Lepidoptera > Crambidae > Pyrausta > Pyrausta purpuralis. The sequence continues at coordinate 14,822,448 of OZ001652.1, forward strand.
GATATCTAGCAGTTGAAATTACGGACATCACAATTTATGTTTTAAGCTAATCATGAAAATGTTTATCAGTCAATTTATTTTTTGATTCAGAATGCGACATTCTAACTTCCGCTCCTTGCCTATTTCCTTCCTTACTATAAAATAAAATTCATGGGTTTTCTAATAACAAGAATCCGCCGTTGAACTAGCAAAGCTTTCTGTAATTCTCGAAAGATAACTTCGCGTATCAACATAGATCGATCTGTCGCTTTTCTTTATATAATCTGCCAGCAACCCTTACCACAAATTGAAATTTAGAAGATCTTTCTCACTTCTTATACGTTTGACAGAAATCGTCGCTCCCTGTGTGCTCCAGGCGTCTGCGCGCGCGCAGTACAAATGCGCAGCAGCGGGGCGCCGCGGCCGACGCGCGCATTGTTACCGCTCGTTGCTGCGACAAATCGCCGATTCGCTGCGACTAATTGCTGGTGACCTCTGGTGGGAAAATGCGTTATTACTTGTTTAAAAATGGAAGTGTAATCCCACCTCGTAGAAGTCATGTACGAACACCAGTACAAGGTAAACACTGCGTTATCTTATGCAATTTTAATAAGGCCTTGCAACAAAAGTGGGTAACCTAATGTTCTGGCGACTGTACTTTTACTTATTATATTTTTTTTTCAAGCATTGTCATGTTTTACACAGTAATATAAAATATGTTGCGCAAAATGCAAACATCGACAAAACATTTTCATAACCTTTGAAATCTCAGTCATTAAATATTTTGGCAAATGTTTAATCGATTTTTATGAATGTGTGACAAAAATTTATAAACGTTTATATAATGCACAAAAAGCCCTACAAAATGCCACATCGCAGCTTTCTGTGGCATTCTTAATTTTGAATACAACAATCCATACCTGTAGTTATAAAAAAGTTATTGCTGTGTTTCTATGTTACTTTAAATGTTGCCGACACAATTAAAATAATTGTTACAAACTTCCCAATCGACAGTGCTCAATCTCAAAATTGCTATCAACAATAAATCAACGTACGAACCATAATGATAACCAAGCAATCATGGCTAATCACTTCACACACTAGCTATTAACCGACGCAATCAAAATTAGGCATTTACCAATCTAGGCTCTGCATATTGAAAGTCTAGCGTATAACATAATCATTTAGAGCCGAGACGAAACGCGTGGACGTGGCCGATTGATCGTTTGCTATGATTTATTGCCTGCGTAAATCATTGATGCAATAATGATATTAGGATACCTAGACGCTTGTAAACAGCTTGTGTCAGATGGGCCAATGCTAACAGTCATAACAGTTATAATCTTGGGAATAAGGTTAATTCCTAGGGACAAGTAATTTTCAGAACCTGGTTGTGACAAAATTGACCATAAAAATATTCTACAACTCTTGTCCGCCTATTTACGAGTCACAAAAATACTATTTGAAAATACTTAGGTAGGTAATTTAATCAAATCAAATAAACAATAACTCTGGCTGAAAATAAAACCCTTTCAAAATATAAAACACTAATTATGTCATCCCAATGCGCGCGAAACACGTTCCGCGCGTATTCGGCGAAATCAAAATTTGAATTCCAAAAAAAGAACGCCATCTTTTTAAATTCGCATTCCAGAAAACAATGTCGGGCTGACGCGAGCGCCTCAAGGCAGTGCATGCATTAACGAAGTACACCTCTTTTGATATTAAGCGTATTATTTTTAAAGTCATTTTTTTCTTTTTCTCCTTTGTACCACGCACTGGTAGCGCTCGACGTCGCCCGGAGCAAATCGCGTTTTATTACCCACCGCTTCGTAATTTATTATTGCGTTTTTTGTATTATCAATAGCGTACACTCTTCATCCTTTTGCAATATTAAAATGGCTATTGTTTATGAAAAATCGCTGGTAGATTCTTATCTGGGTAGTTGGCTTCAATCAGTAATCGCTCGTATGAATATCGTTGGCTTCTGTTTTTTTTCACGATACTCCCTTCTTTATATGCTAATTTATAATATTTCACATGCCAGAAGTGCTCCCAAATCATGTAGGTAAAATCTTCGAACAAGAAGTTGTTAAAAAAAACTCTAAAGCACTACTCTCAAATGCTAATGATCAACATTATAACATCAAACGATCTTGCTTTAGTCGTAAATAAAGACAAAGAAAAACAAAATGCCGCAACACCGGATCCCCAACAAACCAAAGACAATAATATAAAAAGCTGGTTTTATCCTTTTCATTTTGGCACCCGAGTGTATAATCTATTTAATTTACAGCCTCTTACGGTACCACTAAAATGAGATAAGTGCTTATCAATTTGCGGAGGACCTCTTAGCCGAACAAAGTGGCCGAAGGATTTAACAATGTCCGTCCCCACAATTTTCTCAATTTGCCAATGAAAAAATAAAACGACGAATCTGGTAACGAATTGTTTCCTCAACGTCATTTTGGAATCACAAAGAGCGACAAAGGAGGCCCGAAGTCCTGACTACTGGTCTTCAGTATAGTGACAAACCACTCGCATGACTGAACTGGCCTAATTTGGCGGTCGTTGCGAAAAAGGAAAAAATTAATAAGCATGTGCCCGCGAAAATTCACCATTGTCCATTCCAAATTCAAAATGAGGAAGACGCGAATAATGGTGCAGGTTCTCGAAACAGGAACGTCGAGTTTTAAAAAAGGAATCGGTTAAACGGAGGCCGTTTGCAGGTAATCACAGGCGACGGCACCCGGCTAAAATTTATGTTCACACTGGCCACAATCTTAAAACGAGTAAACTATTAAAAAAACTCAAGCTCAGCCAACATCTTGCCCGAGTTTGAAGATCTAAAGTATTTGCACCTCGCACCGTCTTTTGTTTAACTTTAAAAAGTAAGTAAAGTTGGCCTGTGACATCCCACTGCTGGGCAAAGGCTTTACCTCAATTATGAGGTAGTTTGAGCTATACTTAACTTAATTGACGACCCGTCTGGTGTAGTGGTCGAGAAATCGCCTACTACGCAGCGGGTGCGGGTTCGATCCCCGCACAATACAAACATTTGTGTGCATGAACATGTCTGTTTGTATTGGTCTGGGTGTTTTCTATGTTTATCATGTATGTATTTACAAAAAAAAAATGTATTTAAGTATTATATCCGTTGTCTGGCACCCATAACACAAGCTTTGAGTAGCTTACTTTGGGGCTAGATGGCGATGTGTGGGAATGTCCAAAGGATATTTATTATTATTATTATTATTAATACTTTGATTTTGTCTTGTGGCATCGGAGTACTAAGGCTGATAGCGCTTTCAATAGTTCACAGTCCTTCACCTCATAATGATAATTAATTTTAATTATCATTAATAATTTTATAAACTAGGCAGGACCTCAGTAACGTGATTACCAGTGGCGTCTATATGTAACCCTACACGATAAAAGGGTCTCACAGGGTCCTCTTCTAAGCCCTATGTTATAAAACCTTTGTCTTATTTACAACTACGTTCCATTACCAAGTAAATATTGTGCGTAAATCTGTTCACTATGAACGAGTCCTTATATCGCGTGCACCTCGATACAGGTGCGACTGCGCGCCCGGAGCGACGCCCGCGCAGCTTCATTCATTGTTACCCGACCGGTGCGGCTACAATGTTGAGATAGACACGCGAAATTAGTGACTAATACTGTTTTAATTGTAGGCAGTTATTAGTTGCTTAGTTATGTTGATGATTGCTCTGTAGCTTCTTTAGATGTAAAAATTATGGGTGCATAATTGCCGCAATTGTCATGGTTGTCGGCCAAATCAAATAACTTATTTTAGTTACAAAATGAAACCTTAAATTCTAACGAAAGTTGTAACAAGACAAGAAAAAATATTTTAAAAATCTTCGATTTAATCAATAGATAAGATTATTTAATCTTTACTCATAACACTTTGTAAATAAAAATATAAGCCTTACTAATAATAAGAACATAAGATGAACAGAGAGAAAAAACATAATTTATTAGAATTCTCAGTTCTTACCTCAAAATAACGGTACTCAAGCACTTATTACAAAGGATATGGACGCAATCACAATTTGAATTGAAATAAGTTGGTATCATAATAGCAGCTAAATCACATGTAAATTGCTTAATTACATCAGACACTTGCAACCTACAAGCTGCGAACGAGAAATTCAAATGATCAACTATAAATCAAAGTCACCAATTTTCAGGTTAAATCTAGTTTAAAAGCCACTTAAGTTAATAACTTCCATATTAAGCCTATTAATGGTTATTCTCAAAAATATTAACGGAATGAGCATTCAAATAATATCAATGGTTTTGCTAAATAACGAACCTTTAATATTTACGGAAATTGCAGCACTAGATAGGTACTTATATACATATACAGATACTTTCATATTTTTAAATCATGATTAGCAGAGGTGGAATTGTGTAAAGCAATCGTATTTATTTGATAGTTAAAAACGTACGGAACGATCTGTCTAACGACAAAGAACAAAGCGTTTGACAGATCATAGCGTACGTTATGAACTGTCAAATGATTACGATTGCTTTAAACAATTCCACCTCTGATTATGTAATGACACCTAAACTACACGCTGTTGTTTTTGATCAAAGGACTATCCTATCCCATCTTTCATCTTCATCATAATTATCACCCAAAGGACGTCCACTGCTGAACATACCACCCCACGGTTTACTACAGCGATCGATTGTAAGCATAATTTAACGTGATTATCACTAACTGTCCGGTTTCGGTACACTCGCAATTTTAGCAAGAATAAAAGCCACCTTACTTTTGCAATGACTAGTCCTTTCCAGACTTCAACTGTTGTAGTCCGTGGTGGTGTTTGATGTTCCCTTACATATATATATTGTGGACCAAGTTTATCTGGAATCATAAGACTAATAATTAAAATCAACCTTCGCTAATCTTCCAAAGCATTAAATCGTTTGTAACTAAGCAAACGACTCGAAGCATAAACCTATTAACGATTTAGCACGGCAGCCAATCTGCTCCACCAATGTCACGCTCGTAAAGGAAACTATTTGTTAGGTAAATAAAATAATTATACGGACTCGGACGCAGCAAACACGCGCGATCACTCATGCGCAGCCTCTGATATATCAATGCGGTTGTACATTCCAAAACAGTGCTTAGTTTCACTTAATAGCGCTGCCGAGTGCTGACTGACCGTCAGGCATTACCCGGGTACCGTGAGAATGAACTTGTCAAACATGTCATGTTCCTCCTGTTTTCCCTCTTACCCGCGTTCGTTTCAATTTCGTGTCAATACAGTTCAATTTTACATACTTTTGTCACCGCGCAGTGACAGTAACAGAGTCATTCCTACGATAACCAGGTTATAGAAAAGCAGAAGTTACCATGGGTGCCTTAACCTTTACCGTTCATTTAAGCTATAGGTACTTTACTTACATATACCCATTTGTGTATCTAGTTAGTTGTAGTGATCGGTTAATTTGGTGGGAAGTAAAATTTTCAATTTTTTTAAATGGCGAGCGCACACAAGCTTCTCCTTCTTCTTCTTTGATTGTGACGATGACATAAGTTTACTAGAGGGTGTGCTTACTGTTCCGTCAATGTACATAAGCTTACTAACAGTGCTATTTTCATTTAGTTACAAAAATCTGTCACACTGACAGTTGTCACTCAGTACTTAACTTCCTGGGCTGCTTTAGTATTGCTTTCAAGCGTCTTCTTCGGCTACACGCACATAATGCTGTGCAGTTTATTTATAGCATCCTTGATGGATGCAGTAATAAGGATCTACAGAGATGATCCATATTTTTCTTTGGTAATGAACTTAGTTTTGTTTATTGCAAATGTTCTAAGAAATTGCAGTAGACAAATTCTACAGCTTGTAAACTTCAAGTATCAATTTTATCTTTTACGCGTCAATTCCAGATTTCCTATTAAATATTTCAACGCAAAAAAACACATAAATAAATATCCTTAATATCCTTTGGACATTACCACACATCGCCATCTAGTCCCAAAGTAAGCTACTCAAAGCTTGTGTTATGGGTGCCAGACAACGGATATAATACTTAAATACTTATTGTTTGTAAATAAATACATGATATACATAGAAAACACCCAGACCAATACAAATAGACATGTTCATGCACACAAATGCTTGTATTGTGCGGGGATCGAACCCGCAACCCGCTGCGTAGTAGGCGATTTCTCGACCACTACACCAGACGGGTCGTCTAGTGTAGTGGTCACACATATTTTCACTAGAAGTGAGACCCCAAACAGTAAACAAAAAATGTTTAGCTTATAATATTAGTATAGAGTATAGATTACAGAAACCATTATCACTAGATCTGGCTCTATGGTAAAAAATATACCTTAATCAAACCGGCTTTACAGCTGACGAAAGTTGAGTAATATCTAGTCTATTATCTGTCTTACGAACACTTTAACATTCACTTCCTCCTTTAATTATTGTAATTCAAATTGCAATAACAATATCCGTATGTTAATTTATGGTAATAAATCTGAAAGGATGAGCGGATTGCAATCGACTTTCTCTCACGTGCTCATCCGACATAAATGTTTGAGAATAGAAGTTGAATGTACCTACATTTGAACAGTTCATTAAATGTAAGTATTACACGTATACACATACCATTATACAAGAAAATGGTGCATTAAAAAGTTTGTTTAGTAAAAGTTAAGTACCTGATTACTGAACAAACTTAATTTGCACACCATGTTATAGGTTCTTTCAAAATAGCTATGTTCCTTGATCTCCACAAGGATTGTTGCTACTATTGGCTTAAAGCGCTTTGACATTTAGGTGACTTAAGCAACGCGACGGTCGCGCGACAGTCCTGCTGCTGATAATTTCATACATAAACGGCATAAGAGGCACGCTAGTTACGCGGCAACAGTGCCGCTGTTTTTTTATGTATGGGCATCCGCTGCTGCCGCAAACTTAGTTAGTAGCTGCTGCTGCTAATGATTAAGTGCTGCCGAGGTTCAATAATTGTTTCAACAGCAGAAGATTTAGATTTTACATATGTGCTGCATTACTTTATTTCTACACATACCTAGATATTAGGTACTAGTGGTCCCCCACGACTGCGCCCGCATGTTTTACGTTTGCATTCTCCCCTCCCGTTGCAGCGTGATGTTTTATGATCTACAATCTTCCTTGATAAAGAATCAAGCGTTCAAACAAACTCTTAAGGTTTATAATATTAGGAGGTAGAATTAAATATTTTTTAATACTGTTTGAAGTGGTAATTTACAACCCAGCTCAGTTTTTTTAAATTGAGTTGGGCTGTAAATTTTCACTCCCTAAACATTTGAATTCCTTGCAATCTGGCATCTCGCACTGTAAACTCCAACATTTAGAAAGCTTGAATAATTAATTACAATATAGCGTGAAATGATGCGCGCGCGCACGTAGCGAGGATCTGATAAGTTCGGAAATTGAATTGTCAATAATTGCGGGGGGAGGGGCTGGGTGACGTGGTGGGAAATAACTATTGCTAGTATGGTTGGGTGGAAACCTAACTGTACTTCCATGCTGGTAGGTACTTGAAATTCTAAAGAATCATTTGAAGTATAAGTGTAAATTGGATGTCACCAAAGATCTACAATAAAATCCCACTAAACATCAGGTCTATCAATGTTGTCAATGGATTAAAGACTGCGTTCAGTGACTTCCTTGCTGAAAAAAAATATGATTTAAGAATATTTTACGAAGATAAAATTAAAAATTCATATACCTGTTAAGAAATTATAACACTGAGACTTCTTCAAGACTTTTATTCTTCGAACAGGGTACAACTTCAGATACAACCTCTTCAACTTGATGCCACAAACCAACTGAACTGCCGAACTCCGCGCTCTCCCCGAATACAAAACTCCCCTCCAAAAATATGTCGGTGTTGCCAGTAAATAAATTTAAGTTTAACAGTTATAAGTACCAGTTCAAATAAATGATAGCAGCTATTTATTTAAAATTTACGACATTCGGCCGTCCTACATCGAGCAGCCTCCTGGCGCTCGAATAGCTAGGCGGTTCAGTTGGGTTGAAACGAGTACATAAATAACCAAACATTACCTTATGATTTTGAATATTAAAAATAGCAACCAAGTTTAATTGAAAGTTTTCAAACTGAATTCAATTAATTAATACATGTGCATAAATAATTGTTAATGCCAAGAAAATAATAATTAAATAAATAAGACATGAAATTTTCGTTTTCATTTTACACTTATAATAATGAAAATTTAGTTGCAATGTGCTTAGAAAGTATATATAAAACTTGTTTTAGATAATTAATAATTTCCTTAAATATAATAATATAACATGAGTTCCTCGAGTCATTACGACATTCGCGCAGTAATAGAAAAAAATCTACATTATATTACAACATTTTGTATATACCAGGTCGTCTAGTACTATAGTTAAATCTAAATACAAATATATCTGCTTAATGACTAAACCTTAGTCAATGAAAGACGTGGTCTTAAATAAATAAAAAGTACAATGACCTACTTAGCCATACAAAACAGCATACAAATAATTTCAATATTACAATTAGGTAAGATTTACCATCGATTAAGTAATAATTGAAACTGTAATTCAATATTAATTTAGTTTTATTTGGGTCTTGTCATAAAACAAAAACAAATGATTGAGACATTATTGTATAACACAACATTAAACATGGCAGAGAAAATGTATGTGCCAGCAGGGCATTGCTAAATATTGTTCCTATAGCGTCGCCAACGCCATCACTAGATGGTGATAATTTATAAAAGATACGATACAGAGATAAAATGCTATAAATATCTAAAATTATAAAGAAATAAAAATGTTCAAACATTTGATTACACAGCAACTATGTCGACAAATAGTTATTATAAGCCGTAGAACTAATATTTAAAAAATATGATGGAATCGTACAGATTTTGTATACTACTTTGCCTTAAGCTTATAACCTACTAAGTACTATGCATTTTACGTATATTTTAAAACCAATTGTGTTTTTATTAAAGGCTGTCAATTTATCTAATCATTCATAAAAAGCAGCGATTTCAACTATAATAAGTTTGCTTTTGCGTACTCTGAACTCCAATACGGTATTATGTTATAAGGGTAAGAGCACTGACATGGCAGACCCGATTCTAATGCAAAAAAAACCTTGTAATAATAATTACTCTGAACAATACATAACCCTACTTGTGAACCTTACTTTAAAAGAAATCCTACCGACGGTACCATCCTTGTTATGATATCCGCATTTTCACTTTCAGAGTATGAGACATTTCTTTAAAGTTACAAAAAAATATTACATAACACAATAGACAAAAACAGACTACCTTCTACAGTACAGGATTAAAATGCTAAATACCAGTCATTTCTACATGACTGGTTAAAATATTTAATAATATCCCCTCAATATTCATAACTAAACAAAATTTTAATTAAATTACCTTCAAAACCCCCTTAAGATGTTCTAAAAAAAAAGTACCTTATCTTTATAAGCGGCATACGGCATACATAATACTGTTTATTTTTACTCATTAACTAGCGGTTACTAAGTTTAAAGTGCAATTTGTTAATTAAGTTATGTATATAACGCTAAGCGGACATTATAAAGTATAAAAATTAAATAAAGTACCCTTTAGAATGATTTCAGAGTTTAGGTAGGAATCTATAAATAGTGATCTCACATTTCCTATACTTCAAACATATGTGTTTTTTTTTTTAATTTAACCTAAATAATTCTTATACAAAGTGCAGTGTATTGCATTTATATCATCAAGGTGTAATATACCAATCATTTACCAAACTGCTTGAAAAAAACACATTCGCTTTATCTGTTTAAAATAATTAAAATACGTCATACGACATTTCCTAAAAGATCCCGATATTTAATAGTGTTTAAATTATTTCAAATCCAATAAATCATCAAATTAGAACACTGATAAAGATAAAGTTTATAATACTGATTATGTATAAAATTATAAATAATAAATAGCAGTTGCAGTTACTCAGTTACGTAATACGTTTCGCAAATGCGACCGGAGAACCGGCTAGGACGGAACTTTTATCAAACCCACCCGCAACATTATTGATACTTAACGAATGACTCGTACCTTGTTAAAGTTAAGTCAAAAGTAATATTGTCATCGTTAGATAATAAAAATAATAATAATTTGTGTACATGTGAATGCACCTGTTCGCAATTTCTGACACCTTTTGTGTTTTAAACATCTCTGGTTAAGTGAATTGTATTCTTAGGGAGCAATAAATGATTAAGTTTTATCAAGCAAAAAGCTGTGGTGTACTTTTTATATTACCCTCTCACCCTATTTTGAAACAAAAATCCAGCGAAAACAACCAAATGCTAATTAAGATGAATACACACAAAATAAGCATTCTTTCCTCAAATTAAATAACCTTATTCTAAATAAAGTAATAGTTTTTTTAGTATGATGGGGAAATTATATTAAATAGTCCACTTAGACCTAAGTAAGGCGGTATTTGTTTTCATAGTATGAAAACAAAGAAAGTTTAGTAACAGTAACACTATGACATGCTTATAGAACTTATTGATAGAAAAATATACAATAATATAAGGTATACGAATTGAAAATGAAAGCTTGCGTTCATGTTTAATTTTTGTTGTTCTGAAGGTTTTAAATAATATTTCGTCCAAAATTTTAAAAGCTTAGGCTGTTTTGACTATTCACAAGAATGTCTTTTGGGGCAATGTTTTTTTTTTAAATCACTATAATGTTATATAGACTTACCAATACTACATTTAAAACAATTATTACAAAAAGGAAACCCTCATTAGGGTAGGTCATTACAAATGTGTATTATAACGCAGAAAATTATTTTAAAGTTAATACAATGTACAGACTTAAATTGAATAATACAACATAGTAAACTTTTGGAAAAGAGGCATTGACAATAGCGACAGTTTCTTGGGCTGCTCAGCATTGGGTACCCCCCAAAATTGCCCTAAAGCTGTATTAGAGTATAATTTGAAGTTTTGAGTGGGTCTAGCCAGACTCACGTCTTCCTCCTGGGCTCTGCCTCTCAGTGACATCCTCCATCGTTCACCGTGGGGTCCCTTCTTCGAGCTCATGCGCGACATTGCGTGTGATGCAGACTCATCAGATTGCATGAAACAAAATCATTAGGATTCATCAGATGCCTTTATTGTATAATTATTATAAGATTGACTAAAATACGATTGGCCGAGAATCGTTTTCATGATTTAGTAGAATTAATAATAATAAAATATTAATAACTTTGTCATGGTGTTACTAACTTAGATTCCTAAATGGGATACGAAATAATGTATGACCTTTAATAAAGTTTTTACGCCTTTCATTGGTTTTTCTAAAACACGTACACCTGTGCTGTTAACTAGCATCTTATTTTACCATAATTTTGCTAGTAATTAATTTGGATTTAGTCAAGTAAGGATAAAATATTTATTCTTTAATAGAAAATTAATTTTAAACCAGAAAACTTCAATTATAAATTCGAAGCTATGGGTAAATATTTTTCTAAAGGGCCTTTAAGAAGTAAAAGCAATAATAATACAGCACTGGGGCATAAGATACACTAATATAAAATTTAGCATATTTTAATAAAATTGTTCATATAAAAAAATATCTTTCATTCATAGTATTTAAGTAGCACTCAAAACTTCATCACCATTATAACTTTGCCTAGCATCAGGATTGTTTTCTGGTTAACATCACTTTTTACTTTACCGATAACTTACGTCAACTAACGTAACTGTATCAAAAAGCTACCTTACAATATTTTAGTTTTACCAGTATAACTTAAACAAATTCAATCTTTACACGTATGCAACTACCCTCAAACAGACTTGAGAACTTTGCTCAGCAACCATATGTACCTTACCTACTCAATTTTAAAATAAGTTCTAACCACATTGTTTAATAATAGCTTTATTTAAGATATTATAAGTATTGATAAGCTTCGTTCAGTCATTCGTATGACCGTTAAATCATTTTAGTTATTAAAATCTCATGTAAGTGAACTGTGTTCTTTTGAGAAATAAAGATTCTTTAAACCTAAAAGCTATATCATTAAAAGAAATTAAAAAGCATTTCCCCTGTTAGAGTTATGGCACACTTAACTTTCCTCTGACAAAGGACCCTGTCAATTTGCATACTTAGCTACAAAATCAGTCCATATTAAAATAATAGACTTAAAAATTCCCCGACAAATAAAATAACCAGTTGGCATTTTTTTTTTGCTACAAAACCACTCCATGTAAAAGTTGTCAGTGTCTTTATCAGTCTGACAGTGACACTTACTCACTCTAAAGCAAATAATTCTTATTAGGGTCATAGCCCACTCAACTATTTCCCGGCATGGAAGAAAGGAAAGAAGAAAAGGAAGTAGCATACTTAGCTACGAAATAAATTCATATTAAAGATATGTCTCAATCAGTCTGATACTGACACACTTATCAGTATAAAGGCAAATTATTCTTGTCAGGCTCATAGCACACGTAACTAATCCCTAATAAAGAAAACCACCAGGTAGCATACTTAGCTACACAATCAATTAATATTAAAGTACAAACTGATACTTAATCACCCTAGTCTTAATTATTATTCTGACGGTCATAGCACAATTAACCATTTACCAACAAAGAAAACAACTAGGTAGAACACTAAGCTACGAAATCAATATATCTTAAAGTACAAACTGACACTCAAATCAGCCTAAGGCAAATTATTCTCAGCAGGATCATAGCACACTTAAAACATCCCAGACAACATACCTTATTAAAATACAAATGCACTCCGTATCGTGCCTGTGCCGTCGGAGAATAGTCGCGGCGATGCACAGAACACAACGTCGCACATGAAGATTAAAATAATTCGAATGCAAAGCGCTTCGTATCATGCCAATGCAGTCTGAGAATTGTCCAGACTATGCACAGAACACAACGTTACGCATAAGCATCGAAAATTCACACTTTAAAATTTATACGTCCTACGCTTATTTAAATACAAGTGCACTCCGTATCATGCATGTGCTGTCGGAAAGTAGCTCCGGCCATGCACAAAACACAACGGTGCACACGAGGATTCAAATTATTCGAATACAAATGTGTTTCGTATCATGCCCATGTGGCTATGCACAGAACACAACGACACGCATAAGCATTTGAATGTCACACTTGAATTAAGTTAAGCTGCCTTGCCTTAGTCACGCTTTACTTAATCACCAACCAACACTTTAATACCATTAGATTCAACGTATTCAAATACAAGCACGCTCCGTATCATGTTTGTGCTGTCAGAAAGTAGCTTCAGCCATGAGCAAAATACGTCTTACACAAGAATTCGAATAATTCGAATGCAAATGCGCTTCGCATTATGCTTAACGCAGTCGGAGAGTTGCCCCGACCATGCACAAAACATAACGTCACGTATAAGCATTCGAATTCCACACTTAAATTAAGCTTACACATCGTAATCTTAGCTACGCTTTGTCTTTTGACCAGGTTAAAACCTCATTTAACTATTTGTTTTAAAATATGCGACCGTATTTCTAGAAATAATTCTCGTAGGTTTTAGAAATAATTCTACCAATTTTTAAACATTGCTTTTAACTACACGTGCCCTCATATTGTGCCAGTTTCATCGGAGAGTAGCCCCAACCTCAAACAGAGCACACTACGGCACACGTGGATTCAAAAGCTTTGAATTTAAGTAGCACGACCGGAGGGTAGCCCCGACCACGTGCTACAAAAATCGTATTATTTAAAAATAAATTTCACTTGCTGATAGTTAACTGTATCACTTCATATTCTTACTAACTTGGTCATAATTCAAGCATACACTATTTCACGTACCTTGTTCTTTGTGGGCTGCAGGTTTGTTGCGCACTTCGGACTTGTTAAGAAATTATAACACTGAGACTTCTTCAAGACTTTTATTCTTCGAACAGGGTACAACTTCAGATACAACCTCTTCAACTTGATGCCACAAACCAACTGAACTGCCGAACTCCGCGCTCTCCCCGAATACAAAACTCCCCTCCAAAAATATATCGGTGTTGCCAGTAAATAAATTTAAGTTTAACAGTTATAAGTACCAGTTCAAATAAATGATAGCAGCTATTTATTTAAAATTTACGACATACCTTTAAGGTAAATCATGGCTGTACTAACTTTAATTAGTATTTTGAAATCCTGTAAAAGGTACCCATGTTTATGAATTAATAAATGGTTGATTGATTGATTTGACTGATTTTTCGTTAATTAGTCAATCAAACTTATTTTGGCACTAAATAATTTAAAGAGTTCAGAGAGAAAATAATATAAAACAAAACACGATTTTTATTTATTTTAGGTAGCTGGTGTGCTTGTTATTTATCAATCCTCAGAAGAAGAGCGCTGATAGGTAAACCTGACACATATACAAAAGTTATTCAGTTGCATTGTACATTTTCGACAGAATCAATCATTGCCTCTCGTTGTCCAAGCAAGATAAACTACGACATTATTCTCTGATTTTTTGTCTTACAAAATTGTACCCATTTTCTATCAAACAGTTTCTATCGGCAAATATAAATTTTTCTTAAATATTTTTAAAGTATCCTCTGTTACTGTGATGTGATGTGAATAATTACCGTGAATTTAACTAATCATAATTATAGTAATGAAGCGGCGCGCTGATCAAAAAGCGCGTATTTCGTTATTAATAACTTTTAGCTGGCATTATTGTGTGGCGAGGCTATTATGTGCGATTTATACAGCAACAATACAGCCTAGCTGTTGTGGAGTTACCACGCTTTTGAAAGTTTGAGGACACTCAAATTTAATCATTGCATTTTTATCACTGCCCGTTGGGCGGCTTGATATAATCTGACAGAAAGGTTTCCCTTGCAATCAACCCCCTAACAATCCGTACTTAGCCTGTGTGGTGGAGTATTGCCAATACTACCTACTAACTTCAAACTTGAGGAAATGCCTTTGCCTGCAGCAGCAAGCAGAAGGATGTTTAAAAGCAACTTTACTTACACTGACCGTTTTATAGGGTAGTCATCCTTTATAGTTTTTAAATATAATTAATCATATGTAAAGTTAAGTCAAATGACGGTTATACATATTTTTGTTAAAGGATGATTTTTACTCTTGATCTCAGATTCATTCCAGGCAAAGTCAGTGCCGGACTGCCGAGTCCACAACCAGAAAAGTGTACAGGAAAGTGTGCTTAACCGTAAAATCAGCAATCTGTATTGCGATTTCGCATGCTATTTATAATATTATTATAATAAAACAATATAAGTATTAGTATTCGTACCATTTTAGTATGAATATAATATTATTATACATTATATTATTATATTCATTGAAATGAAACACTTTTTCACGGATTAACTTTTCGCGAGTTTAATCAATTTTATCCCGACGTTTCGAACACTATACAGCGTTTGTGGTCACGGATAGACTAAGATGTTATTTGTCATTTAAAGAGGTTTGATAAATAACACTACCGTCACTCAATAATATTAATTAACGTTCCTTTCCACGCAGAAAGAGCTTACTGTGTCTTGTGATCTTGGAGTAAGTGGTCTAGCTTGGGTCCTCGTTAGCACTGGATCCCATGCTGGTGGAATTTTCCAACCATCTTTTCTGTTGAAATTTGGATGCTTTCTTATTTCAATAGCTTCGCGTAACATACGTGGAACGAACCGACGATATTTTGACAGTAGGTACTTTGGGCTGGTCAAAACGTATAAAGTGGTTGGGTTTGTCTGAGGAGAAGTTAATCCGTAAAAAAGTATTTCATTTTGATGAGTAGGTAATATTTGCGTAAACTTCAGAAACAAGTATATAATTATATTGATAATAATCATTTGAGTAGTGCACCGAAGCCTATAAAAAATACTGTCATTCTGAGTTGAATCATGGTTACCCTACTTGCGGCGGTAACCCCGCACTCTATGGTTTTGCGATTATAACTTTATGATGTTAATTATTTTATGGGCAACCGTGCTCAACGGTGAATTGTTACGGTTTTATGTTATGCCACCATTTTGTTCGATTGGGGATTAAAGTTTTGAACCGTTGCCAGGAGTTTTGCAGTTTATTGCATGAAATTGTTGATACAGAACAGGTCCATGCTAAGATAGGTAAGTTCTAATGCATTTTGAAAAAATGTAGTCTTACTTATTACTTCAATATTTTAAACTTTCGTAATTATTGAGAAAGTCTGTCAGTCATTCAATACTGATAAGTCTAATTGGCAATAATTTTTAAACAATTAGGGACTAGGGACTAATGAATTGTGGGTAAATATTTACACTTTAAATAATATAAAAACTAAAGTTAAGTAAGCCTGTAACGTTCCAATGCTGCGCAAAGGCTCAACCACGGTAATGTTATCTACAGTATTGTAACTCGGCCGATTCTTTAAAATAAATACCTACAGCCGCGCGGTACCTAAACGTGCGATAGGGCTGCCTGCCCGCCTCCAGCATTTTACAATTGCCTACTTTAGTGTTTACATTTAGTTTTGTGATCGTAAATATACTTTTATATATAAACAAATAATATATTTTGTGGATTAAATAGGAAGTATTCAATAAAAATGGGTGTTGTGTTTTGCTTGTTAGATTTAATTAAAAACATTTTTATGTTTAAATGACAAATCGATCTTATAAATTTGCTACCGAAAAATAATTGCGCAACGACTTAGACGTATGGAATGCTCAATTATTAAATTTTAAAGTATAAAAAATCCGCATTCTCATATAAAGCTTTATTAAAAATCAAATCAGCACAATATATCCTATTCGTGTTAATAAAATGTACTTAAACTTATTTTTCGAGAAAGAAATCGCGCGACTATTGTTAAAAAAACAACGCACCATCCGTTCGTCATTGTGGCACAGTC
This sequence comes from Pyrausta purpuralis, assembly GCA_963924145.1. Classification (NCBI taxonomy): domain Eukaryota; kingdom Metazoa; phylum Arthropoda; class Insecta; order Lepidoptera; family Crambidae; genus Pyrausta; species Pyrausta purpuralis. Next base: position 14,839,390 of record OZ001652.1, read on the forward strand.
GCGACTGTCTGCATGCCGAACGCATGCCAAAGTCGAGGCGCGTAGGTATAGCTCGCGTTTCGTCCGTTTGTATGGAGTTGGAATACTGTTTAGATAACATTACCGTGGCTCAACTATGAGGTAGTTTGAGCCATACTTCAACTTGCGGGCTCAGTGCGGATTGGTGGAGTTTACAAGGCAAGCGACAAACCTTGCTGTCAGATGTTATCAAGCCGCCATAAGGCATCTGACTAGGCTAACGACAAATATCAACCAAAAGTAGCCGGGACCACTTAAAATGCCTTGCCAGCATGGGGATGCTCGTGAAATACGTCACATTAATGGTCTGAACGGTCACCCATCCAAAAAGGTACGATCGCGCTGTAGGTTGCTTAACTCTGATATCACTACAAAAGCGCTACTACCACTGCGATACGAGTACCTCACACAGGGTTTGTTTTTTATGGAATTTATTTATTTTTTATTCAACCCATAATTAAAAAAAAATGCACTGCACTGATCAGCAATAAGAACTTTGTTTTTATTAGTAACAGTAACACCATTACCCCATAAAGTATGCGTACCATAATACGACTATGATCTAAGTCTAACCTGTGCTAATTCTAGAGTTATTGTACGGTAATCATCTCAAACAGTCAATCTAAGTCACCATCAGATGAAAGCCTTCTGTCAACATATGCCATACCTATTATAGATACTTATCTTCCGTGGCCATATACCAAAGACTTTGTAAAAAGTAGCTTAACTGATAATAAGTTATCAAAGCTACACCTTGACAAACGTTATAGAACTTAATTGTAAAACAGAACCTTTTTGGATAAAAATATACACCATTACTCAAAAATAGGTGTTAGAAATTAAAATATAAGTTATTTTAATAATTTAAGGTGTAATGCATAAAAGGGCATCGCTAGGAGTAGATTCGCAGTTTAGTAACTTTTGAGTACTAAGTTCATTTCTTCATAAAATGACATTCTAAGCAACTTCACATGTGGCTATAAAATATTATTGGATACATTGTTATTAATTAGATAGCTAAATGAGCCTACCACATCGCTACTTTTTGTACCAACCTAATCCTAACCCATGTTTCTCCATCAAGCAATTATTCGCATCCGCTCATTCGATCATCTTGCGCCAAACGAGAGCATTACACATCGAATTAAATCCTTAGAACATTTCCATCTGTTAGACATGCACATAAACCTATACAAAAATGTCAATCAATATCAATCTGTTTTCAGTGGTATATCTTACCCATTAGAGCTCAAATTCGCCTTGAGGAACATTGACGTATTGTGGTAGCTCGATGTAAGTTACGATCCTCATGCATAGGTATCGCAAAGTACAAAATAATAACACGCCTGTTATGTAGTAACTCACAGCGTACACACGGCCAGTGCCTGTATCCGTCTGTCCGTGGCTGTCAATATATCATATCTCGCTGCATTAGCATTAGTTGCGCGGGGCGGCCATCTTTTATTTTGTGCACGTGGGAATATGCGACTTAGTAGCGAAGCGGTTTCCGTACTGTTGGTTTTGATACACCCTGTATTCAGTTATCGGAATCATTATTTTTACAAATGAAGACATTTGAAATTTGTAGACATGTACTTGTGCTTACCTTAGATTTGAGCATTGGAAATAATTTGTTTTTACTCTCTAAGTAATGGCTTTTCTGGCAATAAATGCTGATTTAAATGTTGGTTGCCGATTAAGACATTTAAAGCCTTGTTTAGGTAGATTGTCTCATTTTATGTTTTGCAATAAATTATCAATTAAACATTGCACAACTCACTTCTCATCCGAAGTTTAATCCTGGTATTATAATTGCGGAACATAAAACGATCGTAAAACGTTCATTAAGCCCACTTAAATCCGCCTTGATTGTGAACTAACGGCGTTTTAAACCTAAGCAACAATTATACCAATAAAAATAAGTCAGCGTGACTAATTTATTCAACAATGAGTGTTGTCACACCAATGTGAACTGCCATCATTATTTCGCATTCATTTCGCGTCGACCAATGAGTGACGAGATCACTCCTCCTGTTGTCGCTGTGACCAATGGCGGCGGGTCATTTGAAAAACAATAGAACGTAAAAAATTACGTCACGCTCTGCGCGTGCGACGCTAACTCGTATTTGATGGTTTGTTGCTTGTCTGTGACTCGTGAGTGGTTTAATGCCTTGTGAATGTGATTATTGTTATTGTGGATGTAAGCCTAATTGGCCAGTTCCAGTCATTGTTCATTGAAGAAGTATGATTGTAAGTAAGAGATTGGTACATTGGCTAAATGTCATATGCGTAGCTTTTAAAATAGTTAACATAAGTTTTTCTCGAGAAAGTGTCATATAAGTCCTAGTTAGATAAATGTCTCATCCTCAATAGCATCTTTTTTACTTGAAATATCGGTAAATTAAAAACCATCTTAACATTAATATATTGAATGCCTTCTTTCCAAATGTCCAATTGGTTCGTTTGAAAGTAGAGCTCACAAAAATAGTTATGTAATTTCTAACTTAGTAGTATTTCTTGCAAGTCCTACCGTTTATAATTAGACTAATTTGCATTAGCCTTAGTATACCCGTGAACCCACGGCCTTAAACACGGGATATCGCCAAACAAAGGCATTTCCCTACAGGCATACGATGGGAGCTACAGGGATACCAACACCTAAGAACTCCCAATTAGGGGTGAAAACAACACCTACGGGATTCGCTGGTAGCACCAGGCGTTAAATATTGTAGGGCTGCCAAAAATACCTTTTTAGTTATGCAGCCCAACAAACATTTAAGCCACATAACAGCAACTTGTGCTGGCAATAAGCAGTTGAAAGCTTCAAAATATTTGTATAACAGCTGACGTGAGAGCTCTATGTTGAATAATAGACTTTTTGAAATATTATATTTCTATAAGCTTGATAACTTCTGTATTAAGTTGATTACCTTTATCCAAGCTGAATAATGGTCGTAAGTAGTACTTTAAAGTAAACTATATTCAATTTATTATTAATTTATAATTTATATCTGCCAGACTTCATAGACTGCTTGTGCAAGGTTAGTGCAATTACTGATGAATACGGTACTGATTCAGTGTTTGTGTTGGGAGATTTTAACGCTGACATTCATGAAATATTTTATAGAGAACTTGGTAACTTTTGTAGTGAACAGCAGTGGTCTTGTTTTGATGTTGATTTTCTCGGAATTGACTCAAACACGTATACGTTTATTAGTGATGCACATGGGTCTACCAGCTGGTTGGATCACTGCCTGGTGACACAAGCTGCGAAACAGGCTATAAATAATGTATATGTCAGTTATGACACTCACTGGTCTGATCACTTCCCCCTAATAATTGAGTGTGATTTGAACTTACTGCCTCAAATTAAATTAGTAAATATGGACTGTAAACATAATAATATATTATGGGGTTTCCGAAGGCCAGATCAGATAAAAATGTATAAAAATGAGTGTCATAATAGACTGAAATTAATTGATTTCCCCTTTGAATTTTTAAACTGTGCCGATCATCATTGTTGTCATCAAGGCCACCGACATGTTCTTGATGGACTTTATTCTGACATCGTATCCGCTTTACGTGAAGCTTCAGTGGCGCGTCAAGGGAGCACCAGAGTTAATACTGCTCGTAAGAGGCCGCGAATAGCGGGCTGGAACAAGCACGTCGCCGATGCGCACAGGACTGCCCGGTTGAGATTCAATGAGTGGGTGTTATGTGGGAGGCCTACTGCCGGTTTGGTGTATAGGGAGATGTGTGATAGCAGAAATGTTTTCAAATCTCGTCTGAAATGGTGCCAAAACCACCAAGATCAAATAAAAATGGACTCGCTTGCTGAAAAACATGCAAATGGTGATTTCCGTAGCTTCTGGAGGAATACAAAGAAAGAGAATCTGCGGCCGGGTCGTCCTGTGAGCATCGACGGTGTGTGTGAACATAAAGCGATCGCAGAGGTTTTTAGGGTACATTTCACCGTGGATTCTCCACTGGGTGGCCAGGTGTTCGATGCTGATGTGATAAAAGGGAAGGTTAGGTTTATTTTGAAGGCCAAAGAAGTAGCTTATATAATCAAAAATATGACAAGGGGAAAGTCTCCGGGTCACGATGGCCTCAGCATTGAGCACTTGCAGCACGCAGGTCCTCACGCAGCAAGAGTACTAGCTATGTTCTTTTCGCTTTGCGTCAGCCACTCCTATTTGCCTCCAGATCTTATGAAAACAGTAGTGGTACCTATAGTGAAAAATAAAACCGGTGATCTGGCTGACAAAAATAATTATAGGCCGATCTCTTTAGCCACTATTGTTGCTAAGGTACTTGACGGTGTGCTTAACGCGCAATTGAGTAAATACTCAAACCTGCATGACAATCAATTCGGATTTAGACCAAAACTGTCAACAGAAAGTGCAATTTTGTGCCTTAAGCACACCGTTAAGTACTACACAGAGCGTAAAACTCCAGTCCATGCATGTTTCCTTGACCTGTCCAAAGCCTTTGACTTGGTGTCTTATAACTTGCTATGGAAAAAACTTGATAGTATTGGATTACCACAGGAACTGATTAATGTGTTTAAGTACTGGTATGGGCATCAGACAAACTATGTCAGGTGGGCGGATGCGGTATCGGAGTCGTATAAGCTCCAATGCGGTGTTAGACAGGGTGGTTTGACATCGCCGACTCTGTTTAATTTATATATTAATGCATTGATCGTTGAGCTGAGCAGTTGTCATATCGGCTGCCATATTGATGATGTATGTGTAAACAATTTGAGTTACGCGGACGATATGGTCCTGCTCAGTGCATCGGTCTGTGGTCTTCGTCAGCTAGTACAGATCTGCGAGAGGTACGCTTGTGAGCATGGGCTGAAATATAATGTATTAAAAAGTAAATACATGATCTTTGGGGCAGGCGGTGCCAAATGTTCAGAAAAGCTTCCACCTGTATTTTTGAACTGCGTCCCTCTGGAGAGAGTTGATAACTTTAAGTACTTGGGACATTTGGTAACGGCGGATCTCAGGGATCATGATGATATTGAACGCGAACGAAGGGCAATATCAAAAAGAGCTAATTTTCTAGCACGTAGGTTTGCGCGATGCTCTGACGGAGTAAAGATTACACTCTTCCGAGCGTACTGCACATCGCTGTACACGTGCAGCCTGTGGATATGCTATACAAAGAGAGTATACAACTCCATTCGCGTTCAATTCAACAATGCGTTCAGGGCGATGTTGGGGCTGCCCCGGCACTGCAGCGCGTCGGGCATGTTCGCGGCGGCGCGCACCGACTGCTTCCACGCGTGTGTCCGCAAGCGGTGCGCGTCGCTGGTGCGCCGGGTGCGGGCCAGCTCCAATGCCGTCCTGGCCATGATAGCCAGCAGGCCGGATTGTCCCTATATACGACACTGTTCAGATAGGCACGTGTCTGTAGTATAGCTTCATTCATGAATAGATAAAATTATATTAGAGACATTTATTTCAAAATTCTGTTAAGTAAATTATATAGAGACTCCTGATGTTTTAAAATTTTGAATGTTTTATTTTGCTAGGAAATGTTAGCTATGAAATGAGAACTTTTATTTTAATTTTAATGTCTATTTTTTTTATTTTTTATATTTCAATGAATTTTGATTATGATTATTTTAATGTTAATGAATTGTAATGAATTGGCTATGATATCTTTAATATATTTTAATTTATCTTAATTTATTTTTGTATTAAAATTATACTGTGATCATTTTATTTTAATGAATTTTAATGAAGCTGTTTTATACTATTTTATTGAATACGTTTAAACATGAAATGTATGGGTGTAAGTTTGCCTGAATAAAGATGATTTTATTTATTTATTTATTTAAAGCAAATGAGAATGCTAACAGCTGTATAGTAGCTGGAGATTCAGCATTGCTCTGTATAACTTTGACTTTACTTTCAATTATACAGATGATTTCTGAATAATCTGTTTCATTTACACTTTAAGTTGCTTAGCACATCAAATTATTTATACTATTCAGAAGCTGAATATTGCAGAATTTTTAGCCATTAAACAGAAAACGATTGCTTAAATTGTAAATGAGAAGGTCTTATACCTAACTTACACAAACAGAAGAGCACGAATATCATTTTATTTAGTTTAAAGTGTTAAATAATATTATTCCGGATTTTTGTCTTTTTTGTTCTTGAAATGTTTGTGATGAAACCTTATTATTTTACACACGATACGAAACACCATTATTCTAATTCACCTACTATGTTAGTATTAAGAATCTTAATGATTATATATATTACCTATCAATTATCTCTAAATTGACCATAATCACTTTTATCAAATGATCCCTAATAAACTGCATAAGAGTATCAAGTTGAGTAATATTGGAACTGTTATTAAAAAATGAGTTATTTATGTACTTTTATCCATATAAGATCTGAATAGAAAGTCACATACTAACTTTTATGCAGAATTAAGTAACAAAATGCTGGGCGAGCGCGCTCTTAATCAAGATAAACATGACGCCATTGTCTAAACTCTTTTTTATAAAAGTAAATGCATAATCACGCATCAAAAGCACCATTTTTACTTCGAAAAATGTTTGTGTGATCAAAATGTTTTATCTTCAATATTTTACTGCATTATAGTACTTAAAATGCATAGAAAATATTTCACTTGCAAAATTATTAAAGACCAAATATTAACGAAATTGTAGTTAATCGTGTGGCGCGTGAAAATTAACAATCAAAGATATGTATGTTTTCACAGTAAAGTAGCGTGCGTTTAAAAAAATCACTTCTTAGTCGTGAAATAAGTATGTAAAGTGAATACTACCAATTTCTTATTAATATTTCTGACATCCAACGTTGACACTGGTCGCACAAAACAAAATGGCTCATTTTATGATTTAATTTGAATTATTTCTTAATATTATTACGATTTAGATCTGCAATTTGAATAAAAACTGAATAGCTTAGCTCAAATATTACTAACTGAATAAGATTGTTATAACTGCTGTTTACAAGCTAATTCAGCATTTATTCAGAAGATATCCATCTTCTTGTACACTTATTCAGATACTATGTGGCCATTATTCAACGGTTATCCAAATTAAAGCTAGTTAATATGTGCCCAAAACGCTTGAATATTGTCTGTATAAGCGCTTACACAGACGTTATGTCCGCAACTTAAGCAACTTAGTCAGTCGAATTTCTTTTATGCAAATATTATTCAGCTAATAAATGTTTGTTGGGAGTCTATCTTTATAATCTTGATTCTTGATTTACACTGTGGGCATGTATTCCTTATTTTTAAAAATATATAATATGCGCCAGACAACACACCAATTGTTGCAGTTTCGAAGTAAGGAATTTGCATCCTTGTGTTACGTATACCAGACAACGATTATGACATGGGCGTCTCCCATAAATACTTAAATACGTGCGGGATTCGAACCCGCGACGGCCGGCGTAATAGTCAGGAGCTCCAACCAATACACCTCACGCATCGTCGTTATAACAAAATGAGTATTCTTAATTATTATATAGATTATCTGTTTATTTTGTAACACCTTGTACAATCTTCTGGCCAGGTCTATCAAGAGGGTTTTCCTAGTATAAAAGACATATCCTATTTAAACCATAATATTTAATTTTAAGACGTTACGCGACCGTATTATTTTAAAGTGAAATGCTGTAATAAATCTAACTTATAAATACTAACATTTGAAATAGGAGTCTGTACTTTGTTTATTGGTAAAAGACAATTTTATAGCTCAAGGATCAGAATATCGGCACGCAGATTGCAATAATTTTCATTGCGAAATAATTTGTAGGTTACCTTATAAAAAACAGTCAAACGAAAAAAATACTATAACAAAAACCGGCCAAGTGCGATTCAGACTCGCGATCGAAGGGTTCCGTATCTATTATGTATGTAAGCTCTTTTCCCCCTAATAATGTCCTGTAAAACATGATTAAAATTGCCTTACAAAGTTATGACGGACAGACGGACATGGCAAAACTATAAGGGTTCCTTTTTAGACTGAGGAACCCTGAAAAACGTATTTTTTAGGCCTCGGATTTACTAGTTACTTAATTTTGGCTTTACTAGTTTATCCTATCTTTACCATCAAGCAGCCCTAAACACTCGAAGGCGTTGCGTGTAATTAGAGTTTGTATACATTAGCGAGTACAAATAAAGCACAATGCGAGCGGGGCCTGGCGCGGACATTAGTCTTGCGAGGTGCAGGATTTACCCCCGACGTTCACTGACCACTTGCACAGTGGATTGAGTTTAACTACGGTACAATAAATTTAAAATACAGTTATTGAAATTTAAGAGAATTTTTGCGACGCACTGAGTAACTTTCACCTATTTTATGAGTTCACAGGAATTCTTTGAACTTTATCTAATATTTTAACCGACTATTAATCATACCGGTAATAACCATTGCACATTTAATACGAAATATTTGTGTTTATTGTTCAAAAACACTCACAAATGATAATACCCTCTCTAATTTGATTGAAACGAGATGAAAAATATTTTACTAAGGCAAATTTTATGTCCAAACAGACCTACAATATTTTGGCTGTAAACAGTTTAAAGTTACTTTTAAGACCGTTTATGTTTTCGTTTGGTTAACCTAACCGCCCGATCGGAAAACAGATTATCGTCTCCCGATATCAAGCGCAGTGCAACCGACCCTATACCTTCGCAACGGTGGCTTCGGCAAGTCTAATTAACATAAACACCATCTCACCGTTTATTTATACATTATACACTCTTATATATTTGTCTTAAACAACGGCCAGCAAGGTGATTATTCACGCTAAGAAATTGTTTCTGAATTGATCCAGATTTTATCTCGGGGTGTTAGGATAAGTGGTTTTCTTGCTACTTGAATTGGCTCGGGTTATCTGGTGGTGTCACCCGGCCCTGTCAACGTGTGTGATAAATCTTTTCGGTTGTCTTTAGATAGAGGTTTCGCTTTGTTTTATTGGTCGTCATTAGTGAGATAAAGATAGGTTTATCTACATTTAGACTGTTATTGGAGTATTTTGCGGAGCTGGCTAAAGGCAGAAAAGCCTGTCGATTGCGTGCACGATGTATGATATTATGTTTGGTTCGTACAAAGTATCTACATTATCATCATAAACTTATACTTAGAATACCATTAAATAATATTTCGAAAAATATTGCAGATCGCAACAACAGGCGTGGATCAATGAATGACCAAGGAGCTGAAGATATGTACGGTCGAGGTCTTTCGCTTCACCACTTTTCAGCTTGCACACACGACACAAGAACGGGTGTCACTTCAAACAAAAGACGACGCGACGAGATGCAAAAATGAGTACGTAAAATATATTTTCTGACCTGTAGTGAGATTTAATGTTCAAAATTCCTAATTTAATACATTACTAAGAATTTCACGAACACCAAGATCTACCTTACACCTGAAAAAGCGGGCTAGGCTTATACCTAATACTTTCAAGTTTTTCACTTATATCAATATTAACACGAGAGTACCATGTAGAATCGCAGCAGGATGTATAAAAAATATCGCATGAATGAAATCATCAGCTATATTTCTCAAGTAAACAAGAACCCAGCTATTGAACTCCATTAACTCAGAACAACGGACACCATAAATCTGCACTGCAGTGTAATAAGTGTGCACGCGTCTCCATATTTAATTACACTTGCGTGATTTGAAACGGCTACTGGAATAGCCTCAGGTTTGCTACTACTGTGTGCGTAGGATAATCTTGTGTACAGTAGAAATAGATGCAGTATGTATGTAGATAGCTCAAGGTGAAATTTACAACTAAAAATATACATGGAAGTAAAACCTTCCAAGTAATAGGATAGGACAGATAACTCCTGGGCAAGTTCGCTTTGCCATCAACGACATAGCCCAATCTGTGTGGATCAGACAATGAAAAGCAAACCTATATTGACGCTTTTTAAAAGAGTGAAAACCGCGTTAAGCTCCTAGGAGTACGTTGTTAGAATCTAACACAAGAAAGAATCGAAGAGAATTGGAGCTCGATAGAAATTATAAATTGTGTAAGTTTTTATGTAAGTATCTATGAAATTTATGTACTCTATAACTTATTTTTTTGTTCTTAGATTACTGTTTTTTAATTATTTAAAAAATATATATCACATTTTCAGCGTTTCTATGCTGTGGTTAATAAAGTTTATCTTTAGTATAAGGCATAAAATTGGTTAATGTTTGTATTTATGTATTTTATAACTGTTATGAGCTTTTTAAGCTATTTTTGTTCTTAGATAACTCTATTTGTTTATAAGATATATCACATTCTTAGCGTTTCTATGCTGTGGTTATTAAAATGACTCCTTAGTATAAGGCATAAAATTGTTTTTTATTTTTAATTGATGGGAGCTAGGTTACAGTGTAGCTAATCCTTTGATAAAAATTTGTAAAACTTACTCTAACTGCGAAGCCGTCTATCCATACTATCCACAAAGGTAGATAATTATAGGGTCTTGACTAGTTAGGCATATGCTTTAAAAAGTAATAATAAAAGTCATTTATTTATGCAAATAACTGGGGGCACTTTAACATAGCCCTTATAAACAGCCAAATATAAACCATACCAGAGCTTCGGGAAAATTGTGAGCTACCTAGTGCTGAGAAGAAGCCAAACTCAGACACTATTGTCAATGCCTCTTTTCAAAAAGTTTACCTATGTAGTAACTTGATCGTCATTTGGAACTGAAATAAAATTATTGCAGGCAGATTGTTTAAGCATACACGTAGACGAAAAGCAATAATAACTTCCCATGTTTAATTTAATTAAATCAGACATCGATCAGTCTTTACAAATAAAAGCTATCAAAACTCATCCTGACATTCATAGTGGACGAAATATGGGTGTATTTTTCATAAATAAATTTAAATGTCCTTTCTGAAGTCATAAATTTAAAAGGACAGAGTGTACGGTAGCGGTCTCACGCAAACTAATTAATATGGAGTATGCATCGATTTATTGGCGTTTGAGTCAGAGTTACGCGGTGTAAAGTTTGGGTATACACGGGTGAGGATTTTCACGAGCAAGAACAAAAACGATAGGCAAAAATTTCAATTGTAATGTGCATAAGACGATACGGCGATGATAGACATGTATTTTTTAATTTAAGATCTTTGCTCATGTCAGTGGAAATTTTTCCATTATTCTCTCTTCCATGCCATTTTCTTGCCCTCCTGGTATGTGTATGTAACTGAAATAACACAGACATAATATATTTTTTACTTCGCTTTTAGACAGCATGGCCCATATTATAAAAAAAAACTAGCGGTCCCCCGCGACTGCATCCGCGCGTTTTGAGTTTGCTCCTTCCCCCCGTCGCATTTTTATACCTTTAAGCCTTCCTCGATAGAATAGCTACCCAAAACAGAAAATATTATTTAAATCGGTTCAGTAATTCTTGAGATTAGCGCGTTCAAACAAACAAACAAATTCTTCAGCTTTATAATATAAATAATAACAATTATAGTATAGATAGATAGATAAATAGGGAAATGTACAATTTAGGCGGTCATATCTCCATAAGCGATCTCTTCCAGGCAACCTTTGGGTAAAGAAATTGTGAGTATAGATATCATGTTTCCAATGAAAAGTTTGCCTATAGACTTCACGAAGAATTAGTTTAAATTCAAACCAGCTTATGATCGAGTATTTAGCTATTTTAGTTAAAGCTTCTTATCTCCACAATGTGAAACGAAATTTCAGCCGTTGAAGGCTCAACGTATTTGTTAACTCAAATGCTTACCCAACTATTCGCCCGTATATTCGAAGAACACTGTATAAGCCTTCTCAAATTACAATCTTGTCTACACAAAGCCATAGATACAAAACTGATGCTATCTCGCAGTAGTTCATGTTTTGAAACCGTACACTCTGGTGACGATTCCATGCGTTCTTATTGCTATGGTACATGTTAAATACCGTTGGTTCCATAATTACACTGATGTTTATTGTGTAGAGGGCATTTTAAGGCTATGTAATTCAATAGGAGACGATGTGAGAACATTGTCAAGGCGAAGATTCCAAAGACTTGGGTCCTATTAAAAAGGTAATAATGAGTATGAATTACTAACGTTCTTTTGAATTTATTTTGAACCTTATAGTAAGGAGATACGTAATAATATTTAACAAATAAATTGTATTTATTAAACATGTAGGCGTTATTGCTAACTTAATTATTAAGAGGGTTCCAATGAACTTCCTCGACACTCTGTCAATAATCTGTGGCAGCAATCAAAATTGTTTGAGTTGAATTTCAATAAATTATTTTGCATTAAATTTCGGCTATGCGACACCGACGCTTGCATCTAACCACTCAAACCATACCCACGTTAGTAAAAAGAAAAAACACTATTATTTTCTGCTTAATAATGGATTTCCGCAGAGAAATGCCTGATTCCATTAATTATCATATATTGTTATAAGATGTCCATCCATGTCCAAATTTATTTGTTTATTATAATGAGTAGACTTTGTCAAAGTTCTCATGATATAATATGATATACTAGATTACTAGATGATAAGTCATAATAACTCCCACACATATAATTTTACTGACTATTTGATCTGATCAAGATAAGATGAAATTATGTTTAGGTAAAAAAGATGGCTACAAGTTGTTTGACTAATGGTATCTTTGAATTAATAGATTTTTAGGGTTCCGTAGCTAAATGGCAAAAAAACAGAACCCTTATAGTTTCGTCAAGTCTGTCTGCCTGTCTGTCTGTCCGTCCGTATGCCACAGCCACTTTATTCTGAAACTATTAGTATTACATAGTTGAAACGTAGTAGGTAGATTTATCTTGTTAACAGCTTTTCGATTCTTATTCAAAAAATGAAAAATAATGGTATTTAAAACAAAAAAATAAGGGGGACTCCTATCATGAAACTATCATTTTTTTGACAAACCTATGCGTTTAGTGATAGGGGTTTAATGGATAGGTCTTTTAAAATAACATAGAGGTTTCTTAAACTATTTTCTCTAAAAGTCTAACATTTGAGAGTTAGACGCTTCCAAAGTGGTAAAATGGGCATCCCCCATCTAGATTTTAAACTAAGTGAGTGTAATTTTTGAAAAAAAAAATATTTGATGTGGATCTTGATAAAGACTTTCAACGAAAATTGGTTTGAACGATATCAAAGTTAGTAGTTTTTAAGATAGAGCACATTTTCAATGACCGCAAACGTAATTTTGTTATTCATTTTAATACTATGATCAACAAAGTTATGTTTGCTGTCAACAAAATATTGTTATATTTTTGATAAGTGGAAGTAAGTGGATCTCTTATTCAGTTAAAGTTGGCACGGAACCCTTAGTAAGCCAGTCCGACTCGCACTTGGCTGGTTTGATTTTATGATAATATTAAAACTGCCATTATGATGATCGTTGACAAAATGTTTTTGGATATAATTATAAATGAGAAACTTAAATTTATGAACTATTATAAATGCTTGTATACCCTAACTCAAATGACCTCGTATTACAATCTTCGAGTATAATATTAGGAAACTACTATTGAGCCATAAGTACCTAAAAGTTTGATAACATCATCTTTATAACCGCACTACCGGTACCGCGTAGCGTTGGGTTTGTGACCGGTAATCGAGTAAATTACCAAAAACATCTAATTTACTCGGTAAATTTACCGATGGCCGTGAAAATACTCAAATGGTTTTAATTCATAAAATTTAATATATAAATCCACTTAAATCCTTTACCAAATCGTCATGAATAACATTACAATGATTTCACGATTTTTTTTACTGACTTGGCAAGAGTTTACTTCTTTTCATGCCAATATTGTGTTTGGAATATAAACCAATAAATTGTTATTTAAAAAAAGTAGCTTGTTAATTCGACCAATTTTATACTGTTTGAGTGGGGTAATCTATGAAAGCTTAAGTTGAAATTTATGAAATTATTTTGCTTTAAATTTCTGCTAAGCGACGCCGGCGCAGGCAACTAACAACACGAACCGTCACCGCGTTTAGTATTAGTTCAGGCAAATGCAGGATGCACAACCCGCCCTCCCTCAATACGCATGCGGCACAGCTGATACAATTATTAGCTGCACCAACGTGCAAAAAATCTCGACGCGTTTTGCCACTACACGTGGCAATATTTCATTTTGAACAATGGAATATGGTGATGTTTATGTTTATTTTAAAAGAATAAATACCCATTTGCATCAATACACGTACATTGATAATAGTACATTACTTTGTATCTAATTTATGAACTTTTAAAACGGAACAATCATGTCAAACATATTTTTTGTTTCTGAAACGGTTTACCCTGCGTACGCAACGGAAGCTCTCAAAATGAATAAATTTCCCCCCAACAATTTTATTATTGCTTTGTTCTTATAAGTCGTATAGTAAAAGCCTTCCTCGATAAATAAGGTATTCAACACTTTTATTTTTTTCTAATCGGTCCAGTAGTTCCTGAGATTAGCGCGTTCAAACAAACAAACTCTTTCAGCTTTATTAAGTATAGATGTAGGATATTTTATGAATTACGCCCTCATAATTTCTAAATTCGCACGACATCTGAAACATTATGAACGTTATCTTATTTCAAGACCTAAGTTTGTTAAAAATAACACTCGTTAAGCTCGGTGTCATGTTAAATTGGAACTCCGATCGGGCTTCAATTTATCGTTCTCTTGGTACATAACATGATCGCGAAATCAAGATAACGTTATCCCTTGGGGTTGGTTTTTAAGTAACGGTGCTTGAAAGATGGTCGGTTGGGGATGGTCTGTGTTAAAGTGGAATTGATATGAATTGTTTTTTTTTTACGAAGGAGAAAAAATATTTATACAGCAGCTAACCTCATATTTTTACACTTTGAAAAATGAGACTATGCTTCTGCATTTTAAGAAACATTCGTAAATGAATAGTTTATAAACTTTACGGCCTTTCACAGAACAAATAGTTTTCTAGTTTTTGTCTTCATCATCTAATGGCCAATTTTATCAATGTCAGATAAGATTTCTCCGACTGAATAAGTATAAAACAACCAAATTTAAAATGCCATATACATTTATAAATGATTGCTAAAAATAAATGGTTGGTAAACATTTTCAAATTAGACGTACTTTTTATTTTATTCAACTAATATACCTTATCTGACGTTGATAAAATCAGGCCTTAGTTAATAATCTTAATTATTAATCAGTTATAGAGAAAAGTAAGTTCCTACTTACTGCTCTGCATTGAAAGTCCACTCGGTCTAAATAAAATGACACTACACCCGGTTGCATGATCTACCTATAGTTATCTCAACGTGTAAAAATTTTTTGATGGTGCGTGTTTTGAATAAGAAAATGCCTTAAATCTATGTCAGAATGGCTATTACGTATAAAAAAACACAACTATCATAGATTTTACTGGAAACATTTCCTAAAAAATACATCTTCAGTTTGAAGACTATCTTATCATAATTAAAAGGGCCCACAATTCCTTTGCATCCCCTCTCCATTGACAGGTACACCGTCAAAGAGCCAAATGGATGGATATTAATAAAAATAAGTCTAGGTATCTTAATACACCAACTTATTGAGAGACTTCCAAGTCAGCTGCATTTTCTTAAAGGAGCCAAGAAAATGATGTCCGATCAGATGTTAGGATTGCGTGGATAAGACAGGTCACTTTTGGTAAGGTAAGATATTTCCTATTATATATTTATGTAATATTAGTATGTATGTTTATGTTAGTGTATTTTACTTCTTTTTTTTTGTACCACTCCTCTCACTTATTATTAATATTTTGCCACTAATTAAACTCTCTGCATTACCAGGTGGTTGACTGGTAGAGAATGCCATAAGGCATTAAGTCCGCCAATTGTACATTTTACAGTGCTATAAAGTTTTTTTTTTTTTATAGTAGTGTTTTTTTTTTGCAGTCGTGTAAGATTTATTTAAGATTTTATTAACACAAATTAGTTTTTTCTCATATATTCTAAGAGCCTGGGTTTCGATAGCCAGGTTCACAAATAGGTTGGAAAGGACAATTTGCGTTATTTTCAGCTACCTTACCTTTTCTACGATTCCGCTGTTTAGATTTCAGAGAGCATAATGTGATATCGTATAAGCATCGATCTGATTTTCATATGACAGGGTCTTATAAAACGAATAGCGATCCATAAGGTATATTCTCTGATCAGACCTAAAGACTAGTAGATAATGCTTTTGGCAATAAATCCACATTAATAATCATTATTTTTGAATTAAGTGTCGAATAATGATAATAAGGTATATCTGACTCATCCTGGTTGGGTGTGTATTGCAATATTGCTTTGACAGTTATATTAGCAGCTCTGCTTTTGAACGGATTAGTAAATTTGCAATCCGATGATCCACTATCCGCAGATTAGCGTGGGAAAGCAAAACACGAGGGAGTGCAATATAATTACTTTTAATTTTTCTGTCTGGAATCGCAAAACACCCCCAGGTAAGAAGAACTTAATATACAGTAGGTTAAGTGACCTTTGACATAACCAGGCTTATCCACACTCCTCCTTTCATCGCAAGTTCATAACGGCAGCCGGATAAAATTGCAGGTAGCATAAAGGAAAACTGGCGGATATAGAAAATCCCTCAATACCAAGGCTCAAAGCCTGTCCGTAATCACTTCGGATATCGGATAATGCGTCGGAACGGATCTTTATGTGGTAGTTGGCAACACTATTCTTTGATGTAGACGGTTAAGTTAAGTAGATGTTTATGAACGGAGAAAGAAATTAAAAATAAGTTTTAACACAAAGCTAAAGTTAGTCTGGGAACATCCCACATGGGCTTTTTGTCAATACTTTTATGCTGCCTCATCATTAGATATGAGGTGCTATAAGCCATATTCCACCAGGCAAACTCAGTGTGTGACTCAGTGGCAGACAAAGTACATATGATGTGTATTTACAATTTATATAAATAATACTATTGGCATCTTGGTTTCCTTCATTACCACGGTATCTAGTTGTGTCGCTGTATGCGTACTGTGTATTGTTACATAATGATAGCAAGTAAGTGGAATTATCTTACCTGGAACGAACTAATGACCTAATTGAAGAACCAAAGCGGAAGTTTGGGCAAACAAGCGGTACCTACTTATAGCCAAATTAGAGTTTTGGTTTCACGAGCAACAATATCTTATGAATTTTGGTCCATGTACCAACAGAGTAACAAAGTTAGTACGCAATGTCCTAATATTGGTCACAGTCCTAAAAGGTGCATGCCCTATGCTATTTCAAAATGCAAAAGTGGAAAAGTTTTTTCATAATAAGACGGAGAAATAGAACTAAAAACATCAATCGTTCTCACTTCTCACGCCACTCACAAAACAAACGCGAATAAAAATCAAAAACAGTATCCGCAAACAATCAATTACAAAGAGGAACTGTCAAAGAAAACTCCCCAAGGAAAACAGGTAAAACGCGAAACAGAAAACTCGCAACAAAACATTGATTAATGACGAAATGCACTCGAAAACAAACTGTCGAAACTTCTTCAAATTCGCAATACAAATGCCTCGGTATAACCCTCCAAAATAATGGTTTCCGTTACTTGACACACTTACCCTAACCACCTATACTAAATTCATTCTAAATACAACTCTTATGCGTTATACGCAAAGTTGAAAATCCATTGCAAGGTAATGCTAGGGTAAGCGCACCCAAAAGTCGCCGTAACATTTTCTTAGACGTTTTTTGTTATACTTCGGAAGTGGAACTAGCGTGTAGGGACGTGTGTTTCCTATTTTTTTGTTGAGAAATTGTTTCAGTGCCATTAAGCCGTTGACAGATTACCCCCATTGAGTAATGTCCTTGAATTGTTGACCGAAATGGAGGGAAAACATGCATTTGTGTGACAATAAAAGGTGGGAAGCGACTACCGTTTTGTGAGAAAAAGAAATCTAAGAGGAGGGCCTGGACAAAGACCTGTAAATGGTCCATTAGGCCGGATAAATATTGGGTGTTTTATTTATTGATATCCTGCACTTCATGAGATATAAGGGAATTATTATTCCACTAAGGGCCGTTTTTGCCAATTTTAGATAATAAGGCTTACCTGACGAGCTAAGTATAAAATAACCGATTTTGTATTAGGCGTAGGTGATGTATTCAATTAGGCGTAAGTGTTGTATTTTTTTCGAAATATATTCTGTATCGGTATTTGGTAAAATCAGCCATAAATAAAACAAACAATTGTAGTTGGTTATCACAATTTTATGTCGAATAATTATATTGCATCTAAGTGTGCCACTGAATAGTAATTTTTGATTGAAACTAGGAAATAACATTCTATACTACTTCGAAATTCTATAACTATTTCGAAATTTTCATCTATTTGTAACTGACCCACCTACATGAGCAACTAATCTTCTTTTGTAACAACTGAATATTCAATAGACCCCTAACCTAAATTAAAATTTTAACATAGGTAATTGCAAATTCAATCAAGAGCAGTCACTGTGTAATCGGTGCACACTTACGTTCAAAATTTATAGTGTGGACTGATTAATTTATTGTGATTGAAGTGGATTAGACAAACTTACTCAATATGTAGTTTAGTGATGAACATCTAGCATTTATCTTCGAGTTAAAGACGTCACTAAATTGAATATAATGTTAGATATAACATATAGCAAGAACAAGATGGACAGACGAGTTTATAAAGATCGCAGGACCAAACTGGATGCAGACCGCTTGTGATCGGTGGCTGTGGAAGACCGTGGGGAAGGCCTATGTTCAGCAGTGGACGTCTTTTAGCTGATAATGATTATGATATAAAATATAAAATAATATTTTTTTTTTCAGCTTAACTGACTACAATAAACTTACTGCCTATCTAAAGAGACACGCAAACGACATAAAATCCATATTTCATTATTAGAAACAAGTAGGCAACTGCCTTTTATAATAATTAACGTCATGGTCTAATCTGACACGAGGTCTGTGGTTCATAAAATTAGATCAAGGCAGGCTGATGGACAAATCTACTTTTACAAAAAATATGATAACCTTCTCCAAAACTTCATCTATCATCATAACATTAACTACGCAACCAAGGATGCTTCACTCTACAACGTTCCGGGGCCGGACCGTACCGGAGCCGGGAAAAATTCCATAGATTAGATTCCCATTCCAACGCCGCAACGGGCAGGTTCAGTGAATCAATTCATACAAAATGTATACAATAATGTTTGACCAATGCTCCTGGTCGGAGCCCGGAGCACGGCAAGGTGTAGCGGAATCAGCCAAGGCTTCGCAACGAATTTTCGAATATCGTTTTGAACTGTCAAATGAATACGATTGCTTTACACAATTCCACAGAGGTGGAATGGATGGGATCTTGGTGTAATCGAAGGAAACCCTTAAACTTTAAAGGCATTGTTTTTTTACTAGTATCATAATATTGATATATGTATTTACGTATGATAGTCACCATTTGGTGGAGCTGAGCTGATGGTAGGACTCCTTAAGGCTTAGGAGTTCAGAGATTGTGACGCCAGAAATTATGTAAGTTACTTTGTAGCTTCTTATACATCAGAGGCAAAAGATGCAAGCGCACACTTCCCTTCTTCTACTAAAAATGTGCAAATAACATTAACTAAAAAAACTTCGAAAACGAAATGCACTAAAAAGTCTTAATTAAACTCTTGACTCTTGTAAAGAAAGGACTCCACTTTAGGCGATCTATTTTCAAAGATATTGTCCAAAGGTTATCTACACACATGTGAGTTTAATTATTAAACAGAAATGAAAACTATTTTAACGCTTGATAAAAGATCGCATCGATCTAGATAATTACATTGTATCCACGAGATAATTCAGCGTTTAAAATAACTGCATATTTTGCACCTAATTAAATTAATATTAAACACTTTTTTTTATAAATTCTAGCTAATTAACGTTAAAGTAGTGTTTTGTTTACATTAACTACGTGTTAAATGTACAGGTGGCCATAGTGAGTTAACTATCAGTACGGTTAATCAAAAATGCAATTAAAAGCTAAAGTTAACATCTAACAGTTGTTTACAAGTGTAAAGTCAATTGTGGTTAAGAATATGCCGTGAAATAAAATTAGAACTAGAACATTGCCTCTTATATTGGACTAGCTGTTGTCCGCGAATTCGTTCGCGCAGACTCGATGGATATCTACCAAAATTGAGACTTTCAGCAGTGACAGATCTATTGTGTAGTCTATTTCTAGTTTTTATAAGTTACAAAAATAACTCAAAAAAGTAAACTGACTCCAAATGAATTTATTCTTCTAAACAGAGGCCAAATGTGTTATATTGAGCTTTTTGACAGTGTTTTGAAGGCGGTTTACTTTCATATTTTTTAAGTTATTATTACCTATGTCTCAAAAACTACTGGACCAATTTTACATACAACATACCTACACTTCGACATTTTGCACACGTGTTTGGATGCCTTAACAAATCAACATACTCAAATATTATCAAATTCTAAGGATATCACATACAAACATATTGAATTGATTTTCTCCTTTATTTGAAGACGGTAAAAATACAACTGTACATTACACTATGAGAATACGTATAAGAAAGAAAACTTTCTTGTCTAGAAATTGGTTGGTTGGTCGCTACTAAGGAGTTCCCAAGGTTTGAACACCAGGTAGTTTTGGACAAATTGTCTGGTGTGAGGAAGTTTTTGTTGACCCACTTGTGTCTCAAAAAGCACGTTAAAAGTGTAGTACTCCGACTGATCACTCATTAATCATGCGAGATAGCTGTCTCACCGTTGGTATTCATGAAAGTGAAGTACTAAAATCTGCGCATTTGGTCGATTTCTGTTAAGTTTTCAACACCACTATTAAATTCTCATAGTTCATCAATTATAACTCTCATCGTCCTAACGTGATTATCCACAAAGAGAAAACACATAATTCCATATTTAAGACAGCACTTATAAATATCTAAATTAATTTACAAATAAATATTGGACACCCATCACATACTTGTGTTATGGAAATCAGACAACGATGGTACCACAACACTCAGTCCTGAGACAATATAGAAAATTTTGATTTCTATATTGACCCGACCGGGAATCGAACCCGAACTTTGAGCCAATAATCAGTTAGCTATGATAACGCAACTGCCTTACTGGAATCGGATATTTTTTTTGGATCCTTTCCAAGAGGTAGGTTACCTACCGGGTTTTCAGCTTATACCAGTTCCGAATTAGGCAGAAGAATCGGCAGTGACTTAAACGGACACCTTAGCTTTCAGCCCTGCGTCTGCTCTCTCAGTGGTGATAATGGAGTATGTATCTGTTCCTTATATCACGTTCTATATCATTGATCCTTCCTTAGATCTCCCACCTGTAAGCCTAACATGCACGCCCCGATACCGTTTATCGCGTCGATAAAATAATTTTATTTCCTAAACAACATGTTTTGACACATATTTTTCACTTGTATATCAATCCTTTTTGCTTTTTAAAACTAATAAATACAACAAAATAACTAAAACCTTTTTTAAAATGATAAAAAAGACGTTTGAAATTTATCGATAAATGACAAATAGGCGCGCATCTTAGGCCCGCTGATCTCTGTTTTGATGACCGCGATCACGGAAATTGGTACCTATATCACCTCTGTCTTTTACAAATCTCATCACCTTGCATAGCATAGAATGCGAATGACATGTGCTGGAAACTTCAAGACGCTCTCATGTAAAATTTGAATACCTATTAAAAAGCCTGTAACTTTTGTTTTTTCGTAGGCTTAGTTTTCGCGTCTATAGGTAACATACATACATTTTAAAAAGTCTTACAGTTCTGTCATAGTATTTATAATATTTGAGTAACGTGGCCACTAGGCTAAGCTAGCCCGAACCAATAAAGTATAATTACCAAAATTAAAGAGAAAAAAATACAAGTAAAAATATTTATTGTTAAAGATTCTTTCTTTCTCGATTGAAAATATATTTCACGAGAAACTTAACGAGATCACTGACGAGAGAAACTTAAAAAATAAACATTAGAATCTTAAAAAATATTAAATTAAAATTAAATAACATTTACAAATAAATCTATATATTATGAAATATATCCCATTTCAAAACACCATAGTTTGTGTACTAAAGACTCCAACAAATAAATAACGACACAGCCAACATGTTTTAGCCAGTGATTTCACACGCTGAATTCAAGTGATTTAAGCCCAACAAATCTTCCGACTATCAGTCCCCTGCGTTTTCACACACGTTCGATTTTTTCCCACGTCGTCCAAAATTGAATTTCAATAAAGCATCAATTCCCACGATACACGTGGTAAACGCAGACGCACCTTAAATCAGTGGTCACCCGACCTTTGGGTGTTATAACTCGTTGCCGCTGTTTTAACAGTTTGACATTCGGGTGAGGTGAAAGTTAGAAGCGGAGCGGATATGTTGAGTTAATCGGCTGGGAACTGTTAATCAGCTCGAAGAAATTAACTCTCGGGCTTAGAGTCTAGTTAGTACATCCATGCTAGGCTACCATCTTAAAATTCAGGCCTGTTCACCTATAAGATAGCAGTCTGCTACAAGACACAGGCCTCAACTATAAGACAGCCGTACGAATTTAAGAAGGTGTGTCTTTAAGGCTTGGTTTCCCCATCATACGTCGGTAACTAACATGTGTCAAATAGATGTCAAATTTCATAAAAAATACTTTTAGACTAATGCTTAAGTTACTTAATAGATAACCAAAGCTTGCGCTGTTAGGCTTGATTATACTCCTTAACGTACCTTCAAAAATTAAGAAACACTTGTTAAATAACTGAAATAGTAAATCAGTAGACTATTACGCCGGCCGTCGCGGGTTCGAATTCCGCAAGGTCTAAATGTTTGTGTGATAAGCACGAACATTTGTATCTAAGTCATGGATGCTTTATTTATTTAAGTATAATGAAAGACGCCCCTGTCATAATTGTTGTCTGGTACCTATTCGTAACACAAGAAAGAAAAAACCTTAACAGTTGGTTGGGCCAACTTATTTACTTAAATTGTAATTATCTAACTAAACACGAATCATTGTGAATTGCTTTAGTTTTATGATTGTTGAATATTAACTAGCGCTGGCTGTAGTTAGAGAGCTATTTAATAAATTTTAACTTTCTCACTATGCTCTCACCCTTTAGGTCAAAAGTCATCAGTTGTAACATCAGCAGCAACATTTTATGTTAATTCGTATCTTTAGTAATTTTGCTTTGTTTTATTTATAGTTATATCTCGTCATTGTCTTTGCGGTGATATATGGCTACAAATAATCGATAGCCAGTTAAATTTTGAACGTTTATTTCGTGTTTTTCTTGCGTTTAAAGTTTATGGCTTGATTAGTTTACTACAAGGCAAGTCCAGCTGTTTTGGGAATTTAAAATAAATTAACATCATGTTTGAGGCGACAGCAGATCACGAGTGCGACCGAGACGGGGCCCCTATTTTTGGAATCACGCGCATCAAGATGGCGTGTGATATTAATTGATTAATGTCCGATTTCCAAATGAAAAAAAGTATAATTCCACACAGGAGTGATTTTGAATAGATATCTGAATTTTGTGAGTATTATAGTCTATATCACGTGTGATTTCCATGGATTTTTAACTATTTTCAAGCGAGTGATTCAAAAATAGGGCCGCTGGACTAGACTGGATAAAGAACGAACGGAAAGAAGAGCGCTGGAGGAGGCCGTTACTCGAAAATAGGTTTCCAAAATACGTAACAAACACCCGACTTTAAATTATATGAATTGTTATGTCTTTAAATAATTATTATTGCATGAATATTAAACTTATTAAATATGAATTCAGAAAATAAAGTACGAAGTCAAAAAATAAGTCAAATACTAATATAAATTAAAAAAAAAACATGAATATAAGTATGGCCGGGTGTGACAGGGTGGGCCAATCATTTTCTTGGGAAGCCTTACATCCAAGGCTATTGAAATATACCCTATGTGAGTAAGCCGAGTTTTTGTAGTTTTCGAGTTGTTTTTTCGCAAACTGGATAGCCCTAGATGTAAAGCATCACAAATAGGTCTGATTATTTCGATATTATTAGTATATTTTGGGAAATGAAGAGGCTTATTATTATTTAATTCATTTTAATAATGTGCAAGAGGAAGTGCTGCGCGTATTTACATATTTTATTTTATGACCATTGGTGTAAAGATGTTCAAAATTACTTAACCTTAAGAAAAACCTTCTTCTTTACCTGAAGATTACATTGTATTTCGATATATCAACAAAGTTAATTGCAACTTTAATATTTTGTACACAATCACTCATTCATGTATTCCAACATAGATTTCTCGGCAAAACCATTCAACACCATTTCGGTGGCGACAAAAAAAGCTGACGAGAAATAGCTCCACAGACAGACGCGTGATCTCCTGTAATTGGCATCCTCTGATGGATGAGACTAGCCGTTTTCATTACAACACACAACTTTGACCATAACTGGTCGCGCTTACGTTGCACTCTAACGCTAGGAAATAAAGGTGAATGGACCAATGTTGGAACTGCAGAATTACGTTTGCTAATAGTAGAAACAGTCGGATAATTATTGGCCGCCCAGCTAAGTGGGTTCTTGTATTAGCGAAAGGAAACCTTTTAGAATGACCATGTAAGTTGTCTATTAGGCAGTTACCTAAACAGGCTCAGTTTTCCTTTCGGGTCTGAATTTATGTTTTTTTGAGTTTTTGTTATGAACGTCGTGCTAAGCACAATTAGCTGTTACTGAGATTTTTGGTTGTAACCTGTTTTTTATTATTACTGCGAAATACGCATGAAAAAGCCATGCAAAAAATGACGCCTCAAACACGATGACCAGAGCCCTTATTTTTTTCTTGACGCGAGTGATATTTATTGTTTAATGTCTGATTTTCCAATGAAAAATAGTATAATTTCACGTGGAAGTAATTTGAAAAAACCAACCAACGCCATATTTTGCGTGATTTTCATTGATTTTAAATTTGTTTTCAAAATAAAACAAGTGAGCTAAGTAGCTAGTTTGAGTTTAAATTCATGCGTACTTACGCTTTCTAATGGTCTCAAGAACTTGCGTGAATTTTTACCAACTTCAAAAGAAGGAGGCAATTGATGATAGGGGTATGTATGTGATATCGATAGAATTTGATTATATATGAGTATGTTGATCCATTTAGGCTTACAAGCAAAATTTCGTAAGTGTTTGTATGTTTTGTCCACGGATTTCTCAAAAAGCGATAACATAGCGAGATGATTATTTTTTAGTTCAATTAGGTATATTTTAACTAAGGGTACTGTGTATATTTTATAAAAATCGTTGAGAAGTTTTTAAATAAAATAAAATTCATGAAAAAAAAACCGCACTCCAAAAACTGACTAAAAAGCTTATAATAACATTTGCCCTATGTTTAGGACAAATAAAATAATTTATAGTATGTACATGATATGCGTACACTGTTGATTATCGTAACCTAGCAATCATACATAGACTTCTTTTTTTATTTATTATTCATATGTTCATTGAATAGGGATTTTAGTAGGTAGTCTTAAAAGGATCACAACAAAAACTTACTGAACTCCAACTTAAAATTCAGTGTGTCGTTCTGTCTCTAATAAGGCAGCAGCTTCAAAGACCCTAAAAACTTTTATTATTGCTACCAACCAAACTGAGAAGTGCGCGATTCATTAACACATTGTAAACGCGCGTTTTCAATTTTTATACAAGGTGTCACAGCACAAAATATAACAGACAGTTTCCTTTGTACGTACTGCTTTATATGAATTGCTCTTTGACTCTTGATGTAGTTCACGCCTTATATGAGCAATAAAATTACGTGCCCAGAAACACTTTTATATAATCTCAAGTGCAAAAAAATGTGTTATCTTTGACAGGAACTTTGGTAATTTTACTCCAATCAGGTATTGAGAGACTAGTTCAACTCTCTAAGATGTTTCCTAATATACGTATTAAGACCTCTTACACACTGCGTCTTTTAGCATCGATGCAGTGGCGCGTTTTGAAGCGACTCGTGCAATGAACAGATTAAACTTGGCACCGATGCAGTCGCGACTTAGCATCGACGCAGTCGCCAAAATTCAGTATATAATATTAGTCAATATCCAGTTTCTGCATCGCGACTGCATTGACGCTAACGCACGTTAGTATCGCGACTGTATTGATGCTTTAAGTAGTGCAAGTGTGTAAAGGATGACATATTGCAACTGCATCGATGCTAAAAGTCGCAGTGTGCAAAGGGTCTTAGACGTTCGGTCGGTATCGGTTAGTATCTACAAAGAAGTTGCTGAAGTCTATGTTATGTATGATACTAGTACACAAATTGCCTACATTAGTGCAATGCATAAAGCATTTTCCTGACGACCATGTCAAAATCATTATATTGACTCTTAAAGTTACTTTCAATATAACCTGGCTGTTCAAAGCCTACATAGGTACAGAAAAACATTTTCATGACCACGATAATGTTTAAATAAAAAAGAATTAAAAAAACTAACTGCCTCGGTGGCGCAGCGGTTAGAGGGTCACACTTTAAAGCGACGGCTGCGCCAGAGGTCCCGGGTTCGATCCCCGGGTCGGACCAAAAATACGTACCTGCGTTTTCTGTTCAGAAGTTCTCAGTGTAGCCCGGAGTTTGGAAGTTGGTGGTGTTTCACCCCCGTGCCTTGAAAAAGCTTGTTAAGCCGTTGGTCCTGCGCCTGATCTCTCTCCGGTCGTGTCAGATTGCTGTCCCATCGGGCTATGAGAGTGAAAGTAATAGAGAGTGCACCTGTGTTTGCGCACACACATTTGTGCACTATAATATGTCCCGCGCAGTCGGTTAGTCATTGTGACTGGCCACCGTAGTCGAAATCGGCTAGGGGGACTATTAATGTTTAAATTATTTTATCGACAGTTGTGGTAACAATCAATTTGACCTGGCTGTTCAAACATGAGCTGTGTCAGTTAAGACATGATCTGTAGGAAGCGTAGCCCAGTTATAAGCCCGATTATCATATAAAGTAGGCAATACCAAGCCCATTTATTAGGCGGTGCGCACACGCATTGAAATTAACTTTCTTAAAAATACACCGGAAGTTAATTAGTTATAAATGTGTATCGAATCGCAATTAGTGAGAAATGAGTTGCATAAGTATATTGATCGCATTAAGCATTACAAAACGAAAGAGATTGTTTCTGAACTGTCAAAAAATATCTGGCCATAGGATAGGATTTCAGTCAAAATAAACTGAAATCCTTAAAAAGGTGTAGGTATTAAGTAGTTTATGTATTTTTCAGATATTTTCGTCGTTGAGACCTCCGTGATGTAGTGGCTAAGCACACTGGGTTTCAAGGCGTCGCCGCTCCGAGGTTCCAGGTTCGATTCCCAGTCGGGTCAATGTAGAAATAATAATTTTCTATCTATATTGTCTTGGGTTTGGGTGTTGTGGTACCACCATTGTGTCTGATTTCCATAACACAAGTGCACTGGCTACTTACTTTGGGATCAGAGCAATGTATGTGATTAGTGTCCAATATTTATTTATTTATTTTATTATTCCTCTACCCAGTGGCCGTCTGGAAGAGACCGCTTGCAGCGATAAGATCGCTAATATAGTTCTTGTAATTTTTATGTTTTTTTTTATTTTTTTTTAAATCTGTGTCCTTACTTGTGCAATAAAGAATATTTATTATTATTATATTGGCCGTGTCATTGATAACTTGGCTTCAAGTGTCATTAGAATAACTTAGATTGTTCTGATAGTACCTATTTATGCGTTTAATTCAAAAACATTAGTTGGTATTACAAATATTTATGCAATATGATTGGAATTTCGTTGCAATATGGCACCAAGATTTTACTCTCTTCGTAATATCGACAACTTTCATATCAAAGAGGAAACTTTGTTGCCTTATTATAAAATATCATAGAAATCGCTAACCCCTTCCATACGAAGTTGCCTTAAGACTGCTTCTCTAATCGACCAGAGCTTGATACATGGTTTATGTAAAACGTAAGGTTGGGTAGGTACACTATAAAAGACTAGTGGTCCCCGCGACTTCGTCCGCGCGTTTTAAATTTATTCTCTCCCCTCCCGTTGCAGTGTAATGTTTTATGGCATTTAACACAAAAATATGTTTTCCAATCGGTCCAGTAGTTCCTAAGATTAGCGCGTTAAACAAACAAACAAACTCTTTAGCTTTAAAATATTAGTATAGATTAAGCAAGAATATATTAAATGTAAATATGGTATTTAAACACGTTTAAGTAAACAGATGTGTACTGGCTTTTGGATATTTTTGCTGGTTGCGACATTGTCACTAATAAATAACAATCACGAATGAGTTCATTATGTTTTATATAACGTTTACAATTTAGATTTTAAATGGTTAGTATAAATACAGAAAACATCTTTAAAAACCGGCCAAGTGCGGTTCGAACTTGCGCACTAAGGTTTCCGTGGCAACTTTAACTAAATTAGGGATCCACTTGCTTCCACTTAGCCAAACTACCCCAATATTTTGTTTACAGCAAAAATAACTTTGTTTTTTCATAGTATTGTATGAAGCACAAAGTTATATTTGCGGTTTTTGAAAATGTGTTATATCTTAAAAAGCCACTAGTTCGATCTCGTTTAAACTAATTTTGGTTGACAGTATTTGTAAAGCACTACATTAGGTTTTTTTTTTTTCAAAATTGACACTTGCTTCGTCCAAAACTTAGAGGGTGGACGCCCATTTTACTACTTTAGAAGCGTCTGTCTCTCATTGTTATAGAATAAAAAAAATGGTTCTAGAAACCTCGATGTTATTTTAAGAGACTTGTCAATAAACACCATATATTCAGAGATGTTAAAACAAAAAAAAACGTTTAAGTTCCATGTATGGGAGCCCCCTCAAATGACATTTTATTTTATTACTTGTATCCATGTGTTCCTTAATACAAACCACTGTTACAACTACTGAAGTTTATTTAAGATATATCTAGGTAAATTTGACAACCCTAACAACAAAATGCCAAAGCTGTTTAAAAATACTGGAGCCGTTAACGATCTCTTACTTCAGTGTCTTACTCAAACGGAAAGAATAGAACAATTGAGATTCCGAATTTAAATTCAGACGTGCGATTGGCTGCGACCGACCCGGACAAACGACGCTATAATTGGTGATTGACATGTGAGCGCTTCCTGATTGGTCGAATACGGCCAGTTTTAGAAACGTGAGAAGATTTAGACATGGCACTAAAACAAAGTTCCACTAAACAGTAGTTGTCTATTCATAGTCAAGTGTATCATTGTTCTAGAACAGTCAAAGGAAAGTTCATGAATATTTATGGGCGTCTAGTATCATGAAACCTACGTTATGATGTTTAAGCGGTCAAGAGGCGTATTGCGATCCAACTATAGCCGTTCAATTTCCAGGCAGCTCAATTCCGACTCAGTGTAAACGAATATTATCAAAATAATCATATTATAATAATACTACACGGGTATGAATATTAATATTTATGTTTTTATATTATAATAATATTACTAATATCATGCGAAATCGCAATACGAATTGCTAATTTGACAGTAGAGCTGAACTGCTTACCTATGAAAACTGCATTGCAATACGCGCCCAGGTCTGGTTAAACCAAGCGATTGCTATTTTATCATACGTAGAGTTAATGGACTCTAAAAATAAAATAAAATCAGATTTGTGCATGATAAGAAGATGTATTGTATAATTAGGTACAATTTGAGTAAGCGGTTTTGTTAGGTTTCGATTAATAACCGGAAAAATAGCGAATTTCAAAACTTACACCTTAAGAACGATAACACAGCGACTGTCACGTCTAAAAATGCCTAACACTGCAAACGCCGCCCAAAACGGCAGTATCGTTATATTGAATAGGCGAAGGCATCTAGTCCTCTCCTTAAGGCGAAATAATAGCACTGCGCCACTGCCATTCCTTGCCAAAAGCGATGCGACTAATCAGGTGTACAGGTGCCTTTATATTGTGTGCATGCGCCTTTAGCACTTGAAGGATTGGAGTAAGGTGGACGAATTATTTTGACGTCTTACTCCTGTGTTGGTTGTCTTACAAAATTGACTCTGAAAACAAAATTGATCCAGAAGGTCATAAATGAATGAACAAATAAAGAAAAAATGGTGTCATGACGTAAGAACAGAGAGGTGAAGGTACCAGCATGAAATGGAAAATTAGATGGCTTTTACATTTAGGCGACTTTTAAGCAGCGCGACTGTCGCGCTACATTCGCGCTGCCAATAATTTGGAAAGAAAGAAAGCGTTTATTGATTATATTATAATTTCATACATCAATGCTCTCACTCTAATGTGAAGGCTCACTTATGGAGAAAACTTCACCAACAATAGCACTGCTATAAATATTAATGAAGACGAAAAACAATAAGGCGTAATGGATAGGTAAGTTATGTAAAATCACATGCCATAAGCATATCTGTTAAGGATGAGTGACAACCCTACAAGTTTAAACCCTACAAATGCACACGAACTCGGGATCCAATGGCGAAATTAAACGAGAAAAAAAACAAATTATCTTAACATTAAGTAAAATCCATTTCATTATACCTACGTACGCCATACTAATGCAATTGTGACGCAAAGTACACGCAAAAATATAGTCATCTGTCATTTTACTTTCATTCATTGGTCACACTCAAAAAACATCTGCGTCCGACAGTTATTAAAGTCCAAATTAGTTTGAATCATTTCTAATGAATTGCATTATTAAATCGCGATTCTGTGACCCCATTCAAGACGCATTAGCCGGCATTATGTTTAATTTGTCTGTTTTAATTCAATTTTGATTGTAACAAAGTGTGCTTATTAATAATTCAATGTAAAGGGAGTTTGGAGGGCTCGAAATGAGCAATAAGGTACTAGATACTGAGATGCAAATTTATTAAATAATGTACTTACAGGGGATTTAGCTTCTTTAAAAAACATCATCAGAATAATAATAAAAATGTATTTGCACTATGTTATTTTAAAGTTTTCAAAGAGTATCTTTCTTATTATGTAAATATCGTTATCTTTTCCTATTTACTATCTGAGAATCGGAAAGGTTAAACTCATTTTTATTTAGGCTTCAAAATACACATTATCAAAGGTTTAGGTATAGCTGAAACTGAAAACAGTATTAGCTAACCGTAAGGGAAGTTTCAAGTCATTCCCAATACAACTATCTTCGACTACTTAAAGGGAAAACTCAACAAATCTGTTGTAACATACTTATTGAATAAAAAAATATGTTTACATAGAAACATCATACAAAGTAAGTTACGCTTATATAAAGTCAGCAAAAAAAATAATCAATGACAGGGCTCTAACTTGAGCTACATTCACAGAGCCACACCAAAAATGTTACAAATCTACATTTGATAGGTCGAGTCAACCCTAATCCCGATACAGCGGTAATACAATTAGCCTCAAACATTACGTAGCAACTGATTATTTATTCCTTATATGACAAGGGTCGTTTCAGAGCAATAATTCATAAATTGAGCCGATTAATAGACGGCAGTGAAGGGTTAAACCCCGCGAGGGCGCGAGTTTGTTTTGACAAATATGCACCGATTGCAGTGGGGGGTTAAAAACACTTTGATGTGTCGTTATTTTGAATGTTTGAATTGATTTAGATTTTTTTTTATGAAACGGCGGTGCTACTGTGTTTTTTGAAGACAAGTGTCGATAAATCATTCTTTGAAACTATATTCTGAAAGATAATAATAACAGTTTTATAAATGCGTTTCAAAAGATATACTTGTAGCAGTAATCATGAGTATTGTCATACGAATGTAAGAACTGAAATGTGATTTGACGAAATTTAATTTTGTAGCACAGCCTTAGATTCAGCTTAATATCAGTATATTTTTTTTAACCGTCATCACGAAAGAAAGAGATTATCAATTTGACAGTAGGTTTTTTTTTTTGTATAAGTATATGTTACCTCATACCTCAGTCATTTGTGGACCGAAAACAAATCCTACCTAGAGGTTATTGGTCACATAGTTGCCAAATCGGGATCTGAAGATGCGATCTTGGTTAAATCGAGGGAAACCCTAAAGTTTAAAAGCACGTACAGTGTTTTTGTACTAGAATTTTAATATTGACATGTTGCTACGTCTGATAGTCAACATTGTGTGGAGCTGAGCTGACGGTAGAGCTTCGTAACGCTTAGGAGATCATTGATTATAATGACAGAACTTATTATAGGTAATTTGTGGCTTTTTAAACAGCAGAGTCAAAAGGTGCAACCTTCTTCTTTTCCCCTCCTCCTATGTAACCTATAATTACTAAAATTTAAGAAATAAAATATATTATTTGCAAAAAAAATGTAAAAACCGACTTCAAAACCAAAATGCACTAAAAAGTCTGGAATAAACTATTGACTATTTAATGACAAAATAATCCATTTTAGGCCAACAATTAATTTTGGATACGGTGCCATCACTTTAACCACCTCCAGACCATCGGACCACCGACTCCAAAAATAAATTGTTGGCCTCAAATGGATTCCTTTCCTTTAAAGAGTGAAGAGTTTATTAGAGACTTACTGCATTTTGGTCTTGAAGTCGGTTTTTACTATTTTTGCAAAAGCTTATTTGGTACAGGTTTTTTTCCTTCTGACTAGTAAACTTAACACAAACATCCAATGATAAGCATAAATCGTTATCTTAATGTCTCATGCATGCTATGTTATTCGCAAAGATGGGAGATGCGTAACAAAATACAATAATAAATTATTATAAAATTATAAGTGGCCGGGCCTCTGCGACCTCGCTGTCACGTGACCCCGGATAAAGGGTTAATACTGCTAAGGGGTTGCCCTATAAATCATGTTACATTACACCAATTTAGGGTTGACTCTGGGTAAAATTAAGTTCTCTGCATTTTAAACTAGAAAAAAAGGATAAAAAAAAATAGGATAGTACTATAAATAAGATCATTTAAATTTACGTCACAGTAACATTGAGCAGCAGAGGTGAGAGGCGCTGTATACCAAAATACAGGATACACCTATCCTTGTTCGGTAGCAGATGCTTTATAATACTTTTGTAACAGAATTACTTAGTTTTAGTTGTATTGTAGAACGTGATGATATGAATTATGAGTTCATGACTGTAGTTCCTTTTTGAAGTAAAGAAATTGAATTGAATGAATTGAGGTATCAAAACTAATTCCTTTATTGGAACCTACCATTGAAGCCATCAAAAATATATTTTTCATACTACGTTCCAATAAAGTACCTAGAAATATTGCGGTAAACACTGCGGTATCTTATTCAGTTGTAATGGACTATTTAAACATTTTTCCAATTTTCTTTTACTAATAATGAGTTCCACATCCCATAACTTACATCAAAATTACCTCTAAAATAACCTCCTGATCTCTCGAACAACAATTATTCCAACATCAATCAAACGTGACATAAACAATAACGCGAAATTCACGTTATTATTATAACTGGCAACCCTAATATGGGAGTATAATAACTCATTCAGTTGACACAGATGGCGCTACAGTAGATCAAAATGGCCGCAGATTACTGTCTTTCATGATTTATGCTCATCAACTGTTGTATGCAAATGTTAGGTGGTTCTGAGAGATCATGTTTGTTTTGCTGTTTATGATGGATGTCAGAACGTTTGTGATTATCTACTGTTTTCTTGCCTTACGGTTATTTAACCGCCGATGTGGATATTGCATTTAATCTAGGCGAATGGCGATAGTGAACAATGCAATTTAAAGAACTGACTAAAATGCTCAAAATATCACATTTGCCTTCAGTTAATGACCTCAT
This sequence comes from Pyrausta purpuralis, assembly GCA_963924145.1. Taxonomy (NCBI): domain Eukaryota; kingdom Metazoa; phylum Arthropoda; class Insecta; order Lepidoptera; family Crambidae; genus Pyrausta; species Pyrausta purpuralis. Next base: position 14,873,276 of record OZ001652.1, read on the forward strand.
GCTTACGTTCATCAATAGTCTAAACACATTATGCACCGACTCCAAATGAATTTGTTTTTCCGAAATCTACTCCTAAAATCCTAAAAAACCTGTTTATTTTGTTCTCAAAGGCAGTTTGTTTGTTTTTTTAAATAATTTTTATATTTCATGATTTTTAGTTATTACCCAAATCTCACAAATAACTCGGCCGATTTTGATTAAACTTACACCCAAAGTCTTAATATACCAGATGGAACAAAAAATAATTATCTCACTATGAATTCATGTTTCCGATTCAAAAGAAAAATATATGTAATATGTCAATCGTAATTTATAATAAATTGCCAAACGAACTGAAATAACTTGACGGAATATTGTTTAAAAGAAAGTTAGTTAATTGGCTATTGACGCACTTACTGTTACTGCACCCTTAAAGATTATTTTGATTGGAATGAGAATTTCAATAATGATATTATGACACTGTATTTGTCATTTTTATTCAAATAACAATAAATTTTAATGATTGCATACACAGGCATGCAGGCGGAATACACGACGAAAGACGAATAAACTATAAGTCTTTTTTTGTAAACTGTATTCTCAGCAAATAAATGATTGATTTAATTCTAGAAATCCGTCGACAAACATAAAAATATAAATACGAACATACATACCTATACTTACGAAATTATGCACACGTGTTTGGAAACCTTGATAGATCAACATACTCAAAAAATATCAAATTCTTACGATATAACTTAGGTATATATACATATGTACACATTGAATTGATTACCTCCTTTTTTAAAATCAGCAAAAAATAGTGATAGTTCATGAGAATTAATCCCTCATACTAATTTAGGTAAAACCTAATGCTCAGAAGATTAATTTAATGAAGTTGGCACATTTTTTCAGAATTATTTGAAGATCATCTTTTTGAAGCCTGTGATTTGAAAAACATTTTAGTCACAATTTATTGATTTGACTTGTAAAGTAAACCTTGAAATATGAAACAAATATTTCACATTTTCCACTGACTAAGCATTCACACAAAAATTACAAAACGCTTCTTCCGTCCGATTTAAACTGCCCACTCGGGGTATAATTATAAGGAATTCGCTTTAATGAACGTGTCCATATCGCAAATAGTGTAAAAAGACAGCCAAGTTCTATCGTGCCCTCAGGATACGGTGGAAGACGTATTTTTTTAATAATCGCTCCCACTCACTGTGCTACACAAATAGCTTAAAAGATTAGACATCAGGTACGGATAGAAGAAGAGAAATACGAAACTAATCTAACACAAGACTTATCTAAGTTTCTAGAAAAAATAAGACAATCTTAAGAGGCTATTGCTTTGTTATTAACAAGTGACTCTGTACCGAAACAATAAACAGTTGTGGCAAACGTTTGATGGGTTAAAAGGTGTCTTGATCAGTACCGACAATAATGCTACAGCCCTAACGCATCACTGATAGGGAATATCATTCGGCGTTAGGTCCGCTATTGGTACAAATATATCATGCTCTTACATTATTCATATAATAAATTAGGTAAGTATTGATCATTTTTATATGTAAACGACTGTATGTTTTTTGACGACCTCCGTGGTCGAGTGGCTAGCACGCTGGTTTCAAGCGTCGCCATCTCGTTAGGTTCCGGGTTCGATTCCCGGTCGGGTCAGTGTAGAAAACGATCTTTTCTATATTGTCTCGGGTCTGGGTGTTGTGGTACTACCGTTGTGTCTGATTACCATAACACAAGTGCATTGGCTACTTACTTTGGGATCAGAGCAATGTATGTGATTGGTGTCCAATATAAATAAATAAAAAACATACATTTTACTAACATGGAGTGTAGCAAGCAATTCTTTTTAATTTGGTACCTAGTAAATAAATAGTTCAGTAATTTAACAGCTTCTAAGATAAAATAACACTTTCGAAAAAAATGTATTTAATAAGTTGTTTAAAATTCAAAATTACAGAAAAGTGTCTTCAAACTAATTTTACTGTGGCAAAATTAGGGCTATCCCTTAACGTACCACAGAGAGAATATTTTAAGCCATTAATTGTGGCAATGGGAGTTTGGCTTAAAAGACCGAAGAAACAATTTGCAAAGTGTTTAGTTATTCTGCCGTATTTATGAGAGTTTTCCCAGAGTTAAGTTTCCTGTTAAATCCTTAGCTTAAAACAAGCAAAGTTTGTTTAGACTCAAAACTGTTCGTGAAATTATAATAAGGTATCTCAAGTCAAGATGGCATCTATTTTTTTTTTTTTTAATTTCGGTCGCATTGACTCACATGGCTTGAAAATATAGAAACAGAACTATATCATCGTCACTTATTAAATAAACTTTGAAACGTGAGTTATAGCGTGGGACATATGATATTTGACTAGTGTTATAAAAATATTGCCATTACAAAAACTACACTGTAAGTAATACATCCACACAACTGTAGTTCTAATATTAGAGGTATATTCCTCTCAAAAATAATTAATATAATAGGTGTAATGAGTAAGTAAATGATCTGGGTAGTTAATTCACATACTCATTCTATACTTTTAAATGTCAAGCAGTCCTCTTTAAATTTATAAATAAAACAAATTTAATCTGCCAATCTATACTTGTTTTGCTGGCTCTACGTCGTAATGCAACTAGCCAGCGCCGGCGCATCTCAGGTAGCCTGATTTACTGCTGTCTTAATGAAACCTGTTATATAACTGGAATTATTTATTATTTTGTCCCACCAACCAGTCCGATGGAAATTGCAGCTTCTGTGTTGGATAATAATTAACTTTCTATGAGGACGTAGGCTTGTGTACGGTCAGCAGGTTTGATTGAGTGAAGTGGAAAAGATATGGTTGAATGAAATTCACTTGGCTTTGTAATGATAGTATCGGCCTGTGGGTTAAAATATTTACAGCGTCAGTGAAAAGTCTTCGAAAGTTATCGTGGCTAAAAGTACCTTTACAATATGTAAAAAACCTGTTTGATCCGAAAGAGTCATACAGTTGCTTTAATAACATAACCAATACACGTATTAAAACTATCTATTTAATTAAAACTTTTTTAACAATTGTCATAGTCAGAAAAATAAATCTACTGCACATGCCATTTTTGACATGGTCAACGAGACTCTGACTAGCCTTAACGCGAATAATTATACAACCGCCCTCTTTTTTGATATGTCAAAAGCTTTCGATTTCGTTTCACATTATTCGCTCCTTGAAAAATTGGAAAAATGTGGTGTCAGGGGCAATGCCTTATGTTGGATTAAAACCTACCTTGATAACCGCCAACAATCTGTTGAAATTAGTCGACCTGACTGTAATTTTGTGATTCAAAAATATAGATCGGATCTAAGAGTAAACAAATATGGAGTCCCACAGGGTAGCGTTCTAGGTCCTTTACTGTTCCTGATCTATATTACCAACCTCCCGAGGTTAACTAAACACAAATGTATTTTATTCGCAGATGACATAGTTGTAATTGTCAAAACAGACGGTAAATTGACTCTAGAAGATCATATTCAGGACATTAATAAAACACTTAAAACTTTAATTGAATGGCTTAAAAAAATCCATATAAATCTGGACAAAAAATACTTCATAAATTTTAATAATATAATATATCAGACAATGGACATAAATTTCGAAGGACAAAAACTGAAAGGTACAAATATGACGAAATTCTTAGGTGTATGGATAGATGATAAACTTAATTGGAAAGATCAAATCGAAAATGTTTGCAAGAAAATTAACAGATTTTCATACGCACTGTATAAATTAGGTAAAGTCGCTACCAAACATACAGCACTTACTGCTTACTTTGCGTATGTAGAGTCCATTTTACGTTACGGACTTATCACTTGGGGTCATGGCTCTGATGCAAATAGAGGTTTCATTGTACAAAAAAAGTGCATTAGGGCCATATGTGGTTCTGCACCTGATGAGCCATGCAGGCCGTTATTTACTTACTTACAAGTACTACATCTTCCATATCTTTATATTTTTGAGATTTGTAAGTGTTTTAAGCAAAATATGCTTTTATTTTAGACAATCAAAGGAGGTTTATATGCGCAACACCAAAAATGGCAATAGGTTTGTGGCAGATATCACTCCAAAAAGTTCAAAATTTGAAAAAATCTGTTACTGGATGTGTACTCTTATTTATAACAAAGTACCTCATAATATAAAAGACCTGCCGTTCAACAGATTTAAAAGTGCACTTTACAAATGGCTAATTCACCGTTGTTTTTACAAAGTTGATGATTTTATAAATTTGAAGTCATGATGTCTGAGCCGTTTTATTATTATTGAAACTGCTTGATATTGTATTAATATTCTTGAAATCTTTGACATGTATATTAATATTATGAATTCCGACTAGTTTCATTGATTATTATTAATTGTTTATTATTAAAATATTTATTTGCATGCTGTTAAATGATAGCTGAAAAAGCTGAGTTAACCATAGATTTATACCATCCAAATGTACCCTTTTTCATGAACAAATAAACACTTTCTTTTTTTCAACAAGTTTAGCACCTATTTACCCAAAAAGGGAGGAATCTTCAAAATACGTTGTCACTCCTGTCGCGCTACCTGCGAGTGCCGGCTTCGGGTACCGGCTACCTTCGGGTTGCCATTTATGCTTTTTTAATATAGTGTTTTTTTTTCCTTGGGTATTTTTTTTATAATATTTTATGAAAATTATAACACAAATAGAACGTAATCTAGACACCTAATAACCCCTTAATAGGTCGGACGGGGTTATTTTACACACTGTATAGGAACATAGTGTGGCATGTAATAGGAGAACAATTTACAATATAAACCCTTTAAGAAACCACTAATATTTTCCAAATGGTTTTAAAATTAAAATAAATCTATCGTCACTTTCTTATGAAATTAATCAAATCAGCAATGTAATGAAACAAATGTGTCCGGTCATAGAATTCGGCTTAGTCATTTACTACAACGAGTTAATGATTTTAATATACATACATTAGGGATTGTATCTTTGGATTACTATATCTAGTTTAAGTATTTTTGAGCATTATGACCAGGTCAAAGTTACTACGTATACTCTGTAGAATCAATGATTGAAATATCTGCTCCTATTACAGACCCTACCCTGTAGAACTATAACTGGGAAATATATTATTACTTAATAATTCCCAGAGTTTATGCTTATGGCCTCTTTCACAATGTCTAACGTTTGGATATGCCGAATATTTCATACACAATAACGTTATTTATTGAATTATTTGTCGATTAATGCATATTTGACGATTTTTTACGGATACTAGGGTATTGGGGCCTCTCGCTCCACGAGGTTTTTCAGACCGCAGGGCAAATGACCCATGTTCTCTTTCAAAAGAACTATTCACACACAGTGTTCGATGAAATGGGTCGACTAGGAAGATTATTTGTGCGATTTACACCGCTAATCAACTGGCAAGTAAAAAAAACCTACGTCATAACAAAAATGTTCTAAAAGTCTTAAATAAACCTTTGAACCTTCAAAGGAAAGGATCCATTTTAGGCGAAAATATTTTTTTGGAGTCGGTGCTCTGATAGTTGGTACTTGAGATGGTAAATTGATGGCACCGACACCAAAAATATATTTTTCGCCTAAGATGGATCCTTTCCTTTAAGGGGTCAAGAGTTTATTTAAGACTTTTTATTGCATTCTGGTTTTGAATTAGGTTTTTTACTTTTTTTAAAAATTAAGTTTATTTGCAAATTTTTTGTGATTACAGGAGGGGTTGCACCTTTTGAAATTACCTATCATAAGTTATGTCATTAAAATCACTGAACTCCTAAGCAATTAGAAGTTCCCCCATCAGCTCAGCTCCATACAATATCGACTATCAGACGCAACAACAAGTCTTCATTAAGATTCTAGTACAAAAACACTAAACGAGCCGTATTCTCTCGATTGCACCAAGATTTTATCATCAGATCCTGATTTGGCAACAATGGAACCAACTAGAAGGTATAACCTCTAGGTAGTTGATTTTTTTTTCAATCGGTCGACAAATGACTGATATACGAAGAAAAAAACATACAGTCAAATTGATAACCTTCTCCTTTTTTGAAGTCGGTTAAAAATACTAACATACCTAGTCAGGTGCTTTACACCACCATTGAAACAGCTCATAACAACTAATTAGAAAACAACAGACCAGGTCAGTAAACCCATCTACATGCTTAGTTCACAATCAGCTAATCTAAGATGGCCGACAGAAAACTTTAATTATGTTATTAAAAACAAAAAAGGTGTTTTTGTATGGACATTTCGTCGGCTGGACCGCGTAAAGTGCCCATTAACAACACGTATCTAAATATCTGTAGGAATCTATCGTGTACCAGTAAAGGCTGTAATTAATTTCGTTAAAAATTCAACTAAGAAATTCGAGGCATTCGCGATTGTGGTCAGCCGGTGACAGGTGGAATGATTGGGTTGATAAAACCACTTGATTTTATAGCCCGTTTGTGTAGTAAGCCAGGAGGAAATCATCAGTGTATTTCAAAGTATTGAGATCAGAGTTTTTGTAAGCTTTCAATAGTTTAGTAGTGAGTTTTTGCTTCCCGAAGCTTTAATTGTTTAAAAAGGTCTGCTCTAAAAACAATACATAAACATGTCCAGAAATCAGGCGTTAAAACCTTATTATAAAAGTATTTTTTCAAAAATGATTTCGTTGAATAGTGGCCTTGTCAATTGCACTCCCATGTCCATGTACTTGATACTAAAACTTAGATTACTAAAAAGTTTTGTAGAACTTAACTAGTTTAAAAATTATAAAATATCATCGGTTGCATCAGCTCCGTACATTTCCATCACAAACACATTGTTTTCGGGTAAACCCTCCAAATGTCGGCTCGGTAATGATCATTTATACAGAACGATCGCATCTCTGTTTATTTATTGTACATTTCCATTTTAATTTTACCTTTAATAAAGAAGCAATTTATTAATGAAACGATTACTCAACGCTATCGCAGTATCAGATAAAGGTGCCGCTGTTTTGCTTTTGTATACAGAAGTGAATATAAATGTTAGTAAAGTGTGTATGAATTGTATTGGTATAATTTTTTGTTTTCAACATGTTTAACATTTTTTAAAGTTTATTAAAACATTATTATATACTTACAGTCAAATTAAACGTAATTAAACTAAATAAAACAAAACTTAACTAATGTGTATGAGAAGTACATAAAAAAAAAACAAATGATGAAATAAGGAACCGAAAATTGCGCACGGGCGGGAGTCGAATCAACAACTTCTTGACCGGGCCAAACGCTCTACCAATTGAGCTACCGTGCTGTCGGTTTGACCTAAATTTCTGGTCTTTAAGGATTCGTCATTACGCGTTACATTAGCGCCATTTACCCATCAGTTTATGCAACAGTGTGTGACTAGTCATAAAATTAAATAAAATGAAAATAGACGTCTGTCATATTTTTTTGTGTTGGAAAATTCAAGATCTTGCTCGAGGTTACAGACGTTACACAGTTTAAACGTCTAGCAGTGAGTAGCAATTACTCATATTTGCAATTCGTGCTAAGACCCTTCATGTCTAATGCTTATTCTAATGCTCTCGATAGTTTAAATTCTAATAAAATACATTAAACAAACATTAAAATTGGTCCATAGGCCAAGGCATAAACTTACCAGTACTCACCTTCTATTAATTAGGTCTTAGACTTCTGAGGCTCAATTTTACCAACGTCAGATAAGGAATATTCGTCGCATACAATACAAATCACCCAATTTGAAAACGTCACCTATTTGTCAGTAATCATTTACGTAAATATCATTTTAAAATCGGTCTTAAGTCTTATCTGACGTTGGTAAAATCGACCCTGACTAAGTATTAAACTACGGAATTTTAACTGTCATTTACATAAATGATCGCTGACAAATAGGTGAGTTCTGAAATAAGGCGTTTTGTGTTATGTTCAATAAATATTCCTTATCTGCCGTTGGTGAAATCGGGCCTGAGTAGTATTTTGTTGAATTCTACAGATTGTAGGATTTTATTGTTACCTATACGAACGAGGTTCAAAATTATTCATGTTTTTGTTTTCGATTTAATTCCATCATAAAAATTGTGGAGTGCACTATTTCTAAGTTACTAATATTAGTAACAATAGTAAATGTGTTACTCCATTAGGCCTATGGCGTAGTAGATAAGTTTGACGGTTGAATTGATTAGGAGAGTCACCCCGGGCAAGTCAGAAGCTACATTAGGCAGACATTTTGCTTTTGAAGTAAAAGCTACTAATATACTGTAAGTGATAGTTGTCTGCAAAACTTGCATTATTTTAGATAGCTTGCTATTATTTATCTAAATAAACTGTGTATGTTTTTTTCAACTACGCGTTAGGGTCTTACTATTAAAGTAAGTTTTTTTTTTAATTGACCTCTAGCCGATTTAGACTACGGTTGCCTTTCACAACAACTAACTGCGCGGGACATAATATACACTATAACATTATCATAGTGTACAAGTCTGCGCAAACATAGGTGCACCGTCTATTCCTTTCACTCTCACAGCCCGATGGGACAGCAATCTGACACGACCGGAGAGAGATCAGGCGCAGGACCAACGGCTTTACGTGATTTTCCGAGGCATGGGGGTGAAACACCGCCAACTTTTAACTCCGGGCTATTCTAAAATATTCTGAACAGAAAAACCCGGGTACATATTTTTGGGACAACCCAGGGATCGAACCCGGGATCTTTGCAGCAGCCGTCACATTAAAGAGCGTTTCTCCTTACCCCTGCGCCACCGAGGCAGTTTGACAAATAAGTACTATTCAACGAATAATTCAATTATGGAACGTCATTTCATAAGAAATACTGGGATCGTATAGCGATGTTGCTTTGACAGTTAAGCGGCTCTGCTTTTCAACGGATTAGCATTTCGTATTGCGAATTCTCATTATATTTTATTGTCACAATACTACAAATACATGAATATTAAGTTAATTAATAATATATAAACAAACTTCGCGGCGAAAAATCGTTTCAGAAGCGAAGAACATAGAGAAGACTTGTAGCGAAATAAAGCACGAAGCTCAAGACCGAAAAGGATGGTGGCGCACTGTGGACGCCTTCTGCCCCATCAAGGGGTTATAGTACCATAAGTCAAAATCAGTCAACCAATAATAATATTATATTTGCTTACACAAGTGCGAATTAAACTGATTGAAAGATGAACGGATTAAACAAGATCGCATCATGCTGGACAGATATCGATAATGGAACTGAACTTATTAGGACACTGTGAAACAAACCTTAAAGCTTGTTTTCACCGACTTATTTAACAAAGTTAACGGCAAATGCTGGCAAACTCCAAAAGTCAAAACACTTAAAAACAATATTTGTAGTTTGTAGTTAGAAGTAAGGGTGCAGCCGTGCCTTAAGATACTGTAGCAACGATTAATCTCCGTAAAATATCTTATAATCCATACCTATCTACTTGCTTATTTACTTATTAATAATAAATATGATTTATCGCACAACACATACAACAAATAACTGCATCTTAAATATAACGTTGGGGTCGGTTTTATTGCTCGAAGTACTTAGCTTAGCTAATTAGCAAAAACGATCTATCCCGAACTCAATCTATCTTAATCAGCGTCTCCATACAAGGCAATATCCTAACGACGGTAGACAAAAGCATATCAAATTACACAGGTCGACAAAAACCCAGGCCACCGCGTTCCGTATACCAAACTAGTTGAGAAGCCCTGGCTGGGGACATTCCCACATCTAGACTACTTTAGAGCGTTTTCCGATGGTTCCGACACGGAATGGCAGCCGTTAAAATAGCGATGAGTCGTGCGGAAGAGAAGTGGCGTTATTTGAGAGTCTTTGTTAAGAGAATATCTTAGTAATGAGGAGCTTATGACAGAGCTATGCTATATATAAATATATTATTAATAAAATGTACTTTCCATATAAGTAAAGTAGGACTTGGCCCTTGATCTGGACAGAGACAATCAATGCAATAGTCAATTTTCGCGGTAATAATTATTATTTTTCTTGTTTTAGTTAGTGACTCAGCGGTAAAAAATAAAATGAAACACGTTCTTCAATTGGTTCATTTATAACCTGTCTCCATCAAACCTACTTTATGAATGAAAACGAAGTGTAGGCGAAATCAGAATATTGAATTTTAATTAAGCTTTCATTGCGATCATAGTAGAGACGTCGCCAGCATGTCAGGATATACATATTTGTTGAAAACTAACCCCTATTACAAAAAATAAGATATGATAGTGTCTACCTAGACGTGCTGTTGCCCGTTCCTACCTATGAAACACTGTTGCTGCACGCATGTTCAGCATACAAGCAAGCTAAATAGTTTTAAAACGTATATGCCACGAAAGCGACTGCCGACTAACTGCGTGTAGTTTTGCAGACTAGAATTGAGGAAAAAAAATATTTGTATCTTTTTTTGAATAAATTAAAAAATAACTCTTTTCCGACCTATATCGACAGTTTGATTGTTGAAAAGTCCATGTCCATTACATTTTGTGTCGAACACAATGGACAAACCCAACGTCGTGGATCAGAGATCGTCGCAGATCGATGTATGGAGATCCGTTCCGCTATTAACATACGGCACGTCTATTATTTCGACCGAAGCAACGGTCCGCGATGTTCGGTTTTTACTTGCAAAGTTGCAAACGTGGAACACGCATGCGTCATCATCTATTTTGGCTTAGTTAAAAGTCTAGACTTCGACCCTTTACACACTGTGACATTTAGCAGCGATGCAGTCGCAATGCCAACGCGCGTTAGTATCGATGCAATCGCAAAATGTCAACCTTTACACACTGCGCTACTTTTAGCATCCTGTCGCGATGCAGAAGCTGGAAATTGACGAATTATGTACTGGATTTTGGCGACTGCATCGATGCTAATTAAATCTGTTCATTGCGTGAGGCGCGATGTTGAAGCGTGTTTTCAAAACGCGCGACTGCGCCGATGCTAAAAGTCGCAGTGTGTAAGGGGTCTTAGTTGGCCCAGACAGACCCCTTATCAGACCTCGTGAAACGAGCTGCCAAAAGTAATAATTATGTTTATAATATGGTGCACGTGTTGTTATTTTTTAAATTTTTCTAGCTTTGTAACCTAGACTTAATTGACGCATGCGCGCAGCTTCAGAGATGCGCGGCCATGATAGAAATGAGGGGAGTATATGGAATCAATGTGGTTGAACCATCAAGCTTATATCTATCCACTTGCAAAACTTACATAGATTTCCCAAGCCCTAACCAGTGTATAATTAATACTCCCTTTTGCTACGCCCCGGGTTATCTGCGTATCACACTATCAGTCATAGTTTTGACGCGCTTTCTCTCACGTGCGTATGCGCAAGTGAAGTGTAATTTACGGACGTGCAGATTGCGAGTGTGTGTATGATTTTGCATATTTAATTGTATGAAATACGGTAAAAGTTTAGATATAAATAAAGGTAGACTAAATGAAGATTTCAAATACCGAATCAGCAATGAAACTGTTACAATAATTAAGGAGGAATTGTTAAATTATTATTTCGTCGGTATCCTGTATGAATGAGTTGTTTGCATTACTTGGATTTTAGACCTATAAAAGCGGTTTGGCTTTGGAAAAGGTGTATCGATAATTGATTTCTATTTCATGCTATGTGTTAGTTTTGCTTTTCCTTGGTCTCATAACTCACTGTAAGTACTCTGCCGCTAAATACCCGCTGTTTCTATTTACATGCAGAAATATGCAACCAAAGGTCAGTTTTGTAACAAACCTTTGTTTCCCGTGGTTTTTCATAGACCAATTGGAATGGTCATCGTTTAGTCTGATTTTGCTGTTTTACAGACATGATACTCACGATTCTGGAAATGAAAACAAAGCTTACTTTAAAATCAATTATTACACGAGCGATCGATCAAGCGAACTTTAATAGTACATTATGATACAAGTGTGCTAAGTTGACCATTATATACAAGGCGATATTGTGTGCGCACGAGCGAAAGCGAGTGCGCCATAAGAAAGCCGCGTATATAATGGTCACAAGCACACGCGTATCATACGACGTTTTTCAACACACTTGCGCGGAAAAAACAAGACTCTTCATTTACTAAGTTTTTAATTATTAAAACATTTAGTAAAAATACATTTCACTCGATTTTGATGGCAAAGACTTTCGCACGCGTTCTTTGCCTCGTTACGTATGTCCGGCGGAGTAAATAATAGGTTTTCTTCATTTTCTTCACTTGAATTAGGCATTTTCATTAATATTAAACTTCTTAAATAATGCAAACTTCGTCACAGCCGACAATTATTATTTACGAAAAATGGCGCATTGTTTTTTTTTTCTTGCCGCGATACCGATGCTCGCGCAAGGCTTAGGCGCGAACTAGATTGGCCAAAAGCCAAGATTAAAAATGTAATAATTCGTGTTTAAAACACAAATCACAGAAAATGTTAAACGAGTTTGAGCTATTTTTTAGTAATAAATCTGGATTTACCATTTATTGAAATAAATATGTAGATACTGTTATTTTTCGCATAAATACTGTTTGTTGCTAAAATAAAAGTATTGTATAACCCGACTAAATTATATCGCTTCTTCTTCTTACTTACGACTTGGTACTAGGGTACAAACCTAAATTGGTCGGGTTAATAAACTAAAGGCACTAGTGCAATAATATAATAAAAAAGCACGCGTGTTTAATATCTATGATTATGAGCCAACAATCGGTGGAATAAAGACGTCGTTATGAGCAAGTGTGTTGAAAAATTAATTATTACTAAATAAAAAGATTATGTTTTAAAGGTGTCGGTCCGAGTACAGGAGCAGAACACAAGGGTGATTCCACTGCGGAGAGTTGTGAGACAGGGAGATGTTACATCTCCGAAACTGTTCACAGCAGCATTGAAAGACGTCTTCAAACTTCTCGAATGGGAAGGAATCGGCATCAATGTTAATGGCGAATACATCACACACCTCCGATTTGCCGATGATTTAGTCGTTGTGGCAAAGACCTTGGACGATCTTGGCCTTATGCTCGAAGACCTTGACCGAGTATCCCAAATCCCAAGAAGTTGTCGACGAGTACGTCTTCCTGGGACAAGTGATCCAATTCGGTAGGTCCAACTTTGAGAAGGAGGTCAATCGACGAATTCAACTCAGCTGTGCAGCGTTCGGGGTAACTGCGCAAGAGTGTCATCTCATCTCAACTACCTCAGTGTCTGAAGACGAAAGTCTTCAACCAGTGTGTGTTACCAGTGATGACATACGGATCCGAAATATGGTGTCTAACTATGGGCCTTATAAAGAAGCTCAAAATCACACAACGAGCGATGGAGAGGGCTACGCTGGGTGTTTCTCTACGGGATCAAATCAGAAATGAGGAGATACGTAGAAGAACTAACGGACATAGCCTTAAGAATCAGTTAGCTCAAGTGGCAGTGGGCAGGCACATAGCGCGAAGAACTGATGAAAGTTCTGGACTGGAGACCCTTCGACTAAAGACGCAGCGTAGGACGTCCACCGGCAATATGGACAGACGACCTTATAAAGATCGCAGGATCAAACTGAATGCAGACCGTTAGTGATCGGTCGCTGTGGAAAGCCGTGGGGGAGGCCTATGTTCAGCAGTGGACGTCCTTTGGCTGATAATGATGAATGACGATGTTTTAAAGCTTAACAAAACTCACCGCTAACCAGTAGGTAAATGATTATTTGAATAACCAAACAGGATTATCACCTGTTTTCCATCGACGATGGCAAGTGGAAACGAAAGCGGGAAACTTTAGATATTACCAACCGCGCCTGAGATTAACTTAACAAGCGTTTAGAGGAATATATCGCTCATATGTGGCGGGTATATTCAGGGCTGACACTAGGAGAAAAGTCAAACAAAGTCATTATTTGTACTTTTAATATGAAATAATAATAATAAATAAATATTTGACAACATCACATACATTGTGTTGTCACCCGAGACAATATAGAAAATATCGTTTTCTACATTGACCCGACCAGGAATCGAACCCGGAACCTCACGAGATGGCGACGCTTGAAACTAGCGTGCTAGCCACTCGACCACGGAGGTCGTCGAAGAAAAAAAGGTATTTGTACTTGTTTTGATGCTATCAATGTTATTTTTAATAATAATCAATAATCATCAAATTAAAGACATAGGCTCTTCTCGGTGGAATAGTTAGATACGATATTGCAACCATGTACCTCATTAGCTATGAGTTTCCGTTATTTCGGCACTGTTGCAAGGGCCATGATCACGGAGTTACTGAAGAGAACTTGCGGGTGGGTTGTTATTGGCAGATATAAAGGACTAACAACCTTAGAAGTCGTTTATTCCGCTCGCCACCGGTACCATTGTCCACAAGCTCACTATTTTCTCGCATCTGTTCTCGACACACAACACTGACAGTATCTGTTCGCGAAACAGCACTATGTTCATTAACACGGTTTTTACACATCCGAACCAATCCCGTATATTACTATTCCAATGTAAGTGACCATGAAAGTTTACAACAATATCTTGTCGGTGAAGTATTTATCGGTGAAGTATTTTTTATAAAATCTCAAAATTACGGAAGATATGTGTTTGATGGTTTTACTCTTTGCCTTCCATACTGCAGTTTTCGAAGCGAGGGTTTCCCCATTTTTCATACCCGCAATACCCTAGTCAAAATGACAATGTTTTTGTACGTTTTTTATTGATTTTGTTATTTCAATTAATTATTCACAGTGGCAACCCTACTTTTGCGTGAGAAGCTATTAGCAGCGGAGGTGAGAACTGGCCGGTTAATGGGGCCACTCCACCGTTTGATATCAAGCAACAATACTATTTATATTGAACAGAATCAGCGGTGCGATAAGCTGGTAGCGGTGAGAATATGCATTTTATTACTACGTTTTTAAAATATGTTATAAAAATCTACAAAATTGTAATATTTGTTCTTCTCTTTCCCTCTTTTAGGTCATCATAAGCATCATTATCAGCCAAAAGACGTCCACTGCTGAACATAGGCCTACCAAGCGACCGATCACAAGCAAGATCGGTACCGTTACCTCATGGAATACCGTGGTTTTACTCGCTAGCGACGACGTAACTTTTTGTATGGAAAATGATAGTTCTGTAAGTGACCGCTAGAAGCGCTGTGCAATTTCCATAGATTTTTTTTCTTATAGTACAGCATACAGTGCGATCCTGCGATTTTTATCCTCTTTTAAGTATTAGAAATAAGTTTGGAAGTTAGTTGACAATATCTCGCGTCTGTCTACGCGTAATTAGTGTTGTAATCGGTTCCAGTTTTGACATCTGTCACATGTCAAATGTCTTTAGTCAGGCTTGTTCGCTCTGGATTTTGTAATGTGATTTGTTTCTGACCAAAGGTAGAAAACTTGTTACCAAAGGTATAAATGTGTTTTATTGTAAATTACAAAGAAGATATTGTGATTATTTTGTACTACCTAGCAATCAGGCAGGTGTTTCAAAAATATACCGAACCTTAGTAAGATAAGCTTGTTTTAATCTGTATTTTCTACTCTATTCTTTTAAAGGCGGTTTATTTTTATAAGAATATTTTCATTTCGTAACACCAGTGGTCGTAGTGCAAGTCGGAGCGAGACTTATTCGATCAAACGCATCAAGCGCGTAATTTATATGGGATTGAAGAAGCGGGGTGCTTCTTCAATCCCAGTCTAGAACAATAGTCCCATATAATCAGTCTGGAACAATAATCCCATATAAAATAACGTTTGATCGAGAAAGTCTCGCTCCAACTCGCACTACGGCCTCAGATCAAGTTAACCTAAAGTTCAGGACACAAAATAGAGGTCAGGTAGTAACCAACACCAGTTTCTAAACCATTACCCAGTCTTAAACGTAAGCGAGTCCTGGATACGTCTGTATCAAATGCATGGCAATGCAAATATTCTAATTTTAAACAGAACCTGCTGACATCTGTAGACTGGTATCACCAAGAATACTACCTGCATAATTTTATTGTCAAACAACGTCGTTATTGCAAATACAACTGTAACTTGCTCTTTTCAAGATTGTATTTTCCTTGAGAAGTGTTGATTATTTAGATTGAAAGATAAAACTTCGCCACTTGATGCTATTCTGCAATATTAATTAAAATGATGGTTAACTTTGAAACGTTTTAAGCAAAATACAAACTGAAATCTTTCATGCAAGTAAATAAAAGATGATGTTTCTACTAAAGACAACAATTAATGTTGGTGGCAATTCTACAGTATCCAATTAAGAACAGACTAAGAGTCTCTTCTAACAATAATAAATGAAGTAGAAAGTTTTTATCTTAAAAGTTAAGATAACAATTGGCCTAAATGAATTCTTGCAACCTAACAGTGAACTTTTGACCAGTATTCCGATTTGCTAATAATTTATGAAAATTTTCTTTTTCTAGTACTTTTTTATACGATAATGATAAAATCATTCCTGTTTTATTTTATGTGGTTCATTGACTATATCTTATCAGAAATGAAGATTAAGTTACAGAATATTAGCTTACGTTAACTCAAATATTCTACCTGATTACTTAAAACTAACATAGTAATATGACGACCCGTCTGGTGTAGTGGTCGAGAAATCGCCTACTACGCAGCGGGTGCGGGTTCGATCCCCGCACAATACAAACATTTGTGTGCATGAACATGTCTGTTTGTATTGGTCTGGGTGTTTTCTATGTATATCATGTATGTATTTACAAAAAAAAAGTATTTAAGTATTATATCCGTTGTCTGGCACACATAACACAAGCTTTGAGTAGCTTACTTTGGTACTAGATGGCGATGTGTGGGAATGTCCAAAGAATATTTATTTATTTATTTATAATAGCTTGATTATGACGCCCTATTGCCTAAACATGTAAAAATCTATTCCACAATATGACACATAATGCAATAGCTTAATTTGTTACACAATTTTAATTATCATCATCTTCATCATCATTATTTGCCAAAGGACATCCACTGCTGAACATAGGCCTCCCCCACGGCTTCCTACATCAACCGATAATAAGGGGACTGCATCCAGTGTGATCCCGCGATCTTAACAAGGTCATCCGTTCATCTTGTCGGTGGACGTCCTGCGCTGCGTCTCTGGCTAAAGGGTCTTCAATCTAGAACTTTTCTGCCCCAATGCGCATCAGTTCTTCGCGTTTTGTGCCCTGACAATTGCTATTGGACAATTTAATTATGATTATTATTTATTGTTTTCTTTTTAAATGACCACTTTTAACTTGTGTAGATATCTACACTTCACATCTTTACTATATTTTAAAATCTTATCAACAGCAATAATATCTCACAAGCTACTGCATCCCATCTGCACTGTACACCTTATCTCGTATCTTGAGGTAGGAAAGTGTTAAATCGCCGTGATTATTTTGATTGCCTCCGGTGGCTGCGGAATCTCGTATGCTTTAATTGCTCGGAGATCTGTTCTCGTGATCGGCGACCCATCCCCCATTAGTACCTGCCTTGAGTCTGAAATGCCACCTTTGTCTTGCAATTTTTAGACGCGTTCACATAAGCGCGCGTTAAAAGGCATTGCGTGTATGAATTTGTTGCTGTCGCAGTGACTTGCGGTGTTGTATAGATGGGAATAGTTGAGTGTATAAGATGTTGATAGATTTAAATGAAGTCTAATTAAGAATGCTGGAGGGGGAAATAAAAATACAGTAATTAAACAAAACCGAGACTTAAATCAACACTACGTTTTTTTTAAGATCAATGATGATGACGATAATCACTGGTATTTTTTTTTCAGTTTGTGTTTTTTAACTAATTAACTGCTCGATGAGCCATTACGGGGTTATTTTGGGAAATGATATGATTTTCTAAACTTAATGAAATTAAATCAAAAAGCTAAATATAAAGCAGGGCACCCAACTTGATTCCTACTGTTCCCTCGGAACTAAAAAATAAATGTTACAATCAATTTTCAGTCATCCGTCAAAGGACCCCGCTCTCGTGGGACGAGTCGGGCCGGGAAAGAGACAATGGGACGAAATTACAGCCGGCCAATTGAGCCGCTTGTATCACTTGATCCCCCCTATTGTTTCCGCACTTGATTCGTATGGTGGACTAAGCAGTTTTGATCCTTGTAATATCTCTAGTTCAAATATTTTTCGAAAATAACTATGACAAAAAAAGTTTACAACATAAATTTTCTTAAATTATTTAATAGCACTGTGTTAATAAAATTAACAAGGTAAACATTTTATTGAATGATATTCAATAAAACTAAAGTGCATATATTAAATGTGCCATTAATTATGTATATTAATCCTTACAAAACACAACACTAAAAAGATATTTATTTGAGTAGATAGCTGAGTGAAAGATATTATATTACTAACTTACATTTGAATTTATAAAATGATGTTACACTCGCATAATAAATTTTCTTCTTAGTATAATTCGTCAATCGTATCACATTAACTACACTAGTCTCTAGCAACACCTTCCAAATCTTTAAAATATAACAACACGTTAATGGCCTATACTTTTTATGACTAATTAAAACGATATTTACATATGCCTAATAAGCAATAAGTAGTATTTCAAATTAAAAGCACAGGAAGTTCGCCGCGTAATGCGCAAGTCAAGACTTGTATAGAAGTATAGATACATACACTTAGAGAAGCCATATTCTCGTAGTATAAAGACCAGTTTAACAATAGCCCCATTTTTTAGGTCCGCAGAAAGACGGATACTTGCAAGCAAGTGTTATTGAAAGCGCAACAGACTGCAACTATCCATCACGGGCCGTGTTTCCTTGACACGTTTCTATTGTAACATATTATGCAAGGTGAGGCTTTGTTAGCTTGCCTCTTTAAGGCATGCTCTCAAAATGGAACCTGGGAATTTCCTGTAGGTTGCGTGCAGAACACGTAGACTACTAAAATAGGGATTACTTCTTAACTCACTGGAAACTGCACGCGTCGATATATCCATATAACGAGCACACGTCCGTTAAATTATAGCATTCAAGTGCGTCTGGCTGAGCAAACAAGCTTAGTTAATAATGTGATTAGATTTGATAGTCATAATGCAGATGTCATCTCAATATGTATTATGAAAAAAAAAATGCAACACGGATTTTTTGCAATAATTTTAAAGATAATAATTTTGAATGAATCTAAGAACACGTATTATAAAAATGAAATACTTAGCTTTTTGAAGATTTTAAATTCTATTTAAACATTTTTTTACGTTGGATTCTTATTTGAAATACAAATCTTGTTTTTTCTTCAATATCTTTTATATTTTCTATTGTATATTTTAATTTTATTTCTATTATCAATTCTATCAGGTCGTAGTACATAGGTGCGTTACTGTTAGTCAATTTGATCGCATCAACGCGCTCCTATTAGCCGTTCGTTTGTCTGTTAGATATTTTATTTGCTAATTATTTTATCAAAACTAAAAATATAAATAAGTTTGTTAATATACAAAGTTCAGTTAATTGCATGAATGTTGAAAAAATGGTTTATTTAATCAAATAGTGAGTTTAAAGTTAAGTATTAACATCACAATAAAATTTGCAAGAAGAGTTCATTTATAATTTTGGGAAGCACGTAAAAAGTATGAATGATAATGCTTTTTTTCAGTTAAAAGCTGTATAGCAAAGCGAAGTAGATACACATTTAAAATAAACTAAAACTTTAAAAGAATCTCGAAAGAAAATTTTGATTAACTTCCACCGCAATTCGCAAGACTATTAACAAACCGCAAGACTTTTAACATCGGAAAATCAAAGAAACGATAATAATTGATCTTTATGGATTATACGACACAAATAGATTTAATTCCACGATTCAATCGAGTTAGCTTTTTAAGGCGAGCCGTATAAAGATTAGTGTTTATTGAAGAGTCATTCACTTTTCAACTTAAGTCTACCAATTAAAATCATAGGATATCTTAGCAGTTATCTCACGTCACTGTAATCCGGGATTAAGACTAGATCCAGTTGTAGAATTGTAGAAGGCCTGGTTTTAATAGTGATGTTCAATATTTATACCCATCGCTATAATTAGGTTATTACAGACTCTACATTAAAGATTGTTATGATTGAGTAAAATACTACATAATAAAATAAATATAAATGCTCGAATGCGCCAGACAACACACCAACTGTCGTGGTTTCAAAGTAAGAAGTTTTTCACGGGTCTACCTTGTTTCGCAGAATTTTTATTGTCATAATTTTATTTGGCATATCATCAAATAGCATAAACTTCCTTTTGCAGAACATCAATTAGCATTCACTCATTTATCAGACGTTCAAAACGCATAATTGTGTTAGCTAGAATCATCTTTAGGCAGAAATTTGGGGGAAATGGGGGATGTAGTTGCTCGCGTCCGTAGGAATTACCACCTGTCCTAGGCTCACCCTACACGTGTCCCCCGGGTGGTGCCAAACGAGCAACAACACAACGCCGAGTCACAGGCGGCGGTCAATTAACCTGTTAAGGCCACAGCAGACCTTGGGAAGTTAAATGCCCCCTAAAACAGCTGCAATACTACCCTGGGAAAGTAGTATGAGTGTTTCCTCCCAACCTCCTTTTTCATGAAAATGTCAGATAATGAGAGTGATTGTATGTCATGCGATCCGGCTAACCCCCGGCGCTCTCCGGTACCCGGGCCGGCGAGTGTGAAATTGGCTACCGAAGACTTAGTGGAAGTAGGCGACCAGGCTTCCATTACAGTTAATACTACTGGCAGCAACAAAAAATTTATACAGCAGGCCTTCCACCGCAGTCTCTTCATCACCAGGCCTAGAAGCAACTCATTGGAAAGTAAACCTAGAGAAAGTTTACAAACTGTGGTAGAACCACCGAGAGATACAGCCACAAAAAATACGATAACTCATCAAGGCACTATATGCCCCCCACCGTGGCAGAGAGTACCAGGCTCTAGGAGTGCAAAAAGGAAAAAAATTAGCGATTCCCCAGAGAATATACCTACCAAAAACATGTTTAGTCAATTACCAATTGACCTAACAGAAGAAGAACACACTGTGTCTAAGAAACCAGTAGAAAAAAGGCCTAGCAAACCTCCACCCATTATATTGTATGGAATCGAGGATGTCAACAAATTAACTGAACTTGTAAAAACTGTTGCGGACAAAAGTTCATTCACATACCGGACTGTAAACAAAAACCAACTTAGAATCAACACCCTAGATCCGGAGGCTTACAAAAGAATAATTACCAAATTTCGTGAAAGTGGTTTGATCGGTCATACTTTTAACAAAAAGGAAGAACGACCCTGCCGTATTGTAATTCGAAACCTTCACCACACAACGCCAAAAAGTGAGATAAGGAAAGAAATCGAAAAATCGGGTAATACTGTTGTCGGGGAAATTATTAACTCCAGATATGGACCAGAGAAAAAGCCCACCTCAACTTTCTTTGTTAATCTTCTACCTAGCGAGAATAATAAGGCAGCCAAAGAAATTAAATACATTTACCACCAATCTATAATCATCGAGGACCCCAAGAAGAAAAACTCAATCGTACAGTGTCAACGGTGTCAGCAATACGGGCACACAAAAAATTACTGTATGAGACCCTATCGCTGCGTGAAATGTGCACAGGCACATAAAACATCAGACTGCCCGAAGCGTGATAGAAATACACCAGCCAAATGTGCACTTTGCCAAGGTTCTCATCCGGCAAATTACAAGGGTTGTGAAGTGTATAAAGAAATACTTGCGAGAAAAATAAACAAATATGGTCATCGAAGATATGATAGACGCCCTATTGCAAAAGACAACATGACCAGGGATCCAAACCCCCCCAGAAATACTGTCCAACAATCTTCCCCCATTGATAAAGAAAATGAACCATCATCTTACGCAAATGCAATTAGTAACGTGCCAGACAAAGGGAGTGCAAGAAATGACACTCGTAACGTTCATCAAAACTTATTAGTATTAGAAACACTCCTCACCAAACAAAATGAAAAATTCGATTTAATCTTACAACAAATGAAGAGTGCTATGAGCCTCATAACTACACTCATAACCAAACTACAAGGTTAAAAGGCCTTGGGCTAAGACTGGCGACTTGGAACATTAATGGACTTTCACCCAACAAAGATGAGCTCGAGATATTAATTATTGAGCACAAACTGGACATAGTCCTCATTTCCGAAGCACACTGCACAAATAAAACCAGCGTCAAAATTAAAGGGTTTCAAACATACATAACATGCCACCCAGACGGTACTGGCCACGCAGGAACAGCTGTAATTATTCGGAACAAAGTAAAACATCACCTACTACCTGAATATAAAACCGAGCAAATACAGGCGACTACAGTCACAGTACAAGACAGAAACGGATACTTTAATGTCTCAGCCGTTTACTGTCCACCAAAACATCGTATAAACTCCGATTTATTCTCACACTTTTTCTCAAGTCTAGGCAGTCGCTTTATAGCAGGTGGTGACTGGAACTCCAAGCATATCCTCTGGGGCTCAAGACTAATCACAACAAGGGGAAGGCAACTAAAATTGAGTATAGATACAAACCATCTTAATATAATTGCCCCATCTGAACCCACTAACTGGCCTAGCGATCAGCATCGAATCCCTGACATAATCGACTTTTTCGTAACAAAAGGACTCTCCAAGCAGTACATGAAGATTGAGTCGTGTCTTGATGGATCGTCTGATCACACTCCAGTATTACTCACTGTTAGTTCAACTATAATTGAAGTTGAGAGATCCACAATTTTGTACAACCAGCATACCGATTGGCCTTCATTCAGGGTATACTTAGAAGATAACCTTAACCTAAAAATAAGACTCAAAGAGGCAGAGGACATTGAAAAAGCGGTACTACATTTTACTAACCTTGTACAAATTGCTGCGTGGAGAAGTACGCCTGTTTCGGAACATAAGAACCAGCGAACTAACGTACCTTTGGAAATTAAGACCATGATCCAGGAAAAACGTAGACTACGCGGGGTATGGCAGCGTAGCCGACATCCTCAAGATAAAGCCGCCTTTAATAGAGCTATTGTAGAATTGAAGAAAGCTATAAAAACTGCTAATGAATTAACAATGCATGAAAGATTGGAGTCTTTGACTGCTACTAAAGCCAGCAACTATTCGCTCTGGAGAATCACCCGTGCTTGTGACAGACCTAACGTACCAAAACCACCAATAAAAAAGGAAAACGATTGGGCAAGAACAAGCCAGGATAAAGCGGACTTGTTTGCGGATCATCTATCAGGCGTCTTTAAACCGAATGAAACTCTGGACAACTCATCGGAGGAATATGTTGATCAGATTCTGAAACAAGACCTTCAAATGGACTTACCACCTAGACCCGTGTCGCCTGCGGAAGTCAGAAAAACTATTAAACGGCTGGACAGTAAAAAGGCACCGGGTTATGACCTGATAACCAAAGAGTTACTTCTGGAATTACCGAAAAAAGCCATTGTCTTTATAACTATTATCATCAACAGTATGTTGCGAATAGGTCACTTCCCGAGTGCATGGAAGGTCTCTGAAATCATCATGATTTATAAGGCTGGAAAACCTAATACTGAAAAAACATCTTATCGTCCAATCAGCCTGTTGCCTATTCTATCCAAGGTACTGGAGAAAATAATACTCCGCAGAATCATGCCATGTCTCCTGGAACGTAAAGTGATACCAGACCACCAATTCGGCTTTAGAGAACGTCATGGCACAGTGGAACAAGCCCACAGAGTATGTGATGCCATAAGAAAGTCCCTAGAACAGAGAGAATACTGCTCGTCAGCGTTCCTAGATATTCAACAGGCATTTGACAAGGTCTGGCACCGGGGCTTACTTTGTAAAATCAAACAGAATATTCCCCATTCATACTATCCAATATTCAGATCATACCTCGAGGATCGCATATTTTATGTGAAAGAAGGTGATGCCAACTCAAAATTTTATGAAATTTACGCCGGGGTGCCACAAGGTTCTGTACTTGGCCCCATGCTCTACACGTTGTACACTGCTGACTTACCGCTTACGCCAGGGACAACCACGGCTACATTTGCAGACGACACCGCTATATTAGCAAGTAATAAAGATCCAGGAGTGGCGTCAGAGAACTTACAGAAGGGACTCAACAATGTAAACGACTGGCTCCAGAAATGGAAAATAAAAGCAAGTGCTACAAAGTCAGTTCATGTGACATTTACTCTCAAAAAAGACAACTGCCCACCTGTAAGGTTGGGCCAGTGTGCTCTGCCGCACAGTGACCATGTGCGATATCTTGGCTTGCACTTGGATCGTAGACTAACTTGGAGGCACCACATTGATTGTAAAAAGCAGGAACTACAGCTAAAGTACAATAGCCTATACTGGATGCTGGGTAGGAACTCAAGACTTTCTCTCGACAACAAACTTCTCATATACAAAGTCATCCTAAAGCCCATTTTGACATATGGTCTGCAACTGTGGGGCAGCGCGAGCAATTCAAACTTAAATATTATCCAGCGCCAACAGAACAAGATCCTAAGATCCATTGCAAAGGTGCCATGGTACATAACCAACAATGAAATTCATGAGCATCTTGAAGTTAAAACAATCAAGGAAGAAATTCGTAGTTTGGCAGCTAAGTACAAAGAGCGGTTAGTCCACCATCCTAACGAACTTGCTCGCCAACTCACCATGTACCAATATGTGAGACGTCTAAAACGTCATCATATCCTAGAGCTAGAAGACCGCCAGTAGCACTGGGCAACGGATGAGTAGACGCTTCCAATGGGAAGACACTCCTCACGACAACATACCATTCAAAACATTTGCTCATAGTCTGAGGACTGATTGCAAATGCACCCATAGGAAAAAAAAAAAAAAAAAAAAAAAAGGCAGAAATATAATATCCATAATAGTCTTGAATCAGAATCATCCTAACGCAGAAAGTTCACAGATAGAATCGTCTTGTGGCATACAATTCGTATATATAATCGTTAATAGGCAGAATAATCCTAACGCAGAAAGTTCACAGCCCGAATCGTCTTTTGGCATATTTTTCATATTAATATTCTCCTATAAACCTTAATTTGTGTATCCCAAGTAGTTCTATCACAGCAATACTAACATACAACATGCATGGCAAATCAAATATGCAGCATGCAAGCAAGCAAGCAAAGCATGCAGCAAGCAAGCAAGCATGCAGCAAGCAAGCAAGCAAGCATGCAGCATGCAAGCAAGCATGCAGCATGCAAGCAAGCAACAGCTTGCATGCAGCATGCAACATGCATGGTTTCTGTCACGGCTCCGGCGCTACGGGGCTCCGGCAGTCCCACGCGAGCTTATCGTCGCAGATGGTTTTCGCTCACCACCGCAGCTTCGGCTTGCTGGCCGGCTTCGCCGGCCAGCCTCAGCCGCGGCAGCGAGCTTTCAGACCACCTGCTCCTCAGCTCGCGGGCTGCCTCGCCCCTCCGCGCCTACGCGATTTTGAATTACACTCTAGGGGTGTGGCAAACAAGACTGCGTGGAGTCGGTTTTGCACCGATTCGTTTCTGTCACTAACTTTTGTACCACAACTTAATGACTTTTTAATTCAATTTTAGGGTAAAATACTCGTACTATTTAAAAGAAATAGCAATATGCGTAGTGAAATTATTCTAAACGAAATTCTGCTTTCTTCATAGTATGCCTAGTCAAATTATGCCAAATAAACATCGTACTTAATGAACATTATGCTTAGCGAAAGTATGCAAAGTAAAGTTTTGCCAAAGGTAATTATGCCTTATAAATTTCTGCTACCTTAAAAGAATGCCATTGTAAATTCGGGCATATAAATATTCGACCAAACAATAATTATGCTTACAGAAAATTCTGCCTGAATGATATTCGACTAAAGAAAATTATGCCAAGTGTGTTATGCCAAGTGACTTTCGGAGTAAAAAGATTCTGCCAGATAGAGGGAACCCGTTTTTCACTTGTGTTACGAATAACAGAAAACGATTATGATGTGGACGTCTCTTATAAATACTTGAATACAATGACTTAGATATAAATGTTCATGCTCATCACACAAACATTTGTCCCGAGCGTAATTTGAACCTACGAAGGTCGGCAAAGTAATCAGGAACTCTTACCCCTCATATCTTCCTCTGTATTGATATCTGACTATTTAACTCATTTAATCTGTAGCCTAAAATGTGTTCATTTTCAATCACATTTTACCGATTTTTCAATGGTCAGATAAAACTTATCAGACTGATAAATTATAAAGCGTTAGATTTTAAAATAGTACAGTTACGTTAGGAGACGTTTTCAAATAAGCTAGATTGCATTTTGTTCTACGAATATTTCTTATCTGACAATTGAAAGATCAGCCATTAACCGAATTAAAAAAGGAGGTTATTATCAATAATATTATCTTTTTAAAAGTTGTCGATATTAATAAATAATTGAAGTGCATCACTTTGTTTCTGCATAATACATTTCTATGTTGCTTTTGCTTGCAATGAAGTTATTTAGAAATCGCTTCCAGTCTTGCCTATAGAGTGCTCTAAAAATAGAAGCTTTAATCATTTCTACTATCATTTTATTTATGTATTTGTCTATTTAAAACATTTACTGCTTTTATATACAATTTTGATTCAATAAACAATTAATCAAATCAAAACCATTAATTGGTTCATTGTTGTTTTACCATTGTCCTTCATCATAGAATTATAACGTACACAATTATTGTACATTTTCTTAGAGGGAGGGTTAACAAATTGAGATATAGGAATCATCCTAGTTCAGGTGCCAACACACAATAGTCTTTTGGTTTCTACAAGTGTATTTTATTAATAATTATTGTATCTTCAACATTGTAACAACAAGGATTATGGTGAGGTAATAAATGATTTATTTAAAATGACCGTAAATTTTACCTAAATAATATTATTCCTTGATTTGGAATTTCATTATTTATCAAATTATGTAGATAGTGTTAATCGCAAGATGAGCGATTGGTATTACCCAATAATCACTTTGACAAGTAGATATTGCTTGGTAAGATCCCCTACCAATCTGATACATCGAGCTTCGTTGTAAAGCCACCTTCACACTGTATTCAGGTCTTTGACGGCCCTAACGAATACTCATTAGTAACAAAAAGAATACAAAATCGCATACAAACACCTCATACATCCCAATCAGCGACACATCAACGTTAAAAGAAACGTCTCGACAACAAATCAGTGACAACCCTGTGTGGGTTATACGGACGCTTAGTTTGAGCAATCGAAAGCTGAGCATGTTTGCCAACATTTGTAAAACAGTAACTTAGCACAGCCCCTTGGCCCCTCTCACTTGACATGATCATTTAGATACGATAATAGGGTATACCAAAACTGTACCAAATATTTAAATCACGTCTATTTTTTCATCTTATTTATGGCATTGTCGCAAGTTAAGTAGTTTATTTAACTAACAAATAAGACATGCTCAAGAAAGAACACATTATATTAAACGATTTATCTTATAACTTTATTTAAATTCCATACTCAAGATACCAGATTAGTTGATCTTCTGTTTTGAATCGCTGAGAAAGAGCAGTTGAGAAGAAGAAGAGGTATACAATTAAGCAGCTACTTTGCTAACAAAGTGCCATTGGCTGTTGCTGTTGGACGATTTTGTCTTATATTTTTTTTTTTTTGTTGAGACCAAGTTTAATTTTCATTAATATTATACAAACTTTATACCGTAAACTAAAATATACATCTATGAAATAATATATACAACTTAAAGAATAGAAATTATAAACTACAAAATAAAATAAAAAGTATTACAAAAGGGATATTAAAATAAAATTATAAAAATGGCCCTTGTGGTAAGGTGCCCAAAATGCTGGCAGCATTGCCTCGCTGAATGGCTATACTTATACGCTGTGCGAGGTAGCTGCCAGCTCTTGGGTCACCACTGACGTCAGTTAGCCTCTTAGCAATTTGCCTGTGTAAAGAGATAGCGTTGGGACCCCACGAACCTAATGTCTCGACTCCGAACGGTACAAAATGATATCGGGAGTCGATCAGGCTGTATTTTTTTGTTTTATTATTTTCTGCGCTTGACGCAGCCAAACCAGCACCACGGGTTGTACTTGGTAGATGGGACTAGGCTGCCAATGTGTCGACACAGGTAGCATCCCACACTAGAGCCCGACCCATCCGCCAAGGAACAAGTGACATGCCATCCGGCCTCTTGCCGTCATCACGCGCGATACCGTTCGGCTCAAGAATAGCCGGCACGTTGATGGAGGCAAGAGAACGACGAATGATGTCGTTGATGCTGGCATGGCGGGAGAATCGGCCTGCGCTCTTAACACATGAAAGTCCGTGGTGTCCCAACGAGCTGACTTCAGAACCACAAGGACATCTGTGTGGTTGACAAATCTCAGCACCAACACGAAGACCAATCGCCACGCGGAGGGTCTCTGCATCAAGGAGGGTACCAACGTTCGATGATGGGTATGCATTTAACCAGTACCCTGCCTCTTTTGCAGAGACAGCCTTGAGCCTGGCGAGGTCCCTGTTGTCGGTTGCACTCTCAATTAAAATATATTACCAGCGTTAACGTTACTTACGTCGTGACTGACTCAAAAACCGACTTCAAAAACAAAATTCATTAAAAAGTCCATCCATTTTAGACAAACAATTTCTTTTTGGAGTCGGTGCTCTGATAGTTGATGCTTATGATGATCAAAGTGATTGCATAGTACAAAAACACTATACGTGCCTTTAAAATTTGAGGGTTTCCCTCGATTGCACCAAGATCCCATCATACGATCACGACTTGTCAACAATGGGACCAACTAGAAGTTATAACCGTCAGGTTAGTAAAAAAAAATCTAATTGGTCAACAAATGACTGTGATATGAGGTAACACAGCCACAAAAAAAAACCTTTTATGAAGTCGGTTAAAAAGACATTTCCATCGGTCTCCAACCGACACACCCATGTGTATCTCACACAAAACAACGCGACACCCAATTAAGGGGGTTGAAGAGCAAATTTTTCACCGCACACTCAACCCTATTTGGTTTAGCTCCGTCAAACGAACGCACTTTTACTTGCACTCATACAAACGCCTATCAAGAGTGCATTCTTAACACTCCAGGCTGTATAAGGGACCGCTGGGTAAATTAGTAGAGGCAATTGTGCTACACACAGGACAGTCGTTAAGCGTGCTCGCGATTGTCAATCGGATTTATCTGGTTGTTAAGTGAGTGCCGGGTAAATGTTGGGTATTATGTCGGAGTATTGTGCGCGGATTTAGTGAGGATGTTGCTGGTTTAAGAGTGTGTGGCTGTTAGTTAAATAGCGATGCGAGAGAACGTTTTGCATTGCATTTTTGCAAGGTCTGACCTAAGTACTAACGCTTTTTGTTGATAATAAGATTTTTTTAAAAGTATTGGACACCAATCACATACATTGCTCCGATCCCAAAGTAAGTAGCAGATGCACTTGTGTTATGGAAATCAGACACAACGGTGGTACCAGAACACCCAGACCCGAGACAATATAGAAAATTGTGATTTAAATATTGACCCGATCGGGAATCGAACCCGGCAGCTCGGAGCGGCGACGCCTTGAAACCAGACGGAGGTGATCGGAATGACAGCATAAGTAACGTTACGATGACTACCAACTAGCCTTCTCGATTTGTTGACGTCAAATCAACAGTTTTTCGACGGCTGCCGTTGGCTTGTAGCCTAGAAACCGGCATGAAGCCTGGCTGTGTAGGCGGTTTACCGACTTCAGATGATGGCATCTACAGTCGTCTCATTCGTTAATTACAGAGCACTTAAATGCTTATTCAGGCGGAAGGTTGTAGGCAGCTGTTGCCACTGTTTCAAATGCGGTATTATCAAATCGTGAGAATAAAGTACTTAATCGTCAGGAAACAAAAAGACAGAACACAGGCAGCCGGTAGCCCAAAATGCAAATCCGCATGCCGACTCACTTCTCTGCTTTTTTAGCAATCATCCTTTTTTCGGTGATCCGCAAACTTATAAAATATCAAGGTGGTTTTTACACAATGAAAATAGATAAAACACGTTTTGCAAATCACATACAAATAAATGACCCAGGTTAAGTAAATGAACAATATAATTAATAAACTCATTTAAAAGTGTGCTTGAAACCCATTGAACTACTATTACTAGCGTATGGAACTGATCAACTCATACAGATGCTTGCATATTCGAAATTCAAATTTTAAAGAATACGTCACAATCGTGCCATCGTATTTACGATACATTTTTGCTTGGCACAGCTTCTCTATACATAGAAATAACAACTAACCGTTGGAAACCGACTATGAAACGTATTATAATTTGTCTTTAAATTAAAGTGGAAAATCATTTGAAAGGTTTCTCTTTCATATGTCGTATTTTGAAAAAAACTTATAATTCTCTGCGGGCCTTAAAGTTGGACATACCTACCAAAAAAATAATCATCATCATAATTTTCAGCCAAAGGAAGTCCACTGCTGAACATAGGCTTTCATAGGCCATCAGTTCATCGCGCTGTGCCCAGCCCATTGCCACTTGAGCTTACTCAAGGCTATGTCAGTTACCTCGGTTTTTTAAGTATTTCCTCATTTATGATTTGATCTCGTAAAGAAACATCGAGCATAGCCCTCTCCATCACTCGCTGTGTGATTTTGAGCTTCCTTATACGGCCCATAGTAAGAGACCATATTTAGGATCCGTAAGTCATCACTGGTAGAACACATTGATTGAACTGGCGTAATTGAGACTTCAGATACTGAGGTAATTGAGACGAGGAGACACTCTTGTGCAAATTGTCAAAAAAAAAATAGACTATTGCTGTTCAAATATCCATCTTGGGTTGCATTATAGATCATTTACCATAAGTTAAGATGGTAAGCAAATGTTAAACTAATTATGAGATAAAAAAAAACAACAGCTATTTTAGACATTTTGGCTATATACAGAACCCTTAACTTTTAACTGGTCAATCTTACCTGGTCCTGTTCACTCCAGATATTTCGTGCAGCTTGATTGCATTCGTGAGTGGCCAACTGATATTGTTCTTTTAAAATACCGCGTGATGGAGGCGTTTTAAAAGTTTATAAAGAACTTGAGTATTGTTAAGGAAATGAGGTCATTGTATTTTAATGTAATGTAGTACTTACTAAACACAATTTTTGGGTATTTGTTGATGGGTTTGCACGCTAGTTTCACGGTGTCACTTATCCGCTAGTTCATATATTTCGTAGTAGTAAGTCCTAGGTTCATACCCGTTACGAGTAACAATGAATTATCAATTTTTATCAGCTTAGTTTTAATTAAAGCTATTCAACTACCACTACATTAACAATGTAACGTTATATCAAGTCTTTATCTCATCATCTCTAGTCTTTATAGCGGTCCCCCGGCGACATTGTCCGTGCGTTTTGAGTTTGCTCCCTCCCCTCCCGTTGCAGCGTGATGTTTTATACCCTTAAGCCTTTCTAAATAAATAAGCTATCTAATACATTTTTTTTTTCAAATCGGTCCTGTAGTTCCCGAGATAAGCACGTTCAAACAAACAAACTCTTCAGCTTTATAAAATTAGTATAGATGTCATCTCCAATTAAAGGTAATTCGGAACCGGCCGGCAATCGTAGCAAAATGTCGCGATTGCCAAACCTGACGACGGTGCAACGACCTGCATTCCGACAACCTGATCTATGTGATGACAGAGTGGTTGTTAGCGACTGGTCCACTTGGTCTAAGATAAAAGCAGCAGCGTTTACAGTAGCGGATATGCTGGTAGGTTTAAGCAGAATAACACCTTGATTTACGCAGCCACGTAACAACAAACTATAAATTTAATTGGTTCGACTTTAGCGTTAACACCGGGTACTTCGAAACTGCCCCCGAAACCAGTATGGCAATGACCACTCTGACTCTGCTCAGCAATAGATCTGTCCTCAGGTGAAACAAGTAATTTAAGCAGCATAGCACCAAGAAAATTTTCACTAAGCCATAAGTATCTCGTTTTTTTCTGTATCTTATATAAGTCATTGGTGCTCGTAGCGTAGTGGTAGCAAAGCTTTGCTTGTTACCGAATTAAAAGAACCTACCACGGCACGGATGTGTTTATTGCCGTCAACTAATTGATTATTTATTTTAATTACTCGAAAAAAAAAACGTTAGAAACCCCAGCATCTAACTTATTCTTGCATTAATGTATCACTCTTAACAAAAATAGCTACTTGTTGGTTTTTCCTCCATTTTGCTTCATCTTTTATTCTTGTTCCTTGCACCACACCAAATGACCAAGCTACCATGAGCTAGTATGCATTGAAGAAAAATATACTCAATTATACGCCATTAAAGAACTGCAGCTCGGACGCAAACTTCATCAATCAAAATGCAGTTAGACAAATTATTTTGCAACTTTCGCTTTAGATATTAATGGTCTTTACAGAACAACTAAAGCATTTTTATCTTTGCAACTTTATATTTCGACCAAATATTAGCGAAATCTTATCTTTAGCCGACATTTTTAATCATAACTTCGGCTTTTTTAGAAAAGTCGATCAAAAATATTAAATCCTTTGAGGCTACACAGACTAAGTTAGAAGTAAACTTGTAAAGTTAAACTTGTTAATTATTTACGAAAGAGTATTATCCAAATGACATAAGAAAATACGTAATCAAGTAATAACTGCCTTGCTGGCGCAGCGGTAAGAGAGTCGCACTTTAAAGCGACGGCTGCGCCAGAGGTCCCGGGTTCGATCCCCGGGTCGGGCCATAAATATATACCTGAGTTTTTCTGTTCAGAAATTTTTAGGGTAGCCCAGAGTTTGAAAGTTGGCGGTGTTTGACCCTCGTGCCTCGAAAAAGCACGTAAAGCCGTTGGTCCTGCGCCTGATCTCTCTCCAGTCGTGTCAAATTGCTGCCTATCGGGCTATGAGAGTGAAGGGAATAGAGAGTGCACCTGTGTTTGCGCACACACTTGTGCACTATAATATGTCCCGCGCAGTCGGTTAGTCGTTGTGACTGACCACCGTAGTCGAAATCGGCTAGGGGTACTACTAATCGAGTAAAAAAAGAGGAACCTAATCGTATAGGTCAGCGATACTCAGTGTGTGCTGATACCCCCCTGTAAGGGTTCTACAAGAATTTAGAAGAAAAAAATAAAACATCTCTCCCTGGTCGACCGTTCTGACGCAGCATAACATTTTACTATATCGCGATCGCCAGCGTCGATACCTACTTGTGTTTTTAAATGTCTTCTATTATTTAGTACACTTGTGATATAAGTCAGTAATAAGTAAAAGTTAGGTACGGTAAGGTATATTAGGTACTTTTATTATGCTTATTAACTAATAATACTTTTTAAATTTATTTTATTGTATGATTCGATCAAGTTTATCGCTTCCCAAACGGGTTCCGTCTCCAAAAAAGATTGAGAGCCGCTGATATAAGTAATTACGTAGTTTCCTTATTTTTGGTTGTCTAGACGAGAATGTTGTTGGTACCATTAAACTAAAATAAGTGCTCGTTGAATAAACATACAACATGGTCTGGATCGTTAAAGAATTCATACCGTATTCAGTAGAGTCAAGTAAAACCTTATATTTCCACTATTCACTAAAATGGCACTAACGTACTCTTCTTAGAGACACGTAAGATAATTTTAAGGAATTGTATTTTGTGAATAATTAAATAATTTTGTCCGTGTATTGAGTAACATGTTACTTGCGCAAATATCCGCACCTTTGAATAAACTGTTCTGAAATAAAACATTTTTGCATTAAAATTGGCAGAAATTCATTATTATTTGTCTATTTTAAACAAAGCTTTTTAAGAGGTATTATGTGGTATGTTGTGTTTTTCGTTCAAAGGTTAAAGAATAATTATAATAATTTTTATGAACGCATTTCAAAACTCCAAACTGATACCGATTCCAATAGTATCTTTATCTGTGGGTTCACATTCAATTTCTATAAAGGATTGAGATGTTTCTTATATTATTCATGTTGATGTTACTGATATCATCGCATTAAGGTATTTTATTTTGTATCGAAGATCTTTACTTCTTTTCAATTCATAGTTTTGATGTGTGATAAACATAATTAACGTTTTTTTATTATTCTGTTTGTGTGGTAAAGCTTTAGTCAATAAAACTAATTTGAGAATAAAAATAGTATATGTTGGTGAAACGTAATTATTCGTAAAGGTTGGTATGGTCTTCAGGTCAGGTGGTCAGGTCTTTTTTTTTATTAGAAATGGGTTTGCTCTTGACTATAGCCTTCACTTAATTGGGTTTAGACAGAGTCGATGATGGAGCGAGCTCACCCAGAAGAAGCCTGTTCACTCTGTTTTTAAAAGGTTTAGGTTATATTCCCTTGGAAACACCGATGCAGGCAAAGAGTTACAGTTTTTTTTTTTAAAGAAAAGAGAAAGCCATTACTTGTCAGACATAATCAATTCTAGACCACAGCATCATTTACCACCCAATGCGATCGTGGCCAAATGAAATTTAAAAAAAAATATTTTAAGAAACACCTACGTTAGTTTCATGTAACCATATTTTTTTTTTGTATAAGAATCGTAAAGCGGTTAACCGGATGCTTATAGTTACAGAATTCGGTTCACACCAACATTTTTAAATACTAGTTTATATTAAATATATGACTACAAGTATATTCACATAGCCTAATAAGGCTACTGACTCCTTCTTATGATTAAGTCAGAACATTTAAAAAAAGGAACTTATCAGAAGACCGTCTTCAAAGCTTAGTATTACAATATCATTTTATGAAACATGAACGTTACTGACTGGTTTATACAAGAAAGGGCCTTAGTCAATGTAAATCTGATGATGACATTAGTTACTGTCAACCGTGTCATCACGGCACGTATCCAGCGCTACCTTTTGCATGTCCAAATAATTAGCAAGACAAAAAGACGAATGTGCATTGGCAATATTTACATGCACCATAATAATAAATCACTCGATTCACTTTCCTAAATTGATATTGTAATCCGTTCGGTTTTGCTCCTGTTTCGCTTTGAATAAATGAAGACGTTGCTGTGATGTTGCTTCGTTAAATTGCTATCTCTTGTCTCTGTGCTGCAATGGAGTAGTTTTGAGTATGTTTTTTTTTGTATAACAATTCACATTATTTTTTGTTTGCTATTTTAGAAGTAAATTGACAAGTAGATTGATAGCTAAATAAAAAATGGAATCTTACTGAAGAATTCTACGAAAAACTGGAAGTAGATGCCGAATCATGGATATGGTATTCCTGCTCTATGAATTGAAATAGGCAAACACGAAAGAAAAAAATATAATTACAATACGCACTCGGATTCATCATTATCAGCCGAAGGACATCCACTGCTGAACATAGGCCTCCCCCACGGCTTTCCACAGCGACCGATTACTAGCGGTCTGCATCCAGTTTGATCCTGCAATCTTTATAAGGTCGTCTGTCCATCTTGTTGGTGGACGTCCTACGCTGCGTCTTTGGTCGAAGGGTCTCCAATCTAGAACTTTCTTGCCCCAGCGGCCATCAGTTCTTCGCGCTATGTGCCCTGCCCATTGCCACTTGAGCTTACTGATTCTCAAGGCTATGTCCGTCACCTTAGTTCTTCCACGTATCTACTCATTTCTGATTCGATCACGTAGAGAAACACCCAGCATAGCCCTCTCCATCGCTCGTTGTGTGACTTTAAGCTTCCATATAAGGCCCATAGTTAGAGACCATGTTTCGGATCCGCACTCGGATTATTATGAAATAATATTAAATCAGTAATGTATTACTTATTTTCTATATTCATGTCCTATTTTGGCTACAAAATCAAACAAGTTTACAAGCAGCCTACAACATTTTTTTCTGCCCAGGAGAAATGCTGATAATTATTAATTATATGATAACATTTGATGATATACAATAGATCATAACCAAGGTGATATACAGCAGATAAGTAAAGATACTCTTAACCCATTTCATTTCCCACGCGACTCCATGCCACCGCTGTCCCATTTATCGCGTACACCGATACAAAATGGAGAATCGCGATGTACAACCCTGACTTATGTCCGCACCGTGATATGTTCATCGCAACAATAAATACCGGGGGCCAATTAAACGGCCCGAAACATAGTTATGATGGCTACCGTCCCCTATAAGGGAGGACGATATTTAATAACAGAGATGGCAGAAGGAAACTGTTGGATGACAACCATTGTGCAAGAGGGATTGTGATTAACTTTCTGCTGGTATATAAATGAGACTTGATTTTTGTTCCCAAAAAGCTGACGGTTATCGATTTATACATCTCTGTGAAGTCATTATTTTCTGTTGAGTAAAGTTTTAGCAATTTAAATACGTAAGCGTATTCATTTTTATGGTTTGTTATCATCAAAAGTTTTTTTAGCATTGTGTCTCTTCCTTTCCTTGTTGCTTTTGAGATTATTTTCTTGTAAAAAAACTTGAATGGTTTTCGATGTACAGCACTGGTGCTGGCAGCACATCAGGTGTTTTTTTTTTTGCAAACTAGCCCTTATTACAACTGAATAAGAGACCGCTGTGTTTACCTTGATGTACTGTTATCCGTACAAAATAAAACACACTGGTACAAATGAATGATTAAGTCATACGAAATATCAACTCTGATATAAAACGTGAAAACTCATCTGCATGCGAGCGGTTGTCTCTGGATGAAATTGTTTTGCTGAATCGATTAAGAGCTCGATCTCGTATCGATTTTATCGATTTTTTGTTCCGATCAAACCCTTTAGAGTTCGCCGCCTGTGATGTCTTTATTTAATAAATTCAATCGAGTGCCATAAAGAGTGCGGTCTTTTTGTTCGATGTTCGAGTAGCTGTAAGATTAGTTTAGCTTTTGACGGCTATGTTTTTGCGCAAATGGTTTCAGATATAATTGGGTTTTTAATTTGCTATAGCTTCTGGTGACAATAATTAGTGCGGCAGTACCGTTACCATGAGTTTACAAAGATTTTACTTGCTAGCGACGACGTAAAAATGTCTATGGAAAATTGCACAGCGCCTCTAGCGGTCACTGACTCAACTAAAATTTTCCATACAAAAAGTGACGTCGTCGCTAGCGAGTTAAACCGTCGTTGCGAACGAGTAAACTCATGGTAACGGTACAGAAGATAGTGGCTACTAAGCACTTCGTCGTGCTGACGAGTAACCATGTGTTTTTCAGCGCTAGGTTTATTTCTGAAGATAGTGCTGAGGCACATAGCGCGAATTACTGATGGCCGTTGGGGCAGAAAAGATCTAGACGGGAGATCTTTCGACCAAAGACGCAGCATAGGACGTCCACCGACAAGATGAACAGACGACCTTGTAAAATTGCTTGTGATCGGTCGCTGTGGAAAACCGTGGGGGAGGCCTTTGTTCATCAGTGGTTTCTTTTGGCCGAAAATAATGATAATGATAATGTGTGCTGATGTTAGCCCAATTGCTTGCAAGTAGCAACAAAATCTGACCCAAAATGTACTACCTATTTCGCTAAATAGATGTGTCTTAGAGCATTAACATCCATACAAATATCAGGCACATCTTAAACAAACTCACAACCAGTGAGTGTATTTGTAAAAACCTGAGCATCAATTTTCAAAATGGCGGCCCGCCTAGCCGTCATTGGCCATATTTGTCAAACAGCCAACCAGCTCTCAATCCTCGGAGTCAAATTATAAAATGTTAATAGAGTCGAACCTTTGACTCTCGGCTACAATACATCATTGTCAAACGCACCGGCCGGTTCGAGCGTAAGGAACAGCGTATAGTAAAACATTCTAAACCATTAGATAGCGAAGCGTCATCAATTTCCAAGTTGAATTTATGCTGTACAGAATAACTGCTTGGGCCCATTGTTGCTTAAACAGACAAGTAGATGTCGCTAAGCGTCACGCAATGACGTATCCATAAGAGACCACAAATTTCGCAAGGTTGGACTGACAGCATGGTAGCTCAATTGGTAGAGCGTTTGGCCTGGTCGCCAAGAGGTTGCTGATTCAAGTCCCGGCCGAGCGCAAATTTTTGGTTTCTTATTTCATCTTTATGAATTTAAACGAATTCGTTATAGACCTAGTGTGCGATGTGCAATATGTAAAGTTATCTATCTTCTAAACAATCTTTAGAATCACAAAACTATAAAATACTACATTAACCCTGGAGTATTGGAGGCTGGAGAGATAAGTAAGACCAATCTATTCTAATCTTATGTGAGGAACCTCACAGCCATACTTATTACAAAGTAGGTAATTTTAATACACTTGTTGTAACGCAAGATAATACTTGTGTTATTTAGTATAGAAAATGTGGTATGCTTGTGCTGTAAATGTTAGCCGTACTGCCAAGTTCTGAGTATTTTTAATTCTCCTTTACCGATTTCCTCACGTTACGGAGTTACGTAGAAGAACTAAGGTAACGGACATAACCTTGAGATTCAGTAAGCTCAAGTGGCAATGGGCAGGGCACATAGCGCGAAGAATCTATGGCCGTCAAAGCAGGAAAGTTCTAGATTGGAGACCCTTCGATCAAAGACGCAGCGTAGGACGTTCACCAATAAGATGGACAGACGACCTTATAAAGATCGTAGGAGTTGAAAGCCGCGGGGAAGGCCTATGTTCAGCAGTGGACGTTCTTTGGCTGATAATGATGATGATGATGCTTTCCTCACGTGAAGTGGTCAGTTTCTAAATATTTTTTTCATATTTATAGATGCAATTTGTAAGTGATTTCAACAGTCGGAATAAGG
This sequence comes from Pyrausta purpuralis, assembly GCA_963924145.1. NCBI lineage: Eukaryota > Metazoa > Arthropoda > Insecta > Lepidoptera > Crambidae > Pyrausta > Pyrausta purpuralis. The sequence continues at coordinate 14,912,077 of OZ001652.1, forward strand.
TCAGAATCTGAAGTCACGGAATCAGGCAGTAATCTATTAATGTGTTGAATTCATTCATTTTATTCTTTTAATTAATAACAGTATAGTTTTATTAATGATGATATTTAATGCAGGGTGGTGACTGACAACTTCGTCGTCCTGAGAGCATTTTTTGATGCTTTTTCGTCGTTTTACTGTACGTTGTGCCTTATTATTCTATTAGCGGCGATAGCGGGCTAGTTCCCACATTAAGTGAGACATCACTGGGCACATTAAAAGTCTGTATCGGCACTTTTACCGTGGCATCGATATGGCCAAAATGTTATTTATTGATTTAGGTGAAAAAACGTGCCTTAAATCAAGTGAATGCGATATAATTTGTATGCACTTCGATTCTAGAATATGAAAATGTTATGACTTTACTTCAAAAGTTCTTGAAAATAATCATGCTTGTTCAGGTAATCCATTCAACAATTAAATACTTACATTATGCTCCAAAATTACCTTTACAATTTGTATATCTGAATTCTGATACGTACTTAAGAATTCCGTTGTGAAATAAGAGATAAATATTTTATTCAGAATATTTAATTAAAATAAAGAAGGTTACTCAACATACCTATGAAAGCAAAAGAAGAAAAAAATTGAAAAGTCGCAAACTAAAACAACTGATTTAACCCTCTGCGACTGAGGTGGTAGTCTCTTAGACACCGCAAACCAAGAACAACGTTGCCATTCCGCGATATGGCGTGATGTTGTTCTGTCCCGCTCAGTACCTTCCTAAAACGGTGAGAGCAAATGATCAGTCAGGCGCGCGCGGCGACGCAGTTCACACTTGTGGCGGAATAAGCACCTGGTGTCGGATAGACGTAAGTACAGCAATAAGCGTTGATTCTGTCAGACGTCACCTACCAAAAATGTTTATGTTTTCATAGTGTATATCAGTCGTTAGCTCAGTAACAGTTGTAAATATGCCTGAAGTTTCTTAGACGTAACCACATTATTATAAGCTTATATAAAATACCTACTTATTAAATGTGTATGTATGAACAGATGTCGACTAGATCTACTAAACAAAGTTTTAAAGGAACACCCATAAATAATGATAAGCAAATAGAAGACTGGCTTGAACAATTAGAAGAAGATTTAGAGTTAAGCGACATCGATGATTCAGCCGAAGATCCTGATTTTGAAGTTGAAAATGTCCAGGGACCAGAAGAATCAAGAATTGAGAGTGAAAGGGAAAGTGAACCTGAAGAATGTCCAGAAGAAGAAGCTTGTAAGAGAGAAGAAGAACAGAGTGAGAGTGAGGATAATGAGCCGATAAACTTGCTTGCATACCGTATAAGAAACCAAAATTATTTACATTTTACAGGCAAAAATGGATTTGTGTGGTTAAAGTCTGAAGTTGGAAGAACCAAAAAATTGACAAGGAGCTAAATTGAGGAGAGGAGACTTTTTACGATCTCTAGCAAGAGAATTAGTATTACCTAGTCTGAAGCAGCGAGTATACAATGATCGACTACCAAGAGAACTGCGACTGACCATAAAAAGAGTTTTGGGTAAAGACTAGCCTCCCCAGTCTATACCTGCAACTGAACCTGGACCGCCGCCTAGATAATTATTATATACTAGCCTGTAATAAGCCAATCTGTCTGCAATGCTCGGCCCAAATCTGGGAAGATTGCAAATTTGAGTAAAAACAAGTACCGTAACTTTGAGACTGATTTCTGCCTAAACGTATCATACGATCTCGTTGATTTTTTTTAGTAATGTTTATAAGGTTAATGACTAATAGAAGAAATGTTAAGTTTTTTAAAGTTGATGTTGTTAATTAAGAAAAAAATAATATTATAATACCTACTTACCTTAAGACCAAGTATTTGATCTCAATAAAGACTCTTTATAACTATAAGAATTTCATTTTATCAAACAATTTCTTTTATTTTATTACTTCTATATAAAACACATAAAGTAATTTAAATATAAAAAAGTATATACCTATTTAAACTAATAAGATATTTACATTTTAAAATGACGTCTGACAGACACCACCTCAGTCGAATGTATACAATAATTTCAGCTCAGCCGCAGAGGGTTAAATTCCCACAAAAAAAAAACATCTATCATACAGAGTATTAATAAATAACTGCTTCTGGATTCCTCAGGTATTTCCCACAAACGTAAATACAGTCACTACGGTCAAAATTTATTATGTGGTGGCTTTGTGCCACTTGATATGGTGATAAAGTCATCGGTCTACCTAGCTTGGTGGATGCTATGAAGAAGCTAGTGTGTGGAGAAAGTGTTGTTATTTACTCATAGAAGTGTAGAGCTATGCATTAAAAACGAAGAATACTGGAACTTCTCTCATTAAAATGTCTCTGATTTTTTGCTAATTTTTTCAACAAGTCATTTTAGGATTCAATTATAATGACTCTCGTGCAGAACAAAACAGAACAGAACAGGGTTCCGTGCCAACTTTAACTGATTTAAGGAATTCACTAAGCTAAAGTGCCACAGTATTTTGTTGACAGCAAATATAACTTTGTTTTTCATAGTGTTTGTATGAAGAACAAAGTTATGTTTGCAGTTGTTAAAATGAGCTATATCTCAAAAACTACAAGTTTGATCTCTTTCAAACCAATTTTCGTTGAAAGTATTTGTTAAGATCTACATAACGTATTTTTTTCAAAATTTACACTCACTTAGTTTAGAAGTTAGATGGGGGGACGCCCATTTTACAACTTTGGAAGCGTGTATCTCTCAAACGTTAGACTTTAAAAGAAAATGCTTTTAGAAACATTAATGCCATTTTAAAAGTCCTAGGCTTCAGTTTCATGTATGGGAGCCCCCCCCCCCCTTAAATATAATTATTTTTATTTTTTTGTATAAGAATCTTAAAGCGGTTAACAGGATACATCTTCCTACCAAATTTCAACAGTGTGATGCTTATAGCTACAGAATAAAGTGGCTGTGACATACGGACGGACGGACAGACAGACAGATAGACAGACTTGACGAAACTATAAGGGTTCTGATTTTTTCCATTCGGCTACGGAACCCTAAAAAGTTAACCATTTGAATTTACTTTTTCGAAAAAGTTCAGTTTTTGCTTTATAATTATCAGGGTCAAGATTTCTATGCAAATTTAGATTTTCTCCGTGCGTTAGTTTTATTACATGTGGATCTATGTATGTCTTATTTTTTTTTGTTAAACGGTGAATCTCGTAATCGACTTACCACACAAAAAAAGTCGTGAGAATCGGGGCCCAGAAACGGAATATAAATATAATACCGGTCTGTCAAAAACATTGAATTCTACTCACCTAAATGTCGTTTTTTTTTTATAATGTTGAATTTTCTAACTTTTTAATCTGATCTGTGTGAATACTATAGGTTTCTTAATTCTGTGTCAAATCTCAACGGAAATTCCACTCGTGTTATAGCAATCACAGTGTTTATGTAAACATCAAGCCTAACACACTACTGTGAGAAAGTTAACTATGATTAATACCGTAATTACTTTGTTTATAATATTTCTGTCCAGTTTTATGATTATGAATAATTAACTTATAATTTGTAACGATCTTTTAATGTCATGCGTTAATTTTATAGAAAAACTTTGTGAAATGGTAGCTCTAGTAGTAATAATGTTGAACATTTATTTGCTGTAAATCACTTTTAGAATGAAACTAACATTTTTATTTATATTTTAGTAAATAAATTTTATATTTGTACTTTTAAATGGTTTTAAAAGAAATATCAAAAAAGTTTATTAGTATTAAAATTACTAGCAATAACTTGGTGTATTCACACATCCTAAATAGAAAGTAATTAAATATTTTCAGATTAAAGAAATGAAATCAAAAATGCTTTATAGTTTACTGCTACATTTAATAATAATCACTGAAAAATAATTTAGGTAATTTAAGTATTTTTTTAACATCTGAAAAACACAAATATTGTCCTGATTCTTATGTTCTCTTTTACCTTCTTTATTTTAAAGGTACAAAACACAGTAATTAAAATTAAACCCCTAACCCTAAACTTACTAGATATAGTAGACTTATCATCATTATACAGAATCAAGTGCAATAATGGCCAAATGTGGCTATCTTATATATAAAAAATGTATAGATATATATTTTTAATCAAAACTTTTCATACCCCACTGATAAGCAATACTCCATGCCATGTTTTCCATCACCGTCACGAAAAAAATCTATACTAATATTATAAAGCTGAAGAGTTTGTTTGTTTGTTTGTTTGTTTGTTTGTTTGTTTGTTTGTTTGAACGCGCTAATCTCAAAAACTACTGGCCCGATTTAAAAAAAATATTTTTACGTTGGATAGTCCATTTATCGAGGAAGGCTTTAGGCTATATAACATAAAGATACGACGCATAAGACCACAGCAGAAATGAAAAATGTTGCGAAAACGGGAGAAAGATATTACTTTTGAGAGCTTCCGCTGCATACGCTGCGGAAACCGCTTAAGTTACACAAAAATCATGTATGACAGGATTGTTCAGCATTAAGAGTTCTATAATAAAGTCCGCGACAGCATATGTCTATCTTTTATGGTTGACTTACTACAACCTTTTTTATGTTAATAAATTTGTAAAAAAATAGTGCATTATTTTTAGAGGTGTTTTATACACACAGGTATTTATTCTTATCAAAATAAATACATTCATCATCACGAGCATTTCATTTAGAACCAAGTTGTCCTTTATATCATTTGATTTCAATAAATAGCTTAGGAGCTATCACAGTTTTAACATAACTCCACAATAATGTTCGCAACTTAAGTACAACGTGCGCTTGCGTTAATATATTATAAAGCTGAACAGTTTGTTTGTTTGAATGCGCTTATCGCAGGAACTGCTGGACCGATTTGAAAAAATATTTCTGTGTTGGATAGCTTATTTATCGAGAAAGGCTTTAGGATATAAAACATCACGCTGCGACGGGAGGGGAGGGAGCAAACTCAAAACGCGCGGACGAAGTCGCGGGGGATCGCTAGTCCTTAATATATCCATGAAACAACAGTTATCAACTCATAATCGTAGTCGATTAAATAAAAAGCCAAGCTAGCAAAAATCTTGGGGAGAAAAAGGCTAGTGCGAGCTTTAGTCAGGTCTCGCCCTGAATACAAATGTTTATTATTGTTGAGAAAAAGTAGCGCCCATTGTGCGCCTGGGGGCACTCCACTGAAGGAGTCGCGGCTGAGATGAGAACAAGATAAGCTATGGAGCGGCTTCAGATAAATTTTATTTTGATTCGAGAAGGTTGTTTTGAAAATATGAAATTGTTACGTTTACTTGGGCCAAAATGGCATGTTTGATTATGTTTATATATAATAATAAACGTTTTGAAAATACGTTATCTAAACTGAAAATAAATTGAATTGGACACTTGAAAAGACATACAATTTCTATCTAGTTTAATCTACAAAAGCCGGTTTTCCGTGCATTTTACACTTGCTTACTGTGAGAATGAAAAACACAATTTCATTATTTCCTACCTCTACATTTGTTTGAGATTTAAAAGCACAAATCATTGCTCGAATATCGGTAGCCTAGCAATCGCAATATTTAAATAGTCGCTATTTCTTGAAATACTTAGGAGAGTTAAAACTGATCCATTATCACATACATATTAATTTTACGAAAGATGAGGGTTGAAAACTGAATTGCACGTTACTCTACTTTAACCTTTTTTATAGTACGCAGTTATTCACTGGACTTAGGGTTGTAATGTAGCTCATCACTATGCTCCTCAACTCACGGACTATTTATATGTAGTTTGGTTGATTTGGACAAGCAGAAGCCCTAAAGATTTATAAAATTTTGAAAAGATTACAAATTTATAGAAAACTGAGCCTCTCCTTTTCTTGCCTTGTCCATTTATCATCCGAGCGCTTTGGGTCAGCATTGAGCATCGTCTGCTGTAAATGTGATCAAATAATAAAAAAGGCATTTTAGAACGATTTCTATTACAAATTTGTTTAAAACGGAGCCTCTCCATTTACGGCCCTGTCCATCTGTCGTCTGGGCGCTTTGGGCCAGCATTGTCCGCTACAAATGTGATCAAATTATAAAGAGTGGCGTGCGCCCGCGGCGGTGCTGCCGCGCAGGCGCACCGACCGAGCCGCCATTGTAAACGAATTACTTGGATGATTTCATCGCTCTTTCCTGCGTTAAGGTATAAGATAGCATTTTAAGAGAAACGTTTATGATCTACATGTTGCTTGCAATTTTTTTGCTAGGTAGGTATTTGTTTTTTTTTTAGCTGGTCAAAGATTTTTCTTTAAAAAATTCCAGCAGTTTCTGTTAGGGCCGGTTTCGTGATCAAGAGTTAAATAAACTATGGTTAAAAGACCAAAGGATGAATAATTACGACTATGTCTGTTTTGTATGAAAGATACCTCAATCAATTAACAGGATGGATGCGTCATTTTAATAAGCTTTGGTTCAGTTTTTGTTTGTTTAAATGACTCAGGATCGATCAACTTCTCAACCAAACGGTCGCGACCTAAAACCATTAGTTGAGTTAACTATGTTACTGGTCTTATTTTCTTTATATTATTGTGCTAGTACAATTATTCAAAATCGATAGAGTATAAAAATGAACTACAGTTAACATTCAAATTGCAATTTCAGCTTTTAATACTGGCAGTGAAGAATGCATTTCTTTATTTTATATATTTTTTACTACTTACATATTAAATTATTTTAATGTTTCTCGAATGAAACTTTCTAAACAGTAAGTAAATCATAGAGCACAATTAAGAATGGTTAATAAAGTTTAGAATGAAGAGGTATTATTATGTGTGCCCATTATAATAAATTGTCAGGTGAGTTTCGATTGGTCACAGAGAATTAGGCGGTGGCAAAGATCAAAATAACTCTTTATGTAGGAACAGAATAGTGGGTGATGGTTCCGTAGGACTTTGAACTTACAATAAAAAACAAATAACCTCATTGGAAAAATCTTCAGTCTAAGTTGTAACGATACCTAGAGAAAATGGCTAGATTTTGTCGCCAGTATGAGGAATTTGCTCAACAGTGCAGTGATCTGGATATTTTAAACATTAACTTGAAATATTAATATTATTAATATACTTGAAATTAGCCTGGAAAAAAGATGAATAGTTGTATGTGTGCTTTATTGCTCATCTTCACTTTGCTTACCTTCTTATAGTATCATTTGGTTTAAATGTTATGTTTTAATTGTATTGTTTAATTTAGGAGACACCACTATGTAATTTCCGTGGAAACATGTTTGGGATTGCTATCCAGTACAATATTATATATTAGTCTCTTAATGAAATTGATTGTAATCTGTTGTGTTGTACTGAAATAAATAAATGAATAGAAAACCAGAGTTTTTCATCAAACAAAAGTTACTTTTATGTTTCATTGGATGTTAGCACGAAAAGATGAAGTCCAGGAGCCTTTGTACCTACTATCTGGTACCTTTTTACTTACATATCAGCTGATTGTTTTTATGACTAAATATACAATACGTTTTCCATAGGCATCTAAATATTGACCAATTCATAACCTTCCAAGTTTGACATTTCCTACGGGACCCTAATAAAAATTAGTTAGGCTCCTTAATTTTGACTTTAAACAACCGTGAAAAACGACCCGCGACTCGCCACCATAATAATACGGTTTTATTATGGGATTCTTACCACAACGTGCTGTATTAAAAATATTAACAGCATAACCTGGACAGCCAGTTCATTGATATGGGAAAATTATATCAGTTGGTATCTGTCTACCTAAATGCGATCACAACTTATCAAGGTAAAATCAATCTACGTTTTTTATTGTTTCACATCTTTATTAACAAACTACCATAAAATCAGATGTGTGAACTACCGCTTTACATCTCACTTAAAAATAAAGTAAGCCAATGAAGTAAAAAACGTTTGGTGCCATTAGTAGGTATAAAATACAATATAATCTTCCTACGAGATACCTATGTTGGATCTACAGCTTGACCAAATCGGTAGAATATGACCCCCCAAAAACCTAAATATTTATTTTTAAAAGCACGTATACTACAGTCGGCGCGATAATAACTGTGTCGTGTTGCCACAGTATAAGAAGAGATAGGAATATTCAGCACGCCGCGCCGCTTTTCCGGTAAGTGCAAATGTGATAGGTTTTATTACAATACGACTTAGTGGAAAACGCGCTGACTATAACATCTTACTACTTTTTTCTGTTTTAGAGAAGTGGCTGCACTGGTTATACAGTGTCTCATCCCACAATATTCTTTACGATATTGTTACATAATTGCAATTTATGTTCGATACGCTATAACGGCCGAATATCAGCCATTAGCCTGTAATTATTAACGTTTAGTGAACGTTATAACGTTAATGTTATCGTAAATTGTTTAATTCTAAGTGAACACGTTAAAACAGTTATAAATTAGCATGTAGGAAGGCCTACAAAGTTTAAGATTATAACCGGGTTATTTGATCGAAATAGCTGGAGATAACAAATAGTTCTTAGTGGCGAAAACAACTGTAACAGCAGCATTCTTATGTTTAGTGTTCATTTTGTTAACAAAAGAAAGTGAATAAATATTTTCAGAAGGCATTTATATAGATTAGTGCTTTTCGTAAATGTTCTCCTCAAATTACTTTCATTAAATCCTCAAATTAATTTCGTTATCTGTGTTTCGTAAAATTAAATACTCAAAATACTTTCGTAATCTGTATCCTGTTTGATCCTGCGATCTTTGCAACAGGATACAGACCGCCTGTGATCGCTAGCTGTGGAAAACCGTAAGCTGTGTTTAGTAGTGGATGTCATTTGGCTGATAATGATGATGATGAGTGCTTTAAAGTGATAATTTCATAGCTGAAAGCTAGTTTAATTATTAAGTTTGTGAAACTTCATTGATACTTATCGCAAAAAAGTGTACTTATTATATTTATAACATTTTCCAGAGATAAAAATAACCTTCAAGTAACTATGTGCTTCTGCTTTTAATACAAGTAGAACTGTAATTAACGTCCCCGATTCTCTGCAATTACGTAATAATCGAACAAACAGACAAATTATAATGGACCTTCCGATCGTAAGTCAAAAACTGGTCGATAAACTTCGTATGTACTAAATTTTGTTCGGCATTACGCACATAATGGCATTTTAAATTTGCCCCGCAAACCGTCCATTACGGAGAAACAAAAGGCGATCATCTGAATAAATTTGCCAAATTATTGTTATTTTGAATCTGGCCCTGAAGGCAATTGCGGCCAAATTATCGGGGCCGTACTAAGGGAGCGCCAACTCGAAAGCAAAATATAATTTTGTGATAGTATTAAGACTTATAAGGATTGCGTTTTGATGGTAACAATTGAATAAATTTTAACTAGCGAATAAAATTTTCATACCATGGTAATTATCAATTTAAGCCCTAATTTATAATAATAAATAATAAATATCCTATGGACATTCCCACACATCGCCATCTAGTCCCAAAGTAAGCTACTCGAAGCTTGTGTTATGGGTGCCAGACAACGGATATAATACTTAAATACTTTTTGTTTGTAAATACATTCATGATATACATAGAAAACACCCAGACCAATACAAATAGACATGTTCATGCACTCAAATGTTTGTATTGTGCGGGGATCGAACCCGCAACCCGCTGCGTAGTAGGCGATTTCTCGACCACTACACCTGACGTCGTCAAATTTATAAACATGATATTATAATTCTAATATAAAATATTTAAATGTTTTCATGGGTGGGCATCTTAATAACTGCCTGGTGGTCTAGTAGTTTAGATATAATTAGCTAATGAAACTTTAATATGTTTTAATTACGTCATTTTACAACAACCGTGGGAAAAAGTTTTTATTTAAGAGCCTTTTCGTATTTTAGTAAGGTCATGAAAGTTACGATTATTTCTGTACAAGTCGTCATCAGGAGCTATTAGAACAAAATCAAGTTGCTGATTAAGTTTAAAAACATAAAATACAGTAAGTACATACGAGTCGCAAATTAAATGTAAAATTGTGTTCTTCGTACCAAACACTGATCTTATCATAACGAAAATATGTCTGAAATTAATCAAATATGCATGCCAATACGTGTAAATCATGTAAGCACATTTTGAAAATTATATTCGTATCTTACGTCATTTGTGTTTTGTATTGAATAGCAAGACCTGGTAAAAGAATATTTTCATAATATTCTCATTTCTAATCGATTTTAAAAAGGATGTGATTTTTTTGTATATGTATTACCTCATATATCAGTCATTTTTGGAACTGACTTGAAAAAAAAAAACTCCTGCCTAGAGGTTATATCTTTTAGTTAGCCCCATTGTTCCCAAGGCAGGATCTGATGCTGGGATCTTGGAGCGATCGAGAGAAACCCTAAAATTTTAAAACCATGTTTAGAGTTTTCGTTCTAGTTCTTAATGTTGACTTGTTTTTACATTTATATTACGTTATAGTCAACAATGTGTGGAGCTGAGCTAATAGTAGAACTCCTTAATCCTCAGGAGTTCAGTGACGATAATGACAGAAGACTATATGATAAGGTAAATTGTAGCTTATTAAAGAACACAGTCAAAAGGTGAACCTTCCCTATAACCACCATTTTTTTTACAAAAAAAGTTTAAACCGACTTCAAAAACAAAATGCACTAAAATCTCTGAAACAATCTTTTGTCTTTTTAAAGGAAAGGACTCCATTTTAGCAGAATGATTTCTTTTTGGAGTCAGTGCCATCGCTTTGGCCATCTCAAGCACCATTTATGAAGACACAGACTAAAAAAACATCTTCATCCATACTCCATTATTTCCTTTAAAAAACATTAAAACTTTATTCATCAAGTCAGGTTTTTTTTAAGTTAATTTCGTCTCAAAATGCGTTCGAGTTAAATAAGTAGCAACCCATAAAGAACCTATTTTCCGTACAAAGTAATCGGTGCGCGTGCGTCGTTTAAAACACAGGTGCGGGCGGTTCTTTCAACAACGGTAATTGCGATAACGCTCGAAAGCGCTTTATTTTTTACGAGAGTTATGTCCAGCCAGCTATTGTATTTTAAAGAAGGCGTCTTGAACATTGGAAAGTTATTAATAAAAATGACACCGTTGGGTAGAATAAAATGATAATTAAAAATATAACTTAGCTACACCAAAATTCGTCGTTTGGCAATTGTTTTTTGACGACTATTGTACACTCCAAAAGATTAAAGAAATTAGTAAGTAAACCGGGTGTTGTTGTTCTCTGACTGACATCATCTATCCTGGGTAGTAAAGGCACTTACTAATAAGTGCCTTTACTACCCAGGCCATAAGGCCGATTTTACCAACGTCAGATAAGACTTATCCGACGAAATAATAAGTATAAAACGACAGATTTAAAACGGCATTTTTTTAATTTACATAAATGATAGCTGACAAATGGGTGACGATTTCAAATTTGACCTTAATCATGTACCATTTAAATTAGTCCTTAGACCCCTCACGCACTTGGGCGTTTTGTTTTATATCAATTTGCTTTTTTGTTGTTTTCAATTTTTTATGGTAATGTAATATCTTCTGTGGGTGTGTCAAAAAAATATATAATTCTATTCTATTACACACTGCGACTTTTAGCATCGATGCAGTCGCGCGTTTTAAAACGCACTTCAGCATCGCGACTCACGCAATGAACAAATTTTATTTAGCATCGAAACAGTCGCGCGTTAGCATCGTTACGCATCGCAACGCGTTAGTATCGATGCAGTCTCCGAAATTCAGTACATAATTTGACAACTTCCAGCTTCTGCATTGCGACTGTATCGATGCTAAAAGTAGCGCAGTGTGTAAAGGTTATCATTTTGCGACTGCATCTAGGCTAACGCGCATTAGCATCGCGACTGCATCGCTGCTAAAAGTTTCAATGTGTAAAGGGTCTTAACCATACATTTTATTCTTGTAAATCTTTGACGACTTCTGTGTTGTAGTGGCTAAGTACGCTGAGTTTCAAGGAGTCGCCGCTCCAAGGTTCCGGGTTCGATTTCCGATCGGATCAATATAAAAATCCAAATTTTCTATATTGTCTCGGGCCTGGGTGTTGTGGTACCATCATTGTGTCTGATTTTCATAACAAAAGTGCAATATCTACATACTTTAGGATCAGAGCAATGTAAGTGTTCAATACGTAAGAAAATTTATAAATGCCTGACTATTGATTCTTTTTTTTTTTCAAATTTAATTATTGCTCAATTGTTTTGTATACTAGTATTTATTCATTCTGTCATTTCAGGATTACACAAGCGGTTAGTAAACTTAGCGGTAGGCTTATAAATACTGGGCGTGTAACAAAAAAGAAACGCGTCTAAAATAGACAGACGAGACAAACTGTACTCCGCGTGATGTAAAGGGATACTTGTTTCATAATAAGCTAAGGCACAGAAATCTCATTGTATTTGTAATATTGTTCCCGTACCTATCGGGCTCAATCAACCAACGCCTCGGGCTATAAACAAATGCCGGTATACAATTGCAATATAAAAAAATAATCGCTTTCAAAAAACTGACTAAGTGTGTGCAAAGACTATTCATGTAGAGATCATACACCGATTTCAAATGATTTTGTTTCGGCATTTATTAGGCAGTGTTTTAAACGCGGTAAATTTCTTAAATTATTTTTAAGTAGTTATTACCTAAATCTCGAAAACTACTGGACCGATTTTAATAAAACTAACATTGAACCCTAAGTTCAAATATACCTTATTGAAATTAAAAAAGAATCATCAATTAAAAAAAATGATGATGTAGATCTTATCAAATACTTTTGACAATAAAAGGTATGAGCGAGATGTAATAGTTTTTGAGATATAGCACAATTTTAACAACCACAAACATTACTTTGTTCTTCATACAAATGCTATGAAAAGAAAAGTTATATTTGCTGACAACAAATTATTATGGATCCCTAATCCAATAATCTCGTTGCAATTAACACGGAATCCTCAGTGCGCGAGTCCTATTCGCAACTTAGCCGGTTTTCTAAATGACTATTTTATACAAGCATCAGCTAGCTATAGATAGTAGACCTACGTACAAATCAGAGTTTGGTGACTAAATGATTTATTATACATTACCATTTGGCAGTAATCATTGTGAAGACTTAAAATTATGATAGGTATTACAATAAACAATTCAACCATACATCCAACTCAACATCTTTATCTTTACAACTTTAAATAAGCAACGAAGTATAAAAGTTTTGTAGCGGTAAATCTACTGAATATTATTATTTTATGCTACGAGTTTCTTGGCCTGTCTTTGTACAAGCTTGAGCAAGACTTCCTGTATGTAATCGCTATTTTTTCCTTCCCAGTGAAAGTTATGTTGATCGGTCGTTTAATATTGATTACTTAGGTGTAATGAGACAAGTACAAGTTGAACTTACAACCGTATGAAAATTACTTTTTCTTAATTTTGATACTTAGGGTCCATTTTATCAACGTCAGATAAGACTTATCCGACTGAATGAGTATAAAACGACCTTTAAAATGTCATTTTCATATTTTTTTCAGACAAATAGGTAACCTTTTTAAATTAGGCGTATTGTAGTTTATCCGACGTTGGTAAAATTAGGCCTTAGACGAAAACATTTGGACATTAGAAAATCAGTCTCGTTTTATACCGTTTTGTACCTGTTTCTGATTTTGTGCACGCTTGAAAATAAAGAAAATTCTTAACTAAGTCAACGATGTTTTTTGTGAATCAATGAAATATCACTTATGATCAATTTTTGTGACGTGTACTTCAGACTTCGTACAATTTGTAGTGAGCAAAAGGAAAGTTTGTATCATAATGTCGTTGATTTAAAATGTTTGTAGACACCATAATACTTGTATAAACACAGTTATGCACGTTTTAAGTGCAAAATGAATATCGTCCTGAGTATGTGCAATGCATAAAGAAAATGGGTTGTGTGAATATAACAACGCAAAACCTTGTAACTTTTATAACACTTAGAGTCGATTTCACCAACGTCAGATATGGATTATTCGTCAAATACAATACGAAACGCCTAATTCAAAAACGTCTCCTAATTAACGTAAAAGACATTATATAATCGGTCCTTTTTTACCTATCTGACACTGGTACATTGACTCTTAATCTACAAATACTCTTAAAGACTACAAATCTCTACAATACCTAAATTGGGTAAGGAAAATTGGTTGTGTATTTTATAATCAAGATTAATTACTGCCTATATCGTAAGGCAGTGAAACAGGAGCCCACCCAACCAAATAGTGGTATCAATGATTTATAACCACCATTTAAACAAAAAGCTGTTTGCTCCAAATCAACAACCGTTGAGTACGGAACCTGCAATAAATACTAATGTGAAAGTCGCAACTAAACAACGTTTTGAGTGTTAAACTAATGCCATATAAATTTGCGAACCCTACACCGTACTAAATGATGACGCCGCAGGCAAGGCTTACACTGCAACCAGTCCCGTCCACTTGTCTTCTTCTATCACTTCTTAGATTACACCATTATCATCTTTATCATTATAAGCTTAAAGTTCAGTTTCATTTGAAGTTACAGCTAAATGTCTTTCATTTCATCCTATCACAATTCTATTTCTATCATCCTTAGCAATTTCTACTCGTAAAGCTCAAAATTCATCTGCACCTCGTACGTTTACGTCCTTTGTTTTTAAAGCTACTGTTACTGCCTTCGCACGGTAAGTTAGTTCAGAATTTATGCTTACAATGAAATCAGCGCGGAATGCTTTCATAGCCGCAAGGAGAATAGTGTTTAAGTTATTGCGTGGCGTTACTCGTTCGAAATCATTCACTATCTTACCATCTGGTCCGATTTTGATATGCTTTACAACCAGGGCTAGGTTTGGTTTGGTTTAATGATGCCTGATTTATGATTGCGTATGTGGAATCTCGTGTTTTCGTCTGATGAGTTTGACATGTATCTGCTTTATTGTAGCAGCTCGATCTTGTTCTAAGTGTCAAAGATAGCGCTAAGAATTTTATGACATATCAATCAGCAAATTCTAGCTTGTATAAAAGTAATCCTTCCAATTAGATTTGTTATGAAATATCGATTCAAAAATTTTAACTAACGTTGCCTATGAAGTCATTTTTACAGACATCCTGTTCGTCTCTAAAATTAATTATTTCATCTATACTTTAAATGAGCAACAGAAGAGCGAGTACCGTTTAAATAACTCAACAGTTGTGATGGACAATTCTGAATAGAATGAGCTCGATTCATCGCTAAGTTTGAATGGCACATCATCAATCATGAGGTCCGCATTCACATCGAATTTCATTCATTACAAGCCGAGTAACTGGTCAATAAAGCATTATTACACTATGATAAAACTATGGCAAAAGGCAGGGCTGGCGCCTTGAAAGATGTTTTGGTATTTAAGACCAAAATAATCAAGTCGATTAATTAAAAGTCCGTTTTTCTTTGCTGGTCGAATAATGTTAACAATCTTTTCAAAACTTTGAAATTAGTATCAGTGAATAAAATTTATAAACTATTTGATTTACAAATATTTCAGTCAGATAAGTTACAAGTGTTTATCTTATTTTAAAATTAATCATTTCATTAAAAAGGTTCAAGATTGTCTACGCTTCGTGATACTGGGCTTGATTCCCAGTCGATTTGATTGATCTCGAGTCTAGGCTGGGTGTTGTGGTACCACCATTGTTTCTGATTTCCACATAACAAGTGCATTAGTTATTTAGTTTGGGTCCAGAGCAATGTGTCCAATATTTATTAAATAATAATAATATTATAACAATTTGACCAACCCTAAAAGTACTGAACGACAGGCTATTGCCAATGTTTCCTGCATTGTGGCTGACAAAGCTTTCGCAAGATTGATTTGCATAGCAGAGCGTTTACCAGGTTTTATTCTCTTGAAGTAGGAAATTGCGACAATAAGGCTTTGTGGGTTGGCAAGTTATTGTGGCGTTTTGTTTCTGATCTTAATAGATTTTGATCTGCTCGCCACGTTTGGTGGGTTGCGTTTAGTTTAACGGTAAAGTATGACCAAAGTTATTTATTTGGATTTTAGTATGTTTATCTTACCAAAAGACGCCCTCAACTCCTGAAGGTACATAATACACTTGTATTTATCTAACTTTCTTGGGTTGGATTCGACCAAAAATAGGCTTACACGTGCGTAACTGTACGAAAGATGATTTAGTTCCTCGATTTTATACTTAATTGCGTAAAAACGCGATATTCAAACAGTAGATACTAAAATGCAAAACTGATACGGGTATACTCTCAGATCACTAAGCGATTTATTCTAAGGGTAACATTTATTCTCGTTTGGGTCTATCCACCCATAGTAGTTTATTGAATCGTTTCTTATTTTACAGTTTATATTTTTAACTGCTTGATAGGGATTGTAAGTTGTTAATGAAAATTGTAAGTTTTGTTATTGTATTATCGTTATTGCCAAAGAATTAAAGATTAAAACTCAAATAAATATGCTTCAAAACTTAAATGTACCTGCAAAGTTTAAATTGAAACTACTAAAAGTTAAATTATAACTTTATTGCTTTATATTACTCTGTTGCTTTATCAAGTTCTAATTTAACTTTAATTGGCAATTGATCAATTTATTACTGCTTTTTCTATACTTCAATGCTAATTCCTTTAAACGAACGCCATTTCTCGCCGCATAGCTATCCTAGATGGAATTATTGAGTCATGGTTCGGTGGAGCATAAATCACACACGCCATTAACTATCAGGTAGCTGTGCTAACATTTTAATATATTTACAGAGTATTAACAAGACCTTATTTATTGGGGTACACTTGAAGATTTGTTAAAATTATATTGCACTTTGAATTGTTATTGTAGTTGTATGTTGGAATCATGAGATGTGACGTTAGAGTCGGTGGCATTAATTTCATTTACATTTTTATAGCAACAATTGTAACTGATCCCAGTAAAGTATAATGCTTTAATAGGATACGTATCTCAATAATCTAATAAACTATATTTCATTACGTAAATGGTTGTTAAATTATGCTTATTATAGTGTTGATGATTTTTTAAATCACAAAGAACCATAATTGAACAGTTGACATTGTTGCTATGATTTGTATTAAATTCATACTGATAAGCAATATAAATAATTTGTAAAAGTAGTATTAATAATGCCTGAATTGTTACATGCTGTTTTATATGGCAAGTTGATCACTGCACTGTTTCACCGACATAAAACCACATTTTCATGTATTGTAGCCTACTTAATGACAAATAAGTATATTAGTAGAATCAATGTCTACGATAACTTTAATCTTTTGAAAAATTCAAATAGCAAAACGGTTGGTATTAGATTTTTGACCGATGAATGAAAGTTTTTGTTAGTTCTCCATTATTGAATACATAATCAATTAAGCACATTGACATACACTATGTCCAGACATTACGTAATACATTTTTCAACACACTTGCTCTAAACGACGTTTTTATTCCACCGATTTTTGGCACATAATCCTAGATATAAAACACGCGTGCTTTTTCGTTATATTATTGCACTAGTGCCTTTAGTTTATTAACCCGACCAATTTAGGTTTGTACCCTAGTACCAAGTCGTAAGTAAAAATAAGAAGCGATGTAATTTAGTCGAGTTATAACCTTTATTTTAGCAACAAACATTATTTGTGCGGAAAATAACAATATTCTACATAGGTATTTATTTCATTATATGGCAAATCCAGATTTTTCATTTAGTTTCCTGTAATTTGTGTTTTTAACACGAATTATTAGATTTTTAATCTTGGCTGTTGGCCGATCTAGTTCGCCCTTAGCCTTGCGCGCGCATCGGTATCGCGGCAAGGAAAAAAAACAATGCGCCATTTTTCGTAAACAGGTAATTGTCGGCTGTGAAGAAGTTTGGATTAATTGTGAAGTTTAATATTAACGAAAAATATGAAAATGTCTACTTCAAGTAAAGAAAATAAAGCAAGAATTTACTCTGGCGGACATACGTAACGAGGCGAAAAACGCGTGCGATAGTCTTTTGCTATCAAAGTCGAGTGAAATTTATTTTTACTACGAGTAAATGTTTTAATAATTAAAAACTTAGTAAATGAAGAGTCTTGTTTTTTCCTCGTGTGTTGAAAAACGTCGTATGATACGCGTGTGCCTGTGACCATTATATACGCGGCTTTCTAATGGCGCACTCGCTTTCGCTCGTGCGCACACAATATCGCCTTGCATATAATGGTCAACTTAGCAAACTTGTATCATAATGTACTATTAAAGGGCAATATCTACAATGGATAACATCTAGAATAAAACCTTATATGGGGGTTAAAATTTATAGTAGATATTGCCCTTAAAGTTTTATTACTACACTAGCAGTCCCCGTGACTTCGTCCACGCGTTTTGAGTTTGCTCCCTCGCCTCCTATCGCAGTGTGGTCTTTTATAGCTTAAAGGCTACCTTACTAAATAAGTTATCCAACACAAAAAGATTTTACCAAGTCGGTCCAGTAGGTCCTGAGATGAGCGCGTTCAAACGAACAAACAAGTAAACTCTTCAGCTTTATAATATTAGTATATAGATGCCTGGACATACTGTATAGGTACTATACTATTGGGCTGCGATTATAATTGATTGACTATGGTTTGTGTCTCGAATCTCGGTTCCTGACTGCATCAAACACCTTTATTATTATGCAAATCTGAAAACAGCAGCACTAAGTTTCTAAAAATACCCCTTGCTCAACCTATTTTTCTTTACGTATTAAATCAAAGATCTCAATACAAATTACAATGTTACGTAACTGACGGGTAACTCGCCACTAAGAGGCGTGGTGAGACCCCATCGGATTGTCTCGTATTTTTTCCTGGCTGTGTTAGAAGAGGATCTTACCATAGAGGAGATATTGATAGAAGCACCACTCCTTTTGATAATGCACACTGCCATATTTTTAGTGTATAAACATGTTGTCTGAATTTACGGCTAAAATACTACATCATATGGTTCTCGTATTTTTTCCTGGCTGGGTTAGAAGAGGATACTACCATAGAGGAGATATTGATAAAAACACCACTCCTTTTGAAATGCACACTGCCTAATCTTTAGCGTATATACATGTTGTCTGACTATACGGCGGAAATATTACATCATATTATGGCCACTAGGGTTAATTTAAACTTTCAATGATTTATAGAGAAGACAGATTTGTAGGAAAAGCAGGATCAATGAGGTCGTTAAATCTACTTTCTACTACTCTAGAAATGTTCTGATCTCTTGTTGAGTTTGATGTATTTGACACATTTTATTTGGCTCTAACAAAGAACACATAGATGTTCGTGTTCTAGTTATCCAGAGAATTGAGATCATTTACTTACGAAATGACTCGAGGAAAGTTAACTCCCATTATTTGAACTCAAGACTTTGTAATTCTGTATCTCCCAATTCTATGTCTAAATATACTCGTCCACAATAAATTGCCAATAGGGCATAATTGCTGCAATCTTAACAAAAAGATTATTAAAATTGTAATTACTTTTGCTAGTGTTTGGAATTAAAGCAATCTATTCATGGTATCGGCGCGTAATTCAAGTTTCTGTTGTAATAGCAGGTGCTGGTAGATTGGCCATTATTATAAGGCTTATCCGAGTTGAGCTAAGTCAGGATACATTGTTGTATCTTAGGATGTATTTTTAAAAAGCTGTTTTAACAGGTTTTCATAACAGGCAGACGAAGGGCACATCTCGAGAAGGAAGATTAGATTACTTAACCATTTAATACATTTCGTAACCATCTAAGATCTATCCGTCTAGTATTTTTGACGAAATAAATTATAGAGTCAGTCCAATGTACAAAAAAATCATAAAACTGATGAGTATAGCGCTGTAAAAAGTTAGCAATTAGCAGTACGTAACTTACGTAACGTACGTAAAAACCATTTCGAGAAGTTCTTATGACAAACTTTTGTTTAGTCCTTTTATTACTGTTTGGATCGATAGTGCGGTATTTTAGGTTTTTGTTAAAATTATCTGGTGAAAGTTATCTTAAGACGAGATCAGGGCAAAAAATATAATTCTAAAGAAGTCTACAAAATAAAACACAAATTTAATTATTCACAGAGGTGTTATCCACTCTATACTATAATAAATACAGGCACTTACTCTGGTTTTTCCTGGCGTCTTCTAGATTGCCACTAGTACAGGACGTACGGTTATTATTATTCGCTGCTCAATGATGGGCCGGCACTATAAAGCGTTGAACACTATAGTCCATTTTTTATGAATATCGCTGACACATTTTTTGACATGACACAATCTTCCGTTTCAAGTATACTACATTTCATAAACGAAAATCTCAATTTACGAAGTAAGTAGAATAAATACCTTATTGAATATAAATATTTATTTCGATCTACCGTGACGATTATGTAATTTTCTTGAATTAACAAAAAATATATGCATATAACGGAACTTGAACTATAGTGATTGACAATACTTAATCAATTTAAAATCGTGTACGTCCGTATAATTAGTATGGCCGTATTAATCAATTAGGTACTATATGTATAATTTTATTATTGAAAACTGCCACAAAACACGCTAGTTTCGATTAAAATGCTATATTTATTTAAATGAATAGCATCCTACTTGTTCTTGTTTTACTGCTGATTTTTCAGTTGTTTTCGTCTGAATGATCAGTCAAACAGAGGAGATAATAGGGTTTCTAATGCCCTATGAAAAAATATTTAAATACACGCAAATAACAGTACATTTAAAAAATAAAAAGTGTAAGACTTAGTCAATCGATTACTTTGTACATAAAACAAATGGTAAAATTTTATTGAGTAACATTCTCTTGTTGGTATGCTCTTTGTTTTTTATTGTTATTGAATTGTATAATTTTATTTATTTACTAATACTAGGTTATGAACACCTTGTTACTAACAGATAATATGGGTGCCAATCTATAAATAAATATTTGGTTTGATTTGATTATACAGTAACATGAGCAAAATAGCCATCAATACTTTAATAAGGTATCAATTCATTCAAAGTTATCAAAAACCATTAATCTGCCTGTATACTCTAGTATAATTTATTCAGGTTTCATGGCACGAGTAACCCATGTCACCTAACTACCTAATATCAGCCATCAACCACGACAAATAGAAAAACTCAAACGGTTTCCACGAAGGTGTTATCAACTCTATATACCGACAATCACTTAGGCTAGTTTTTCCCGGTCGGCGCTGTCGCGAACAGTAGCCGTTGTTATTATGGCCACATACCTACACGCGGGTGCGTTGACTCCTTTTAATAGTATATTGCGTACGCGCAGGAATGGCCGGGGTTACATGACGCCGGTGGAAATTGTTTGCAATGTTAGACATGTGGTAAAACTTGGTTTTGGAGTAAGAAGTAGTAGTTTCTAGTGGTGAATAAAGGTCACATCTATAGATATACACTCATCACGGTGGCAGCACCGTGTCAACTTGAGGCGTTCAGTATTCTTTGTATTCAACGCACATCTATCAACTTCATAACGTCACCACCTCGGATCAAGACCAACTCACCCAGTGGCGCAAAAGTTGTAACGCGCTTACGGCGCGTCGCCCGCTGGTTGACGACTAATCGTCCACCCTGTCAAACGGCCTGTCATTCACAAGAAAAACTGCCATAAGTTGTATCAAATACCTCTCAGTTGTACCAAACGCCTCGTTGGTGCCGTTCCCGTGAAAGGTTGATTAGTCGGCGCCGACCTTACATCTGTTTAACTTTAAAATACCATGCTTATTTTTGACCAGAGGTAATGGTATATTATTACTTACGTAGTATTGTAAGGATAGACCTAAAGGTTTTTCAGATACAGAAAATTCCATAATCGGTTATTTAAGTGGGTATGGCTCCTCTCCCTTCTGCAAATAAGCTTTCACACTACATAAGGGCATGTGGAGGCTACACAATTTAATGCATTTTTTTCCACATTAAAAAAGGGTAATTACTTGTAAACAAGTACTTATTGATCAAACGATGACAAACCTAAGTAAACATTTTGTGTTGAGCTTAACCGTAAATGACTTCCTAACACCCTCTAGCGTAAGGATATGAGATGATTTTCTCCACTCAGGTAGAATTTGCGGACCTTTATATTATTTATATTTCTTCAATTTCGTTTTGGATAGCTTTCAACGTAGAGTCGTCAGTTCTGGCAGTCTGTCTGTCTGTTTCTTTAGCCAATGCTAAAACAAACTTACAAAAGTTTTCAGCTCTCTAAGACTTGCCGTGAAACTGTTGACTACTGTCGGTTTGCATCCTATCACCTCAACAATAATTAATAGTCATTAAGATGAAATAAGAAACCAAATTGGCGCACGGGCGGAACTCGAACCAGCTACTTCTTGGCTAACCGGGCCAAACGCTCTACCAATTGAGCTACCGTGCTGTTTGTCTGATCTTGCGAAATTCGTGGTCACTTATGGATATGTCATTACGCGTGATGTTTAGCGCCATCTACCCGTCTGTTAATACAACAGTGGACATTTTATCTTTATGAATATAAAGTAAGACACTGTGAGTGTTAAAAACATTCTAAAAACCAATAATTTATAGCCCAAAGGACACAAAAAAGGGTCGTCCTCAAACGATCAACAATCACGTTCATTTTCCGCCGCATGTTAACCTAGCAGGAGCAAGGAAAAGATTGGCACATCTCGGCTACCGTTGCCCTGGGCCGTCTTAGGTAATCACACTTATTATGTATGTATTAACCGGCGAGCGCGGACGGTCGCTTAGCACATAAGTGCCCTGTTATGTACCTGCTTATACCCGCTACTTACCGACAAGGAATCGCAGTTTGTACTTATAAAGACAGGACCTGAATGACTGATCGATATATACATAATTGCTGGTTTAGGACCCGAAAGAATTTGATCGAGGTTTTTCTTTTCGTTTTGTGGTTAGATTTCTAAAGAATAATTTTGGTAACTTGGAGACACTTTTATGGAACTTTTTAAAGAGGAACCAATCGGGCACATCTCATTGCATTTTTAGGTATCCCTAAGTCCATTTTCCTTGATATACTGTACCTTTACAATTTGATTTTGGTACTTATTACGTTTCTAATGTAAATTAGGAATTATGAGGCGCCACATCTATGGCTGGTCAAATGTATCTTCGTAGATACGAATCAAGTATGTTAATGAGATGTTCATTTAGTCCGTTTGTGTATTATGAAGTATGTTTAATTTAACGACATTTTCCATGTGATATCATATTGTTATTACTCCCCGCACTAAATCAGTTAACTAAGCTTACGTAACCGTTATTATTCCTTCTGTTCTCGTTCTGTTTTACCTACAATGAGTTATTGTTGTAGCCGATCTCCATACATTAGGTTCGCAACGTGACATGAGATTATCTTTATGACAAAGGCGCGGTAGCGAGCTCTCCTGCTGCTAGATAAAATTATTATGTACGACAGTTTATAACTAGTTGTAAATATACAGAGTTGTTTAAACAATAAAGTATGTAGGTGAGTGTGCTTTGATAGTCTGTTATTGATTTTTTGAGTTAATTTCACCATAACTAAACAATAGTATAAATGTGCCATGATTTAAGTATTAGTATTGAAATTTTCTAGAGAGCGCAGACACAATTTTATTTTTTCACGTAAAGCCATTAGAAACATGCATTGCCCATTTTAAAACAATTAGGTACATTTGTTTTATGTTTTCATGCATGTAAAAAAGTTTGAAACGATTGTATATTCATAAAGATAAAATGAAACTGAAAATTGCGAACGGGTGGGACTTGAACCAGCAACTTTCTGGCTAACGCTCTACCAATTGAGCTACCGTGCCGTCTGTCCGACATTTGTGGTCTGTTACGGGTACCTCATTATGCGTGATGTTTAGCGCCATCTACCCATCTGTTTATACAACAGTGGGCCAAGTAGTTATTCTTAACAGAATAAATTCAACTCGATACGGCACGGTAGCTCAATTGGTAGAGCGTTTGGTCCGGTTAGCCATAAAGTTGCTGGTTCAAGTCCCGCCCGTGCGTAAATTTTTGGTTTCTTATTTCATCTTTATGAATATAAAATATGACACTGTGAGTGTTAAACAACATTCTTAACCAATAGATGTTATTTTAATTTACACGTTAAACGTGTTTTTTTACGCATATATTTTCTCACAACGATATTGCGCAATAAATACACTTGTCAAAGGTACAAACAATGGCATGAAATACACAAACACATAACATAGTATACGATTAATAAATGATAATTGCAAATTACACTTTGAACAGGCTTTATTTCTCTTGCACAATAAGTAAGGTTATATTTCTAAAGGCAGCGTTATAAATGATGTAACAACAGGATCCTGTTTATTTGTCGGTGGACAATAATATCTTGCGTAGACATAGTTGAATTTATATAGAGTTGTTATTTATTTTATGACACCCCCTGTGTAGTTTTCTTGAGAAAGGTGGTGCAAAATGTTATGAGATAGTGTAACCAGCGTAATGATTTTGGAACAAGGCTTCTTTATATTCAATTGTTTTGCAAATTCACATATATATATTCATTCCCGAAAGTATGAGGTACGCCACTTTTTTTATTAAACTAATCAGGCAGCAGATTACAAGTACTACAGGCTTATTATATTCCTTCTGAGCTTACATATCTACACACAAAAATAACTTTTACTTAGTGTTATCTTATCATCAAATGTGGCCGCCCAAAGCAGACCTGGCGGCGGACAATCGCTGCGGAAGCGAAGAACATAGGAATTTGGAGCAAAGTAAAGCGAAGCTCAAGACCGAACGGGATGGCGGCGCATAGTGGGCATCCTCCCCTTTGACGACCTCCGTGGTCGAGTGGCTAGCACGCTGGTTTCAAGCGTCGCCATCTCGTGAGGTTCCGGGTTCGATTCCTGGTCGGGTCAGTGAAGAAAACGATCTTTTCTATATTGTTTCAGGTCTGGGTGTTGTGGTACCACCGTTGTGTCTGATTTCCATAACACAAGTGCATTGGCTACTTACTTTGGGATCAGAGCAATGTGTGTGATTGGTGTCCAATATAGGTATAATATTTATAACATAATGTATTTCTTCCTTTAAATAATATTCCCCATCTAGGGGGAACCATAAGTCAAGTAGTGCAAGTACTGATAATGACTCACTGTAATTTGTGGGTACGATCATAATGACTGCTCCTATGAATAACTTTATGTATTAATTGCCCTGGAGACACGGTAATATTATGTCTAGACATAAAATTACCGTGCCGGAGAGTTCGGAGGAAGAAGTTATAAAAACAGAATACAATAGCTAAGTAAGTAGAATTATTACCTACTCTACTTAAAGAACGAGAGGTGCTCGTAGCGCAGTGGTAATGATACCGAAGTGAAGCAACCTACAGCGCGGTCGTTTGGATGGGTGACCATTCCAACCTTATAAGTGACGTATATGACGAGTATCTCCGTGCTTTGGAAGGCACGTTAAGCAGTTGATCCTGGCTAATATCGGTTGATATTAGTCTTTAAGCCTAGTCAGAGACCTTATGGGTGACTTTATAACATCTGACAGCAGGGTCAGGGCCTTGCAAACCAACCCGCACTGAGCCCGTGTGGTTGAGTATGGCTCGAACTACCTCATAGTTGAGGTAAGGCCTTTTCCCAGCAGTGGGACGTTACAGGCTAACTTTACTACTTCAATAATTTAAAATTAACTATAGAAATATTACAATTTCTCTGCTATGCCCAGTCGTTCATGGTTACTTTACTCAATCTACTTCTAATTCAAACATCGCACGACTAATTTCATTTCATTTCATTTATTTAACAGTAAACATACTGACTTACAGTCACCCAAAGCGTCAGTATGCTAGTCTAGTGCTAGTAATATCTCCCGCGCCGCGCAATCTATTCAAACAAGCCGGTAGTTGGTGGTTTTTCTAGCTCAATCAATATAACCGTTCGCAATTAGTTTGTCAATGGACAGTGTCGCGCGACTTCATTCCGACGGTTAAGAAATATAGGCTTGGTACTGCGATTTAAACGGATGGTGTAGTTTGGTTCTGAATTTTTTGTGTTTAGAGGATAATGGACCCCAATGAGAAGTTTTCTTGCTTTAAGGTATTTTTTATCTTTGAATTTCTTTTGTTAACCTTCGGTGTCCAGTATACGTTATTTGTGGCTTAAGACGCATTTCAGTCATACCATCAGGTCCACTTTTCGATTTATGTCTTAAATTGTTACGATTGACAAGTTTATAATAATAATAAAAATAAATAATAAATATCCTTTGGACATTCCCACACATCGCCATCTAGTCCCAAAGTAAGCTACTCAAAGCTTGTGTTATGGGTGCCAGACAACGGATATAATACTTAAATACTTTTTGTTTGTAAATACATACATTATATACATAGAAAACACCCAGACCAATACAAACAGACATGTTCATGCACACAAATGTTTGTATTGTGCGGGGATCGAACCCGCAACCCGCTGCGTAGTGGGCGATTTCTCGACCACTACACCAGACAGGTCGTCAATAATAGTCCCCCTAGCCGATTTCGACTAACGGTGGCCAGTCACAACGACTTACCGACTGCGCCGGACATATTTTAGTGCATAAGTGTGTGCGTAAATTCAGGTGCACTCTCTATTCCTGTTACTCTCATAGCCCGATGGGACAGCAATCTGACACGACCGCGGAGAGAGATCTAGCACAGGACCAACGGCTTTACGTGCTTTCCGAGGCACGGGGCATGTGAAACACCGCCAACTTGCAAACTCCGGGCTACCCTGAGAATTTCTGAACAGAAAATCCCAGGTACGTATTTTAAGCCCGACCCGGGGATTGAACCCGGGACCTCCGACGCAGCCGTCACTTTCAAATGCGACCCTTCAACCACTGCGCCACCGAGGGAGTTAAAATAAGTATTAGTATGATGTAAATCATTCATGAACTAGCACATAACTCTTACAGACGAAGATCCTTGAGTGATGATTTCATTCTGCTTCAGAACATGTTATTTGATAACACGAACACAAATTCATCCGATTATCATTTTCGGATCCAAAACATGATCTAAATCCAAAAAAATAAATGCTTCATATCCGCAAAACTTTTCGTTTATTTAATTTTTCGTTTGATGTACGATTTTCATGTCAATTTCCTTGAGTTTGATGAATATCAGTATACCTTATACTTTTTTTTACTGTCAGGTTTGGTTTCATTTCGAAAATTCTAAATATCATCAAATAACACAGCGTACATTATAGGACAACGTATGTACTTACCGCAACATGTAACTATAGTTAGCGCTGATAATTATCCGGCCATTTTCTTGTCCGCTTTCTTCACAATCATAGGGTGAGTATGGCATGCGCGGGCGCCGCTGCTCTCATTAACGTTGTCTTTTCGACGGAACTGGTCTTTGAACTGCTAAATTGCCGAGGTGAATCGGTTCGTTCATTCATTCACCATTCCATTCATTAGTTAGAGCTACAAGTTCGAGTACCAGAGATATAATGCTGTATTTAAAGGACCTATAAGGCTATCTATAGGACCCTAAGTTATTAGTTTCGACCCTAAGTTACAAATTTCCGTACTGGGTATACACAGGTGGTCTGAAAAGTTTCCGACCTCTACGTGAAGATAGCAACACTCGTCAATAAAAGTTCGAGGATTCTATTTGTGCATGTTTTGACAATAACTGTTAAAAGTTACAGTCACTTTGGGCGCGCCGTTATTTTTTTGACAGTATTTCAATTGAGTTTATGTGAATGTTTTTGTGAAAATGGAAAAAAATCTAGTGTTGAGTTGTCATAACATGTTTATTTATAGGTAATACGAGAAAAATCACAGATAAGTTAGACTCTATGTAAAGGGATTCTGTACTATCATTTGTCACAGATAAATTTTGTAGCTTCAAACATGGAGGTAGACGCGGGAAGACGATGAACGTTCGGGATGTCCAAAAAACTGCTACTAGGCACGAAAACGTCTCTAGAGTTTATCAAATGGTGCTATATGACCATCGAATAAAGTGAGAGAGATAGAAGAGAGATCAAGATATTGAAGGAACGTGCTTTGCCACTTATTAAATCAAGATGTAGGGTGATAAATAAAGCTTTCCGTGCATTGGCTGTCGTTTGGCTCAAAAACGCTGCGAATATTTTTTTCCAATGCTGTTTATAACGGGTTTAAGAAATGGGAACATATCATTACCAAATGACTATTTAGAAAAATAAAATAACATAATTTGAAAAAGTAGAAAAAAATAAAAAAGTGTTTTAAATTGTTGTTAGGTAGGAAACTTTTCAGACCATACTAAAGTTAAGTTAAATACAAAGTCGAGTTCCATACTGGGTATAGCCGATGTAACTTATAAAGGCTATTTACCTAGTATAGAACTTTTGGATTTGGATAAAAAAATACAAAGCTGTTTGTGTATTTATCCTGTGAATTATATTAATTTTTATACTGACTCCTTACAATAAAGTTATTATTATCAACGCACAAACAAACTCCGACCACACAGCTCGATCGATATCAATAATACATCTGCGCATGATTGCCGTACGTGATCCACTGACAGACAAACTATTGTGTTTGAGAGGAAAGTGTATGTTTATGTTTGTACGCGACTGAATTACGCGGGAAGTGCAGAAGCTAATATTAACGTTGATATCCTTTGAACAATGCAAAAACCTACTTTCTTTCTATATATATTTTGTTACTATAAGAGTATTGCATCTAATCACAGGCCTTCTTAAATTACACACAAGTTTTGTTTCAAAATTGGCTGTCATAAGCAAGGAGCAATAATCAAAATATTTTTGCAATAACATGCTCCTAACAACATCCAAAGGCATCTGTCAATTTTGTTAGAACTTAAAGCGTTTTTACATATTTTGATAGCAAAAACGCTATTTGAGGAGACTAGGAAATCACTGAATTTCTAAAAAATAACGTTGTAGGTACGTATCATCACTCCAATAAACGACTTTGCAGAAAGGAACATCCATACAATCCCAATGATTTGTGAGTACGTAATGATAAGCAATCAGCGGTGCTCCCGATGTTACGGGTTCGATGCCGATTCGTTTGAACAACAAATCTTTCAATTTTATGTGCACGCGCAACCAATGATTTCCGAACGAATTTCATTGTTTTTTTTGTTTTGTGTTTATTGAAGATATGGAACCTAATTGAGATTTAATATACTCCTTGTCTTAGGTTAGGTACACATTTGTTAGATGCCGTTTAAGTTAACCCAGTTGACCCTAACCTTTATTAGTAAATCTAGACTACTGTAACAACAATTTATTATTTTATCCATAATCATTAAAATTTAAAATGTTAGTCATAATATTCACATCTGGATCTTTAAATACTTCTACAACATCGCTTTAGTAATAAGATCTGCAAATAGTAGAGGTATAATGATAAAGTAAGAAAAGCAAGATTTATGTCTAAAATGCTTAATATTTCCTAAACTAAAACATATTTTACCAAAAATAGCAATAAATAACATGTCGAAAAGGAATGTCACCAAACTATTCGACCAATTAGGCAGAAATCGCAAAAATGTCGCGGACCAATAAAAAATCGGTATTTATCGAGAACGCCTTTGACACTGTTCAAAACACCAAGCATTCTGCGTCGTGGGATGATACCATCGGACGAATATTCCGAATATCGAGTGCGATTTTCGATCCTTACTATTTGTTCTCGAAATGTCCATGTTGTCCAATGTTCCATTCTTATGCAGGTTTTACTGGCTCTTCCACTGCCGAAATAGACCACGAAAGTCAGGTATCATCATCTTACTGGATGTAGCGTTTATCACAAGGACCATTAATTTTAATATCTCGTATTCAAAACATAACTTAATTGCTCATCATCATCATCGTCATAATCTGCTGTAGTACGTCCACCATTAGTCCGTTATCTTGCAATTCTAAAAAGGGCCCCTTTTATTCTTTTGTTTTTTAATCAGTCGCAGCAAGATTTCGTGTGATATCTTATACATAAAATTCTCGTGTTACTATGTTCGTTCCCGTACTCCTCCGAAACGGCTTGACCGATTCTCATGAAATTTTGTGAGCATATTGAGTAAATCTGAGAATCGGCCAACATCTATTTTTCATACCCCTTAGTGATAAGGGTTGTCCAACCTTATCATTTTTTTTTTTTAGACGTGGCTGGGCGGGTCGAGGCCGGGCAAGACGAGGATGGGGGCGAAACAAAGTTCGCTGGGTCCGCTAGTTAATTTATAAATATCAGATTTTGCAATGAAAAATGTGTGATTTCACAAGGGAACGATTCAAATGATTACGAAAGGATAATTAAATTTTGTGAGAAACGTCTATATTTTTTCCATATTCATGCGAGTGATTCAAAAATTGGGCGCAAGGTCTTATATCCGTTTGTCACATCGCTCCACGTTAAACTTTTCTGCCTCAATGGTCATGATTTCTTTGCTTGTTTTGTAGAAAAAAAACTTTTGAAAACAAATAGTAGGAACCAAAACGTCCACAACACTCGAAGCTCGCGTGAACGATGCCATCGGCTCGGCAGGAATTGAATTCATTATCTTCGGAATAATTTGTACAGATATTCCGCGACATTCGAACGATATGGACACGGAGAGCTTTGGATTGCCCGATAATAGGATTGCATTCCACGTTTATTGAGGAATTGGTAATGGCTGTTATTTTCATGAAAAAGGCTAAGATAGATCTGACATTATGTTATTAAGGCACGGATCTGTGTAGTGTTTTGTATGTAAAAGGTTAATTCATAGTTTACTGCGCTTAGCTGTTATCTTGCAATATGTAAAATAATAAACAACCGTTACCTTATAATCAATTATTTATAAGTCTCTAAAGTAGTATATAAGCTAGTGTATATTTTGTGGAATAAATAGATTTTAATCTAAATAGATTTGACTACTCGTCATTTACTATTCGTTACAGCAGTAAAATGTACTCAAAGTAACATTAATAATAAAAAAGAAAGATCATTTGCGTAATAAAATATGTATTTCGTTAATATCATTTCGATAACGTGTGTTACTTTGAAGCTTTAATAGTGTTTTTATTTACAGCTACATTCGTGTTGCTTTATTACCCGTTCATTATTCGTCTTCTAATAGTGATCTTGATCATAAAATAACAACAGAGAAGGACATAATACAAGAAAACATTCGTTTTAAACGTCAGTTATACACTGGTAAACGTAATTTTGTCCTATTCACACGGCTCTTCAGTAGTCGCCGATTTCAATATCGATTCTTCGGAAACGTGAGAATCGATTCAACTTTACGGTTGTACATCGATATTCAATCCGAGAGTGGACAAAGGGTATCTACTAGTCGTAGTATTAGTCGAGATGCAAAGTTTATTTGGTGTTTTAGAAGCAGATTCAAGCAAAATTGATCTTTGTGTTCGGTGCATAAAGGTATCGTAATTTCTGGCAAGTGAAGGGATAAACATGTTAATATTTATGGCGATATTTCCATAAGGAAAGTGTTAAAGGGTTAAAGGAATCTGAGTATTAGAGATATTTTAAAGTGCGAACTCTTTATAGAGGACAACAATGAGGATAGAATTAAATTGCAAACGCTGGCATTGTGCATTGAGATTGCATCTTCATGACAGGAATCGACTTAAATAAGGATTAAAATGATAATAGTTTTTATTTTATTTATATGTTGGTCCAACGTAAATTAAGGACTAGGTACACCTTGTATTACAACACTGATCACTTGTAATTTATTATTAAAATGTTCAAAACTATAACATTCCAAAAAATGCCTCTAACGTAATCAAAATATTACGATAACAAGTAACGCATCAAAAACAATAAAAACAGACGACATATCTCTATTATAAAATGTGGAAGCGCCATAAAACGCAAAAATGCATATTATTTCACAATTTTATCGACAACCGTAACATTCCCAATCTTATCTTGACGATAGAATTTTACGGACAACATTTTTATTTTAACTTCCCAATCTCGATCCGATCGATAGGAATTAAAAAGACATATCGATATATTATCATCGATAATCGCTATTCTCTTTACGTTGGGGTATTCTAATGATCCATAAAAGACGTTACGGTCAGAAGCATGGTGACAATATTCCAGTCAGAAAAATATATTGGTGAAATAAAACGCAATTACCGTAACAAAACTGTTTAGGCATGTAAATTATAAAGTATTTTAATGCGTGTTTAAAATATTTTTGGTATCTTTTCAACTGTTTTACCAAAGTTAAAAATTATTAATATTTTAGCAAATAATTGTCAGTTTTACAAACAATAGTCGTTTAAAAAGTGGTAACACTTTATTAATTACGGTTTTCCTTACTGAATTTTCTTTTTAATGTGATTCCTATTATATTTTTTTAATTTAAATGTAATCAGTATGATTATAATTAATTTTATTGGGTACTTAATGTAGCGTGCTGTCTATTTAATATTAGTGGTAAGCGTCGTACACTCGTAATATAATTCGTAACTAATGATTCGATTAAGTAAGGCCAATAAACTAATATTATTCGGATGATGACAGCTTGGATTGTGGTTATTTGACACATCAATATTGTATAATACAAGGCAATGCCCTAAGTCATTCTGATATTGACACAAATGAGGTGCAGACAGTAGGCTTTTACGAACAATCAACACTCTCATAAAACTAAATGTAACTAAAGTCATTAGAACTGCACTGACTGTGCTTGATCTCTCTCTTGTCGATCGTGATATTGTCCTCTTATTGTTACTGAAAAATGCAATATTACTTCCATATTCTGTGAGGTTATGTTATTTTCCACGTATAAATCCGTACTTATTAGATGAGGAATACTAATATTATAAAGCTAAAAAGAGTGTGTTTGTTTGAACGCAATAATCTCAGGAACTACTGGACCGATTTGAAAAAATATTTTTGTGTTGGATAGCTTACTTATCAAGGAAGACTTTAGGCTGAAAAAAACATCGCGTTCCGACGGGAAGAGAGGATGAAGTCGCGGGGGGCCGCGCTAGTATTATATATATTGTACATAGTATTATAGATATTAGGAGGATACGAGTATTTACTGAATATCGTATTCGAGAGGTGAGCTATCAAATTTCTACATTTTTTTATAGTAATTTATTAATTGTTTTCTTTTACGGGCTTCAGAACTGGTTCATTAGATTTTCTCTTTATCCGAACAGGGATTAAACCTACCGAATCCATCTTAAGTCTCAGTTTAATACACTAAACAGCGGCTACAGTTGATTAGAGGTTTTAATATGTAAACGCGCGCATTACCCGAACGAAAAGTGTCATAAATATAAATGTACCATGGAGTTTTAGTCGAAATATTTAATTTTATGTCAGCACCTGTGAAATTTGTCGATGGCACCCAAAATCGTGAGAACTAACGATTGACCGGTTTCCGTACCTTAAACTACTGTACTCGATTATAATTAACATAATGACATATTTTGTGTTAAGCCACTGCTACGTGGGAATTTATTCTGTGCTGCTGGCTTGGCGATTGAGGTGACCATATAGCAAGGTTGAGAAAAAAAGATATATACAGGGTGTTTGGTACATAGTATGCCAAAAAGAAAAGACTCATAATGGCGTACAAAGTCACACAGTCTAAAGTTTTTTTTAAATATGTTCCGCAACTCTGCAAGTAAATAAAAAATAACTAGATAGCGTTTGCATGTGATTTTGATGTTAGTAAGACTGCAAAATAAGGCACAATAACACACAAATTTATATGCAGAAAAACAAATATAGTTTAAAAAAAATATGATTCGAATGCCCAATTTCGAATATTTTTTATAAAAAACATATCAAATTGATATAAATCCCCACTGGGCAAACATAATTAAGGCAGAAAATGACAGCTAATGGCTCCCATTATAAGCCATTTTTATTTGGTACACGATGTCTCAAACACTCTATATAATCTAGCCAAAATTCATGGTATGTGAATGCTAGGTAGAGATTCAAATGATCAGTGCTATTTTATTTGCACTCGATATGAAGTTAAGATGTCAATTTTATTCTTGCTAT
Source organism: Pyrausta purpuralis (assembly GCA_963924145.1). Taxonomy (NCBI): domain Eukaryota; kingdom Metazoa; phylum Arthropoda; class Insecta; order Lepidoptera; family Crambidae; genus Pyrausta; species Pyrausta purpuralis. The sequence continues at coordinate 14,946,186 of OZ001652.1, forward strand.
ATTTTATGAACCCAGTGGTCTTAGCATTACCTGGCCCCGTCCTGGCCCGTAAATTTCATTATTTTGGTTAATGGGGAAGGCCGGGTAAAGTAGATACCTTAAGGTATTTAAGGTTATAGCAGAAAAGGTATTCAATACAACAACTAAGTAATTATCACAAATCAGTCTTTATTCATTGCTCTTACAAATGCAAACATCAGTTAACGTTAATACATAAACAATAATCAACTGTAATTAAAATTTTAAAAAGTACGAAATATTCGCTTTGCCCGGTAACCCAGATACAGTACTTGGGCAAAGTGATTAACTATGTTCAATCCCAGAAAACATAGAAATAATTTTAGTAAACTGAAATAAATAAATAAATTGACAGTAAAATTAGACAATTACGATTAGTAATTGTCACAGGTATACATCCAGACTAGATAAGTTTTGAGGTTAACACATTTCACTCAAAAACTAATAATTCTGACTTTCTGCTAAATATACCATACAAACCAACTTTGATGTGCTACCAAATTAACACATTCCTAAAAATAAAAAAAACTAGTCACACAGGAGAATTGATCAATGTACTTACCGCATAAAATCAATCTTTTATTTACGAAAACACAAATCTTCACTCCGCGGACGGGACGCGTCGTGGCCCCTCATTTCAATGTTTGCCGCGTACAAAACCGAGTTAGCCGAACGTAACAGAGGTGGCGTTTTGAACTAAAACTAATTATTTAGAAGTAGTGAGGAGTATTCGCTTTGCCTAGGGTATCCACTTTACCCGGCCTTCCCCTATCAGTTATTCTGTTATTCAAGGCAAAGGAGAATCTGACAAAATAACAATCATGAAAACCATGTTGCTGACTTATTAGTAGTGCTGTAACTAACACGACTTCCATTTATAAACCTATGTATAGTAGTATAGAATGCTGTGAAATTATTGTTTTCGTATAAGATGTAATAAGGAACCAAGAAATACGCACAGGCGAGGCTCGTACCTGCATCTTCTGGCTAACCGGGCTAACGCTTTTTCCAATTGAGCTACCGTGCTGTCAGTCCAACCGCGTTTAATTTCTAGTACGGTCTTATAAAACTGGTCTATCAAAACTGGTGCTATCTGATGATCAAACCTTTTTTGTGTTATTTTTGTGAATATTTTCCTGCAGAATCCCTGTTAAAAAATGAAGTATTTTCTCTCAATAGCATGGTCACCCTACCAAAAGCAGATGCATCCAATCTACATAGATTACGTGTGTAAATACCTCTTAGCTAACACAAAGCTTTATGAGTATGTTAGTTGTATTTATCAAGCGCTGGACCGTTGGTTTGCTTTCAATTCTTAAGCTACGTAGATGTATTATAGCTATAGGTCACAAGAGAATGCATACAATAGAAGCTTAAGCATACTATGTAATGAGGCCATATAATATGGGAACTTTGCGGTGCCAATCTTTCAATGCGGTGCCTAGTTTTCTCAAACTTATCACTCTAAGTTTTTTACAATCTTAAACTTCAACTAACTTAATATAGACTTGCATGCATCTTCTCAGATATGGGGATGAATGGGTTGTTGGGGGCGAATTTATCTGACCACAGCTGTTCTCTGGCCTTAGGTGGGTCCACGCTAAGTGGCTCGGTGTTACGAATAAAGCTGCGGCGACTCTTTAGACGTGGGGGTGAAGGTATATGTCCATACAACGGGTGCCTGCTATCTTCTTCTTGCTTGAGCCTTTCAATGGAGCATGCAACTTGGCGCCGAACATACGGGGGAGCTATTCCAGCCGTTTAAAGGCGTACGTTTTAGCGTTCCCGTTATCACCCTGCAGATTTCATTAAGGGTGACATCCACATCCTTCGCGTGTGCTGAGCACGCCCAAACAGGACAAGCGTATTCGCCGGCCGAATAGCACAGTGCCAGGCCGCTAGTGCGAGAGACATCGGGAGCTGCACCCCAACGTATAGTTGTCAGACGCCTGATGATGTCGTTCCGTGCACTCACTTTATTCCTCACTTTTTGGTAGTTACCCTTGTAGGTCAAAGATCGAACTAATACAACCGCTAGCTATTTTGGGTTGTCATTCTGAGCAATTTCTACCTCACGCCAGGTAATACATAGATGTCTTGCACTGTCTCGGTTTCGCAGGTGAAATGAACAGGACTCCTCCTTGCTGGATAGGTCTCAAGGAGTTAGAATCATAGTAGATGTGGATCTGTTCAAGGGCTGCAGTAAGGTGGTAAGTTAAGGTGAACTATTGAACTTATAGTACTAGAAGACCGAACTAGTTCCGTTAAACGATTGTACTATGTCGGATTGTTCCGTGCAATGTCCGATTAAGAACAAGACTGATACAAGATACGCATAACAAACATCATTTTCCGTTAAGCGCCATCATAATAGGCTCTAGTTGTGCTTATAAGCTAAGCTACGGATGCTCAGTACAGTTGCCATCTTAAATTCATATCATTGTGCGCGCATTGCAACATGGTGGGTTATTCTTGAAGTACACCATTTATTTGGTTCGAAAATTTATCATGACTTACATGACTTTCCTTGCAACAAATATATAAAACCCCTCTACTAACCCAGACTGAGCCCGCGTGATGGAATATGGCTCATACTTGAGGTGAGGCCTTTGCCCAGCTGTGGGACATATTAATAGGCTTACATTAATCTATACAAATATTATAAAGCTCTAGTTTTTTTTTCTTTTTTGTTAGAGCGCGCTAATCTCCGGAACTACTAGACCGTTTTTTGTTTGTTAGACAGCTTATTTAAAGAAAAAGGCTCTAGGTTATCAAACATCACGCTGCGACGGGAAGGGAGGGAGCAAAATCAAAAATCGCGACTAAGTCGCGGGGGTCCGCTTGTAAAATATAAGTAGGCTTGAATACCTATCCAATATTTAAATTGTTAATAATTATGTTACGGCAAATTGAGCTCAAATTAATTAGTTTAATACAGGCAATAATTTGTGATGTAAATTTTTGACGACCTCCGTGGTGTAGTGGCTAAGCACGCTGGGTTTCACGGCGTCGCCGCTCCGAGGTCTCGGGTTCGATTCCCGGTCGGTGGTCAATATAGAAACCAAAATTTTCTATATTGTCTCGAGTCTGGATGTTGTGTTACCACCGTTGTGTCTGATTTCCATAACAAAAGTGCATTAGCTACTTACTTTGAGATCAGATATGTATGTGATTAATGTCGTTTATTAGGAGAAAAAATCTTCGTAGACGCTCAAGGATCAAAAGGCCGCCGGCGGTCGCATAAACAAAAGCATAACAAAACACTGTTAATAAACACATTCGTGAGTATTTCAGTTCTACTACTTAGAATGAAATAAAATACTTTTACATTACATAATTTTTATGTTTTATCACTGCAGTACGAAGTTAAAACCGTCGCAAATTATATTATTATGTGAATAACCCAGCACGGTGCATTATCTAACAATAAATCGCCGGTGACTTCCAGCGGAAGCGAGATAATATTTAATTGGCGTGAAAACTCAATAATTGGAGATAAAAATCAGCTGGTAGCCGCACCGGACCAATTACAGCACTAGTGTGGCACTACGCGACCGACCGCGATGCCGCACTAGGGATGTGATATTTATATATCGATAAAAATAAATTTACTAGTTAAGCTTTTTGACAGTTGGACTTAAGAGAGTTTAAAAGGTAGTGCTTTGTTTTTAATGAAAAAACACAAAAAAAAACATCTTTATGTTTTGATTTCATGACCAGTATTTAGAAAAATAATTAAAGACATTTTTTTCCTTGGAATGTGAAATAACATTTTGCTATATTTATTATTAGGAACCTATAGCCACTTAAAATATAGAAGTGTGCTAACATAAAAATTACTTACTTAGTATATCAGAGGAGTAGAGGGTGATTACGAAAAAGCCATTGACTTGATGGCTTTAATTCTTCAACCTGTGAAATTTAATGCTAATATTATTATTGAGAAATAACGTAACACTTTAACTAAAGTATAATCTCTCGTACTTAGAAGTTATAAAAAATAAACTTACACTGAATATAGTGTCGATTTTCAACCAATCTAAACAAGATCGTGTGCCTTGTTTTTTTTTTGATGAATTTAATCGATATTTTTATCTTTTACTGTCCCATCACTACTGTGCTCGCGTGCGGTTTTTCCGTACGTAGGCCTAACAACTCATTAGCGATCGGAGCTGCCTTTTATTTGCGGCCGACTGTACCCATGTTCGAGGTTAATTGTTTAATTTGACCTCAACGAATGAGCCTTCACCGGGAATTATCTCTTGGGCATTTTCAACAATGAAGAAGATAGGAAGTAGAGAGAATACCGTGAGAAAATAAAAACTTTTTTTAATTGGGTCAGATTCATTATCATTATACTATCAGGATATGGTAGTTGGTTCTGTTGGAAAACTGGCGGTCCTAGCGAACTTTGTTTCGCCCCGGCCCCGTTTAGTCTCTGCACCGTTTTATGGTTACTCCTATTAGGGGACAAACTAATCAAGCAAAGTTTAAATCATCAAAATCTGTCCACCCGTTCTCGAGTTGTAGGTAGTGTAACTTACACGACTTTCTTTGATGTATATAGATGACAGCTGACGTTAGACCACAGCCGAAAGCGGTGAAATGATTGATGAGATTTATAATCCATAATGGTTTATTATGTACTGTAATTACATATTTTATAAATACAAAGAAAAGTGAATCCATATTTTTTATTAGGAAAGCACTGTGCTTAAACTAAACTACTCGCTATTTTGACAATTAAAGTTCGTTCCTTTTTGCTTGTCGAATAGTGCTATTAATCTTGCCATTCCTTTTTACCGAAATAATTCATTTTAAAATAAGGTTAACACAGAAATCACCGACTACGTAGGTCAATCATCATTTAACATTGTAATCTTTTCAAATCAAATAGTAAATGAATTATATATGCACTGATATTATTTTAAAAGTAATAAAAATATTGTTTACATTATTCGTTTAGCAAGGAAACATGAACTTTAAGGTACCATTTACTTCATAAAAAAACATTTTCTTTTTAGTCCTGCTTTGATTTAAAAAACCCTTAAACATAGGTACCATTTCGCCTGTTAGGGGAACTAAAGATCTTCATTTTCCCGGCATACATATGCAAATGGCGGCCATTGCTCACTAAATCGATTCCATTCGGTCATTCGTTCGGTCTTTCGGTCATCAATCACTAGAAGATTGAATGGGTGTCCTCTCGAGGTAGATTTATCTTGGCTCTTAAAGTATCATGTGTGATTCGGATTTGCATAGAATAATTTACTTAGTTGTTAAACGTTTTTGGGTTTAGATAGCATTTATCTATTGGGGTAGTTGACGTTTAAAAAATATTATTAAAGGAACTGGTACGTAAATTTATAAAGAAAACTATCGTGATGAAAATGATCAACCTATGTTTATGTATTTTTTGCCCATGATTGTACATAATCATTGTCATAAACTAAAAATGTTATTATAAATTAGAATAATTATACCTACTTTAGTCAACAAGCTATTTTTTTAAAGCAAGCGGCAACTTTCAATCTTTCCAATTTTCCACATCTTAATATTCTAATACTAGCGGTTTCTCACGGTTTCACCTGCGTAAATATTGGATCTCACCAAATATCATTATAATTCCTTTGTGCTATTTTAAGGAATTAGCCATGTTTTGTTAAGTTTTATCAAAATCTATAGTCATAAAAGTCATTTATTTATGCAAATAGGCCCACTTTTACACGTCCCAATATAAGCTCTACCACAGCTTCGGGACAATTGTGGGCTAGTGCTGAGAAGAAGCTGCGCAACAAACTCACTTACTATTGTCAATGCCTCTCTTCAAAAGGTTTGCAATGTTTATAGTGATTATGCAAGTCCATACATTAAAGTAAAAGTAAAGTAAGCCTGTAACATCCCACTGCTGGGCAAAGGCATTACCTCAACTATGAGGTAGTTTGAGCCATACTCCACCACGCGGGCTCAGTTCGTGTTTGGATGGGTGACCATTGCGACCATATGTATAGTAGTATGTATGTTTATTTTTTTGTTTTAAATGCCTATTGTAGTTTTAATCAAGCTCTCTCTTTTGCCCTTCTATCACTTCCTTCGCGCCGCCAGCATTTTCTCTGTTTAGACCTATGGTTGACTGGTAGAGAATGCTTTTAGCATTAAGTCCGCCATATGTACTTTTTTTTTTGCACGAAGTGTTATAAATAAATAAATAAATAGGACCCAAAGGTTAAAAAAAACTAACTATAAAGCTGGAGCAGTACCTACTTAAGTATACACGAAGCAACAATACTGTTACAAAACCTTCAGTTACATCAACAACATGAGATGACTATAACTTAGTCGACGCAAGTAGCAAACGCACATTCCAATCAATACTAAAATAATGCCTGACTCCAATCTAAATATCTACTTAGAAAATGGCTATCCGGTAACTTGATTTACCTACCATTTTAAACCCTATTTCAATAGCACTAAAGTTTAAAGATAAATCTAGGGAAGAACTAAATACTGAGGTTAAAGAGCAACTCTCCAAGTTATTGACTTGTTTAATACAATGTAACTGGAAATTATAATTGTTATTTACAATGAATGCTCAGAGATATTTGATTTAATTAGCTGATGGGCTAACTGATATCTGTAATGACGGACGGAGATGGGATAGGCTTTAAAATAATCTGAATTGCATGTGACTTCTTAGGAAGGCTTTAAGGCTGTGTTATAAAGATTTCCTGATTTAACGAAAGGAAGAAAGTCCGATGGACTTTTCCCAACACAACCCTGCGTGCACAGGATTGGCCTAATTTAAAATCTAACAAACTAGTAACAATCAAAAGAAAGGGTATCTTTATTGAACTTTGCAAAAAAACTAGGCTAGATCTAGGAACTTTCTTGTGTGGAAAGATGCTCGAATGTTTTTGGTTAGGTGTGGGTTGCAGGGCAGGTCTACTAATATTTGACAGATACAGATAACAGATTGCTAGGGTTGGAACGCACGCCCGCGCGACCGGTACGAGACCGGCGAGATGAGGGCGCTGCAAGCGCAGCTAGTACTGTAAATATTTAATTTGTTAAGAATCTTTTAATTTTAATATAATATGATAATTAATGAATAAATGATTTATTTATCTTATTTAATTATAATAATGTAATCTTTTTTTTTGTGTTTTGTTGTTGTTTTTTTCTATTTAAGTGTATGTTTACACCCAGTGCCTAGCAGGGGTTCCCGCTGAAAATCAGTGTCGTGGCATGCTTACCATCTGCTGTCACGATATATACTGAGTGGGGACCTTTTTGGCACACCTGGGCGCTTTGTTTTAATTCTTTGTTTTTTTATTGATTTAATTTTAGTTGTTTTTAATTTTTTTTTAAATTTATATAATGTAATTTCAATTCAATTCAATTCAATGTAAGCCTTTTAAATACGGCTTGTGTTTTTCGTAGGTATACAGGGTAGCCTGCAATAGGAACAAAAATGCAAAATTTAGGTCCTTTAAGTAACCGGTAATCAATTCTAAATAGTTAACATTTATTTTAATGAAAAAATGATTTGTTGTTGTTTTCTAACAAAATAAATCGAACCAGCAAATTTTTGCACACAAATATGTCATAAAAAAGGAGTAAAAAAGGTAACTTTCCAAAAAAAAAAACATGTAGATCTAGGAACTTTATTGTGTGGAAAGATGTAAGAATGTAAGCCTTCTAAATAGGACCTGTGTTTTCGTAGCTAGTAGTAGTAGTAGTGTAGTAATAGTAGTCCCCCTAGCTGATTTTGACTACGGTGGCCACAGAACAAACAGTCACAACTGTTAGTGTAATGGAACGCAAGCGTAGTTATTTTGTTTTATAGGTTTCTGTCTTTTATGTCTATTCGCTGTCAACTTGTTACGAATTTTCCAATGGAGAAATAAAACTTATTTTTATAATTAAACACACGTTTAATTCAGTACCGCGACTACGAAATATTCCTTTATGGTAGCAGAGCGTAGTTATTAGTGGTACAGTTGGAAAATTGCGAAAGTGAAACAACTTCGATCTGAAAATTGTCGTTGCAATTTGAATTTGAAGTAAGTGAAATCCCGCAAGATGGGATCAAATATGTTTCATTTAGACAAGCTAATCGGACGGGAAAACTTCGCAACCTGGAAGTTCAGTATGAAAACATACCTGGAACACGAAGGTTTGTGGTGCTGCGTAGAACCATCCGATGATAAACCGGTAGATGCTGGTAAAGATGTGCTAGCAAAATCAAAGCTGATATTGTTGTTGGATCCACAGAATTACGTACATGTTCAGGAATGCAAAACTGCAAAACAAGTATGGAATAATCTGCAAAGAGCTTTTGATGACAACGGTTTAACCAGGAGGGTCGGGCTACTTAAAGATCTGATAAATACTACACTGGAGTCTAGCAAGAGTGTTGAAGACTATGTTAGCAAAATAATGAACACTGCTCATAAATTGCGCAACATTGGATTTGATGTCAATGACGAGTGGCTTGGCACTTTAATGTTAGCCGGTTTACCAGAAGAATATAAGCCTATGATTATGGGACTGGAGAGTTCTGGTATTCAAATCAGTGCTGATTCGGTAAAATCTAAACTCATACAAGAGATACACATCTAAGTCAACTGCTTTTTATACAAACACTAAGAAAATAAAGAATAATGCGCAGCCAGTGAAGCCAAAGGGACCTAGATGTTTTAATTGTAATAAGGGTGGTCATTTTGCCAAACAATGCAGACTGCCATAAAAACAGTCAGCAAACAAAGAAGAGAGCTCTAGTTTTGTAGCAGCTTTTTCAGCGACCATTGAAGAAAAGTTTATTGTGGGATGTGAAATTAAAAATGAGAAAAATCAGGTGGTATGTACTGCATCACTGATCAACAAGTTATACATCATGGATAGTAAAGAAGTGGCACATTTGACCTCAAGTACTCAGAATTACAACGATACTTACCTGTGGCACTTGCGGATGGGCCATTTGAATATTGCAGATGTGAAGGAGCTACCTAAATGTACTGATGGTGTGACTCTGACTCAGGAACATAGCAATGTCACATGCACTCATTGTATGGAAGGTAGGCAAGCCCGGACGCCATTCAAAAATGAAGGTTCTAGAGCAACAAGGCCTCTTGAACTTATACATTCTGACTTGTGTGGTCCCATGGAAAATCCATCATTTGGAGGTATGAAATACTTTATTACTTACATCGATGATTTCACACGAATTGTCTATGTGTATTTTTTGAAAGATAAGTTGAACGTTTTGGAGACATTTAAAGATTTCAAGTTGAAGGTAGAGAATGAACTGAATCATAAGATTACGAAGCTACGTACAGACAATGGTAAAGAATATTGTAATAATAACTTTGACAAGTTCTTATCTAATCATGGTATAATTCATCAGACTACTACCCCTTACACTCCACAGCAAAACGGCATGGCCGAACGGATGAATAGGACTTTAGTTGAACGAGCACGATGCATGCTGTTCTATGCCAACCTGGAAAAGAACTACTGGGCTGAAGCTCTGGCAACCGCTGCATATATTATAAACCGTTCCCCGACAAAGTCATTACAAGGAAAAACCCCATACGAAATGTGGAGAGGTAAGAAACCCAATTTATCCCACATGAAAATATTTGGCTCTGAAGCTATGGTTTACGTGCCTAAGGAAAAACGCCAAAAGTGGGATAGAAAATCAGTAAAAATGTTATTTGTGGGCTACTGTGAAAACACAAAGGGATATCGTTTCATGGACCCTAAGACACACAAAGTTGTCATTAGTCGGGATGTGTCTTTTATGGAAAAACATAATGTGGATGTTAGCGTACCAATTAACTGTGAAACCTTTGCTCCGGTAAAGGAAAACAAAACAGTTACTGACAGTTCTAGGCCTTCAGAAAGTGCAAACTCGGACAGTCAGAGAAACAAAATACACACTCAGGAGTCGTCTACACCTGTCAAGTCCAGCAGAGGCTCAGAAACACATGGAAATAGTGAAGACTCAAGTGAGTATGACACTGACACTGGAGAACTGGATGAAACTTACCGTCCTCCATATCCGATAAGACAAGACTATAATAGTTCTGTAACATTGAGATCGACACGAGCACGAAATAAACAAAATGAGGTTGAAAACGACAAGGGCCTATTATGTTTGTTAACTGATTTGACTGACCCACAGACTGTTGAGGAAGCTCTCGCATCACCACAAGCTACAGAATGGAAGAAGGCTATGGACGAGGAATACAATTCCCTGATGAAAAATAAAACTTGGACTTTAACCGATCTCCCTCCAGGTAAAAAAGAACTTCCATATAAGTGGGTATTTAAAACAAAAACAAACCAATGTGGGAATGTTCAGAGATACAAGGCAAGGCTAGTGATTAAAGGCTATGCACAAAGATGGGGCACAGACTATGAAGAAATATACTCGCCAGTTGTCAGGTACACAACTATCCGCTATTTATTTGCTTTAGCAGCAAGATATGGATTGGATATTGATCAAATGGATGCTGTATCTGCCTTTCTGCAAGGAGAGATTGATAGAGATATTTACATGCAACAGCCAGAAGAGTATAAGCAAGGATCTCAGGTATGCATGCTACACAAATCCATATATGGACTGAAGCAGGCCAGCAGACTCTGGAATTTAAAATTGAATTCTGTCCTAAATGATTTAGGAATGACACAATCAAAGACAGATCCGTGTGTCTATTATAATACAGAGAAGAAGACTTTTATCGCCATCTGGGTGGATGATTTAACTTTTATCGCCATCTGGGTGGATGATTTAATTTTATTCACTGCTGAAGAAAAAACAAAAAATGATTTCAAAGAAAGATTGAAACAACACTTAGAAATGAAAGATATTGGTCCAGCTAGTCAATGTGTGGGTCTACATATTACTAGAGATGGTGAAAAAGTATTACTTGATCAAGAAAAATATATAAACGAAATATTAGCAAGATACAACATGTCAGAATGTAAACCTGTGAAAACACCATTTGAAGTTGGTATGAAATTTGCTGATAAAGTTGATGTGGATAAAATTGACTGGCCATATCAACAGGCCATAGGCTCCCTACTGTATGTGGCTCAAGGTACCCGACCTGATATATCCTTTGCAGTGAACACACTGAGCAGATTCAACAAGAATCCTACGGCTGCACATTGGACTGCGGTCAAAAGAATTTTCAGATATTTGCAGGGTACCAAGCACTTGAAGTTACAATACACCAAAGATGGTAATGAGAAAATCACAGGATATTGTGATGCTGATTGGGCGAGCGATGTGCGCGATAGAAAGTCGTGCACTGGTTACATCTTTTTGTTACAGGGTGGCGCTATATCTTGGCGGTCACACAAGCAGCAGACTGTGGCACTATCCACTGCTGAGGCCGAGTACATGTCGATGTCTTCGGCGGCGCAAGAGGCGCTATGGTTGCAACAACTGCATACTGAACTTGGCCAAGAGCAAACCAAACCAATCGTCATATTTAGTGATAATCAGAGTGCCATAAAACTATCTAATAATGATTGTTATTTACCTAGGTCACGACATATTGACATACGTTATCATTTTCTCAAGGACCATGTTAATAATTCTGATATAAAATTTTGTTATGTTAAAGGCGAGGAAATGATTGCCGATAATTTAACTAAGGGCACCACTGCTGACAAACATTTGTATTGTGTAAATATGATGGGGTTGCGTTCCAGGGGTGGATGTTAGTGTAATGGAACGCAAGCGTAGTTATTTTGTTTTATAGGTTTCTGTCTTTTATGTCTATTCGCTGTCAACTTGTTACGAATTTTCCAATGGAGAAATAAAACTTATTTTTATAATTAAACACACGTTTAATTCAGTACCGCGACTACGAAATATTCCTTTAACAACGACTAACAGTCTGCGCGGGACATATTATAGTGCACAAACACAGGTGCACTCTCTTTTCCTTTTACTCTCATAGCCCGATGGGACAGCAGAGAGATCAGGCGCAGGACCAACAGCTTTACGTGCTTTTCGAGGCACAGGGGTGAAACACCGCCAACTTCCAAACTCCGAGCTACCTTTTTTTTGTCCCGACCCGGGGATCGAACCCGCGACCTCTGGCGTAGCCATCGCTTGAAAGTGCGACCCAATAACCGCTGCGCCACCGAGGCAGTTAAGTTAAGTTATATTTCATAGGTTTGCAGGGTGTGGCCTGTAATAGAAGCAAAATCGAACCAGGAATGTATTGCAAACAAATATGTCTAGACATGGTCTGGACATAGAACTTGACATTGTCATTTACTTACAACGAGTTAGTGATTTTGATATACATTGATTAGGAATTGTAACTTGGAATTACTATATCTCTGAGTTAAAGCATTTTAGAGCACTAGCATTCTAGATCAAGTCAGGGTAAATACGTATACTTTGTAGGATAATTGATAAAAAAAATGTTTCCATTACAGTCTACACGCTGTATATTTTGCCAGTTGGCATTGTTATAGTCAAAGTAAAGTAGTGCAATACTTTTTATTATTATTATTCGATTCGGGTTTGCTCTCGACTCTAGACTACACCTGATTGGGCTTAGTTAGACTAAGTCGACGATGGAACAAGCTCACCCAGAAGAAGCATATGTAAATAGAGACTAAAATTAGGTCCTAACTCTATACAAAGTATTAAAACACTCGGATAAAACGTAGGTGGTCACGGAACCCCAATTTAAATATATGATATACATCCGCTCATTTGTAATTAACCCATTCAAGCCGCTATCTCCCCAAATAGGTTAAGACAAGTCCTCAACAATGGCTGAAAATTTCATTAGACCGAGAACAATGTTCCCACGTGTAGTATAGTGCAGTTTGTAATAAATAAAGGATTATCTGCAATAATAACTTGCTCGATTGAGCCGAACAATACTCAGGTAGACGTGTGGGAGGCGGATAGCATCGAGACCTGAACGAGAATCATATAGAGATGTTAGTAAGACTTTATTTTGGAATTTTTAGCGTCTATGTTTGTTAATCAGGGCCGCGCAAGCTAATTATTAGCTGGAACCTCGCCAAATGAATAACCTCGAAAAAACTTACCTTAACAAATAGAAGAACGTTTTTTTTTTCATTTATTGCCATTAGGATAAAGTTCAGCAACATACAAAACAAGTTATCTATTGAAATAAGAATATGTCAAAATTGGCCGTACGGTGCTTTTTCAATCTGTGGGACTTATAATTCACCTAAAGCAACGAGTAGGGTGGCTATGCCCCGCTGTTCAAAAATGACCTCAAAAATCAGATGGATTCAAACAATGTTAAAATGTCATGACATGTCTTGTCATTGGAATCGTATTGTTCTGGCAGTAAAAAATAATTTAAGCCATTTTTTTGCAATAGAGAATTATTTTTTTATTAGTAGTGCTAAGTCTACGTGATGATGACTTATTGTAGATATTGTTGCTATAGATATCTTGTTGAGGTCATGTGTAGGGGCCGTGCTAAGAATATATCCTTTAAATAATATCCTTTGGACATTCCCACACATCGCCATCTAGCCCCAAAGTAAGGGCTGAAGGCTTGTGTTATGAGTGCCAGACAACGGATATAATATTTAAATACGTTTTTGTTTGTAAATTACTTATTATTACTTAGCTTTGTTTTTGGTACGTTAAAGACTCGTGATCCCACAGACAAACTGTGTAAATAGTTTTGTGGGACTACTCAATATTTCAGTGTAAAACACTGTTTGTCTTATAAATAAATAAAAATAAAAAAGTATTTTTTTATAATATTGAATAGAATTTGAATTCTGTAAAGAAGATGTAGCGTAACAGATTTTTTTAAATAAAAGTGATATAACACAGAATAGAACTTCATTACTCTTCACGAAATTTTAATAACGCTAGAATGAAAACCAAAACTCCGAAAGCAATCAAGGGGGTATTAACTACTCTACTAAAACCTGTCCCGATTTAATTGTGGGCCGTTAATTGGCCATTGTCCGCATATTGGCTGCCCTTTCGCCCTAAACTCTATAGGCTATTGTCTTATACACCTTTTATACAGCCTCTATACACCAGATACGGTAATAGACTGTTTGCTTTCAGTTATTAAACTGTCAATGTTAATACAAACTATTATTGGCAGTGCCCCTTATAAAGCCCCGTCCAAATTATCTAATGGTTTAATAGACCAAAAGATATCTGCGTTAGATAAAGAAAAACAATAGTTCGTTATCGAGCTAATTCCATTGTGCCATACGTAAGTGGTAGTTAGGTTTAAATTATGGCTAACTGATAATAATGATTGATAAAAAGGGACTAAAATATAACGTTGTAAACGAGCTTCTTATCACGACTGCAGATTTAGATTTCGATATACAATGTACAAAAGATTTCAACGTCAACGTTTTTGAGACAAATTTTACCAATAACTGTTAGCCTTAGATCCTACTAATATTAAAAATGGCAAAATTTGTAAGACTGCATGTTTGTTACTCCTTCACGGAAAATATTGATGAAACATTAATATTTTTAATGAGATACAACATCTCGTAACAAAGTAGGTAAGTGTAGCCTCTATTGGATAATAAATGGATAATAATTGCATTTAAAACTTTGTACTGAATCTTATATTTTTCATCACATGAAAAGGTTTCATCAGATATCATCATTGCCGTAATGATTGTTGTGGTAAAAATAATAGTGATACTTTTTATTGAAGATCTCCAGAGTTTCATCCTATGGAAAAGATGGACGAAAGACGATAAATGCAATAAAGCTTATTAATTCAGATATCTTATAGTCCAACTAATAATCAAAACCATATGCTCGGCAAGTTATGTTCACGAGTGAAAATTCAAAACGGTATCGCACAATCACTGCAAAATATTACAAAAACTTTGCTATCTCATGCGATCTTATCTCAAATCACCTCTAACCCACTTTTGACATCAATTATATTACATTTGAGAAACAAAGGTGAGTGGGCTGCTATTACTTTTAACATTAGGACCTTGCATCTTATCTAAATGGTCACAGAACAACGCTGTTACTACGAAAATAAGCGCAACAGAAGAAAAGGTCCCACGTTAGTTTGTTATTGGGTGTTCTGTAGATTTATAATTTCAAAAACACACCTTATATTTGAATCTTTGCCGGACTGATAATTGTAGGTACTACGAATATCTTTTATTTATTAGTATAGTTTTTCCTATATCTCATCTTCATCATCATCATTAGGTACCAGTTGCACGCAGGACAATTTAGTACTTCAATAGGCTTGTCAAAATGTCGGTGGCCGAGTGGTATAGTCATGCGCCCGGATAGCGAAAGACAGGGTTCGATTTTTTGTCTGTTACAGTTGCGTTTTACAAATGCAATTTTTGTTATGAAGTTTGTTTAGTGACAAAACACTATAAATACAAAAATAAATAAATGAAAAAGGACAATTAGTGGTGAACATTGACCACTCGTTACGAAAATCAGGCGCACCAAATTATTTCATAATTCGCCTAGATATTACACTCAAAAGAGTATTTTGATTTATTTAAAAACATTCTAGTTGAAAATAAGGGTTTGGGTATTTTATTTGACCAAGGATCACTAAATAGCATAATATTTCCGCTAAGTGCAGTGTCCACTGCTCGCAACAAAGACGCTGAAACCTGCTGCACTGTTCTTTGAAGTATATCCATAATCATAATAATTAAATGTCGCAATAAGGAGCTCTCTTATCAGCCGGACGTATGGATGAGGCTACCGACCAGCGAACGTCATTTTGTTTAACACCGCAAGTGAAGTTACGACTTTATTCCTTGCCAATTCACACATACATAGTTTTGCTTTGGATTTTTTATGTAATGTGAAATGAACACCGCAATGGTTGCAAGTCCTTGCGATGTAGTGGTGAGAGGTCGGGTTTTTAGTAAAAGGAATGTGTCAGAGTAAGAACCAGTTAGGGAAATTATCTGCATGGAATCAGTGAGTCCACCTGCCGGTCTTCATTTATTTATTTATGTGCATCCTCGGTTGGTGTGCGTGATTAGCTCGCCGTATTGTTTTGTTGTTATTTATAGCTTTGTTTTGCATCTTGTTGTTTTTATCTCTGCGTTCGATGGTCGCTACCTTATGGTCACGTGTGAGATGAACTTGTAATTTATGCTGTTATTTTGGTTTAAAGCATTTTAAGATATGGCATTTCTTTTGGGATGCCGTTATGATAAAAAAAAATAAGTTCATCTTTTTTTTATGTACCAGTTCTTAAAAACTAACGAAGTTAACGTGTTGAAAATGATTCATATTTTATGAACATTTTGTAACTAAAAATAATGCCACTACATAGATGCAAAAGTAAGTGCCACCAACTTATCTGAAGAATGGCCCCCAAATGGAACTAAATACAGTTAACACTTTCAAAAATTCATTGATGCCGGTACAAGGTAGTGTGACTATTATTGATTTATAAAAAATTGGAAGCATATATTATTGTTATGTAAGTCAATTTTTATGGTTTACATGATATTTTTATCGCTGATAGGTATACCGACCAAAGACGCCCACATTTAAATTTTCTTTAGCCCTAAGATACTCAAGAGTACCATTTGGCATCAATTCCGTCTATGGTTGCATTGTTAAATAAAGAACAAATTAATACTTGTTTTAATTTTTTGTACTTACCGCTAGTAATAAAAAGCCAGAAGTATTATTTAGATATTTATGTCAAAAATGGCAACCTATACGATTGTTGTGCCATAAGGCATTACATGGTGCACGCCCATCTTATTCTATGTACCTTACATTCTTTTTAAACCATATTAGTAATTTATTCTCAAGAAGCTTACTTATGTCTAAATGAGTGACAGCTTTTTCTATTAGCTTCAGACAGGTGATAAAAATTGTAATAAGTTGGTAATCCACTTCAAAAGACAAACAAAACAGCCATTAATATCAAGAAAATAAAAATTAAGTAACAAATATTTACTATTTTTATCGAGAAATAAAGCTTATTTGTTTGCAATCTGTGAGATAAAAATCAACAAAAATCTTTGGTTCAAAAAAATTCAAAAGCCTTCCATAACATTATCATACTTAATTCATTCAGCTGTCAGATAAATTCGAATCAGAAACACCAAATAAATATTCATAAGTTAAAAGCCGTTCCATAATTAAAAATGCATAATTACCTAACTTTATTAATTTTCTAAATTAGTTATAGACAATAACAAATAAGGCGGAACCGTTTTGTATGCGTTTAGCTTAAAAAAACTGTTTATATAGGCTAGCACACACTGGCGTCTTTGAGATTTTTCAATCAACGTACCCAGCATGGTGCCTAATTATAAGTATAATAATCTGAATGCTCTGGTAATAGAATATGAATAAAAATAAATGTTCCCTCGTTGTTCTCAGGCGATATTGTAATGAAGCTTTTACTACATACATAATCATGGACAATTTAATACAGGAGACAGGCGCAAAGATGATATGTTCACTGCGTGGAATCTACATTTTAATAGCCGAATGCATTAAAACAAAAAAAATATATACACAATTTTTACTATGAAATTCATAGCTTTCTGAAGTCCGTTTTTCTTTGCTAGTCCAATTATGTAATAATGTAAACTTTTGAAATAATATCACAGAGTAAAATTAACTTACAATTTAATTTTTAAATACCTCAGTTTTTAAAGATAAATCACCTATATAATTTGTATGTTTTGTGTTAATCTGATTTGTAAATTAATCATTTCGTTAAAACTTTTTAAATGTCAAGATTGTTTACAATATACGACAGGCTAAGAAAAACTGATTTTTAAATAGGTAATATAGTAAGAAGATACAGAAAGCCACTGAAAATTTCAAAATTCATTTATTTTGTACAAAAGCTATTGCTAGCACTTATACATGTCCCAACATTGGCCCTACCACAGCTGCGGGACAATAGCGGGCTTGTGCTAAGAAGAAGGTGTGCAACAAACTCGGTCACTATTGTCAATGCCTCTTTTTAGAATATTTCAATTTTTATGTTCGTACAAGCTAGATCAGCTGTTTTTCAAACCCAACAATCGATTTGAATTTATATATGGGTGATTCAATTCTGGTTTGAGGTCATATAATAAAGAAAGTAATACATTTTCAAATAAATGAGAGATTTACCTTCTGAAGTTTGAAGTTTGGAACATTATTTCTTCAAATAATTCCGCGCTAACAATTGATTGGCAATGGTGATACAGTTTCTATTTTATTCAGATCAAAAATGAAGAAAAGCTTGAACATTATTCTACAATTTACTTGATTTCTATTATCAATGAAACAATGAAGATTTAATGCTTTTAATAAATGAATTATCATTCAAACACATGTGAAACAGTCACCATGATAAAAATATGACATAAATGTAATTTACAGCAGTCATTACGAATTAACTTTTATTTTTCCTCCTTTTCTCTTCGACGAAAGTAGTCTGACTCAAGACTTCTGACACCACACGGTACGGTCACAAAAACAGTTATGTTTCACTCACGAATTAATTAGTTTTTAATTTTGTAATTAAAAAAATAAAGTTTAATTTATTTTCACTTTACGCACTTGCTACCATCTAGTCGTAAATCAAAATCAATTAAACAGACCTAGCCGTTCATGAATTGATTACCTTCCAAGATTAATGTACATTATTCCGTTCTATAGTAGAAATATATAAAGTATGCTCTTTCAAAAATTAATGTTGTAATCCTGTCTAGCTGTCATTTAGCCAGTTCGTGGTCTGCTTGCATTGTGTTTGTTGTGCGGTTATTTCGGAATTAAACATCCAAGATCACCAAGGAAAAGTGCAGTTATCTATTCCTCAAAGCAAATTAATTCTGTCTAGTTAATGCTTAAATACTTAAACTTTTACCCTCTTGTATGTCGCCCCCAGGCTACCAGCATAGCTTGTGGTGTTCTTTAACCCATTGACTGCCTTAAAATACGAAGAGTAACCCGGGAAACCGCAATTTTTTGGTGAAATTTTTGGTGTTTTTTTTTTTTAAATGCACACTCGTGCCCGGTTAGTCGGCACAAAGCAAGCTGCTGGTCAAGCACTCGGGTCCGGTGCTATGTATAAAATGACATCAGAAAAAGCCGTCGCCTTAAACACTCGGGCCCGAGTGGGCGGCATGAACGAGTTAAAGAAGTGTCAGACTGACACGATACTTAATCTTGTTTTTCCGCTTAGGTCTAGTTGCATAACCCAAGGTTACTTTAGTTGAACTAATATTCTATTTCTCCGTCAGATTCCTTGATGTTGACAGAAAACGATTTTTTTGTACCTCGGCTTCAATGTTAGCTCTGATCTGCACAAGTAGGCCTTAGATTCTTAGATGAGCCTTCTCTATCTACATCTATTATGATGCGTATAATAATTAAGACGTTTCATTTGCTTGGATGTGTGTGCTGAGAAATTTATAGGTCGATTACAGAGGAGGGTTAGAGCAAAAGGATTCGCACTCAATGTAGTTAATAATTGCAGTTAGTTTTAATTAGCATTTTGTGTTCAGAGAACATTACTTAAATACTCAATTAGTTTGATCGCCACTGAAGATCAATGGATAAAGATTTCCATGTAAAATTTGATCAATGGAAATCTTCATATATAAAAATTTATCCATATTTCCCTTTGTCAAGGCATCACGCGTAAACGGCTGGATTTTGCTAATTCTTTTTTGTTGTGTTTGTAATTGTAAGGAAAAGGATCTTATGAGTGAAAAAAATAAGAAAATGTGTGATAGATTTTAAAATTTACTACTACCTACTTTCTGACCGCGGCTAGGGCGGAACGGGGCCAGGAAAGGTTCGCCAAATTTATTTATCTGTTATAAATATCAATATCATTTATCTTTTATACTTATGTTTTTACACGCTAGACGTATGGGATAACTGAATAATACATTATTTTTCACAAATATATTAATCGATTTTCGAACAAATCATTGAAATAATTTGAAAAAATATTAGAGCAACTACTTGAATTTTGGTTGCCTCACCTTCTTCGCGGTGTCACCAAACAATAATAGTCACTAAAAGACTGAGTTCGGTACTTTTTCGTCTTGAACACGTATTTCCTACTCTAGTACCTGATAAGATTTATCAGTTACTCCTGCCTTCACATTCCTGCTTTGCTTTCGACATTACCTCAACTAAGGTACCTACAATCTAACAATGCTATCAGCTGTGTTTCTGCTCAGAATAAATACTAGTTATTCAAGCGCAAATTATAAGCATTATCGCCTTAGCCGATCGCCTAAATATAAGGCGAAACAATTAATAGCTACTCCTGGAACGGGTGTTTATTTGCTGTCGCTACCTGGTTACGGCCGTCAGTGCCTCAGGCAGCATCGGCTCTGATTAAAGCATCGCACGAAATTTTACACCGATGCTATATGAATACTTGATAATAATAAATATCCTTATAAATATCCTTTGGACATTCCCACACATCGCCATCTAATCCCAAAGAAAGCTACTCAAAGCTTGTGTTATGGGTGCCAGACAACGGATTATATCCGTTGTCTGTTGTTGTCTACTTAAATACTTTTTTATTGTAAAAACATACATGATATACATAGAAAACACCCAGACCAATACAAACAGACATGTTCATGCACACAAATGTTTGTATTGTGCGGGGATCGAACCCGCAACCCGCTGCGTAGTAGGCGATTTCTCGACCACTACACCAGACGTGTCGTCAATTATTATTAATAGTATGTCATAAAATAATATATACGTTGTTATTGTCAGGGTACAAGTCAGGCTCATAATAAAACAAACAAAGGTTTCAAATATAAAGAATGATCAATACTAGACTAGACCAAAATCAATACTAAATAAATCAAAATTAAAAAACAGACCCCAGAAAGAGCCACAAGAGCCACTTCGAATTTTTTTGGGCCCTCTCAGTACTGTTAAATATGTCGATTTAACTCTCTGCATTTCCTTCTTTCTTCTGCATAGGGCACTAAGTCCGCCACTTGTACCATTAATAGTGCAATAAAGTATAAATAAAATAATAAATAAATAAATAAAAATTATTTAGAAACGTCAAACTAAACAGCTGTCAGTTACTCAGATATACATTGCGTACTTTCGTTTAGTCCATGGAAATATCATTTATTTTGAAGAGAGAGTCTTTTAGTGACTAAAGTATTATTTCGTGATTTGCTACGTTTTCCTAAAATTTAACACCAATCTTAACTGGATGAGCTCTAAAAGTACAATCATTTAAGAAATCTAATGTGTTCTATGAAAGTACATTAATAAGGAAAATAATAAGTGACTCAACATGGTTCTGATCTTCCAGCATTTCTATTCAGAATCCACTCAACCGCAATCATGTACTCCCCGCCTTTTAATGTTGAAGCCCATTCTAAAACAACAAATACAAAATAAACTTTATTAACACAGATTCCGATATAAATTCACGCTGGAATGGACACAGAAATGTTAAGCTTGGCAAGAATAGATAATAAAGGGCACGGAATGAAATCGCACTCTTAGCCGTATCTGTGCGAGATGATGGCTCGAGACAAAATGGAACAGTTAGGGTAAGGGCACATGAGTAAGGTAGACGCCATTTTTTACCGACATCAAAACAGGAGGTTATCAAATCAATGTGTGTGTATCTTTATAATTTTCTTGGAATTTCCTAAAAGCCATGTGGACGCTCTTACGTTTCGATAAACGTAAGAGCACATGGCTTTTATAAAATACTAGACAGTAAGGCTTCCAAGCACGTGTGCTTTTCGTATGCGTATGTTTGTTTGTTCACAGATTTCTCAACAAACGAGAAGTCATAGCGAGATGATTTATTTTAGTTCAATCAGGTACATTTCAAATTAGGGTACACTGTAAGTTTCATCAAAATCAGTCAAGTAGTTAATGAGATATGGGTAAAAGAACTAAATATCATGGACCAAAAAATTAATGCACCGACTCCAACATATTTTTTTTCTCATATGTAAAAGACAAATACGTTTTAGTCAGTTTTTAATCATTTAAAAACGTTATTGCACTACCTTAGTGTATACAGGTAGCGGTGAAAGTATTCTGTCAGTCAAAAAAAATTAGATTACGCAGAAATATAAATATATAAAAATTTAAGCTTGCCTTTCTGTAGTAATAATTTCAAACTATGTATTTTTACATACTAATTTAATACTATACTAATATACTATACTAATAGAAAAACACAAGCAAGCACTATTAGTATTTCATTTGTTTGGATTAAAACCATAATTGTATTTATGCCTTTCATGTCAGTCTATGGTTTTCAGTAGCAATCGCAATTTAACGGACTATCGCTTAAAGAGTGAATAGATCCATTTAAGGGATACTGAACAATAAAAGATGCCTTGGCAATCATAATAAAATAACTTCTTTGATGAGACCACCACGTCAATCTTAAACCTTTGATGGTGTTTCAAATCATTTTCATTATAAATATAAATAAATATTGGACACCAATCACATACATTGTTCTGATCCCAAAGTAAGTAGCCAATGCACTTGTGTTATGGAAATCAGACACAACGGTGGTACCACAACACCCAGACACGAGACAATATAGAAAATATCGTTTTCTACATTGACCCGACCGGGAATCGAACCCGGAACCTCACGAGATGGCGACGCTTGAAACCAGCGTGCTAGCCACTCAATCACGGAGGTCGTCAAATATATATCAATAATATTTATTTCATTACAATAGCAACATCGTTATTATGTAACTTTGCAAGTTTTATTAATTGTTATTATTGCTTTTTAGGGTTCTGTACCCAAAGGGTAAAAATGGGACCCTATTACTGGGACTTCGCTGTCTGTCCGTCCGTCTGTTTGCCACCGCTGTGTCTCAAGAACCGCGATAGCTAGACTGTTGAAATTTTCCCAAATCATTCATAACTGTTGCTACTATTACAGCACATACAAAAAAATAGGGGAGCTCCCATACTACAAATGAGATTATTTTGCCCTTATCAATAATTATGGCAACAGATAAGGCACTTGAAATACTTAACTACGTTGTATACGCAGTCACACTCGCAATTGGTTTGTTTTAAAAAAAAAGTCTTTTCGGTCTCTAATTTTTTTCAACTTAATACTTACTATCTTGCTATGTAAAAAAAATTTCCCGACCTTTTTCTATCTACTACCAACGACGAACTCAAATCTCGACCAAATTATTTCTCCATCTTGTTAGGTTTATAACTACGATTATATACATAAATAAATAAATAAATAATAAATGTCTTTCGGACATTCCCACTCATCGCCATCTAGTCACAAAGAAAGCTACTCAAAGCTTGTGTTATAGGTGCCAGACAACGGATATAATACTTAAATACTTTTTGTTTGTAAAAACATACATGATATACATAGAAAACACCCAGACCAATACAAACAGACATGTTCATGCACACAAATGTTTGTATTGTGCGGGGATCGAACCCGCAACCCGCTGCGTAGTAGGCGATTTCTCGACCACTACACCAGACGGGTCGTATATGGTATCCAACGCTGTGTTATTATTAAAACAAGGTTAATAAGCACTTTACACTACATTTATTCGCATTGGCCAGTTTGTTTTACGCTACAATAATTATCACATCCCAACATTTAATATAATGTTATTTGAAACCCACACTCCTGTACCGGCTTTAAGTATGAGAGGCAAGTACGTGGTATCGCAATATTTGCGAATAATCCGCAAACAGGTAATAGTACCCGGCTGAGCAGGGCTGATAAAGAAAATATCAAGACTATTATAGCCGTCGCATGCACGTCCTTCGTGTGATATGTTAGTGTGGATATGCCCTTATGTTAAACATGTGTCTTGGACTGTGTGTTTTTAAAGAACCTCAGAATAGTTAGATACGGGATTGCTACCATGTACCTTATTATTTATGAGTTTCCGATATTACGGCACTGTTGCAAGCGCCGTGATCACGGAGTTGCTGAAGAGAACTTGCGGGTGGGTTGTTATTGGCAGACATATCAATACATATATAATAAGGTACATGGTAGCAATCCCGTATCTAACTATTCTAATGTTAGTGACCATGAAAGATTAAAACATTATATTTAAAGAACCTCTCTTAGATTTACTAGTTTCTGGGAAGTATGTAATAAATTAATTACAAATTAATTAAATAAAGGGAAAATCCTGGGTTGTCCAGTTTTCGGATGTATTACGAACTCCGCAATCAATCAAAACAGGTTGCAACAAAGGTCTGAACGGAAATTTTGTTTGTCCAACTTATAAAAATGTTTTTGTACCTCAATTGTACGTCAATTTATCACTATCTCTAGTTTGAGCGTAATCTCATCTAAATTGTGGAACAAAATTTTTTTGATCCTTCGAAACTTCTTTTCAAAAGCCCATGAATCGTTATAACTTCTTATTGTCTTCATCGTTAGTGTTCATTATGATATAGGTACGTGATACTTATTACTGAGTACGTGATATTTATTTTTCAATCTGAGTTTGTCATTTTTTTATATGTATTTTTAAAACTAAGTCATATCCTCACTAAACTAGCGTCGGTTACGACTGTATCCTTTGTAGTTTCGCATGCAGCGCTGTCACACGCGTTCGCGAATTAACGCGCGACGCAGGCGCAAGCCTTGTTTCTTTGCTTCAACACACCTTTGTAAAGCTTTGGACATGCGAGTTTGATTGTCTAACGAAAGATGAGGATGTTAGGTATGATAGGGTTTTAGGTACGTTGTAGTCTTTTTCCGATTTGAAAATGAGGTAATTAATTTAATGTGTATGAATGATAAATCGTTGGAATTTGATAATAATATGAGTATTAAGTTGGTATATTAAGGCTTCCAAACGCGAGTGCTAAATTTCGTTAGTTGTATACTTGTATGTTTGTCCACGGATTTCATTAAAACGAGAAGTCATACTGGGATGATTCTTTTTTAGTTCAATTAGGTATATTTCTTCTGAGAGTACAGTGTAAATTTCATCAAAATCAGTCCAGTAGTTTTTGAGATATGGGTATAGGTTTTAAAAAAATAACAAATTATTTTGGAGCGTAAGTTTGCCTTCATGCACCGACTCAAAAGGATTTTTTTCTCCATAATATAAGACAAATGCGTTATCTAAAGCTTTTTATTCATAAAGATGAAATAAGAAACCAAAAATTTGCGCACGGGCGGGACTTGAACCAGCAACCTTTTGGCAGACCGGGCCAAACGCTCTTACCACTTGAGCTACCGTGCTGTCAGTCCGACCCTGCGAAATTTGTGGTTTCTTATGAAAACGTCAATTGTGTGACGCTTAGCACCATCTAGCCGTCTGTTTATGAAACAGATGGCCCAAGCAGTTATTCCTTACAGAATAAATTCAACTTGGAAATTGATGTCGCTTCGCTATCTAATGCTTTTTTAACACTTACAGTGTCATATTTTATATTCATAAAGATGAAATAAGAAACCAAAAATTTGCGCACGGGCGGGACTTGAACCAGCAACCTTTTGGCAGACCGGGCCAAACGCTCTTACCAATTGAGCTACCGTGCTGTCAGTCCCTGCGAAATTTGTGGTTTCTTATGAAAACGTCAATTGCGTGACGCTTAGCGCCATCTAGCCGTCTGCTTATGAAACAGATGGCCCAAGCAGTTATTCTTTACAGAATAAATTCAACTTGGAAATTGATGTCGCTTCGCTATCTAATGCTTTAGAATGTTTTTAACAATCACAGTGTCATATTTTATATTCATAAAGATGAAATAAGAAACCAAAATTTTGCGCACGGGCGGGACTTGAACCAGCACATAAAACAAATTCCAACAATTTCACATACATACACATCGAAGTAATTACCTCCTTTTTTAAGTCGGTAATAAGTTAGTATTTAAATTCATCCTAATTTACTTTTTTTTATTTTTCTTCGTGTCTCCTTATTGTTTTCATGATTGCAATACATTTTATTGCCCCAACCTGAATACATTGTCAATTAAAGCAATTTTACACGAAACGTCCAATTATGTTCCTACCGACATGGGCTCGATTCTATATCGGTCATTTCTATCAATTCAATTGGAGTCCAATAAAGGGATCATTAAATACAAATTCAATTCTTCAGTTGTCCCATTAATTAGTCAATTAAGGCTTTCTTAATTTACCTGGTGGGGCCTTCTTTGCAAATGACTAACATAAATTAGACAACAATCGTATTTGAGTTTAATGTTAAGGCCACTGTCCACTTGAGAGATGAAATGGAATTAACTAATGAATTACGGCATAAAAAAACTAGTTAGGTACTGGAATTTAATTTGACGATCTCCGTGGAGTAGTGGCTAAGCACGCTGGTTTTAAAGCGTCGCCACGCCGTGGTCCTGGGGTCGATTCCTGGTCGGGTCAATATAGAAATCAAAATTTTCTATATTGTCTCGGGTCTGTGTTTGTTGTGGTACCACCGTTGTGTCTGATTTCCATAACACTACTTACTTTGGGATCAAAGCAATGTATGTGATTGGTGTCCAATATTTATTACTTATTTATTTGAAATGTAACTTATGGTTATTTGTACTAACCAAATACAGCTGGTAATTTCAGAATTGATTGTAACGGGATTGCTACCATGTACCTTATTCTAAGCGTAGCATTCCCGTTACAATCAATTCTAATGTTAATGACCATGTTAGTTTAAATAAATATACAGCTGTTAATAATCATTGGTGATTACAAATTATTTTACAAAAGAATATAAATGTGATAAGTGAATGAATGATGTACTTATAAAGTTATTTACAAACAATATCTAAATGTTCAGTACTTAAAGTTTGTTTATCTAAACGTTAATTTCCTTTTTAACGAAATGATGCATTTGAAAATAATATAAGCACAAAAGTCTAATCGTCTATTGGAAATTAATCGTTAAACAACGATATCTTTTCTAATTAGATAGAAAATTAGCTTCATTCACTGACATTATTATAAAACGAAACTACAAAAAAATATAATCGTATTACTATAAAAGTTATAAAAATATTGTTTACAATATGGGACTAGCTAGGAAAAATGGACTTTACTCAAAATCTACTTTTTTCTTTACGTTTATCGGAATCGGTAGTATATGGTAGAAAAACAAAGCGTTTCATAAACTTCTTGTGTATTAAAGTGAATCTGCACTAGAATTCCAGACACTACCATATACTGCCGAAGTCTAAAAACCAAACCAATCATTCCAGACTAGATTTCCATTTCCATTCCTCACAGCATCTCCACAAGTAACAGTAAAGACCGTCTCCACGATACCATATGGACAGGTGCCCTTAAAAGACCTTGCGTGTTCAAACAAAATGAATATTCAAAGCTTGAGACGGTTGTGAGCGGATAACTCCCGATCCTGATTACAATGCTTTTATTGATTGTTACTGAGAGCTGAAATAAATTATCGGAATGAGAGAATTATTCTGGGAGTTCGATCGGCTTTTAGAAAAGCTTTTAAGGTGTCGGTAAGCTCGTTTTGAAGACTTTCAATTATTTATGTAATCATTTCCTGCTTACTTATTTATCTAAGTGATACATAAATTCAGTGCCAAAGAGTCGGTGAAACAATCTTTATCAGCAGTGAATAAGAGCACTGCAAAATTGGTACCCAAATGGTTTACATGGTGCCTGAAGGAAAATTCTGCCAATCTCATTATCATAATTATAACAGTTATTAAGAGCACTGCTTAAGCCTTAATTGATTTCCATGGTGACAGATAACAATATTTGTATCGAGCTGTCCAAGTCTGAAGCAAAATTTTAGACATTTCGCGTAGACAATTTAAATTTTTGATTTTGCAGCTGCATCAAATATCCTTTTAAATAACGTTACTATATCTTTAATAAATATTTAACACACATTTAATAAATACACGAAACCACCAATTCTGTCTCAGCATCTGTCGAGCGCCACTTGGTGGTTACAGGGAGCCATGTCGAGACTTCCATATCAGCTCGATCCTACGATGTTTAGAAGGTTTTCGGTACATTTTTCTGGTAGACGTTCAACATCGCACTTCAATTATACGTACTTAAGGTAACTTTGAACCAAATATGTACACTAAAATGCGTATTGGCATAACAGCAATTAAGAAGATATAGAAAGGCCGTTAGCAGAAGTTGGGTGTTACGTGGGCTCCGCTTGAACAAAAAGGTTCAGAAAAAGGATTTTTCTTATAGTCTTGATTTCAGACCTTGTCTATTAAAAAACCTATTTCCAGATTCGAAACCATCATCATCATTATCAGCCAAAGGACGTCCACAGCTGAACATAGGCCACCCCCACGGTTTTACACAGCCACCGATCACAAGCAGTCTGCATCCAGTTTGGTCCTACGATCTTTACAAAAAACATAGATTTATTAGAACCATACTAAATTGTAAACCTACCAATTTAAAAACAATGCGTAAATAAAAGAGACATACTTTTCTTAATCGGTTGGATGATATTTAGTATTAATTTAAACCTGGTAGGTACAATATTTCTTGTAAGACTGGGGTACAAAACGGTGTCATTTTCCTAATGAGTCCTTTAATCGGCTCAATTCACACCTGTAAAGTGCTAATCCAAAGCAAAAGATCGCATAAAATGCTACTATCTCTAATGCATTTAAAACGCATAGCTCTTCATAAACAAGCCACCACAATCCCATCTTCCATTGCGTTCCCTTCCGATTGTAAACCACCGTTGCGACTGAACAGTTAACCAGTGTACCTGTTCCTCGTCCCACAATGCATCTATCGTATAAAAATATCGAGACGCTGGGCAGGGCCTTATATGCAGTACAATGGTCGACGTGCTTTGCGGGACAGGAGCGGTAGTACGTTATGGGACGCGTTAGGTTTTGACGTTTTATGTTTATCAACTGTTACTATTGTTTTGCTGCTGAAAAGAAGTAAGTCTTTATTGTGTATATGAACAAAGGCTATAAAAGCTTTTATAAGTAGATACGTATAGTTCTACCTTTTTAGGTCTTACAACCTTTTCGTTACATAAGCTTTATTTATATATTTTATTTTATTTTTATTTAATAGGTTCACCTACAACTAGTACATTGTTACTTAATATAATATAATTCACATAATTAAACTTTGCTAAATGTACAGTCTCTTACAGGCGAACACAGGATGTACAAAGAAAAAGTCACTTACACATTAAGTAAAAAGGAAAAAATCGTATACAAAAAAGTGCCACAAATCTAAAACTAAGACAATTTAAATAAACTTTTGCGAAATTTACAACGAGACATCGAACATATGTCAATATCGGAGCTTCGGCTGGGTAGGTTATACCGTCACACAACCTAGGGATAGGTGAGTGGGCAACCATTACTGTTCTCCTAAAAGGAATACTAAAAAGGCCCAGCGGACGACGGGGTAGTCGGAAAGGAACTCAAAGTTTCAGTCTTAGTAGCAATTCGGAACAACATGTGCGGTTATTGAGGGCTTTATACAGGCAGACCATATCGAGAAGGTCTCTGTGCTTTTGAAGGCTAGTCATTTTAAAGAAAGCTAATCTATCCTCGTAACTGAGTCCCGGTCTAGCCACAGTGTAAGCAAGGTGTCTGGTGAACTTTCTTGGAACTCGTTCAACTCGCAAGGAATAGGAAGCGAAATGTGGTCTCCACACAATGCTAGCGTACTCAAGGATTGATCTAACGAGACAATTAAATAGTGTCCTTATTCCGGTACCTAAGTTATTAATAACCCTGTTTATGTAGTTTGAAATCACATAACCAGACTAAGCTTGCTGCAAAAACATCGACATCATCATAGTGCTTTTAGTAATACACATTAAACTGATGTGACAGCTTAAATGAAAAAAAAAACTGTTAATTTAGTTTTCAGTTATCAATTGTAATCCAAAACCAAAGGCGGGTTTTTTAATATTCGGTGATAAATTATCAGTTAAAATGTAGCAATTACTTCTATTATAAAGTAAAATATACAACTAAAATGCGTGTCCAAAAATTACGACTTGAGCGCAGCAAGTTACGCACTACGACTGTGCGTGTGCGCACTGCGCGGAGAAACGCGAAAATCACTATTTATTGTCTATGTGACGAGTCATAAATCCGCGGGACGCGCCATTGTGATGCGCCGGTCTTAAGCTCAGAACACACTAAACGCAGATCAGTAGCGGCGTAGCTGTTTAAGTGTAAGTCGTAAATTTAAGACTTACAAAAAAATCTGTCAAAACATTCATTTTAAATTAACAAGAATATCAAATACGTCCTGGTCGTATCTGACCACGAAAGACAATTGGAATTGGCCACAGGCGCAGGACATTGAATTAATAGTGCCCAAGTGTATTTGCAAAACACAAAGGGACATTATTTGAGTTTTAAGTGAGACTGCAGATTGATCCGAAATGACCGGTAAGAGATTAGGGGCAAGAACGACGGCTTAACGTGCTTTCCGAGGCACAAGGGTGTCATGATCGCCGTCTTCCTGACTCCGAGCGGTTTTCAAGTATTTTCAAGACACAGACAAATTTCGGCCCGCCGACCCAGGATTCGAATCCATTACCTCTTGGGTAGTAACTAGCAAACTAACCACTTCACCAGCAAGGCAGTATCATTTTGTTTAAAATTATAACAGTAAACAAAACAAAGCAGGTTTTTGCTGTTGGTAGACACGGAGAACATTAAGCTGACAAAAAACTGACATGATGACATGATGGCAAGGACATTCAAACATTTGAATGCAATGACATCATGTCGAAGCAGTTGACAACTCAACACAGTCTCGCGTTAGAGTAGTGTCTTTTGTTATTTATTAAACTCGTCTGTGGTTCAGTGTGCTATCTCTAGCACTGCTACTGATCAGCATTAAGTCTGTAGTAGGCTTTACGACACCGGCGCAGTCTTATTGAATCGCAAGGAGCTAGCCTCCACTTGATTGTATTGACAATGCTTGCAGCTGCACAGTAAATTATGGCTGGGCAGTTTGATTTAGGTACGTAAAATGGTTAATTGTTTGTTTATTTATTGTACTTTTGTAGAAAAAACCTGATGATTGAATACTGTACTTAGTGGTATGTGGAATGATAGGTAGATCTATATGACTTTAGAGGTTATTTTGAATTAATTAATTTAGTTTTTACAAATGACGTAAGAAACTGTTTTCTCATAAGATCCTAATTATAATGGTGGTGGTACAATAAAATGTTTTTTCGTTTTATGTTTTTTACGGTTCTGTAGCCGAATGGCAAAAAACGAAACCCTTATACTTTCCGTCAAGTCTGTCTGTCTGTCTGTCCGTCCGTATGTCACAGCTCCTTTATTCTGTAACTATAAGCATCACACTGTTGAAATTTGGTAGATATGACATAGAGGTTCCTAAAACCATTTTCTTTTAAAGTCTAACGTTTTATAACTAGACGCTTCCAAAGTGGTAAAATGGGCGTCCCCCCCCCCATCTAACTTCTAAACTAAGCGAGTTTAAATTTTGAAAAAAATATATAATGTAGATCTTAACAAATACTTTCAACGAAAATTGGTTCGTACGGGATCGAACGAGAAGTTTTTGATCAGAAATCAAATCAAATCAAAAACATTTATTTGCAAAGAATACAATTTACAAAATAGGGTCTCAAAATTATGATAGTGTGTGTACGCGTATTCCGCCTGCACGCAGGCATGCAAACATTATAATTTATAATTATTTAAATACAATTTATAACATTAATACAATACAATTTTAAACATTAATAATAAATTTACTTCCAGTCAAAATAGTCCTTTAGATTGCAGAAACAGTGCGTCAAAAGCCAATTAATTATTTTTTTTAAAATAATATTCAAGAAGTTTCAAATCGTCAGGCAATTTATTATAAATTTCGATTGACATGTTATATATATTTTTCTTATAAATATCCTTATGTCTAGGAGGTTGATACAGTACGTTTTTAATTTTTTCTCTTTTTTGACGAGGTATTACGTCACTTCGTTTCTTAAAGTATTTTGGGTAATTTTTCACATAAATACATACGTCTCTAATATACATGCATGGAAGTGGCAATATTTTACATTTCCTGTAGAGAGGTTCACAGCTATCCAAAAACCAAGCAGCATTTATCACTCTGATGCATCTCTTCTGCATTTTGAACGCCTTATCCGCATCAACTGAGTTACCCCACAATAGCAAGCCATAGCCTAAAACTGACGACACGTGGCCGTGGTATGCCGCTAAGGCCGCGTCATAAGATATGGTTTGACGAATTCTTTTAAGGGCAAAAATGAACCGGCTGAGTTTCTGGCACACCAGGTTAACATATTGTCCATATGAAGGCCCAACCCACATATTCAACAACCGCAAACATAACTTTATACTTCATACAAACACTATGAAAACAAAGTTATATTTGCGGTCAACAAAATATTGTGTTATTTCACTAAGTGGAAGTAAGTGGTTTCCCTAATTCTGTTAAAGTTGGCACGGAACTTTCAGTGCGCGAGTCCGACTCGCACTTGACCGGTTTTTACAATGCTTGTTGCTTTATTGTATTGTTTCGACGTTGCATGTGTTTTCAAAACGGGTGTTATAGGCACTATGTACAATTAACGATCAAACAAAACAATTTTTGTACATTATATCTTTTTTACTGCGAAAAATATAATACAAAAGATCAAGCCAGATATTGTTGATCTGGCGTCTATAACCCTTTATTTGATTGCAAACAGCAGTCGTTAACAGACTGGGTACTTATACGGGAATATAAAGAAGCTAGTATCAGAACTAGAAAATTTTATCGATAATTAGTAAGAACGTAATGCCATATCCCTTAACAATACATTCCTATTAGTTTAGGGGACAGAGAGCAATTAAAATAGAATGGTTGATTTCAAGATATTAAGAAATTAAAACCTAGCTAGCTAGTCCTGATCCCGAAACACATTTGAACAACCTAAAACACTGCAATATAAGTGATGACATATTTTTGACGTCGGTTTAAAGTCAGTCATGTAGGCAGTTTCATTATTTAATCTAAAGAAAGGGTATTGTGCTGGCTGACATATTTAAAACTGAATTAAAAATTGACATGACGCCATTCTGGGTTGTCGATGTTTTTGAAATGATTTTCCCTTAACATAAATTTAGCGCGACCCTGGATTTTCATGCAAACGCATCGGTCCATCTTACTTGTGGAAATCATAGTAAATTTTAAAAGAAAGATATTTTAAAAATGTACGCTGCTAGGAACACAGTTTCTACGTTATAAGACTGCTATCTCCTAGCCTAGATGCACCATAAAACTAAAAATAGAGCTCACGGCAGGCTCTCACCCTGCGACGGTCCGCTATGAAAACCGTATAACTGTCGCACCACAATAAAACGGACTCTTTACAGCGCTCTCTGTCGGCGACTCGCGCAGTTTTATTTCAATTGTTGTTTTATGTTTTTTTTGCGGATACGCAGTTTCGCGCGGTGACTTTTAAGTAGGTAGAAACTTTTTTATGAAGTTGGAATATGTAATTATGAAACATATTTTTTTCTTTTAAGGAATTTAATAATTGGGTTACCATAACTTCTCTAAAAAGTTATTTTAAAGATTTTTTTTCATGGAAGTTACAACAAAAGTTATCTAGTTCTAATGAAATGATGTAACTACTACATTAGGTATCGATGGTTGAGCGATAAAAGTAGTAGGTAACAAGAAACGGTTTGTGTAAGTAATGCTTGGCACCTATTTTCAGGATTTTTGATAAAAGTGAATATTGACTCCCTCGGTTAAAGTTATCACACCATAATAGACGTTTACCATAATTTTAACTACCAATCAATATAATTCTTACCATCACCTTTCTCATTACCGCATCATAAGACGGTAGGGCGGACAGACAGACCGAGGTGTCTAATTAGACTATCATAGTGATGGCGATCTTTTGAACTTGCATGCTTGAGTAATAACCTAGGACTTAGGTCACGTTAACCTAGCACAGGGATTATCAAAGAAAGTTGCTCTTGTGAACGGGAAAGATTAATTTCATAGTGAATATAATGGATATAATATTGTGTCATGAAAATGCGTTTTTATAATATCATTTTACATGATCAGAAAAGCTTGATATTGGTAGATTGTTGCATATCTTATGAAACAACTAATCGTTCAATACATGATACTGAGGTCTGTATCCACACCAAGCAACGTACATAAAATTATATACGGGCCTACCTAAATACTTGGCTGAATTTATTTTTGAATTTTGACATTAAATTGTCAATGAATGCAATGCCATAATACTCATTATTTATTGTTCTACACATTTCCCTCAAAGAATTCTCAACTAATAAATAACAAAAAATCATTTATCCATCCGTTCAAATCTCAAAACAGTAGCGGCGTCTCCTTGAATCAATTGCCTCACCCTACCTCATCCAGATTGTCTCCGCAACCCGATTAGGCAATTGTACTGTTAGCGAAACAAGTCAATCTGTGCGCTTGCGTCAATCAAGTTGAAAGCGCGCGGAAATTCCTTGATAGAGCGCTGATTGTGCAGGGCAACCGAAGGAATAGGCGGTATCCGGTGCACTTTCAGAGCTGTGTGATGCAGGGTTATGTGCTGCAGGGCTGTCACAAAGCAAACTTGGATAAGAAGCACCAATTGATAAGATTGATAACAGTGAAACAAGTCACAAGAAATTTAAGAATGTAACATTATTTATTTTAATAGCGTCCTGATTGTGCTGGGTAACGACCGGTATTGACGGTCTCCCGTGCAAGGTGCAGGGGTAGAACAAGTGCAGTTAAAAATTTCCCTACACCTTGATTTTAAGAAAATGGTAATTCTACTATTTAAGTTTGAGCTAATGGACTTGCTACCATAATGCCTTAATATGAGGTTCGTCTATATCCACTCCAAACGAGGTAATAGCACTTTTTTCACAGTTCACACTTCATAGCAGGTTTTTAATTTGACATAGTTATTTCAGGACAAACACGGCTGTGTTAAGAATCATTTAATCTGACAACAATCTTCAAAATTTTAAAGATTTATATGCGTTTCGCTAACCTTTAATAAATCTATTGGCATTCTCTATTATTTGTATAGAATTGCACTCCCTTCGCCAGTTACAAGAAGGAAATCAAACAGGTTGCTCAAGTAGCATTATTTAATCACTTTTCCATTCACAGGCTTACTAATGTAATGAAAACATTTGCGATATAATGTACAGATAAAACTGCAAATAGAGGAAGCATGGAAAAACATTTTTTTAATTAAGTGAAATCGTCAACCCTTAAAATGTGGGAGGACAATGATTCA
The DNA here is from genome assembly GCA_963924145.1 of Pyrausta purpuralis. Taxonomy (NCBI): domain Eukaryota; kingdom Metazoa; phylum Arthropoda; class Insecta; order Lepidoptera; family Crambidae; genus Pyrausta; species Pyrausta purpuralis. The sequence continues at coordinate 14,981,504 of OZ001652.1, forward strand.
TCTTTTTTAAACTGTTGATATTCATATGGGAATTACATGACTGGAAGGCAATTTACATTTTATTTTTTTGACAATGTGATGAATATAGTATAGAACGAGTATAGTATAACTAAAACCAATTTTTAAGAAACTATGAATCAGAGAAGAAAGTCCTTGAATGACCAAAATTATCGGCTATAAACAAATCTGCTATCAGGAAGTGAAGAAAAGGAAATATACAGGCTGTAACAATTTTGTCTAAAGACTCTACTGATGGACTCGTCTAAGAACAATTTCTACTATGGTGCCTCCATATGGACAATAGGGAAATCAGCTGTTCAGCAGCATTAAGACCGCGTGCCGATTGAACTTTTGTATGGGACAGTTAATTTTTTCTCGTTTTCACTGTTGCCCCTATTGTAAAAGTTGTTCATATTCATCAGTGGAGTCTTTATACAAAATTTGGTCAATGATTAAAACTTCAGCTTATCCAGACGGACAGATTTTTTTCCATCAATAAGAGCCAAAGTTTTGTTTTCTGCTAATTAAATTGGATTAAGTTTTTTTTTATTATTTTTTAACAATACAGCGAATTATAATTGCCCACTTGTTCTATTTACAGGTCTTAAAAAGAATGGGGAGAACAAAAAGAAATTATTTTTAAATTTAACAACAACAGAAACAATAGCCTGACTTAAGCAGAACTCCGTCAGCATAATGATGGAGCACCTCAAAAACTTGCTTTACAACAATTCACACATTGCTGTGTACGATCGAAGAAAGCGCTTAAAAGCAAAATTGCTGAGGCTTCCAGCCCAGTCAGTCAATTCGTGAGTGACAGCTGAAAATGTGGTATTAATTTTATGTGTTCAGCAGCGAAGTTTGTACAGAATTTAGCAGTGCTGACGAATGCTGGCCATTATGGTATCCATTTCCTTGTTTTTTTTTTTTTTGGTAACGAATACGAGATTTAGCTGATATCCACCCTTTCATCTAGCGCTGAGTATCAGCTGAATACAACTGTCAATTTGCATGTAAAACCAAAATGGTGGTACTGGTGCCGCTGTCAAGTGCTATCAAGCGCTTATTTCGTCTATCTACATCCATTGTCTTGAAGTTTTTGCTGTTCCGCAGTCACGACGTGGACAATACGACTAGTGAGTAATAAGTTTTTACTGCAAGTCCACGAGATAAATCAGCGAACAGGTTGCCAATGAGCTAACGGACTTGCAGAGAACTTGTGCAGCGTTTAGACAGGCTAGATTACTTGAGCTAGTACTAAGAATGTTTTATTTACAGTTTGATACAATGAGTACTAAAATATCTCTATATAGGTATATGAAAATGAACGCATTTTCCCCTTGGTCACTTATTTTTTTGTTGTGTTTGTTATTGTCAAGAGAAAGTTCTTAGTAAAGTGCTTACGCAAGAAAAAAATAACGGTTGGACCTATTTTCATGATTTTTACTGCTCTACCAGTCTTTAGTCATATCTTACTGAAGGATCTTACGCAGACCGTAGAATTCCGTACACGTAAGCGTAAAATCAACATTCAGCAATAAGAGGCCAAGGCTGTCATCGACCTCTTATAATAATATTATAACAGAGACTTCTTCAAGACTTATTCTTTAATCAGGGAACAACTTCAGCTTGACGCCGCAAACCAACTGAACTGCCAGAATCAGCGCTCACATATATTGATACGATATATTTTTTGGAGGGAAGTTTTCGCCGAATGCGAAAACTACCCTCCAAAAAATATATCGATGTTGCCAGTAACTTAATTTAAATATAGCTAGTCCAATAAATGAAAGCAGCAACTGATTTAAAAATTATGAAACTATGTACTTTTTATCTAAAATTTAATTTAGTCTACAAGTTCACAAGATACAGGTTACAAGTAAGTTTTGACAAGTCAAAACTTCATGTAAATTGTATTTATCAAAAATAATTAACAGGGTTTACAAAATTGCATACTTGCAAAGTCCACTTGTAATTTCTAAAATCAAAAATGTATTTACTGATACAAATCATACAATATATAAATTGTTAATGTTACTTGTGACTTGCAATTTACGCGTTTAGTTTTAATTAACACATAATTGTAACAATGTTTTACACGAAAATTTATTGTGATGCAAGACTTGTAACTTTTGATTAACTAGCCACTGATCTTAAGCGGCTCCCCGAATTTATAATGCGCACACTAGCGCCACTTTAGTAGAAAAATCATAACTCGATAAATAAAAGACCAATAGAAAATCTGGTAGACACGTTTGTAGTACAGGTTTTATAATTTATTTAGTACGTTTAAATTGTTTCTAAAGTAGTTTACTGTAGTTAAAGTTAGAAGAACTGCTAAATATGACCACTTTTGGCAATTTTTCTAACTGTTACTGCAGATAACTCTGTTTTATTGAACTTAAACATTGTATCTAACCCACATAACCAGAGCTACAATCGCATCAATCAGATTTTCGATTGTTCTTTTATTTAACGAGTTATGATTTTTCTACTAAAGTGGCGCTAGTGTGCGGGTTAAAAATTCGGTGAGTCCTTTAAGCAAGCAAGCACTCTGATTTAGATACGACCTAAATGCAGCATAAGCTCATAGGCTTGGCCAGCTTAAGTTATTGTTAAGCAAATGTGCTGTTGCTTAACGCATTGTACGACGCTAGCGTAATTGAGTTCGTGACATCTTGAACTGCTGACACAGCGGAAAGTGTGAGTTGCGTGTGAAATTTTCAACGCATTATTATGTAGATGTTTTAAGTAATTTTAGTAAAGTTTATGACACTATTAAGAAGAGTTTTAAAAGTAAAGGTTTTTTTTTATTATTCTTTGCTAAGCAGATATTTGACCTCGATTGCAGCCGATGTCAGGTGTGGATGAGGTCTAGGGTGGTGCATATCTGCTTAGTAGCAGCCTGTTATATTCCTTTAAAAACCTTAGTAGGCAGCAAACAAACTACAAAATGTATGCCAATTAACTGACAAACTCCATGCGAATTAATATGGTTTGTTTATTTTCTACCTTTTTTTCTTACTACATATTATTATTACTACCTTACATTTCTTGGCTACGGTTTGACTGACTTTCAGAAAACATAAAAGTCCCCCTAGCCGATTCCGGCTACGGTGGCCTACGGCCTACGGTCGTTGTGACTACAACGACTACCCGACTGCCGGGACATATTATAGTGCACAAGTGTGTGCGCAAACACAGGTGCACTCTCTATTCCTCTCACTCTCATAGCCCGATGACACAGCAATCAGACACGTCCGGAGAGAGCTCAGGCGCAGGACCAACGGCTTCACGTGCTTTCCGAGGCACGGGGGTGAAACACCGCCAATTTCAAACGCCGGGCTACACTGAGAATTTCTGAACAGAAAAACCTAGGTACATATTTTTGGCCCGACCCGTGGATCGAGCCCAGGACCTCTGGCGCAGTCGTCGCTTTAAAGTGCGATCCTCTAACCGCTGCGCCACCGAGGCAGGAAGCATTATATATATTTTAAAACTTACTATTTACTATTGAAAAAGAAATCAATAATGAAATCCAACAAACAAAAACCCTCATCTTATGTACTAGAAACAGTACATTACAATAGATAGGTACTCTTACGTCAAGGAATTTTAAAGACCCCAAGTGCCATTACAATCCAACACTTTGTTCCAACGTCGATTTCCCTAATATCCGAAACAATTTGCCGCCAAAAAATGGGGTGTGGCCAGGAAATCGGCAATATTTGTCGCTTTCGACTGATTTGAAAATTGATTGAGGGGATTGTCACCGCTTTGGGGAGGGGGAGATAAATGCCTATTATCTTGTAAGACGAGGAAGTGTGTAGCTTTTGGAATTTGGAGGTTTTATTACAGAAGCATACTCCTGGTTAAGTAAGTCAATTAGCTACAGAGACATAATCCTAGGTAGGTAAGTCAATTGATAAATTAGTCTCTCGGCAAAAAACAGCACTATTTTAATTGACATGGTTAAGGAAGCTCAGTTTTTATTTGAACAGCTATAATTATTGCCTTAGTTTGGCTCAACTAATGGCCTAGTTGTAGATATTATTTAAATCATCATCATCATCATTACCAGGCAAAGGATGTCCATTGCTGAACATAGGCCTCCCCCACGGCTTTCCACAGCGACCGATCACTAGCGATCTACATCCAGTTGATCTGCATCCATGATTTAAATATTTACATTTAAAAAAAAACATCATCATCATCATCATCATTATCAGCCAAAGGACGTCCACTGCTGAACATAGGCCTCCCCCACGGCTTTCCATAGCGACGGATCACTAGCGGTCTGCATCCAGTTTGATCCTGCGATCTTTTTAAGGTCGTCTGTCCATCTTGTTGGTCGGCGTCCTACGCTGCGTCTTTGGTCGAAGGGTCTCCAATCTAGAACTTTCCTGCCCCAACGGCCATCAGTTCTTCGCGCTATGTGCCCTGCCCACTGCCACTTAAGCTTACTGATTCTCAAGGCTATGTCCGTTACCTTGGTTCTTCTACGTATCTCCTCGTTTCTGATTCGATCTCGTAGAAAAACACCGAGCATAGCCCGCTCCATCGCTCGTTGTGTAATTTTGAGCTTCTTTATGAGGCCTATAGTTAGAGACCACGTTTAGGATCCGTATGTCATCACTGGTAACACACACTGGTTGAAGACTTTCGTCTTCAGACACTGAGGAAATAGAGACGAGATCTTGTGCAGTTTCCCAAACGCTGCCCAGCTGAGTTGGATTCGTCGATTGACCTCTTTCTCAAAGTTGGACCTACCCAATTGGATCACTTGAACCAGGTAGACGTACTCTTCGACAACCTCTAAGAGTTGAGTTCCCAACAGATACTGGAGTGGGTACAACAAGGGAGCTCGATATAATTTTCGTCTTTTCCATGTTCATTTTAAGACCCACTTGTTGGGATACTCGGTCGAGGTCTTCGAGCATTGTGCCAAGATCATCCAGCGTCTTTGTCACAATGACTATATCATCGGCAAACCGAAGGTGTGTTATGTATTCACCATTGACGGTGATGCCGAATCCTTCCCATTCCAGGAGCTTGAAGGCGTCTTCCAATGCCGCTGTAAACAGTTTCGGAGATATAACATCGCCCTGTCTGACACCTCTTCGCAATGGAATCGCCCTCGTATTCTGTTCCTGTATTCGGACCGACATGGTGGCGTTGTTATATATACACTTAAACACCTCTATATACCTATAGTCTATGTGACACCGCTGAAGAGACCGAAGCACTGCCCAAGTTTCGATCGAATCAAAGGCCTTCTCATAGTCCACAAAAGCTAAACATAGAGGCATATTATACGCCTCGGACTTAAAATATATTATTTATTTATTTATAACACTTCATGCACAAAGAAACGGTACACTAGGCAGACTGAAATGCTTAAACAATTCTCTACCAGTTAACGATAAGTCTATACAGAGAAAAAACAGGCGGCGCGGAGGAAGTGATAGACGGGCAAAAGAAAGAACTTGACGATAAAAATTACAAAAGGTATTTAAAACAAAAAAATAAACATACATTCTACTTATAACATACTAGCGGTCCCCCGCGACTTCGTCCGCGCGTTTTGAGTTTGCTCCCTCCCCTCCCGTAGCAGCGTCATGTTTTATATCCTAAAGCCTTTCTCGATAAATAAGCTATCCAACACAAAAATATTTTTTCAAATCGGTCCAGCAGTTCCTGAGATAAGCGCGTTCAAACAAACAAACTCTTCAGTTTTGTAATATAATAGCGGTCCCCCGCGACTTCGTCCGCGCGTTTTGAGTTTGCTCCCTCCTCTCCCGTCGCAGCGTCATGTTTTATATCCTAAAGCCTTTCTCGATAAATAAGCTATCCAACACAGAAATATTTTTTCAAATCAGTCCAGCAGTTCCTGAGATAAGCGCGTTCAAACAAACAAACTCTTCAGCTTTATAATATATTAGCGCAAACGCACGTTGTACTTAAGCTGCGAACATTATTTTGGTGCGGAGTTATGTTAAAACTGTGATAGCTCCTTAGATATTTATTGAAATCAAATGATATACAGGGCAACTTGGTTCTAAATGAAATGCTCGTGATGATGAATGTATTTATTTTGATAAGAATAAATACCTGTGTGTATAATACACCTCTAAAAATAATGCATTATTTTTTTACAAATTTATTAACATAAAAAAGGTTGTAGTAAGTCAACCATAAAAGATAGACATATGCTGTCGCGGACTTTATTATAGAACTCTTAATGCTGAACAATCCTGTCATACATGATTTTTGTGTAACTTAAGCGGTTTCCGCAGCGTATGCAGCGGAAGCTCTCAAAAGGAATATCTTTCTCCCGTTTTCGCAACATTTTTCATTTCTGCTGTGGTTTTATGAGTCGTATCTTTATGTTATATAGCCTAAAGCCTTCCTCGATAAATGGACTATCCAACGCAAAAAAAAATTCAAATCGGGCCAGTAGTTTTTGAGATTAGCGCGTTCAAACAAACAAACAAACAAACAAACAAACAAACAAACAAACAAACTCTTCAGCTTTATAATATTAGTATAGAAGTATAGATATTCCGTATTTATCTACGTATTATTAGGCTGAAGAGTTTGCTTGTTTGTTTGTCTCAATGCGCTAAACTCAGTAACTACTAGACCAATTTCATTTTTTTTTTGGTTGGATAACTTATTTATCACGAAAAACTTTAGGCTATAATACATTACACTGCAATGGGAGGATAGGGAGCCAAATCAAAACGCGGGGGATTGCTAGTTAATAAACATAATAATAATATCAATGATAGACATGAAAAAAATCAGTGAGACAAGTTGGATATATCTTCCTAGTAAATCTCACTTGAAATGCCCCTATAATTTTAATCCTACTGTTAATTTTTTTGTAGTATTCAATTACAATTTGTAAGGAAATGTCGTTGAACATGTTTATTACATTTACAAAGTGAATGGTAACTTATTTCATTTTATTTTCCTCAAAAACAAAAGCCCGTTTAATAATGGCGGCTTATTAACCTCGTTTCAGCTTTCCACCTCATCAATTCAAGTCACATTGTTGTGAAGGGGAAAAAATGAATTTTGCGGAACTGTATCAAACAGAATATAAATCAAATTGACCCCGAAAAGTGCACGCTTTCGGCAAATTTCGCCCATTATCGGATCGTTCGCGCAAAAAGAGCAATTTGGGTCACGTTCTCGAGGTTTTAGGGGCCCACAGTAAATTAAATATAGTTGTGTTGCACAATTTTAATCATTTTAATGTGGGCTCCATGAAACATTGCACTTGATATTACTATGTAAGTCCTTACCAGATGCTCACTCATTTTACAAGTTTTAGGAAGATTTACTTACCTAAGTATTACTTTTAAATCATTTTTCATATCACGACGGTTTTTAAATAGTAAGAAATGAGATTATTTAAGAAATGAACTAAACCTGATTTCTAAACAGGTGTAAGTATAAGTATTCCTTTTCTACTACACAATCCAGATATTGTTTTATAGCTAAATATTTCTAATATCCTTCGATAAAAACGTCAACATTCCAATACCAAACCATTTTACTAACATACCATGAACCGAAAAAGAGCTAAGATGTCTAATTTCAAGGTTATTTCATTCATTTTAACTTTATTGCACTGTAAGTTGTATAATTGCCGGACTTAATGCCTTATGGCATTCTCTACCAATTCACCACAAGGTAATGCCGAGAGTTTAATCAGTGGCGGAATATTAATAATAAAGTACAAAATACGAAGTAAAATACTCTAACATAAACATACATACTAATATAACACAAATTTTTAATAAGATATGTAAGCAAAAGACTAATGAACATACATATACATAATAAATACAAAACTATAAATGAGTAAGGTGATGATAATGACGACATCTAAATTGACACAAATAAAAAATGGTTAAAATTGAAGTAAGCCAAGGATAAGATTAATATGTACGGAACCCCAACGTCCATTAAAAACCTGTTCTTAACCACGTTTTCGGACAACAAGTCCCGTAACAAGCTTCGCGCACAGATTGTAATTGTTTGCATTCATTGTTCCCGAGATAATGCAACGAGCGAGTTTTAATTAAACTTTTCTCCTCAGAAATCTGCTGTAGGTTTCTCGGTAAGATTTCTGCGGTTAAAAATAATAATACGGTGTCTATCATGCGCATACACATTCCATACTTGGTTCATTCATAATTTTGAAGGGTTCATTTGGTCAGTGCGGCCCCAATTGACTATCGAAGCTCAGTAGTGATTTTTTTTATTGATTCAATATGCAATCTTATTAACGAGGAGCATAATTTGACGACCTCCGTGGTGTAGTGGCTGAGCACGCTGGTTTCAAGTCGCCACTCCAAGGTCCCGGGTTCGATTCCCGGTCGGGTCTATATAGAAATCAAAATTTTCTACATTGTCTCCGGTCTGGGTGTTGTGGTACCACCGTTGTCTGATTTTCATAACACAAGTGCAATTAACACTTACTTTAGGATCAGAGCTATGTATGTGATTGGTGTCCAATATTTAAAAAAAAAACTAATTATGTTATACTTACATATTATATCATTTTAAGAAAGACATGCTCGTATTTTTTTCCACCATTTAATTAAAACCTCCATGATGTAAAGGGCCATAAAATTAGGATTTATCTATAAAAACTCATAAATCGTTTATTAAAATTCCCCGCAAATGATATAGTTGGTCGTGTCGTGACGTAATTGCGATCAGATGGTGCCCTAGGCGACGGGAGACAACCTGGATGCTGGGACCCGTATTCATTATCTGGTGCTTAGACCAGAGATATTATGTTAATTTTATTTCTTAATTTTTAGTGATTGCGGGGGAGGGGGGGGGGGGGTGTTCGCCTTATAACTCCTAAGCATTAAGGAGTTCCACTATCAGCTCAGCTCCACAAAATGTTCACTATCAGACGAAACAACACGCTAACATTAAGATTCTAGTAAAAATCACTATATAGGCCTTTAAAATTTGAGGGTTTCCCTCAATTACGCCAAGATCCCATTATAAGGTCCTGAATGCATAAAAATGGGACTAACTAGAAGGTATACCCTCTAAGTAAGCGAAAAAATTTTTCGGATCGGTCGACAAATGACTGAGATATGAGGTAACAAATATACAAAAAAAAACATACAATCGCATTGATAACCTTTAAGTCGGTTAAAAAAAACGGAACTGATAAACATGTGCCTCATCTGGCGCAGTTTAAAAAAATATCATTATTGTTGAGAATGACGAAAATATATTGCTTTTTTCATCAGCTTATATAAATATTTTTTATTTTGGTCCTAAGCAAACAATTTAAAATTGGAACTGAAATTTAAATTTCAAACTAGTACAATAGAAACAATGTAGGTATTCCGATGTGCCTATATATCAGTCGGGATTGTTATATAAATACGGGACTAGGACTGTTTAAAAACATCAGAGGAATTCTATGAATAAATTAAGTAGCAACGAAGTTTTATGGAACTACAAGCGGTACCCCGCAACTGCGTCTGCACCTTTTTAGTTTCATTCTTCCCTTTGCAACGTGATGTTTTATAAACCAAAGCGTTTTTCGATAAATAAGCTACCCAACACAGTAATTATTATTTAAATCGGTCCAGTAGTTTCTGAGATAAGTGATTTTAAACTAACAAACTCATCATTTATATAGGTGATATGATAAAAACTATACGAGTATATTTAAATGAAACATGCGGTCTAATAAATTTTCTAACACCACTTAAGTTAATACTAAATCAATCAATTTATTATGACTAAAATTGCTTTGTAAACTTTAAAAAAAAATACAATAACTCCCTAATTAGTCCCCGCCCCACCCATTCATTATTTCTAATAAGATAATGAGGCTTATATAGTAAGTGCATTCTAAAACAAATAGCTTTCACGCGGAGGTAGTAGCGTCGCTTGCAGCGGCGCGGGCGCATCGCGTTTAGGGCTTAGTGTGGTGGCGTATTTACCAACTGCAGTTTATCTTTGTTTCCAAAATCTGCTTAATAAACTTATTGTTCAAAATATGTGAATGAGGGCTGAATTTTAAAAGTTTTGGAAATCAGGTTTGAAATGTTATTTCATCCCTATCATCATTATAAATAGATAAAATAATAAATATTGGACACCAATCACATACATTGCTCTGATCCTAAAGTAAGTAGTCGATACATTTGTGTTATGGAACTCATACCTACACAACGTGGTATCAAAACACTCAGACCCGAGACAAAATAGAAAATTATGATTTCTACATTGACCCGACCGGGAATCGAACCTGGGACCTCAGAGTGGTGACGCCTTGAACCCAGCGTGCTTAGCCACTACACCACGGAGGTCGTCTTGTCGTCTACGCTTATGTTCAGCAGTAGGCGAGACGTCTACTGCTGAACATTAGCATGGTTTTCAATAGCGGTCGGTTGCAAGGATTTAATATGAAACATGTGCTTTCACAAACAATTATGCCTCCGTAACCACCCCACCAAATGCAATATTCTGGGTAACAAGGTTAGAAGTACACTTAACTTAACACATATATATCACCTATGTAAGTTTGTTACACCTAGTATGCATGCATGAATAAATGAAATGAAATATAGAATCTTAGATTTGGTAAATACGCGTTTTGCGCAAGCGCAAGTTCGCCTCCAGCGCCTGATAGACGTTAATTGTTTCCGAGGGATTGCTCGACTGTAATTAACCCTTTTCTTACTTATTTTGCCTTGATATCAGCTAAATAGTTATAGGTGGGAATTATTACAAATTTTGATTTCTGTGGGAGTTGCAAACTTGGATTAACCGGCTTCAAAAAAGGACTACTATTTAACTATATTATGGTTTGAACAATAGATCATTTTCCAAATAATAGTTTTCACTTCCTTTATAAAATCATGAACGGTCATTGAGTTCATACAGTTTTCATGTGATTGATATTTAAACAGAAATCATTTATTTCAGAAACAGTTTACATACATTCTTAACCTATCATCAACTAGAAGTAAAATCAAAGCCACCGACTTAAAAACACTCAAACAGTCCGATCGGATCCCAACTTCAAGTTCTAATAAAACTTAAAGCTAAGATTAGACCGGACCTGCATGGATGCCCAGTATGCGGTTATTGGGCTGTTTATCCTCTTTGCAATACCTATTATTAATTTCATGTAAGGTGTTAGTAAATATGATTGGCTCAATCACTTACTAGAGAAGTCGGCAAAAAATAGCTACTCACACATTATAGTAAGCACTTTTTCCAGCCAAAATGATATGTTTATTTAAGACCTTGCCAGATGAACGTACGGAAATAACAGAGGATCATAGCCATAACATTGTTTCAGATAACCCATTCAATATTCAACAGGAACACGATATATTAGTGCTGCATTTCGTTACGACATTAGTACGACACTAGTATTTGAAGAGCGTTCTAAATCATCGCACAGAACGCACACTACCAATTTACAACTCACTTCAGACTTGCAATTAGTGTTGCTGAAGTATCGATTACATTTCGGGTATAAATCGATTCGTGATACAATTGGGACGTCAGGTGGTATACCAGTCTATTCGTTTAAAAATACCTTGCTCTCGACCAAGTATAATCCAATCGTGACGGATACAGACTCTATGGAATAACACATGTAGAAATATAAATAAAAAAATATATACCTAATTGCATAGAAAAATGCACAAACTCGTGATTCTTTTGCTAGGTATTTGTTTACTACAATTATAAGATCGATACCTGTGTTGCCATCTGTGTCTTGCGGCGCGTGCTCCTACGCACATCATTTTGAATATTTACCTCTTTTTGCTTGTTTAAGAACCCCGTAAAATAGTCGCTTTCGAGACGTTGTTCCCTCGATACTAACTAATCACTCAATTTCGCGTGTGTTTTCCCCTAAAACTTACCTGATGATCTTTGTGACTGACTGTGTCCTTGGTAATCAACTGCAACCCTGGAAACCAGCTATTGGCGGGTAATAGGTGAGTCCTGACAGACGAAACCTCACTTATGTTTTTACGTTGAATCCACTGCTGATCTCGGACAGTGTTTGAAATGTCATAGAATTTCAGTTACTTTGCATAGGATACATTTTAGTTTAGTAGGTCATAAAAGTCATTTATTTATGCAAAAAGACCCACTTGGGGCACTTTTACACGTCCCAATGTAATTAAACCCTAGCACAGTTTCGAGTTAATAGTGGGCTTTACCTATTTAAAAGTTTTTTTATTTTTGTTTATTTTTATGATGGAAAAGTAAACGTTTTCCTTCCTTTGTTTGTTTAATTCCTTATTCATTTCACTGTTAGTTTTAAAATTTTCGGACTTAATGCCATACCAGCATTCTCTACAAGTCAACCGAACGTTGTCAGTTGAACGTAACCAATTCAACACCCGAATCAGAATCGATTGTCCAGCCACACGCTTTAAATCACTTACAGAACTCATAGTGGCAATTTACCGCACTATTTTCGCCGTTAAAACCGCCACTCCTGCGCACATATCCACGATAAATCCCTTCGAGCACACCACAACAGACTTACAAGACGTTAATGGCCACTTTAAAATAATTAGGGTTCACTTTAACGCAATAAAGCACCGATACGTGCCAAATAAAATTGAGTTACTGAGAAATTTCGCACAATTCGCCGTTGCATTAATAAAGCTGAATTTAGAATGTTGCATAACGGTTCGAGTATAGGTTTATTAGAGTCGCAACCTTTGGCTGTTACGTGCACTCCGGATTTCATAGAAGACGACGTGTGAATGAAATCAGTTTATTTTCGTTTATTAACCGGCTTACTTCTCACACCAGTGCTCATCTTGTTTTAAATTGATATTTATGTAATGTCTCAATGTTTTACAGTGGTATTATTTATAAATAAATACTTGGCTCTACGATAGAGGAAATAAAATACTACGTAGAACCTTTACTGCGATAAAAGCGCAGTCTTGATTTATCAGTATTTTAATAACCTTTATTTAACTATGGGCTGATTTTTCAATTTTCAGATAAGAAATGTTCGTCGAACAAAATACAATATGGCTAATTTGAAAACGTCACCTAATATAAGCAATCATAGTTACCTGTAGTTTTTTTTAAATCTGTCGCTTTATAATTCATCAGTCTGATAAGTTTTATCTGACCATTGAAAACTCAGCCCTAAGTCAGTTTATGAAGGCTGTTTATTTTTTTGACGTATCGTCGTTCTTATTGACAATAATAAAATAATTACTGAAAAAAATATTTCTTTTTAATTCCGAAAAGACTGAGGTTAAACCTTTTTTGCACTTTGGTTTTGGGTACTAATAATTAAGCATTACCTGTGCCGCATACGTATTGAGGGAGGGCGGGTGGTGCATCCTGCATTTGCCTGAACTAATACTAAATGCGGTGACGGTTCGTGTTGTTAGTTTCCTGCGCTGGCGTCGCTTAGCAGAAGTTTAAATCAATCTATATATAACTTTATTAAATTCAACTTAATAAACTTACTATAGTACTTGCAAAAAGCAACTATGTCAGACATGGAATCGAACTCTGTGTCTTACTCGTTCACTATCCGGACACATGCCTACACCACTCGGCCACCGACACATTGGCAAGCCTGTTAAATTTTGCGTGACGTCATCAATGTTGCGAGATTGCTTTTTACAAATGCATTTTTTGTTATAAAACTATATAGTGACAAAAAGTAAAAACTAAAATGCATTAAAGAGTCTTAAATAATATCTTTATCGGTTTATCTTTACCCTTTAAAGGAGAGGGGTCCATTTTAGGCGAACAATATATTTTTGGAGTCGGTGCTATCACTTTCACCATCTCAAGCATCAACAATCTGAGCACCGACTCTAAAAAGAAGTTGTTCGCCTAAAATGGATTCCTCTCCTTTAAAGGGTCAAGAGATTATTTAAGACTTTTTTACTGCATTTTTGTTTTGAAGTCGGTTTCTACTTTTAAAGTTAATTTTATTTCCTCATTTTTAATGAGTGTTTTTGAGTTTCCGTTCTTTAAAAAGTAAAAATTACCTACCATAAGTTCTGTCGCTAAAAACACTGAACTCCCAAGCTTAAAGGAGCACCATCAGCTCAGCTCTACACAATGTTCACTTTCAGACGTAAAAATTCGTCAACATTAAGATTCTAGTGAAAACCACTAAACAAACCTTATGAATTTGAGATTTTCTCTCGATTGCACCAAGAACCCATCATCAGATCCCGACTTGGTAACAATGGGACCTGATAGAAGATATAACCTCTAGTTAAGCAAAAAATATTTCAAATCGGGCCACAAATGACTGAGATACGAGGTAACAGCCACAAAAAACATACAGTCGAATTGGTAACCTCCTCCTTTTTTGAAGTCGGTTAAAAACTCTATAAAAACAAAAAAAACTTTTTTTTTATCTCTGGTAGAGCAAACTCACAGATAGTATGGATATAGGGAATGGCATTTAGTAACTCATAAAGGATACTGACTTGTCTAGTCGAGTTTAAATTCTCGATTCTATTAACTGGTCTAGATTTGCCTTAAGCAATGTGCTCTAATAAGTTCGATTGAGTTGTCATGTAGTGTGAAGTCTATTTAATTGGCAATAATAAGATTTATTTACGAAGTGAAGGCAAAAAATATAATAAGCGCTAATCTCAGCTAATCTCAGGACCTACAGGACCGATTTGAAAAAATATTTTTGCGTCGGATAGCTTATTTATTGAGGAAGGCTTCAGACTATAAAACGTCACACTGGAGGGGAGGGAGCAAACTCAAAACACGCGTACGCAGTCGTGGGGGACCATTAGTTATTTTAAAATATAATATGACACTCATTTCATTCATAATGATCCAAACAAACATTGCTTATTTTATTCTACAAACATTTGTAGGTATATTAATGGTAAATTAATTTAGAAATTCATGCGTTTTGTTCTAAATTGGAACGAAATATTCCATACATTTCAAAAACTATCGCAAACTTAGTTTTACAATTATATTGACAAACTATGCAATTACAGGATCTGCCAAATAACATTAGTCCTTAAACGATTCACACTTTAAAATGATTGTAATTCAGTGGTGCCTTCTGAGAAGTGTGGGTACCGTGAAATGAGCTAACAACAGCACAAATCATCCGATTGATCATTACTATGGTGTGTTTGCTCAACGAGTGGACACAGTGTAGAGAGGACTAGAAGGTTTGCAGGTGGCGATCATTCGGCAGTAACAAATGACAGGTTCTCTCGTAGCGAACTAAATACAGCCGTCATTTCGACTAAGATTTACCAGGTGGCTGCAATAATAAAGAGATCCAGTATGTCCGCAAAACATAAGTGCACTTTCTATTCTTTCTCTTATACAGTACCTTTTCCATGAGTTTACTCGATAGCGACGACGGTTTTACTCGCTAGCGACGAAGTAACTTTTTGTATGGAAAATTTTAGTTCTGTCAGTGACCGCTAGAGGCGCTGTGCAATTTCCCATAAACTTTTTTTACGTCGTCGCTAGCGAGTAAAACCGTCATAAGCACCGTCATGGTAACGGTACAGGTACAACGCAATTCGACATGAGCATAAAGAAATCAGGTGAAATAGAACCTTTGGCTTAGCTACCTTCGATTCCTAGATTCAAGCTCTTTTTAAGTGATCTTGAGACAAAATAAACAGAATGAAACTTCAATTGATAGGCGAATTTTCAAATTTAAACTCACTTTTAATTTTATATATTTACTAGCGGTCCCCCGTGACTGGCGCCCGGTCGTTTTCAATTAGCTCCCTCTCCTCCCATTGCAGCGTGATATTTTATAAGCTAAACCTAAAACCTTCCTCAATAAATAAGCTATCCATCATTTTTCTTTTTATCAGTCCAGTAGTTCTTGAGATTAGAGCGTTCAAACAAACACATAAACTCTTCAGCTTCATAATATTAGCATAGATGTAGCAGAAATATTTAGTAAGGATTCAATAAATCAGTTTAACCTCACAAGTTCCTTACATCATTTTTGCATGATCTTGATCTTTAAATTCAGCTTCAATCAGACCGAGGATTCTGAACCTTTCTACATTATGTGATGTAGCGACGAGTGCGATAACAAGGCAGGATTACGACAGCCCCCTTGTACTCGCAGGGTCACTAAATCAGAGCCTTATGGGAATAGGAACGGAGAGACAGGACCACCAAGGGTTGAGGAAAAATATCCATAATGGTGGTTACAAGTCACGCAAATGTATAAAGTGTTTCCAAACAACATGTAAAGAATAATGGGAGCTACTCAGAATCAATAACATAACAACTTACTCCTAGAAGCATATGTCGAATGATGCCAAATAAATTGACTTGCTATACTGAATCGGTCGCGCGACTCGCCGCATTTCTATGGAGAGTCGATATTTTTCATAAAATTAATATCCCTTTGGAATAGAACGACAAAAGCGAGATGTCACTAGCAGCAAACTGTGTGATAAAAAGAGATGGGTAGCAGAACCATTTTTGGCAGATGTCAAACAGTTGACCGCCCCGCAGAAGCTCGCTGAAAATTACGTGCATTTGATTGTTTTTATTTAAAAGTGAAATTGTGTATATTTTGGAGAAATAATGCGTCTGAAACATGGTGACTTGATCGGTGATTGATTGTTATGCATTACAGCGGCATAACCCCAACAAATAATCATTTAACAGGTAGATTAGTCCAAAACGAAGCCTTTTAATATACGACTTATATCTACCAATGCGCTTCAAATTTAAAGTACGCAGTTTGATTATTCTATTCTGCAAACGTTAATTTACGTAAAAAATAAAGACAGAATAACACAGGGAATGTTTATCTACGAATATTTTGTATAATGAAATAATATTTAGTTTTACACGAGAGTTGTTGCATGTTGAGCATGTTCAATATTTTGTGTCGACTGTTTATCATGCAGTAAACTAATAATTTAACTTAGGAACATTGTTATAAATCACCTGATCGAAAGGTTATCTCATTTAAAGCTACAAATGTTACTTACTTATGTTAGTTACTGACATCTTAAATCGGTTTCGTTTGACAGCTTTTACTTGTCCTTCTATTCCGATAGGAATATTAATTTTATGATATTTTTTGACATATTTCGACCGTTATAGGAAATTTTTTTCAAATTACTGGTTAAATTGAGTAGCTTTGGCTTATTTTGAAACACCTTGTATAAAACCACAAAAAAAGTATACTTAAATGATATATAAATCACTTGCGTAATGTATTTATAAGAGTGCATTTAGGATTAAAGAACTCGTATGTACTCGTATGCATGTATGTATGTATGTATGTACTCCGTAATAAAATATACGAAAAAATCTATTAAATATGTACCGAAAAGAATATCTTCATAGTAATTCAGTAGTTCTATAGACTATTTTTTTAGTTCTTATAGTTTAGTTACAAGCTTGAAGAATACCTAGGCTTTTACATTTATTTGAGTTACAAATAGGTACAGTAAAACGCTAAAAAATGACTTCAAAATACAATTCATGTTCACTATTTTGTCGGTACTGTTATGACATTCTTAGCTCTATGCATGAAAGCGTTGTATGCAAATATGACGTGGTATGAAGTTACGAGGTGGTGTTGAGTCGCAAATCGTTCTGTCCGTCCGTACGTCCTTACTTATTGCCGATCAGAAAAATATGTACTGTTTTACAGCGTCGGTTATTAGATGCCAAAATCAGCAAGTGCCGTTTCGTAATATTTTAAAGCAGTGACACAGTAAAGGCCGATCCGAACGTAGTTTTCTGAAGGTGGGCCAAATTATTGTTAAGTTTCATCGAAATCCAATTAGTTTTAGCGCTCAGAAGTATCAAACATCTATAGGTACATCCTCGCAAACCTTAGCATTTATGGTATTAAGATTATAATTACGTACTTAGTAAATACGTATAATTCCGATTCGCACACAACAGTGCCGGCACAATGCGGACATGTGACACAGTGATCACTGAACACCACGAACGTCTCTGACACTGACGAACGTACACAAAATAGCGTCACACAAAATGTATAAAAGTTTTTCTTTAATTATTAAAATATATTTTTAAACAAGTAAAGTTTGCCTGTAACGTCCCACTGCTGGGCAAAGGCCTTTCCTCAACTATGAGGTAGTTTGAGCCATACTCCACCTCGCGGGCTTCGTGCGGGTTGGTGAAGGGGTGTTTGCAAGGCAAGCGACTAACCCTGCTGTCAGATGTTATCAGCCCGCGCCCCTGACTAGGCTTAACAACTAATATCAACCGATATTAGCCGGGACCAACGGCTTAACGTGCCTTCCGAAGCACGGAGATGCTCGTGATATACGTCACTTATATGGTCGAAACGGTGACCCATCCAAACACGACCGCGCCATAGGTTGCTTCACTTCAGTTTCGCTACCAAAGCGATGCTACCACTGCGCTACGAGCACCTACATCACAAAATGTATGCTACAATATAATTTTTCACTAACACTGATGAAATTACTTGTTACTGATCAGCACGTGTCGGCACTGTGCCGGCACTGTTATATATTCTTTATTGCACAAACAAAATGAAGTACAAATGGCGGACTTAATTCTTTAAAACATTCTCTACCAGTCAACTAATGGGTGAGGCAGAAACAGTTGAGGCGGCGTAAATCAACAAAAAATACAACATCGGCCTTAAGGGTATTTACTAAGTACATATAATCTTAATACTATCAATGCTAAGGTTTGCGAGGATGTACCTATAGATGTTTGTTACTCCTTCGCGCTAAAACTAATTGGGTTTAAATGTAACTTAACAATAACTTGGCCTATCTTTCCATGTTTAAATGGCGCAAAGATAATATTTCATAATGATATTTTGTTAAATCCTCTCTCACGCGGGTGAAACCATCCGAAACCCCTAGTATTTTTTTCGTTTTGGTAAATTTTTGTTTCTTTATTAAATATTTTTGTAAAGGCAGCTAAATACGCTTATTTACTGTTGCCTATAATTATTCATGGTTGCCTATAATTATTTTAAAAACGAACCTTTCATGTTTTTGTTTTTGTGAAAAAGACACTAGGTACTTGTCTTTTATTCCCGAGAACTCCTAAGAATCCGAACCTGCAACAGAACAAATGATTCTGTATTTTAAACGTTTCCTTTAATTGGCTCTACAATTACAAACATTAACACATGGACCGAGTTAATATCTGTCCACGTTAACTTGTGGATATGAAGTGATTATTTATATGTCGATGTTGTAGGCTTTTAAATTAACACCACCTGCAGGATGACGGTGATTTTATACTGAAAGCGAAGCGTTGAAATAAAGGATACAGGTTCGCTTTTACAATAAATATTACACTCTAGCTTATGTTTAAGGGTAAAATGAACAGGACAAGCAGATATGCATCACCCTAGACCTCATCCATACCTGACATCGCGTGCGATCGAGGTCAAACATATGCTAGAAAAGAAAAAAAATGACTTGACTAAATTAATGCATATGTAGGAAGAGTCAAGTAACGCATTGACACAACACATGCAAAATGATTTTAAAACATAGGCATGTTGCATTTAATCGCTTCCCTCTTTTTTTGCTCTACAACAAAAGCCACAGAAAACAGATAAAGAACAAATAAGATGTCCTCACCCTTGCAGCTTCAAGCAAAAATACAATCAGGCACTTTAATTTTTCATCATAAAGAGTATACCAGAAAAAAAATCACACTCATAATAAGTGATAAACTCCGCCTGTCGCCGAAAGATTTGGGGCTAATGAACGGTCTCTAAGTTCTCAAGTTATATACACATACCTTGCTCTGATCCCAAACACCAATCACATACATTGCTCTGATCCCAAAGTAAGTAGCCAATGTACTTGTGTTATGGAAATCAGACACAACGGTGGTCCACAACACCCATACCCGAGACAATATAGAAAAGATCGTTTTCTACACGGACCCGACCGGGAATCGAACCCGGAACCTCACGAGATGGCGACGCTTGAAACCATCGTGCTAGCCACTTGACCACGGAGGTCGGCGTTGAGGCTATGATACACATTCCTGTAGCTGGCACACTTTCAAGCCAGCTACTTGCACGTGCCATCTACTTGTGTGTGTACTTGTGAGTGTAGGGAGATGCTTACTGGCATGTAATATCAGGGAGGGGACACGGGGGGCTCCAAAACTGGCGCGTGTGAATATCAATAGTATAGGCATACAAGGACACAAATTGCTAAACTATCACATACCAGTAACGAGAAAGAAAGCTACTGGTCCGTTTTACAGGCAGGTTTAACGCAGCCTTTACTTCAGAATCATAGTATCAGGATCATACATAGCTTGCATTGGATTACTACCTCGCTTGACCACCCGACAGTCACGGCTCATAAATATTTTTGAAAGATGCTTTATATCTCGACCGGTCTAATTATTTGGGTCAAGCCTTTTCGAGATCCACTTTTTTCGCTTGTATTTTGCGGAACAAAAATTTCGTTTTGTTACGGAAGGTGGGCATACCGTTTCTGAGGTAGGAAATAATTGATAAACTTAAGTAAAGAAGTTTACCGATTTTTTATAAGAATGAATAAAAATGTATGTTCAGATCTAGCATATTAGAAAAACTAGCGGTCCCCCGCGACTCCGTCCGCGCGTTTTGAGTTTGCTCCCTCCCCTCCCGTCGCATTGTGATGTGTTATATCCTAAAGCCTTTCTCAATAAATAAGCTATCTAACACAGAAATATTTTTTCAAATCGGTTCAGCAGTTCCTGAGATAAGCGCGTTCAAACCAACAAACTCTTCAGCTTTATAATATAATTAGCGCAAGCGCACGTTGTACTTAAGCTGCGAACATTATTTTGGTGCGGAGGTATGTTAAAACTGTGATAGCTTCTAAGATATTTATTGGAATCAAATGATATAAAAGGCAACTTTGTTCTAAATGAAATGCTCGTGATGATGAATGCATTTATTTTGATAAGAATAAATACCTGTGTGTATAATACACCTCTAAAAATGATGCATTATTTTTTTACAAATTTATTAACATAAAAAAGGTTGTAGTAAGTCAACCATAAAAGATAGACTTATGCTGTCGCAAACTTTATTATAGAACTCTTTATGTTGAACAATCCTGTCATACATGATTTTTGTGTAAGTTTAGCGGTTTCCGCAGCGTACGCAGCGGAAGCTCTCAAAAGGAATATCTTTCTCCCGTTTTCGCAACATTTTTCATTGCTGCTGTGGTTTTGTGAGTCGTATCTTTATGTTATATAGCTTAAAGCCTTCCTCGATAAATGGACTATCCAACGTAAAAATAATTTTTCAAATCGGGCCAGTAGTTTCTGAGATTAGCGCGTTCAAACAAACAAACAAACAAACTCTTCAGCTTTATAATATTAGTATAGATAATAACCAACATTTTCCTGCCACGATGTTATATCTGTTATTTTGATGGAGGTTATCTCTATAACTTTAAAACTGCACCTCTTCATGGCTACAGTACATACTGAGGTCACAATATTTTATAAAAATGGAACAGAAACAGTACTTTAGATAGAAATAGAATCAGGCGTTACGTTGAGTTTTTTTTTAAATATTTTGCCACGTGTACTTGCGAAACGAGTTGAGGTATTTAGCACGTTGGTATAGGTATTAACAATTGCATTAGCTGTGCCGCTTGCGTATTGAGGGGGAGGGCGGGGGCTGCATCTCGCATTTGCCTGAACTAATACGCAAAGCGGTTATAGTAAAATAAAGTTAGCCTGTGACATTCCACTGCTGGGCAAAGGCAAAAACCTCAACTATGAGGTAGTTTGAGCCATACTCCACCACGCGGGCTCAGTGCGGGTTGGTGAAGGGGTGTTTGCAAGGCAAGGTCAGATGTTATCAAGCCGCCCATATGGCCTCTGACTAGGCTTAACGACTAATACCGATAACAGTAAGATGTCTTATATGCAGTTTAAAAAGTCTCAGTTAGAAATACCTCATTAGTCGAAAAGTCTTGCAATCCTATTTGTTGTGAATTCTAAAGTAGACAGTTTCCAAAGGATTGTACTCAGGTAACAAAGAGCTCAATAAATATTATCTATACAGCACAAAACAGCAAGGACTCCACGGAATCCAATTACATGTTACCAACGTGCTTGTCACTGTTTTTTATATCTAATACTGGGGATATATCTATCATGCGGGCACGTACTAGATATTACTATGCATGTACCAGAGGCCATTATAGTGCGGTTCACATCTCAATCTAAAGGTTAACCGTGTGTCTGTTACTGTCAGGTATCGCGCCCCGCTGGGATGCGCGTGCGCAGCGTGGTCGCGGTGCGAGCGATGAGCGGGGATGATAGCGACGATGATGAAGCAAGCGGGGATGACAAAAAATACAAATACATAATATTTTATTTTATAAACACGTTACATTTTCATTTAAATATAAGCCTTATCTATTTAAAGCGCTACCCGGATTTACAACGCGCACACTAGCGCCTCTTTAGTAGAAAAATCATAACTCGTTGAATAAAAGACCAATCAAAACAAAAGATTGTAGTACAGGTTCTATAGTTTATTTAGTACGTTTAAATTGTCTCTAAAATAAGTCACTGTAGTAAGAGTTAGAAAAACTGCTAAATATGGCACTTTGGGCATTTTTTCTTACTGTAACTGCAGATAACTACTATAGAAATAATTTAAACGTACTGAATAAATAATAGAATCAGTACTATAATCTTGTTAACCAGATTTTTGATTGGTCTTTTATTAAACGAGTTTTGATTTTTCTACTAAAGCGGAGCTAATGTGCGCGAGTAAAAACCGGGTAGCCCCTTAAGTTCGTAAAACTTGTGCTAGGATAAAGCTCCCCTTCGGAGTACTTATATCACGAACGTGTTAGGTACTAACGTATAACAATTCCACGGAACCCAGTAAAATTATAAGTATTGAGATCTTAAAAAACTTTGTCTCAAATCTATATAAGGTACAATATCTTTGACTTAGTAGCTAGCAGCTTTTACTAATTTAAATTACACCTTAATGAATCCAGTAACCAAATTAAAAATCTCTAAAAAACAAAAGAAGTTACGAAGTTATGACGATGATTTAGTGAGGAGGAATAATGAAAGTCAAGTTCTGTCTTCAGGGATTTAGTTCATACTTGAAGACAGAACTTGACTTTACAAGTGAGCATTCGCACCTTTGTCAAATCAATTATTCATTCTCTCCTTATGTTTAAGGATTTTTTCGAATTTGGAGCTTTTTCCATCAAATTACATTTTAATACTTATTTCAAAAATGATTCTTAAGACGAAGACCAAGTCTTCTCTGGGAGCAAATGTGGTATTGTTTAGTACAAGTTTAGGAACCATATAATTAAAATTAAAATGAATTCTCACTAATAATGTCAGCAACACTGCTTTTCCATAATAGGGTAACTAGAAATTTGATTTTTAATCAGATTGTTCCTATATAACAATCTTTTACAAACACAGTTTACAAATTTACATTAATATGTTATAATTGGACTCGGTCATACCATGTAACGAACTTTATCCTGCTATTTTCAGCGTGTGGCCAGTAATGGGAGCAAAAAAATAAAACAAAGATTCTACAGAGTATACGTAGCTATCTAAACCTGATCATAGTGCTCTAAAATTCCTTAACTTAGAGAAATGTAGTTATTCAAAGTTGTAATCCCTAATCAATGCATATCAATGTCGCTCACTCGTTGCAGTACCTAAATGACAATGGCAAGTTCTATGAGTGGACACGTTTGTTTGCAATACATTGCTGGTTCGATTTATTTTGTTAGAAAATTGACATAATATTATTTTTCATTGTAATACTTGGTGGGTACACTGGTTACTTAAAAGGTCTATATTTACATTTTTGCGCATATTACAGGCCAACACCTGTATATTTGATGTTCTTTTATTTCTGGAGTGTTTTTCAATAAGAAATAAGTCGGAAATACGTCTTATCTGACGATTGGTACAATCGGCCGTTAGTTGTATAAACTGCTATATTTAACAACCATTATTTTAAGTAGACTGACAGGTTATTGACCACTGATATGTATTTCCTAATTGTTTTATCTTTGGGGTGGTCGCCCCTCACTTGGACCTCACCGTTATAATTTGTTCAACTAAATTGTCTGTAAAACGCGCGCTTAGAATGTAATGTTTAATAACTTGTGCCATGGGAGGTTGATTTGTAATTGTATGCTCGTATCGTGAGATTGGATAGCAGAACAAATAAGCCGTATAATGCACGAGAAACAATAATATAAGTTGTCGGGTGATCGTAACGTGTCGGCTTCTTAAGCACACATTGATTAGAACACGCAATGTTTTGAGGCTTTGACTTTTATTTCTATCACTTACCAAGCGAGTGATCGTACTCTTTGCTTGTTTGTTTATCTAACAAATGCACAATATACAAGGTGTTGTTTTGGTCAGTGACATCCAACCCAGGGATGATAATATGAAATATGAAATTTTTGGTTACTTATTTCATCTTTATGAATATGAAATATGACACTGTGAGTGTTAAAAACATTCTAAAGCATATGATAATATGACATTTACTTATTTAAAAAAAATTAAATTATATGTAAGTTTGATAAAAGAAAGCCTCTGAATACATACTGAAAAAAACAAATCGAATGGGAATAATCGCAACCTCGCGCGTATTGAGCGCGTATCTACAAAATACTAAATAATAGAGACTCAAAAATAGAGTCCTTGGAGCCCTATTTTTGAATCACTCGCCTCAATATTGAGTGATTGGAATCTCTTTTAAAAATCAGTTATTAGTTAATGAAATTCACACAAATCATAAACACAAATACTTACAAAATTGAGTTTTTTTTTCAGTTACTGCTGTGTGTATTAAATCTGTTTGTTATTTGAAAATCGATCACTGATCAACAAAAATCACACCCCACATTAATTCAAAAATAAAGGGCCTGCGGGCGAAGTCTGATGCAACATTTTTGACATTTCGCGTAGACAATTTCAATTTTATGATTTTCTAATTTATTAAATAACATTTTAACTTATGTAGATTGTATGTTTAATCAATTTAAAAAAATATTTGCAATTTTTAAGCTTCATTCGAAAATTCTTCTCGATCAATAAATACACGAAAACACTAATTTTGTTACGGCATTTGTCGAGCGCCACCTGGTGGTTTTACAGGGAACTATGTCGAGACTTCCGACACTGGTGTCGGCAGTTTTCACTCACTCGCTAATATCATGAGGGATTAATAAAATATAGGTACTGTGTGGGCTTTTTCATTGTCATTTTACATTATCTTTTTGGCATCAGTATCTTTTCTACAACCAACCCTGAGTCGCTCGCTGACCAAAACAACATTCTGAATATCTCAAAATAACGTAACTTATAAGGATTGTGCGTTCGAAATTAAGTATGAATTACTGAGTTGTTAAGAACCCTTCGTTGTATCGTCAACCAATTATCATACAAATTATTTACAAGTGTAGCTAATTGATGTTTTTTCAAACGAATCCGAAAGCATCATAGGAAAAATAAAAAATGCTTTCTCTGTCATTATAGGAGTGTTTTGTTGGTAACCTATTTGTACTCTTCGAGTCTCTCGCGCCTACTTTTATTTTTATTTTTTATTCTTCATTACATTGACAAAAATAAAGTACACCTACTTGGGTTGATTGTTTGAACTATAAATTAAAAAAAAACATTATTTCTTGGGTATGGGTGTTGTGGTACCACCGTTGTTTCTGATTTCCATTACACAAGTTCTATAGCTACTTACTTCGGGATCAGAGCAATGTATGTGATTGGTGTCCAGTATTATTATATTACTATAATTCCCCATAACCATCCGTTCCCATACACATCAGTCCTTTATCTATTACGAACCAGAGACAATTTCTCGGATCACGTCACGTAGACGATGATCGTCGCGAATCTTGCGCGTGCGACACAATAAGCGTTGAATCGCGCTCGTTTGCGCAACTAGGTATGAGATCGATATGTGGATGGTGTTATGCTATACGGAGTATAGAAAATTTATTGAAATAAGTAGATATCTGACCAGTACCGATACCATGAGTTTACTCGATAGCGACGACGGTTTTACTCGCTGGCAAGGACGTAACTTTTTGTATGGAATTTTTTAGTTCTGTCAGTGACCGCTAGAG
Organism: Pyrausta purpuralis; assembly: GCA_963924145.1. Lineage (NCBI taxonomy): Eukaryota > Metazoa > Arthropoda > Insecta > Lepidoptera > Crambidae > Pyrausta > Pyrausta purpuralis. The sequence continues at coordinate 15,007,687 of OZ001652.1, forward strand.
CCGCTGTGCAATTTTCCATAGACTTTTTTAAGTCGTCGCTAGCGAGTTAAACCGTCGTCGCTATCGAGTAAACTCATGGTAACGGTACTGAATAAATAAATCTGGAATGAATAGGTAAAGTTAGAAAAGGAATTAGGCAGCGCAGTGCTACTTGCGACTTAATATAATGGTAGCTACCTACTCTCTTTGTGTGTGACGGGTATAACAATGTCAATAATAATAGTCCCCCTAGCTGATTTCGACTACGGTGGCCAGTCACAACGACTAACTGACTGCGCGAGACATATCATAGTACACAAGTGTGTGCGCAAACACAGGTGCACTCTCTATTCCTTTCACTCTCATAGCCCGATGGGACAGCAATCTGACACGACCTGAGAGTGATCAGGCGCAGAACCAACGGCTTTACGTGATTTTCCGAGGCACGGAGGTGAAACACCGATAACTTCCAAACTCCGGGCTACCCTGAGAATTTGTGAAGAGAAAAACGCAGGTACGTATTTTTATCCCGACCCGGGATCGAATCCGGGGCCTCTGGCGCAGCCGTCGCTTTAAAGTGCGACCCTCTAACCGCTGCGCCACAGGGGTAGTTACAACAACAATGTCAATAGCTATGGATTGACATACTAAATAAACCCGATACTAAAATATCTGTTATATAACTATTAACGCACTGTCAAAATCACCACAGCCTTATCAAATTAAGAGCGAAAATTGCTTCCAATTTATGTCGTCTTTTGTTTGATGTGTCGTCCGTTTTTATTTTTTTACAAGCGTTTATGCTACGTCATTAATAAACTGTGGTTGCATAAAAAAATACTTCTTATTATGCTCAAGTGCAAAAAACTCCATGGTGACGAAATTTTGATGGATTCATAATCAAATCTTCGTTCCCACGTATTGCATAAACCTGTCCATCGAGCGGAGACATTTAGAAAATTGTGCATCTCGGCGAAATTATTGTCAGCCATGGATAATGGGATATGTGACGCTTTCAGCTCCACAATACTTGTGCACTTGCTTGCATGGAAATTCAGACACAATAATTCAATACACAATTTACAAGCATGAAGAACAGAGCTTCTATTTTTGATTCATTATTATCACACGCCATCTTTCGTCAAGATGGCGTGTGATAATAATTAATCGATACGATCGGAGCGATGTCAAAAAAAAATCTGAATTTTGTGAGTAGATACTAAACTCCTATACGAGGGTCAAACTGAAAGTTCTTAGAAAATCAAAAACTGATTACATTAGCCAGTTATTAGTTTTATTATATCTTTTCAAAATATTGTCCATTGACGTCAATACACCGCTGCATGCGATGGAACCACTGGGAAAAGCACTTTGCCCACTCGTCCTTAGGGGTCTCTTCAATGGCATCGCGATACGCAGCCACCGCTTCTTCAGCATTCATAAACCGCTTTCCTTTAAGTTTTTCTTTAATTTTTGGAAATAAATAAAAATCACAAGGCGCGAGGTCGGGGCTATACGGCGGGTGACCCAGTAATTCAACGTTTGATGTCGCCAAATAGTCGATCGTTCGCTTGGCGGTGTGCGACGAGGCGTTGTCGTGGTGAAGGAGGATCCTACTGCGAGGTCGTTTCTCTCGAACTTTTTCCAAGACAAGTGGCAAACAATTGGTAGTGTACCATTCTGCAGAAACTGTTTTTTGATCCTCTAACACAATTGTTGCGAAATGACCTATCCTTCCAAAGAACGAGGCCACCATTTTTTTTCCGCACTTCGATCTCTCTTCACTTTAGTTGGCAACTCCTCGAAAGGAAACACCCACTGAGCAGATTGTCTTTTGGTTTCAGGATCATAACAGTAAATCCAGCTTTCGTCACCTGTTAATATGTCGAACACAGCATTTGAGTCACCTCCGTTAAATCTTTCAATCATTTTACGGCACCAATCCACACGATGGAGTTTTTGAGCCTTAGTCAAATTATGAGGTATCCACCGGGCGCAAAGCTTCCTGACCGCTAAATGTTCGTGGAGGATTTTGTGCACTTGACTCATACCGATGCCTAAGCTTGTCCGAATCTGCTGATAGGTCACTCTTTTGTCAGTCTCTATCATACGCCGCACAACACAGATGCTATTTTCAGTCGTCGCCGTAGAAGGCCGTCCCTCACGTACATCATCAGTGAGATTAGTGCGACCACGTTTAAACTCATTAAACCAGTTGTAAACAGTCGCACGAGATGGGGCTTCATCGTGAAAGGCCAATCGTAGTCTATCATAACTTTCTTGTTGACTTAAATGACATCGAAAGTCATAAAAAATCATTGCACGAAAATTTTCTCGTGTTAAATTCATGTTGACGTGACACAGACAATTTTCAATTTGCCGCCAAATCGTAAAACAAATGACAAATGAATGAAATATATACTCAGTTATATTGGCAAAGAGTTCTTTTTTCAAATTTTAGAATATTTTTTTTATTATATTGTTTATAAGTGGCCGGTTCTAAGAACTTTCAGTTTGACCCTCGTATTTGGCGTGATTTCTATTAATTTTTAACTAGTTTTCGAAAGAAAATCGCACGCCATGTTTAAACGAGTGATACAAAAATAGGGCCACTGAACGGTGACATGAAATGATCAATCAATATGCTTATAATACTAGATTTTTTTACAATTGTACTAATGCTCGTAATTATGTGTATGGTTGGTACCTCAAAAACTGTGATCTGAAGATTGGCACGCAAATCAAAATCAATGCACTAATTACAAAAACACAACATATGCCCTATATATCGATTGTCAAGTAGTTCATGTTTTTTAACCGACTTCAAAAAAGGAGGAGGTTATCAATTCGACTGTATGTTTTTTTTTTTATCATTATATTTTTTTTGTATGTATGTTACCTCATATCTCAGTCGTTCGTCAACCGAATCGAAAAATTTTTTCACCTACTTAGAGGGTGTACCTTCTAGTTGGTCCCATTTTTTTCATTTTGGGATCTGATGATGGAATCTTGGTGTAATCGAGGAAAACCCTCAAATTTTAAAGGCACGTATAGTGTTTCTTAACTAGAATCTTAATGTTGACGTGTTATTACGTCTGATAGTCAACATCTTGTGGGGCTGAGCTGATGGTGGAACTCCTTAACGCTTAGGAGTTCAGTAATTATAATGACGGAACTTATGATAGGTAATTTGTAGCTTCTTAAAAAATAGAATTATAAGGTGCAACTCCCCCCCCCCCCCTCTTATGTAATCATTAAAAATGAAGAAATAAAATAAACTTTAAAAAAAAGTAAAAACCGACTTCAAAACCAAAATGCACTAAAAAGTCTTAAATAAACTCTTCACCATTAAATGAAAAGGAACCCGTTTTAGGCAAACAATTTCTTTTTGGAGTCGGTGCCATCACTTTGACCATCAAGCATCAACTATCACAGCATCGACTCCAAAAAGAAATTGTTTGCCTAAAACGGGTTCCTTTTCATTTAATGGTGAAGAGTTTATTTAAGACTTTTTAGTGCATTTTGGTTTTGAAGTCGGTTTTTACTTTTTTTAATTGTTCTTTTTAACTACTATACTTACAAGTCTCGAATCAAATCTGTGAATATAATATCAAAATTCATAAAAAGCCTTTTTATTTATTTATTTAAACTTTATTGCACTGTAAGTTGTACAATTGGCGGACTTAATACCTAGTGGCATTCTCTACCAGTCAACCACCTGGTAATGCAGAGAGTTTAATCAGTGGCGGAATATTAATAGTATGTGAGAAGAGTGGTAAGAAAAAGAAGTAAAATGCACGAACATAAACATACATACTAATATTACACAAATATATAATAGGATACATAAGCAAAAGAATAATAAACATACAAAGAATACATAAACGTAATAAATACAAAATTATGAATGATAAAGGTGATGATAATGACGACATCCAAAGAACACAAATAAAAGAAAATGGCTGTTAATTCTGAAGAGAGCCAAGGTTAAGATAGTCTTTTTGATAGAGGACAAAACCAACACACTAATTACAACATGCTTGATCTCAGAACGAAATCTAAATAAACACCTCATACCATATTGGATTCCCTTAGGTTTTACGTTCTCCTCGTTACAAAAAATGCTCCCTTTCTTTGCCATGCAGTGCACACATATGGTCACGTGCAAATCCGATGAAATCCATTATCAATCTGTGACGTCACATCAGTGATTTGTGTCCAATTGTGGCCAATGATATCGATTGAACTGATCCGAAAGTCTAAGGTGTGTTACCAATTGGCTGAAAACAAGCGTGTAATCCATAACTGGTGTTATTACATGTGTGGGATTGGTATGAGGACTATTTTCTAATAGAAGAAGTGTATGGAGTTGAAAACTATTTCTATTCCTAAGAATCAAATCAAACCAAAATGACAGATTTACATTATGTGGGAAGAGATTTCAATCAAGGTTTATAAACGTATTCTAATTATACCTATATCAATCATTTATTTATTTTTACTTTATTGCACAACCAAACTTTGTTCAAAAAGTTGACTTAATAACGCGATACCTACCACCTACTATGTTAAGATTTTAAATGTTATCCCAAAGGCCATAATTACATTTCCGAATAATCTATTTAGACTCAAACTCATAAAGTGGCTTAGAAACAAACATTTCTATAAGATTACTGTCCTTTTTAATAATAAATAGATTTTGACGATTAAGTAGTATTGATATGCTGACATAAATCTTAAATATATATTTTTTAAATTATATTTATTAATTATAATTAATTTGTAATAATTTAGATTTATTATTATGATAGAATGATCTTTATTTTATATGTAAATCCGATTCTGTTGGTGTAAAAATATTAAAACTAATAAAATTTGCATGCCGAGGTAAAAATGAGTACATTGAATTTAAAGGTCACCTTTGTAAAACCGTGTACAACGCATAGTCAATAGTGGTTCTAAGTTCAGTAGATTATAAGTCAACTTTAGTTCGCTAATGTATTCATAGATGGCGCTGTACCATGTTGAACCGCGATGAACAAATTCTTAACTGTTTACGTATAAGTCTAAAGGTTCGTTGTAATAGATAACTATCCTATTGCGGTTACTGACATTGTCGTGACGTAATAAACCCGTTGTGTACTACGTTGGGCTTTTATTTATAAGCTAGTACACCCTCGATTCAGACCTTAACTCATAGGGAGTTATACATGGTCCATCGAGACCGGATAGGAAGTGCTCAGGCCTATTACGGAAGTCGTCCCGACGGGGGCGCCTTTTTTGAGGATTAGAGGTGGGCCGAGGGTTCCTGATTGAGGAACAGAACAGCTCCTGAGGGTTGGAGCTGCTGCAGCAGCAGTTCGAGCTTGGTGGTGAATCCAGCTTTGAACTTCGTAACGGTGCTAATGAGGAGGTGGTGCCGTCAGGATCGGGAACCAAGGTAGTGGTGCGAGACAAGGACGGCGCATGGTGCGGTGACGTCACATGAAGTGAGTGAAAAGGACAAACTGTGAGTGCATTTAATTTCATTTAATCAACCAAATTGGACCTTATGTCGTGAAAGAAAATAACTTAAACATTTAGTGAATTGTGCAGTAAGAAGATTTGGACTTAGAAAATTTTCAAGATAGTTAAGGACTTAGAGTAATTTTAAGGAAATTTGGTTTAAACGGGGAACCTATGCCCGATTTTAGACAGAGTCATTTTTATTTCAAACACTTAGAATATTTTTGTATCATTTTGCATGGACTTAGAATATTTTGATATTTTTTTGTTAAGAGTATTTTGTTTACACTTTGTAGTTGTGATTGATACTCATTGTTTTTTTTATAATGTTTCATTAACATCTTAGTCTTTGGTTTTTATTTTAGTAAAAAAAAAAGATAATTTATTTCATTTAATTTATTTATTTTCATCAAGATTGATTGATTAAAGCTTTCAATATGGAGGCCGATTTAGCTGTACAAATGGATAATCAAAACCGAATAGTTAAAGCTTATGCAAATTTTAAAAAGTCACCAAAGACTAGGATAACTGAAATGTATTGTGAAACAAGACTAGAAAGCTTAGAAAGTTTATGGTCTGAATTTGCGATGACTCACAAAACGTTTTTAAGAAATTATAGCGAGGAGATACAGAATGAGGATTATATTAAAAATGATATTTATGATTTAACGGAAGAAGTATATATTGAGTATAAAACTGTTTTAAAAACTACTTTACAAACATTTATAAAAGAGAAAGAACAATGGGCAGATGCTAGAGAAAAATCTACACATGAAAGTTCAGTCAAAGAGTCATTTAAATTACCAAAGATTGTTATTCCCACTTTTTCGGGTAAATATTCTGAATGGGTAACATTTAGGGACTTATTTATGTCATTGATTCATAATAATTCAAAATTAGATAACGTGCAAAAAATGCACTATCTCAAGAGTTCATTATCAGGCGAGGCAGAACAACTGCTTCGCCAGATACCGATATCTGAAAGTAATTATCAGAGATGTTGGACTCAGTTGGAGTCTCGATATAATAATAAGCGTTACCTTTCACATTTTATTTTAAAAAGACTCCTTAGTCAGAAAAATATCGTTACTGAATCTGCCCATAGCTTAAAAGAATTGATTGACACTACTAACGATTGTTTGAGTGGATTATCTAATTTGGGTATAAATACTAGTAATTGGGATATTATAGTGATCCACATTTTGTGTTTAAAATTAGATAGTGAATCTCGCAAGCAATGGGAGTTTAGCGTCACTGATAGTACCTCGTCGGAGGAACTCCCGACATTTAAACAATTTAAGGAGTTTCTTACCAATCGTTATAGAGCTCTTGAATTTTTGGATACAAAGGTAGGGTCAAGTAAACCTAACTATAGTAATAATTATACTAATCAAAACCAAAATAATATGAAGTTTAAATCGCTACATGTAACTAAAACGCAATGTGAATATTGTTCCGATAATCATAAAATAAGTTCTTGTCGAAAGTTCGCAAGTCAAGATGTCAGCCAGCGTCGTAATTTTATCATGACCAGTGGTTTGTGCTACAATTGTTTGGGAGCAAATCATGGGGCAAAGGTATGTCAGACTAAGATAAAATGTAAGTTGTGCCATCGCCATCATCACACACTTCTACATCCTACGGGTAGAGAAAAATACAGTCCACAAGCTAATCATGTTGAGGTAGAATCGGACGGGAAGGATAGTTCAAATGGAGCTAGGCCTAGTAATGAGGCAGGAAAAAATGAAAACGCTACAGCTTTCGTAGAATGTAATTTCTCGACAGGAAATATGAAGCAGGTATTGCTGGCAACGGCGCTAGTCAATGCCGAGTCGAGGAATGGCAACAAGCTCGTTTTAAGGGCTTTATTAGATCAAGGTTCTCAGTGTAATTTTGTAGGTAACTGAGTCAACTGCGAATGATCTTAAATTAAAAAGGACGCCTATTCAGGGGAAAATTTCAGGCGTAGGTGGAGATAAAAGTCTAGTCTCCAAAGCAATGGTTACTTTCAAAATTAAATCTCGATCGAATCCTAATACTTGCGTTTCCATACAAGCATATGTGTTGAAGTCTATTACTTCTTTCCTTCCTAATAGGAAATTAGCTGAATTAGATTTTTCAACACTTCAAGGGATTGAGTTAGCGGACCCTGAGTACAGCCGACCTAATAAAATCGATGTTTTATTAGGGGCGGAAGTATACAGTCAAGTAATACAAGAAGGTATCTATAAAGCTCCTGATGGTTCACTGGTCGCTCAGGCCACCAGTCTCGGCTGGATTCTATCGGGTACTATAAACGCATCGACTAACCAATCAGGAGAGATACTGGCATTCCACTGCCATATACAAGAAGGCGATGAAATGCTTAAAAAGTTTTGGGAACTAGAATCGGGAACGCAATTAACAAAAGAACAAATGTACACAGAAGACGAGAAAAAATGTGAAGAGATATTTAGTAAGACCACTACAAGAGACACAGAAGGAAGGTATGTGGTGAAATTACCTTTCAAAACGGATGACCCTGACTGTAAAAGGGGAGAAACAAGAGATATAGCAGAGAAAAGACTTAAAAGCTTGGAAAAAAGATTTAATAGGAATGAAAACTTTTATGAAAGTTACAAAACGGTAATTAAAGAATATATAGAGATGGGACACATAGCAGAAGTCGAAGAACCTGATCCTAAGCGAGAAGAGGCCGTTTACCTACCTCACCACGCCGTTATTAGAGAAGATAAAGATACAACTAAGGTGAGGGTTGTGTTTAACGCGTCCCAGGCGGGCAAAAACGGGGTTTCTCTTAACGATGAGCTTTTAGTTGGTCCGACAATCCAACCAGACTTAAGGCATCTCATAATACAGTGGCGATTATCACGTATTTGTTTGACAGCAGATATTATTAAAATGTATCGTCAGGTTAAAATCCATGAAGCTGATACGCATTTTCAAAGACTGCTGTGGAGAGACGAACGAAGTGGCAAAATAAAAGATTACTGTCATCAGAGAGTCACTTTTGGTACAGCTTCAGCTCCATTCTTAGCAGTGAGAGCACTGCAACAAGTAGCAGTGGATGAAGGAGCTAAATACCCCATTGCGGCTGAACTTGTAGCTACAAAGTTTTATATGAACGATCTCATGTGTGGCTGCCAGGAAATTGCACAAGGTTTAGAAATCTACAAGCAGATGAAAGGTTTACTAGGTGAAGCAGGTTTTGAATTACAGAAATGGGCTAGTAATGATGATGGATTAATGGAATTAATTAAAAAAGAAGAAAATAGGGAGAGTAATCGGGATGAAAAGCTAAAAACAGAAAAACGAAAGGATGGGCTAAACATAAAAATGGATGATATTATGAAAATACTTGGACTTACCTGGGAAAGATGCGCTGATTGCTTCCGCTACAAAGTTAATCTACCTGAGCTGCAACCTCCTGTTACTAAAAGAAAAATCATTGCTGATATATCGCGCTTATTTGATCCATTGGGATGGATTACCCCATGCATCATACTTGCAAAGGTGATGATACAAAAGCTATGGATCGCAGGTATAGGTTGGGACGAAGAAGCACCTAAGGAAATGATAAAAGAATGGTCTGCTTACCGAGAAGATCTTCGTAGCATAACTGAAATCAAGATTCCTAGATGGACTGAAACAAAATCAAATGATGTGAAACGAGAGCTACATGGGTTTTGTGATGCCTCCAAAACTGCATACGCCGCGGTCATATACCTTCGTGTCATAAACTCGGATGGGGAGGTACATGTAACTTTAATTACTGCGAAAAGTAAAGTAGCACCAATTAAACAGGTTTCCATTCCAAGATTGGAACTCTGTGGAGCTGTGGAACTAACGAGACTGCTTATTGATGTTGGTAGAATACTGGACATAGAGAGCGCTAATATACACGCATGGACCGACTCGACTATCGTTTTGTCTTGGCTTAACAGCTTGCCAAGTCGATGGAAAGTGTTCGTAGCGAATCGTGTCTCAGAAATACTCACCTCTATGAATCCTCAGCAATGGTCTCACGTAAGAACCGACGAGAACCCAGCAGATTGTGCCTCCAGAGGCGTAACTCCTTCTGAACTCCTACACCAATCGTTATGGTTTCAAGGACCTAATTTTCTATGGTCAAAGGAAATAGAATATAAAAAGCATTTTAGCGAAGAGACGGAATTAGAAGCAATTAAAGTTTTCACGACCACTAAGAGCGAGTCAATTTTGGATATTTGGGACAGATTTTCATCACTAACTAAATTAATTAGAGTTTTGTCGTATTGTCGAAGATTTTTACAATTAAGGAAAGGCACAAATGTTATTTATAAGGGCTACTTGAAAGCAAAAGAATTAAAAGAAAAGTCAGAGTTATGTATAAGAAGAGATCAAGAAGTTTATTTTGGAGAAGAAATAAAATTAATTAAAAAACAAGCTAATGTGAATAAAGGTAATTTAAAATCGCTAAATCCCATGTTAGACGACAACAATATACTTAGGGTGGGTGGAAGACTAGAAGAAACTAGTCTAAATCCAAATAGAAAGCATCCAATAATCATGGCGAAGAATTCGAAACTTACAGCGTTAATAATAGCTAATGCTCACAAGCAAACAATGCACGGTGGGCCGCAACTGACATTAAACTATTTACGAAACAAGTACTTTATAATCGGTGCAACACAACTAGTAAAAGCTCATGTCAGAAAATGCCTAGAATGTGTTAAAAATAATGGACGCACTAACCAGCTACTAATGGGTCAGCTTCCATCAGTGCGAGTAACTCCATCTCGTCCATTCCTGCATAGCGGGGTAGACTTTGCAGGCCCTATTCAAATGCGTACGTCTAAAGGTCGTGGACATAAATCTTACAAAGGTTACATATGCCTTTTTGTATGTATGTCCACGAAAGCCGTTCATATAGAGGCCGTCAGTGATCTCACAGCTCAGGGATTTTTACAGGCATTCAAACGGTTTGTTGCGAGGAGAGGTCGTTGTGAGGATGTTTGGAGCGACAACGGTACGAATTTTGTAGGTGCGGCTGCTGAGATAAAAAGGCTATTTGCCTATGAAAAAAATGGTATTTTAACTGAAATAGCTGAAGACTTGGCTAATAATGATACAACATGGCACTTTATACCATCGCATGCACCTAACTTTGGAGGCCTATGGGAGGCTGGTATAAAAGCGGTAAAGCACCACTTGAAACGTGTTGTGGGCACGTCGACGTTGACGTACGAGGAGATGTCCACTGTGCTGGCACAAGTTGAAGCGTGCCTTAACTCCAGACCTATGGCTCGACTGGATGGAGATCAAGACATAGAGGTGCTCACTCCTAGTCATTTTTTAGTTGGGGAAGCTATAGTTACTGCTCCTGATTATAATTACGAGGACTCAAATATAAGCTCACTCAGAAGGTGGCAATACACACAGCGAATGAGCCAAGAATTTTGGAGAAAATGGTCACAGGATTACCTGAATCAGTATTTCCACAGATATCGATGGTCAACTCAAGCACCTCAACCTAAAGTTGGAGATGTCGTGATAATAAAGGAAGACGAAATCGTTCAAGAACATCCTGGTCGTGATGGAATTACGAGGGTTGTTACCTTGAAAACTAAAAATGCTGATATTAAAAGACCTGTTAATAAATTATGTATTTTACCTGTAGCCGAATAATGTTGTTATTTTTAAAGTAGAGCAGTTACTGCTAAAGAACTGTTACAAATTAAGTTTTCGTTTTAAGAGATTTTAACACTATAGTACTGTTATATATAGGTAGATCATGTATTTTGAACTGAATGTACTTTAATTGTTTTTTTTTACCCAAGTGTTATAGCTACTTAAATTTTATTGTTTTCGTTGTAATATGTAAAGGAAAATTAAGTTGCTGTTAGGTTTAATCACAAAAAAGGTTTATCGTATTTAATCATAGAATTTATTGTTAATGATTAGTGTTAATTTATTTATAAAGTTTATAAGAATTTGTCAAGACACACTGGAATGTTGTTAAAGAACACAAACTCAATGTGTCCTTAGTGGGCGGTATGTACAACGCATAGTCAATAGTGGTTCTAAGTTCAGTAGATTATAAGTCAACTTTAGTTCGCTAATGTATTCATAGATGGCGCTGTACCATGTTGAACCGCGATGAACAAATTCTTAACTGTTTACGTATAAGTCTAAAGGTTCGTTGTAATAGATAACTATCCTGTTGCGGTTACTGACATTGTCGTGACGTAATAAACCCGTTGTGTACTACGTTGGGCTTTTATTTATAAACTAGTACACCCTCGATTCAGACCTTAACTAATAGGGAGTTATACAAACCGTGTTTTAGGAAAATTAATAAATTTTATTTCATATCATTTCATACCATTGTGCTAAGCAGAAATGATTTTCGGCGATGCGACAAAGAAATAAAAATATCACCATCATATCCAGCCCTTATAGCCAGTTCATTTGGGGTCGGTTAATCCATAGAAAAAATGAATAAGGTTAGAATGGCCCCGGTCAGTGCGGCAGCGAGCTTAATTGTAGGCATATGCCTGCATTGAGCCGTAGCTACTTCAGTCGCGTGACAAGAGCGTTGCATTATTTCTTGTCAAAAATGCCGTCTTTTGCTATAATTACTTGAAAAGCGTGAAGCCAGGTCATAAAAAATGAGAGAGAAAGTGTATTTTTTCATCGGTGAGCAATAATACGTAGTTATTTCGACATTATTTGCAAAAAAACACTCTTTAATTATGATATTTCAAATGATAGCGTTTTTTTTGCACTAAGTTCAAAAAAATATATATATATATATGACTGTCCACGCATAAATATGCGTGGACAGTCATACAAACACATTATTACAAATCTGCTATCCTAACACGCAATGCATCACGTCCAATTTGCTTTGTTCGCTTGTATACGCATCACTAGGGATGTATCTCACAGCAGAGTAAAATTATCGATAAATGGTAATTTCCCTACTGATGTAATAAAAGACAAAAATAAGTTTTGTTTATTAATTATTTGAAACATAGTAATGATTAAATAAATACAATAAAGTTGAAGAGTTTATACGTTGGAACGCGCTTATCTCAGGAACTACTAGAGCTATTTGAGAAAAAATTGTATTATATTCTAATTCGTGCTACCAAAATAACGTATTCCTGCAATAAAAATATAACTTAGCAAAAACGCACTGCTTAATCCTCAACTTTTCTACTTTCGCTGTAATTATCTTCTATTTAAATTTATCGTTTGTTCTATTTATTTGTAAAATAGGGTACGACAATTGAAATAAAACAACTTTTTTACGGATTAACTTTTCGCGAGTTTATTAATTTTATCCCGACGTTTCGAACACTTTACAGCGTTCGTGGTCACGGGTAGACTAAGATGTTATTTGTCATTTACAGAGTTTTGAAAAATATACACTACCGTCACTCATATTATTAATTAACGTTCCTATCCACGCAGAAAGAGCTAACTGTGTCTTGTGATCTTGCAGTGAGTGGTCTAGCTTGGGTCCTAGTTAGAACTGGATCCCATGCAAGTGGAATTTTCCAACCATCTTCTCTGTTAAAATTTGGATGTTTTCTTATTTCTATAGCTTCGCGTAGCATACGTGGAATGAACCTACGTTCTTTTGATAGTACTTTAGGTTGGTCAAAACGTATGAAGTGGTTGGGTTTGTCTAAGGCATGTTTGTCTGCGTGGATAGGAACGTTAATTAATAATATGAGTGACGGTAGTGTATATTTTTCAAAACTCTGTAAATGACAAATAACATCTTAGTCTACCCGTGACCACGAACGCTGTAAAGTGTTCGAAACGTCGGGATAAAATTAATAAACTCGCGAAAAGTTAATCCGTAAAAAAGTTGTTTTATTTCAATGAGTAATATTCGCGTAAACTTCAGAAACAAGTAAGGGTACGACAACTCACAGTTTAAAATCGATATGTGTCCAATAGTCTTTTCACAAGTTATACATTGGTTTACTGTCAACAATCTACTCCCTTCGGCAGTGATTCCGAAGTTAAACAACTTACGGCGCGATCGTGTTTTAATGAGTGACCATACCGACCATATTTAAGTGATCTAAACAACGAGCATCTCCGTGCTTCATGAAGCACGTTAAGCTAGTATCGATTGATATGAAAAGCATTCGGTATGAATTTTATCATAATTTCGAAATCTCGTTTTCCAACAAAAACTCAAAAAGAAAATTTCCTTAAAAAGGTTGACTTTTGGAAAGTATATTCTGGGATTAAGATTGTCCCAAATGAGCTCCCCCATTAACTCTTAAAAGGATCCGGTCATATTATCAATAACCCGGCATACAAATATTTTTGTAAGAGTTATTTGTAGTCAGCTATATACTTATTGTGAGTTTGTGTATAATTTTGTAATTTAATAAACCTCTGCAAAGCCCCTTTGGTGATGTGATTTAAATGCGAACAAAAGCACTGCAAGGTTAACTGTTGTATCATGCAGCTGTACATTTATTTAACTTAACCACCATACTAAATTGGGTCATATTTATTTATTGAAAACTTTATGCACGAAACATAAAATTGTAAATGTGGCGGACTTAATGCCAAAAGCATTCTATACCGGTCAACCATACGTATATAGGTATATTGTTTTTTTTTTAACAATTTTCGATTTGAGTTTGTTCCCTCCCCTTCCGTCCCAATGTGAAGTTCTAGCCTAAAGTCTTTCTCGATAAATACGACATCCAACACAAAATCATTTTTTTTATTGGTCCAGTAGTTCCTGAGAGATAGATTGATAGAACTATTTTTAGAAGCTACTTTAATGTTAAAAGGTATAAGTTACTCTATTTCAAGTAACGTTTAGCAACTCAATTTTTTCTTCTATTGTTTTTACCGAAAGGCAATAGTTGTTGAGATCAAATGAGCTGTTAAATTATCCAAATTATTTTAAACTTAATTCCTACATGTTTATTCACAAAGAGAAACAACATTACATCGGTAATTGAATTTATAATAATCGACCTTTACCACATCACTAGTATTTTGACAAAAAAGAACGAACGTATCTGAATGATGATTGGTGGTTTCACTGCTAGAAGCTCTGTGATTGGTAGTTGGTTTCAAGTACTAATTCCACCAATCACAGAGCTCCTAGAGGAAATTGTGATTGGTTTGTGATATCGGTGCGTTAATTCATTGATTGGTACTTTTATCACTGCAGCAACAGCGCGGTAACTCCCACCGGCGACAAAGGTTCCCATACAAACGATCGATCAAAACCATTCTAACCTTATTCATTTTTTCTATGGGTCAATCAGTATATTCTTGATAAGAAAAATAGATTTTATAAAAATGTAACCGCCTTCAAAAACAAACACCAAGTGGACTAAAATAACGCTAATAGGCGAAACAAACTCATTTGAAGTTGGTGACATTGGTTGGTTGACATCATGCACCGACTTCAAAGAGTTTGTGTCTCTTATTGGCGTTCTTTTAATCCTTTTAGTTAGCAGTTTTCGAAGGTGTTTAATTTTAATGAATAAAAAAAAAATCATCGTTTTTAGTTTTTGTTAAGTTACAATGTTTTAGAATGTTTTTAACACTCACAGTGTCATATTTTATATTCATAAAGATGAAATAAGAAACCAAAAATTTGCGCACGGGCGGGACTTGAACCAGCAACCTTTTGGCATACCGGGCCAAACGCTCTTACCAATTGAGCTACCGTGCTGTTAGTCCGACCCTGCGAAATTTGTGGTTTCTTATGAAAACGTCAATTGCGTGACGCTTAGCGCCATCTAGCCGTCTGTTTATAAAACAGATGGCCCAAGCAGTTATTCTTTACAGAATAAATTTAACTTGGAAATTGATGTCGCTTCGCTATCTAATGCTTTAGAATGTTTTTAACACTCACAGTGTCATATTTTATATTCATTAAGATGAAATAAGAAACCAAAAATTTGCGCACGGGCGGGACTTGAACCAGCAACCTTTTGGCATACCGGGCCAAACGCTCTTACCAATTGAGCTACCGTCAATTGCGTGACGCTTACGCCATCTGTTTCATAAACAGACGGCTAGATGGCGCTAAGCGTCACGCAATTGACGTTTTCATTAGAAACCACAAATTTCGCAGGGTCGGACTAACAGCACGGTAGCTCAATTGGTAAGAGCGTTTGGCCCGGTATGCCAAAAGGTTGCTGGTTCAAGTCCCACCCGTGCGCAAATTTTTGGTTTCTTATTTCATCTTTATGAATCAGTTACAATGTACTTGATTGAACTAAAATAGTAACTAAAACCTTCTTCTCAGTTTAACAAATACTTTTGTGAAAACCGCATTGAAATCAGTACTGCCAAACATACGGGTCGAACTGAAAACCTTCCTTTTTAAGTCGGTTAATAATTCAATCACAGATCCATTAAAAATCTGATACGCAGCCACTTATATAGGCAGGCCATTTTTCCATTGAATAGGAAGATATAAGTTTTAGCAGATTAATTTGATATTGTCATCATCATCATAATCAGCGAAAACAATGCCCACTGCTGAACATAGGCCTCCGCCATGGTTTTCACAAGATCCGATCGTAAGTGGTAGGTACACATATATTCAAATAAATTTCAATACTTCGATTTGCAAAGCGTCTTCTATACCTATCATGAATCTTTGTTATAATATAAAGTCCGTTTCTTTTTGCTTGTCGAACATTCTAAACAATCTTTACATTCCTTTTTACCAAAATAATTCATTTTAAAATAAGATAAACACAAAACTTACCAACTGAATAAGTAGGTAATTCATAGTTTAGCGTTGAGTTTTTTTTTTTAAATAAAATTATGAATGATTTTTATTCACTAATATTATTTTAAAAGTTACGAAAAGATTTTTTACATTATTTGACTAGCAAAGAAAAACCGACTTTAGAAGCAAAATACGGTTTTGAATCTAGTATAAATAATAACGTCATTTAATTGCAAAAGCTGTTCACTATAATAATAAATGCAGTATGAATCTGCAATCCTGTTATCATGATGATCAAAACACGTCTTTTATCAGCCGCTGCCGTCCTGTCAAATAGACTAAGATGGAGTGGCTTGTGGGTTTTGTACTGAGGTTTAATAAGAATGCAATATCCTGTGTGAGAATATAAAACGCTTGTGCAGAGATCGATGTGTTTTACATGTGGGAGAAATTTAAGAAAAATATTTTGTGTGGACGCGGAAAAAGACGACTTCTTCGAAAGACAACTTCTATCTATAGCTATTAGATAGGTGATAAGGAAGCTTAGTTATGGTAAAAACTGATCAGATATTTCCAACCCGCAAACCTAGGAATGAGACAAAGATCCCATTTGTTATCATAAGCTTGTACGTCTTGATTTCAATAAAATATTATTGTTGCAGTAAATATAAGAGCCATTTATTTTTTGGACAGTTAAAACTATTTTTAATTTTAACCAATTAAGCCCTAAAAAAATAAGTTAACCTTACATCCCGCTGCTGGGCAAAGTCCTTCATTATTAAGCCTAAATTTTTGAAACATCAAAAACTTACAAGCATAGTCTGAGTACGATGTTTGTCGTAGACCAAGTTTGTCTCATTCCGTAACGTGCCGTAAACGTTCACGGGTCGGAAAACGTTATCGCAAGCATATTTCGACTGCAAATGTAGGCCAATTCCGCCAATTGTTCCGCCTCCACTGCACACGATAATCTTAACAATAAAGTACCCATACAAAGTACAGACCATTTATTATTATTTTAATACGAAATGTGTTCGCTCTTATCTCCATACTAAAGCGGACGTGGCATAGTCAGAGACGATGAAGCGATCTGGGGCCCTATTTTTGAATCACTCGCTTCGAAATGGCGAGTGATTTTCGTTCGAAGATGAATTAAAAGTCGTAGAAAAAAACTCGTTGTCAAATGAAAATCACTCGCCATTTCGAAGCGAGTGATTCAAAAATAGGGCCCCTGACCCATACGAAAATTATTGGGAACACAGAAGCGGGTAAAGCAATCCATATTTATGCTGTGTTTGATTATTGCAAAATAAATTATTTCATTGAATTTAATCATTTTTTGCAGCTTTAACACAAAACACCATCCTTTGACTCGTACTAATCCGTTTACAACATTCATAAGATAGTTTTGTTATAGAACTTGTGACTTTACAACCAAAAAAATAGTATGACAAAAAATAAAATAGGTGTAGGTACGGTGAAAATAAGAACCAAATCTGGCTATGTTCAAACCAATGTTTTTTTTTTGTTCTTCTAAAATCAACTATTATAGAAAAGTTATTTAATCATTTTCACGCCCATGTTAACTGATTTGATAAAAAAATTGCATCAATAATTTTACTTCTTATTATGAAAATGCGACATCTAGCAAAAAATATATAAACTCATTCCACATGCGCCTAAGTTTAGAAATCGAACCATAGTCGCCGTAATTTTATAATAATAAGAGGGCTTTTACAGTGCTAGTTAGTAACAGCAGTAACCGCTAGATAGCCTAACAAAAAAGCAAATGTTAAGCTTCACGTTTAGTTCAAGGGTTTGCTACTAGATGCCACTACGAGCTACATTTTATTGTTGCTAGGTGTTTCTGTGAGAGAGCAGTTAGTATTTCTACTCGTCGCAAGATGGCGCGATATCGGAAATATTTTGCTTTAATTGTTTTACTATTGCTCACTAGATGTCTTTACCAGTTTTTTTAAAGCTATCTGGAGGCCAATCTCACGTCAATCGAACTATTTTCGCGTGGTAATTCGATTGCGAGTTTAACCATTTTACCTAAAAAAAAAGTAAAATATCTGCACGTAAAAAAACTATCGCACGAACAAAATCTAAATACAAGGAAATCGTGGCCCTGAGAAATCGACAACTATTTTTTATTCCACAAAGATAATTCGATCGGTGAACTTTTTTCGTATACGAGTTGCACGATAAAAATATTATAATGAGTTACTGATCAAAATGATTGCTGTTATATCTATGAATGATTCATTATTGCCAAATATGTGCCTACCTGAATCATAATAGGTGTAAAGAAAATCTTTAATATAATTTTCAAAAACAGTCAAGTAATCTTGCAGTAGATTAGTTTTGCCCAAAAATTGCCTGCGGGCGAAGTCTGAAGCAAAATTTTTGATATTTCGCGTAGACAATTTCAATTTAATGATTTTCTGATTCATCAAATATCATTTTAACTTACGTAGCTATATTTTTAATAAATCGTTAAAAATATTTGTATTTTTTAAGCTTCATTCAATAATTCTTCTCAATCAAATACACGAAACTACTAACTACTACTACTATTATTAACTACTACTACTATTATCAATAAAGCCTTTAAAATGTTTGGTTTTGTAGTTAGAGCCTGTGAACTATTCAAATCGCCCAAGACATTTTTACACTTATATAAATCACTCATTAGAAGCCAATTAGAGTATGTGGTACCAGTTTGGAATCCATTTTATCAAAAATATAGTGATGCAATTGAAAACGTACAAAAGAAATTCTTGCGATGTGTAAACTATAAATGTTTTCGCAACTACTTAGAATTAGAATTAGAATTAGAATCGTTTATTTGCGTAAAACATGGTAAATTTATGTTATTACAGAATTTCATTACAGACCTCATGCTTTGCCACAGACGGCATGCAAACTTGGAATACTTAAGTTAGACAATTAATTATATCAAATTACATAAATTTAAAAACATCATTAAAATTAATAAAATTAACATTCATTATTACAATTTACACATTTTTGGTTACATAAATTCAATTTAATTCAGTGCCATATTAATTAAAAAATAATACATATTATTATTAATGATTATACCCTCACTAGTCGTCACGTAGTCAATAATTTAGTTCTATGTCAACATTTGTCTTTAGGAATTCCTCAACGGAATAAAAACATTTTCCCAGTAGCCAAGTCGTAAGTATGTTCTTGAATCGTCCGACTGGCAAGGCTCTTACTTCAACAGGGAACTTATTAAATATTTTAATGGCTTTACAAAATGCACTATTTGACATTAGTTTTAGCCTTTGTGGTGGGATATATAATTTATAAATATCTCTACTTCGAGTTTTACCGAGTACTTTGTCATGCAAGGGAAAGAGACCCGGGTTCTTTCTTACGAACATGCAAAGATCAAGGATATACTGGCACGGTAGGGGTAGAATTTTGAGTCTTTTAAAAAGGGGTCTGCAGTGGTCCAAGTAGCCCGCACCACACAGGGCTCTTACGCATTTTTTCTGCTTTATCAATGCCTTTTCAGCATCTACAGAGTTGCCCCATAATATAAGTCCATATCGGAGCACTGAGGAAACATAGCCATAATAGGCCGACAAAGCAGTTTCTTGTGATGCCACCAACCTTATGCGTCGTAGTGCAAACACGAATTTGTCCAATTTAATGCACACCATTTCTACGTGTTCCTTCCAGTTTATATGTTTATCAATTATTATTCCGAGAAATTTTGTGGTTTTGGTTTGTTTTACCTGAAAATTATCAACGCTAATATCTAAATTTAAATCTGGACTGTTGTGTGTCATAAAATGTATTAAATTTGTTTTATCCAAATTGACCTTAAGTTTATTATGTTCTAACCACCTAATCACTTTCTTTAATTCGTCATTGGTCACAGACTCTAATGAGTTTCGATCTTTGCACTTAATTAGCAACGTAGTATCATCCGCGAACAAGATGCATTCGTTATCAAGTACATCGGGTAGGTCATTTATGTATAGCAGAAAAAGTGTAGGTCCAAGTATGCTACCTTGTGGTACACCAGAACCAATTATTCTGGAGGACGATTGAGCTGTGACCATTTCGGAGCCTATTTTTTTAGATACTTCGGTAACTTGTTGGCGTTCACATAGATAGCTTCGTATCCAGTCATAGGCTTTACCCCTAATTCCGTATCGCTGTAGCTTGTAAAGTAATCGGGTGTGGCAGACGAGATCAAAGGCTTTGCTCATGTCTAAAAATAAGCCTATAACTGTCTCTTTATTGTCTAACGCCTCTGTGACTTGTTTTACCAAAGAGAAGCATGCCTGAGTAGTGGAGCTGCCCTTCCTGAATCCAAACTGATTTTGAACAATAACCTCATTTTTAGTCAAGAAACTATTAATTCTTTCAAGCATCGCCTTTTCGAAGATTTTTGATAAGATGGGTATCAATGAGATGGGCCTATAGTTCCCCATGTCAAGTGGGTTACCCTTTTTGAAAATCGGTTTCACTATTGATTTCTTTAGTCGGCGAGGAAAAGTACCCTGTTCAAAAGACATGTTGATAATATGAGACAGAGGACGGGATATATATTCGGAACATATTTTAACTATTTTAGTATTTATACCGTCGTGCCCTGTTGAGTTAGTGTTGCGTAATGATTGTATAATTTTTTTAACGTCATTTTCAGTTATTGGTATTAAGAACATACTATTCCCAATGCTTCTTATTTTATTTTCGTCAAATTTATTAGAATTGGTATTTGTATTATTTTGCGATGTCAGAGTAATAAAAAAGTTATTAAATTTTTGTGCCATATCAGAAGGTCGAGTATAAACTATGTCATCTACTTTAATTGATTGAATGTCAATATTGTTTTGATTTCTCATGTCAATATTATTTTTTACAACGTCCCATGAAGCTTTACACATATTTTTTGATGATATTATATAGTCATTGTTATTTATTTGGTGCGATTTTTGAACACATTTTTTTAATATTTTAGTATAATTTTTGTATACCATTTTATTGTATTTTTTATTATGAGGTTCTTTACGGTATTTAAAGTACAATAATCTTTTTTTTGAACAACTGGTTCTTAATCCCTTAGTTATCCATTTATTTTTTATCGATTTTTTACTTAACTTTATACGTATTATTGGGAAGCAAAGGTCATTGAAAAGTTTAAATAGGTCATGAAACATTTCAAATGCATTATTGCAATCATTTTCCTCATAAATATTACCAAATGACAGAGATGACATACATTCACAGAACTTAGCTATATTGTCTTTTGCATAGTCACGGCGATATTCATACCAATGTTTTGGTGATTTATTATTATTTCGGGTACGTGTAGTAGTGAATGTTATTGACTGTCCTGTCTCATGGTCAGATAAGGCCAGATAATGTATTTGTGTTTGTACATTCAGAGCTCCCATGTTAGTAGCAATTTGGTCAAGACAGGAGGCCTTTCTTGTGGGTACTTCTATGTGGGCTTGCAAATTATGGTTATTCAAAATTGATTTTAGCTGTTTAGAGTCTGAACTGTCTATAAGTATATTGATATTCCAGTCTCCGCAGATCAGTACACGCATTTCATTATTTTTAGTGACTTTACAGAGTACAAGAGTCAGCTTCTCAAAGAAAACCTCTAAATCTGAGGCTGGTACTCTATAAATACAGATAATTACTAGGTTATAATCGTCCAACTGGATACCGCAACATTCAAAGCTGTAGGGACACGCTACTTCTGTGTTGATGTGAAGGGGGGTGAAGTTTATGTGTTTTCTTATCAGTATACATGATCCTCCCCGTTTTTTTTTCTTCCTAGAGTAGTGTGATGCCAACCTATAACCCGGGAGTCGTAAATTGCTTTCAGACCCGTCCTTCAGAAAAGTTTCTGTAAGACATATGAAATCTATATCACCAATTCGGTTAGAGAGTTCTGTGATAGTTAGTTCAAATATTTCATTTTTGTTTAGAATTCCCGCTATATTTTGATGGAAGAGGGTAAACGTGCAATTCTTTTTTTTCATGTCGGCTAATCCATCGTCGTTGGTGATCTGTGTGCTATGGATAAAAAATTTGGTTTCTTTTGTGTCGGAGTGGATGTCATAATGGTATTATATGGTTCTTGAGTATTTTTGACGATAGGAAAAAATACGTTAAATTAGAATATGACTCACTGTTACATAAATATAAACTATTACAACTTAATGATAGACGGATAATGATAGATATGACTGTATTACATGATCTTTGTCACTGTAAATACGATAGTAACGAACTTATAAATAGTCTACGATTTTCAGTACCGAGAAAAGCTTCTCTTCGTTCCTGTCGTATAATTAAAACATTTGCACCTGCAGATTGTCGAACCAATGCGGGAAAACGATCGCCACTCAATAGATTATTCAACATATTTAACGAAAAATTTAATAACCTAGATATATTTAACTTAAAGTCTAGCAAATTTAAAAGTGAGATTGTGGCAATATTAAGGTGTCATTAGGTTACTTGACTTATACACACACACACACACACACACACACACACACACACACACACACACACACACACACACACACACACACACACACACACACACACACACAAACTGCAAATTTATTAGCGTATTTGCGCAAACAATCTATATTAAGCAATATCATTGTAACGCATTTTTTATTTTTATAGCTTTTAAGTAAACAATGTTTTGTTTCAACTTCTTTCTTCTGATGTAATATGTGGACAATGGTGCTGGTTCTACAATAACCTTTATATTTCTTTAATAATAAGTAGTACTCAGACATATTGTAAAACTGTTTTTTGTCCCAAATAAATAGAAAAAAAAAAACACCAAATTTGTCTCAGCATTTTTCGAGCGCCACCTGGTGGTTTTACAGGGAACTATGTCGAGACTTCCAACACTGTTTGCACTTAGGTGTCTCACTGCAGCAAAAAAAGTATTGTAAATAGCTGTTTTCATTACAATTATCAATTTACAACATATTGCAAACTTTTTGACTCTAGGATACAAAGTAATTGTCATACCAACAAGACTTTACATTCCGTCCGCTAAGTAATTACTTAGGTGCCTACATCACATTAAGGGCCTATCACACGTCTGAGGCATTTCAATCAAATCTGATCAAATCAAAGGCATACCGAACCTCTCAACTGTCGGCTGAAATGGCAGCATTCTAGCTACCTACACTGGCCTTTATGGGAATTAATTGTTTTACACATAATACCTACCAACTAAGTATAGTGGTATCTTACTAATGTTATAAAGCTAAAACGTTTGTTTGTTTGTTTGAATGCGGTAATCTTAGGAACTACTGGGCCCTTATTTTTGAATCAGTCGCGTGAAGATGGCGTGTGATATTCATTGATTAATGTCCGATTTTACAATGACAATTTGTATAATTCCATGCGAAAGTGATTAGACAAAAGAAAACTGAATTTTGTGATTACGAACGTCTATTTTTTGCATAATTTTCATTGATTATTAATAAGTTTTGGAAGGAAATTCACACGCTATATTCAAGCGAGTGATTCAAAAATAGAGCTCCTGGGCGTCTATTTTTGAATCACTCGCATAAATATGGCGTGTGATAATTGTTCGAAAAAGAATTGAAATCTACGATAATCTCGCGAATTATTGACGTAAGTACTTACAAAATTAAGATTTATTTTTGCAAATCCCTCCCATGTGGATTTCAACTGATTTTCATTAGAAAATTCGACTTTAATGAATGATTTTCACTCGCCATTTTGACGCGAGTGATTCAAAAATAGAGGCCCTGGAGCTCTATTTTTGAATCACTCGCTTCAAGATGGCGAGTGATTTTTATTCGAAGATGAATTAAAAGTTATAGAAAAAAACTCGTTGTCAAACGAAAATCACTCGCCATTTCGAAGCGAGTGATTCAAAAATAGAACACCTGGACCGACTTGAAAAAATATTGTTGTGTTCGATAGCTTGTTTTCAGAGGAAAGCTTTAAGTTAATAAATATCACGCTGCGACGGGAGAAGACGGAGCAAACTCAAAACGCGCGGACAGAGTTGCAGGGGACCGCTAGTCAATACTAATATTATAAAGCTGAAGTGTTTGTTTGTTTTTTTAAACACGCTTATTTCAGCAACTACTGGACCGATTTGAAAAAAAAAATATTTGTGTTGGATTGGTTATTTATCAAGAAAGGCTTTAGGTTATCAAACATCACAATGCGACGGGAAGGGATAGCGCAAACTCAAAACGCGCGGACGCAGTCGCAGGGGATCGCTAGTATACTAATAAAGCAGCTCTAAGACATATATATTTGAGAACATGGTATGGTGTAGGAAATGGAGAACATACGAAATTAGGTTTAGGCTTCATTGTTAAATTTCCAAAAAGTATAGGAAACTTTTTTTATAACGAGAGAATAAAAATCTCTACTGCGTGACCTACTTTACGTCGTAGGTATGTACTCATACTTAGTCGTAGTAGGTTAAATTTGGTTAGACATAATTTGCAATTGTTTATTGTAAGTAGGTTTTATTAGGTATTATGTACTTACACACGTAAAATCAGTTCATTGTTTTCTCTATTTTTAGGGTTTCGTAGCCGAATGGCAAAAAACGGGACCCTTATAGTTTCGTCAAGTCTGTCTGTCGGTCTGTCTGTCTGTCTGTCCGTCCATATGTCACAGCCACTTTAATCCGTACCTATAAGCATCACACTGTTGAAATTTGGTAGGAAGGTGTCTTCTGTTAACTTAACCGCTTTACGATTCTTATACAAAAAAATAAAAAATAATGATATTTAAGGGGGAGCTCCCATACAAGAAACTAAAACCGATTTTTTTTTTTACTTAAACCTATGCGTGTGGGTGGTTTTACTCAAACGTATGGATAGGTCTTTAAAAATGACATTGTGGTTCCTAAAACCATTTTCTTTTAAAATCTAACGTTTGAGAGATACACGCTTCCAAAGTGGTAAAATGGACGTCCTAACTTCTAAACTAAGCGAGTGTAAATTTTGAAAAAAATATGTAATGTAGATCTTACTAAATACTTTCAACGAAAATTGGTTCGGACGGGATCGAATCAGAAGTTTTTGAGATATAGCACATTTCAACAACCGCAAATTTAACTTTGTTTTTTATACAAACACTATGAAAAACAAAGTTATATTTGCTGTCAACAAAATATTGTGGTATTTTAGCTAAGTGAATTCCCTAATTCAGTTAAACTTGGCACGGAACCCTCAGTGCGCGAGTCCGACTCGCTCTTGGCCGGTTTTTTTCTCTAAGTTCTCTTCACCTAGGCAATGAAGTACTGGCAAAGCTCAGAAGCATAGCAAATTTTTATATTTCTTAATTTTCCTTCGGCAAACACCGGTAGGATGTTTTGAGTATTCTTCAAGTATTCGAGTGGCCCCACGAAACGAAATGAGCAGACCACTTAGACGGTATAATAAAGCTCTTGAAAACGTTCTCAGAAGATAACATTTTCTTATTTATATAAAATATTATTATTGGTCTTGTTCCTGTTTCATATTTTCCTAAAACAATATCAAAAGACATAAAAATTCAACCTTAAAGGTTGGATGGATCGCGTTGGCCATGCATAAAACTCGAACTAAATAAAACACGCCATTTGCTATTTATAAAAATAAAATCAACGTCAAAATTCAAATTTAGAATTCGCCCTGCCATGACGACAGAACAATAGACGTCCCGAAAAAAGACGGTTTGACGCGACTCTCGAGTTTTTTGTTGAAATAATTGAATATTGGTAAAAATAAATGATGTTCTCGGATGAGGAAATAAAAGAAATACCAGAAAACAGTTACTTACGTCCGGGGGACGAGATAATAAGGTTTCGATCTTCGATTATTTTGGGGACGAAATGATTCCGGGGCCATGTTGATTTGTTTTCGCTTGTGTTTTATTTATTGTTTGATTATTTTGTGAATATTGTTGCAGCATCCGTGAAGTCTGTCTGGTTGACAAATATGACAAAAAGGACTTGGTGTTCAGCAGTGAATCGCTTCTGTCAAACTCGGCGCGAAATGATGTAAGTTTGAAAAACTTTTTATTAGAATTTAATGTGCTAAAGGTGATTCCCGGTTGGTAAATAACTTAACCCTTCGAGTGTATATCGTTTATTGCTTTTTCGCATTTACTATTTATTACATAGACAATAATAGGACTATAAACTTACAACAGGGTCCTTCAGAGTAAGGATTAAGAGGAATGATCTATAGATATTAATTATCTTACTAAATTATAAGCTAGCTAAGGCATATTAATCCTTCAAATGACAATAAGATAAAAAAAATCCTAAGACGACACCAATCACAAATATCACTATTAGCATGTAGGTATTATTTTATCGTTTCATCTATACCTACTTTGATTTTGAATGAGATAGACCAGTATGACAGCTTTAATCGCACTTTTTAGGGTTCCGTAGCCGAATGGCAAAAAAACGGAACACTTATAGTTTCGTCAAGTCTGTCTGTCAGTCTGTCTGTGTCCGTCCGTATGCCCATCTACTTTATTCTGTAACTGTAAGCATCACACTGTTGAAATTTGGTAAGAAGATGTATCCTGTTAACCACTTTATGATCCATAAACAAAAAATAAAAATAAAGGATATTTAAGAAGGCTCCCATACATGAAACTAAAACCGAAAAAAAATATGTATACCTATGTGTGCGGGGTGTCTATGGATAGGTCTTTCAAAATGACATAGAGGTTGCAAAACCATTTTCCATTAAAATCTAACGTTTGGTACCATTACTATTATTATTATGTGTGTATGTACTATGTGTATGTTTATAATTCCATATTATGTATACGCTATTTATGTAATAAGTAGTATGAATGCTTTTTTTTGTTTTAAATACCTTTTGTTACTTTTACCTTCAGGTTAAAGAAAGAGCGGTTAAAGAAAGAGCCTTCGCGCAAACTGGGTTTTATAATGTTATTATAATAAATGTTGACTCTTATAAAGATAATACTACAATTTTCTATGGGCACGACAGACGACATTAAAAAGATCGCAGGACCACACTGGAGCTCTGGGAAACCGTTGAAAATGCTATGTTCAGCAGTGGACATCCATAGCTGTTAATGATAATGTAATATTTCTAGCTATTCCGAGATGGCTTCTTCCCTGACACCCTCGACCAACGAACGAGTGAGCCCGCCCGCTTCGCCTGGACAGAAGAGGACGGCAACATCGCCTCTCTCGTCTCCGAGCCTGGCTTCGGCACAACGGGCCAGACCACTTTCGGAAAAGACCTGGATGCTGCCTTCAAGAATGAGATGAAGGTGGACTAGCTTAATTGTGATATGTAGCAATGTTTAATTGGCAAAGTCTTAGGTAGAATATATTTTGCTCGAAAGGTGAATTGCGATAGCTTTGATAAAAATCTAGGTGGTCGTGATATTAAAATCGTAGGTAGGCCCCGCCTTTGCGAATCAATGCGCTTGGTGGCAATTTTCACCGACTTTAAAAAAAGGAGGCAATCAATTCAATGTGTATGAATGTGATATTGTTGGAATTCGAAAATATTTGAGTATTTGTAAAAGGTTTTCAAACACGTGTGCAACATTTCATAAATGCATGTATGATGGTATATTTGTATGTATGTCCACGTATTTCCCGGAAACGAGAAGCCATAATGAAATGACTCTTTTTTAGTCCAATTAGGTATATTTTAACGTAGGGTACAGTGCAAGTTTCATCAAAATCGGTCTAGTAGTTTTTGAGATATGGGAAAATAATTTAAAAATCATGAAATAAAAACATTTTAAAAAATAACCGCTTAAAAAAAGGCTTAAAAGCATAAAAACGCATTTACCCTCTAAAGAGAAACAGATTCAAATAGTACCGAAAAGATTGACAAAGTTCCAGAGCATTAGCAACTTGCGGAACTTAAAGGCTTAAAACTAAGCATTCCGTATATATGTATTACGTTATATGATTTAAAATAAGCCGTTTCATATTTAAAGTTTTTGACAGTGGTTGAAACCCCGTCTAATGTTTGCGGTAAAACCGTGATTTGAAGTTCTTCATAACCTGAAATACTTTTTCTTATCTTAGCTCAGTGAGGCTCAAGAGCCGGATACATCAAGTTCTGTATTTGAGTCGACTTCAAGAAACGGTATGACCTTCAGCAGGAAGCCTTACGTGGAACCTCAGCTCGTGTCCTCAACCTCCAATGGTAAGTAATCACCAAATAAGCAGATACTTTCTTCAAATTAACACTTGTTCAAATATAGAAGTAAAATATAAGTAAGTAATCATCACACTCCTGGTCATAGAACCCGACGCAGGTGTGAAATGATTTGACACATACTCAACCACAAGGTATCATTGCGGATTGGGCAGGGGTGCTTGCATTTGCAAGGTAATCGACAACTAAACTTGCTGGAATCAAGCTGTTAAGACCATTTGGAGTTGTTAGATCTTACAACCCTGCATTAGTTGGTTGGCAATGGAATCGACTGCGCTTCGGTATTCCAACAGATCAAGCTCAGAAGCCTACGTCGACCACCACGGACCCCAATTAACTCTTGGTTTACATCCTCAAGACATACAGTTGATGGAATAAACTCTCCGTAATCCCGTGTTTGCCGAATATTCAATGAACAGATTAAAAGCCTTGAAGTCTTTGCTAGCTCTCTAGTGCTCTCTAGCTACCTTCCGAAAGGAGATAAAAATACTCCTAAATCTTCCCTTTATTTTCGATTTCTAATTGTTTGATTGTTATGAAAACAGTCACTTGGTCTTATTCTTAACATTTTTTTTTATTGTGATAATAACATACTGACTATAGTTATATGGACAAATATTATGCAACTTAACTTATAAGTTTTTTTTTCTTCTAATATATGCAGTCAAGCGTCAACCTTTGACTGTGCATTTAGCATATAATTAAACTTTTAATTGTCTTTATTACTTAAGATGTAATGTAACAGTTGTTGGTCTCTATCTTAATAAATAATAAATATTGGACATCAATTACATACATTGCTCTGATCCCAAAGTAAGTAGCCAATGCACTTGAGTTATGGAAATCAGGAACAACGGTGGTAACACAACACTCAGGCCCGAGACAATGGTAGGAAGTTCTAATTTTTACATTGACCCGACCGGGAATCGAACCCGGGACCTCGGAGCAGCAACGCCTTGAAACCCAGCATGCTTGCTTAGCCACTACACCACGGAAGTCGTCACATAAATGAATTATTTAACAAAACATGTACTTATATGTTGATATTATACTAAATGTGTCATGATTATCTTTTGCATGGAAGTTTGCATTTTCAGAACGCACTAAGTCTGGTTCAGGAGGTGCATGCAAGGTGGACAAAGCCGACCCTCGTTCTCGCTTCCACTACGTCAAATACGTCAAGAGACACGGACGCACCGTCAAACTCTGGGAATGCGGAATATGTAAGTACCATACTGCCTTAAGGTGTCTACGCACATAGCAACTCGTCCGTGACAGTTATCACTGAACGACAATGTCACTGAGAACTGCGGATAGCGGCGTACAAAATAATATGCTAGGATATCATTTTTCACTGACTCTCATGGAGAAGTTACTGATCAGCACGTGTCGCGACTGTGGCGAAACTGTTGTGAGCGAAACGGCCTTTAATCGTGTATTCTTTGTATGTTATTGATACTATATTTATGATAGTCAAATCGTAACATATATTTTTTTCCACGCCATCGCGCCACTATGTTCTTTCTATCGTATTGATAAAGAATAGTAATATGACATGTCAATATTATAAAGTTACCTTTAACATGGGTTTAGATAACTTTACTAGTACTTAGTATAGAACTTATAACTAAGTTTTTCCAATTTTAAGTTTTAAGTTCAATTGAATATTTAGTGCATGGGCACTAAAGATTCAATTGATAACTAAGGACTAGATATTCTTAGCTACGTGAAGCCTTATATTTCATTTGCTTAGGTACCTACACATCCATCTTAATGTTATATTCTTTTAAATTCTTATTATAAAGTTTTTTTAATTTAATTTTTATAATTTAATTTTTGTACCAACACGTACCGTCGGCTATTCCTAGCTTCCTAGTTTATGAAGTTAATGTGTAATCTCTCGTACATTATCATTACCAGGCAGCAGAGAATTTCAGCACCAATACACGCTGATGCGTCACTTGCCGACGCATACTGACGAGCGGAACTTCCACTGCGACGAATGTGGCAAGAGCTTTCGCCAGCTCTCCACCTTGAGCCAGCATAGAGCCATCCACTCTGCTGAGCGGCCGTACGCTTGCGAGGTCTGTACAACTTTAATCACTGTTTGATCCGGTATAAATAAGAAAGACAACATCCCCTGTGACGCGTGTGGCAAGAGATTTCGCCAACTCTCCACCCTGAGCCAGCATAGAGCCATCCACTCTGTGGAGCGGCCGTACTGTTGCGAGGTCTGTACAACTTTAATCTCTCTTTGATCCGGTATAAATAAGAAAGACAAATTCCAACTACAACGCGTGTGGCAAGAGCTTTCGCCAGCTTTCCACCCTTAGCCAGCACAGAGCCATCCACTCTGCTGAGCGGCCGTACGCTTGCGAGGTCTGTGTACCTTTCATCTCTCTTTGATCCGGTATAAATAAGAAAGACAACATCCCCTATGACGCGTGCGGCAAGAGCTTTCGCCAGCTCTCCAACCTGAGCCAGCATAGAGCCATCCACTCTGCGGAGCGACCGTACGCTTGCGAGGTCTCTACACCTTTCATCTCTCTTTGATCCGGTATAAATAAGAAAAACAACTTCCCACTGCGACGCGTGCGGCAAGAGCTTTCGCTAGCTCTCCACCCTGAGCCAACATAGAGCCATCCACTCTGCGGAGCGACCGTACGCTTGCGAGGTCTGTACACCTTTCATCTCTCTTTGATCCGGTATAAATAAGAAAACAGCTTTCACTGTGACGCGAGCGGTAAGAGCTTTCGCCAGCTCTCCACCCTGAGCCAGCATAGGGCCATCCACTCTGCTGAGCAACCGTACGCTTGCGAGGTTTGTATAACTTTAATCACTCTTTGAGCTGGTATAAATATGAAAAGCAGCTTTCACTGAGACGTGAGCGGTAAGAGCTTTCGCCAGCTCTCCATCGTAAGCTAGCATAGACCAATCCACTCTACTGAGCAGCTGTTATAAGGTGCTTAGCTTTCGCAACTCAGCTAACACAGAACCGCTACACTTTGCCGAACGATCATACACTAGCTATGTTTATACATACTGTTATAATTAATATTAAGACGAAGATTATTGATTACTCTATATTGATGCTTCCGATATATGTGGAGGTTGAAAGTGTGCACAGACGAGTCTCTTAAATGAGAATTTAGGGCATTCCAGAGGAATGTCTTGGACAAGAAAAAGGAGTAGCGAGAGAAAGTTTATTATCATCCTCAGCCTTATACGAATAAATTCAGACTGACTTGCCTTAATTTAAGGCCAAAACTGCATACTAAGTTTAACTCTTGAGACTTTTGACGATGATGATAAAATAGCAGAAAACGTCTTGCTTAATACATTTTAATAACCTACGTCTTCTAACCCTAGGTGTGTCACAAGACCTTCAATCGCGTTTCCACCCTGATTTCCCACCGCAAGACTCATTCCGACGAGAAACCTTACAAGTGTCATTTCTGCCCGAAGGGATTCCACCAGAAAGGTTACCATTATTCCTTTTCCTCTCCTCTATCCTACCTTTCCTAACCAAAGAAAGGTATTTTGACTTGGTATTATGACTATGAACATTTCAGTGCGAACCTGATATCATTACAAGGTCGTTACCGTATGTTTAGCCGTGGACGTGCTTTGGTACAGTGATTATGATGATGATGAGAATTTAAACAATAACAATTTTATGTTACCTAGTTTTATTGTTTTATAGAACAATAAATATACATATTTCAAAACAGTTGTTATACTGCTGGTAATGTTTTCAGGTAATCTGAGAAATCATCTGTTCACGCACACCAACGAGAGACCATATCGTTGTAACATCTGCTTGAAAGGTTTCAATCAACAATCGAATCTCGTCTGCCATAAAAACAAGGTTAGTAGTTCGTCTAAGACATACATTGACTCATTAAATACATACGTAAAAGTAGCTATAGAGTGATAAGTAATGCCACTGATCATGTAAGCTTGAAGCATTACGTTGGCTCTTTGTTCCAGGCCCACCCTGACGATGGATGTCCTCCTATACCAACTCGTGCAAGGGACATCCCCCGTTTAGGCCTTGCAATGGCTAATGTTGCCGCAGATTCATCAAGGTACGACTTCCACCCTTTTAAGCTAAGCAAAACTCGATCAAGTTTAATCAGATAAAGGTTTAAAAGTTATATTAAGATATCCTTAAAAATCTAATAACATTTTCATAATTTGATTTTTCAATTCAAACATATTTATGTTAGAAATTAAAGAGGTATTAGCTAAAATCGTTCATAAATAAATTATCAACAATTTATAAATTAAAATAAATATTCCGTATAAAAACACTGTCAAGCAAGACAGAAATGTACCTCGGGGGAAAATACTCATAACGCTCATCGCATTACCTCGCTGAATAGCTAAGGCTAACTTTTGGAGAAGAAATGACCCCGCACGAGGTTTATTGGTCGAGCAAGCCCTCAAGCGACGACCCACCTCAGTAACAACACTTTTGGCCTTCGATCTCCAACAACCCGCAATTTCTACAGCAAACGGACGAAATGCAAAAATGTATCTAACATTAACAAGCTGAAGATGTAAGCGGTGGAAAAGGGTGGGAGCAAATTTCAAAATACCGTGACTGTAAATATTAGTATAGACTGACGTTAGTCTAATATCACTGCACTCCCCTAGCGCTGTGTGGATACCTCAGACTGTGACTAGCTTGCAATAAGTATTAGACATCACGAGTCTAGGCATGAATTATAAACGTCTAATTGTATTACTCAATGCAGTTTTATGGTGTCTGCTCAAACTTGAGCTGGCTTATATTTTTCCTCTTCAATCATGATCACTATAATTTCAGACCACCTTCCGATCACTGTGAAGTATCTTCATCAATGGGCCCTTATCTACCTGCCGTTGATGGCCCATCTTCTTCTTGGCACAAACCTTGGGAGTTTCCCAAGACGTACGAAGACGGTAACTCCTGGGGCCAAGAAAACCTCTGGAGTGGGATGGGGAGTGGGGTCATTGTGGACGCCATCAAGACGTATCATATGGGCATAGCTTTGGCGACAAGACAGACC
Organism: Pyrausta purpuralis; assembly: GCA_963924145.1. NCBI lineage: Eukaryota > Metazoa > Arthropoda > Insecta > Lepidoptera > Crambidae > Pyrausta > Pyrausta purpuralis. The sequence continues at coordinate 15,041,184 of OZ001652.1, forward strand.
CCGTTTGCTCTGTTGAAGCCCAACGATGGTACTCCTGTGCTGGTGAAAGTGATTGATACGAAACTGCCTGGTGGTAAACAGGTAAATTATGCTCAAATCACAAAAAAATATTACCTATTTGGAATGTGTATTGTTCTAAAAAGTCTACCGATTGGGTCATGTCCTTTTTCAGATGTTGGTTCCGGCAACTGCTGAAGATTTGAGAGAAGGAGGGAAAATTGTTTTGAAGAATGATGAAAATAATCTACCTCAGGTAAACTTATATCAATATCCTTTCCTTTATCCTTCCTTTGGACATTCCCACACATCGCCATCTAGTCCCAAAGTAAGCTACTCAAAGCTTGTGTTATGGGTGCCAGACAACGTATATAATACATAAATACTTTTTGTTTGTAAATACATACATGATATACATAGAAAACACCCAGACCAATACAAACACACATGTTCATGCACACAAATATTTGTATTGTGCGGGGATCGAACCCGCACCCGCTGCGTAGTAGGCGATTTCTCGACCACTACACCAGACAGGTCGTCAATCAATCATCAATATCTGATTAAACCTTCCATCATCATCATTTTTAGCCAAAGGTCGTCCACTGCTGAGCACAGGCCTCCCCCACGGTTTTCCACAGTGACAGAACACAAGCGCTCTGTATCCAGTTTGTTCCTGCGATCTTTACAAGGTCGTCTGTCCATCTTGTCGGTGGACCTCCTACGCTGCGTCTTTGGTCGAAGGGTCTCCAATCTAGAACTTTTCTGGCCCAACGACCATCAGTTCTTCACGCTAAATGCCCTTGATTGCCACTTGAGCTTACTGGTTATTGATTAAACTTTTGGTTTATGTTTTTCTTTTTCGATTTGATAGTGAATCTGAGTTGAATTTAGGTGGTGCAATCATATCTGTAGTAACCTATTAACATGGCATTATTATGACAAAATAAGAGAAAAATTGTTTCCAAGTACTTGCATACATTAAGAATCTTTTCATTACTTCTGTCTAGGGTTCCAACGAAGCGGCAGGACCAGATGTAGGCGGTGCAGTCCAGATTCGAGTCCCGGTGGTGGCGGTCGTGGTGCCGAAGATCAAGAGCGGTGGACGGCTGCACCTCTCTGTGGAGGAGCCGCACCATGCTTACCATACTGCTTTATCTGCTGATGGTATGTTTTGTATGTCCTATAAATACAAACAGTCGTGCGACCGTCGCGCTACTGATAATTTCATACAAAAATGTCAGTTGCGGCGCGCGGCAGTCGCGTGGCAGCAGCGTCGCTGTTTTTTTATGTATGGGCATCCGTTGCTGCCGTGTTGCTGTCGCTTTATTGTAAAGGCGCACTAAGAACAGGTGCATATGAAGTTAGTTAGTTCTTTTTCTCTTTGTCCCTTAGTGTTTACACATTGCGACTTTTGGCAGTGATGCTGTCGCAAATGGTCCACCTTCACACCACTGCGCTACTTTTACAGCATCAATACAGTCTCAATGCTGTCGCGCATTAGTATCGATACAGTCGCGATGCAGAGGCTGGCCATTGACAACTATATCTCTAAACATATGTAGTTATCAACTGTATCGATACTTACCTGTGTCAACATCGATGCAGTCGCACGACAGTGGTCGATACTTTAAGCATCGATGCAGATCGATCTATTCATTACGTTAGTCGCGATGCCCGTCGCCCGTTTCCAAAACGCGCGAGCATCTGTGCTAAAAATCGCAGTGTGTAAGGGGTCTCAATCTTAATGAAGGCTGTTCTCAATGGTCATATCAGTAAATAAGTTATAACGTTTTTAAACCCGACAAATGACACTTTATTATTATTTATTTTCTGAGGAATATTTTTTATCTGACCATTGAAAAATCAGCCCTAGCAGTTGCGTGTCTATATTTTATTAAGTTTTGGAAGTAGTAATGAACTCTAGTAAAAACTTGTAAACTCGACTGAAAAGCTGCTCTGCCATTTTTGTTGCTATTTCCTTTCCTTCTTTTGCTTTTTTTTGTTAAATTTGTCTTACAATTAATTATGCACAAAATATATAATAATTTCAAAATTGAAATGATAATTTTCTTTCCCCACCATTGATAATAGGCATCCAGGTTTTAGAAGAACCACGTTTTACAGTTGGGGAGGTGAAGGTGGAACCCTGCAGCACCCCGGACACCGTCCATCGCTTGGACCCTACGCATGACTTTGACGACTCGAACTCAATCAAATCTGGTTAGTACTATGTTTATATAGCGTAGCGGTCCCTCCCCTCTCGCCGCAGCGTGTTGTTTTATGACCCAAACTCCTAAAGCCTTCCTCGATAAATATGCTGTACAACTCAAAAAAAAAACAAATTGGTCCAGTAGTTCCTGAGATTAGCGCGTTCAAACAAACAAGCAAACTCTTCAGCTTTATAATATTAGTTAGATTTGTTTAGGTATAACCTTCGAAGGCAATGGTATTTTAGCGCTTAATTAAACTAAAGCAAACAAGTTATCAAGGGTTTCCAGTTTTTTTTTTCTGTAAACGGTTCAAAACACGTCTTGAAAGTAAAACATAGCAGACTGCCATCTTTCCAGTATGATAGTGAGGAATAAACCTATTGCACTTTTAGCATACTAAAGGATTTAGCACACAAGTTGCGGTCTGCGGTTCGGTCCATACAAAATTGCCCGCATGCGGTCAATATTGTACGAACCGGACGGCATACTCCAACGAGTGTGTTAAATCCTACCAAGCCTGAGTCGTATAAAAGTGCCAAAGTCAAGTGTCACTTGAGGAACCCCGCTGAGAGGGGTGTTATTTTTTACATTTTATTTTGTTTATTTCTTAATAATCATTATATTGATTTTGGCGTCTAAAGAAGCTAAAAAAATAGTGTTAAACATTGTTTAATTCAGTTAAGTATAATTTTATACTAATTCAGAGAAAAAAAACGTAAAATGGACATTTGCTTTACGGTAAATTTACAGTTTGCAATTGCTCAAACTTTTTACTTGTTGAATATTTTTATTTGTTAAAGACTTCATCAGATTCAGCAATTATTCAGTTTTCTGGTAGTATTTACTTTTTACAGAACGCCATAAATCTATGGGCAGCAATACTTCTGTTGCGCGCCGCGCTCGAATAATACGGCCGATTGCGTATATCCAACCGGGAGCGGCTGGACGTACAAGCGGATAGTGTTGAGATTGGCCACCGGGCCGCGGTCAGATTGCAGCTAGAGGAATTTATTATTAGAAACTATAGTTAGTTAGTTAGTTAGTTTGGCTGGGGTGTTTTCCGCACTTAGCCTCATGATTGGGCCATTGTACGTATGTCCCTCCTTTTTATTCTAACCAACCCAGGCTTTCCCAGAAGGCTAGCAACCTGTTCAGATTACAAAAGGCCTCCGGGAAAGTAGCTGGGGATTTGAGAATATTTGCCCGTTGTTCTGCCACACTTGTGCACTCCATGAGCACATGATGTGGTGTTTCTTCTGCCTCCATGCACGCTCTGCATAGGGGGCTGTCTGTGACACCTATTGTGAAAAGGTGTTTGTTTAAGAGACTATGACCAGTTATGGTGCCTATGGCTAAGCGTAGTTTGTCTCTTGGTAATCGGATGAGGTTGCGGGCAAGCCTTTTCGATGCTACCGGAACAGCCTTCTTAGTTTGCCTGCAACCATCGCCATTTCTCCATTCATCTTGGTGTGCTGCTTCAGTTTCTTCACGTAGCCAAGTTTTTATTTGGGCCAGCGGTAGGGGCAGCAAAGGTTCCGGTCCATATACTGTCGTTGCTGATCCCCTCTTGGCTAGTTCGTCAGCTGCGTCGTTACCTAGTGAGTTACTGTGTCCTTTGATCCATTGCAGAGTTACCTCATTTGTGTTTGCTATGGATTGTAGTGCCTTATGACACTCCAAAATAAGGACAGATGTTATGCTGTTGTTTTTTAGGGATTGGAGCACCGATGCGCTGTCCGAGACGATTTTAATGTGTAGGTCTTTGACGTCTCTGGCTGCAACTGCCTGTGCTGCCCTAGTGATGCCGATACATTCTGCTTGGAAGATAGTGCTCAGCTTGTCTAAAGTTGTTGATATTTTAATGTTAAGGTCATTTGAGAACACACCAGCTCCTGTACCCTTTGAGGTTTTGGAGCCGTCTGTGTATATACGAACCTCTTTTGTGCCTGAGCTGTCGCTAGGCTCTTCGGTGATTTGGATGTTGTATTTTCTATCAAATATATGTTGGCATGGTATTCTGTCCATGGGTGCATCTAAAAGTGGTCTTTCTTTCAGAGGCCCATCTAGGATTTTTGAATGTGTGGTCATTATGTTTTGTTTCCATAGTCCGTTTGCCCTAAGTCGTAGAGCAGCTGCTTTTGCTTCTTCCTGAATTACTAGATGCAGCGGTTTTAGATTCAGGAGAAACTCTAGTGCGGCTGATGGAGTGGTTTTCATGCAACCTGTAGCTGCGATGCTTGCCAAACGTTGTAGGCTTTGAAGTTTTGATTTGATTGTGGACAGTTGCGTTCTGGGCCACCATACAACTGATCCATAGGTAAGAGAAGGCCTAATAACCGATGTGTATAGCCATAATGTGATCTTTGGATTTAGACCCCATCTCTTGCCGACTATTCGCTTGCATTGATAAAAGGCTATACAGGCCTTCTGCATTTTATCATCGATATGGCTACTCCAGTTCAGTTTGCTGTCTAGGGTGATGCCCAGATATTTCACTTGTGAGGAGAGAGCCAATTCGGTGTTAAACAGTATTGGTAGCTTTAGTTCAGGTAATTTCCTTTTGTTGGTGAAAAGGATTAGTTCTGTCTTTTTGGGGTTTACTGACAACTCGTGCTCGTTACACCATTTTTCCACTATCTGAAGAGCGGAACGCATTATCCCACATAGGAGGTTTTCCGCGTTTCCGTTTATCAGTATAGCTCAATTTCAAAAGATTTATAATTTAGCCACTCAGAAAACCTAAGAGAAAAACGTCAGTCAGGAAGTTTGACATTTCTTCCACAGAGTGTGTGTCAAAATTGTAAACGTCATAATAGTATTCTCTCAGTTCACCTGCGCTTAACTAACTTTATTATACTATTTTCTAATACTATTTCCAGTTCGTCTATCATCCACCTGCACGCTGCCGCCGCCCGCTCCCTCTCCGCCCCTGGACCTCATCCCCATGGATCTCTTCGAGCCGATGGAATGCATCCCCATGGGTAAGTGTTCGTGACAGTAGGACTTTATAGACTGAGTATTCTTGTAGGAGGTACTAGTGCAGAACTCTTTTGTTCCAACCACGTAACTGCTCCGCTTCTTACTCCAACCTTCAGCTACTCACTTCCAGTACAACCAACTCTTAGGAATTGTTTTTATCTGTAAATAATAATAAATAAACGTAAATCTTTATTCTGTTTTTTTAAAACATAGACCAGAATGACAGCTTTAATCGCAATTTATATTTTGTTATGTTACAAAGTCGCACTTTATATTTTTTAAATATTGCAAGCGTAGTGCAAAGTGATATTCTACTAATTGTCATTTTGGTCTATCTAATTCAAAATCAGAGTATACGAGGGTCAAACTGAAAGTTCTTAGAACTGGCCACTTATAAACAATATAATAAAAAAAATATTCTAAAATTTGAAAATAGAACTCTTTGCCAATATTACTGAGTATATATTTCATTCATTTGTCATTTGTTTTACGATTTGGCGGCAAATTGAAAATTGTCTGTGTCACGTCAACATGAATTTAACACGAGAAAATTTTCGTGCAATGATTTTTTATGACTTTCGATGTCATTTAAGTCAACAAGAAAGTTATGATAGACTACGATTGGCCTTTCACGATGAAACCCCATCTCGTGCGACTGTTTACAACTGGTTTAATGAGTTTAAACGTGGTCGCACTAATCTCACTGATGATGTACGTGAGGGACGGCCTTCTACGGCGACGACTGAAAATAACATCTGTGTTGTGCGGCGTATGATAGAGACTGACAAAAGAGTGACCTATCAGCAGATTCGGACAAGCTTAGGCATCGGTATGAGTCAAGTGCACAAAATCCTCCACGAACATTTAGCGGTCAGGAAGCTTTGCGCCCGGTGGATACCTCATAATTTGAATAAGGCTCAATAACTCCATCGTGTAGATTGGTGCCGTAAAATGATTGAAAGATTTAACGGAGGTGACTCAAATGCTGTGTTCGACATACTAATAGGTGACGAAAGCTGGATTTACTGTTATGATCCTGAAACCAAAAGACAATCTGCTCAGTGGGTGTTTCCTTTCGAGGAGTTGCCAACTAAAGTGAAGAGAGATCGAAGTGCGGGAAAAAAAATGGTGGCCTCGTTCTTTGGAAGGATAGGTCATTTCGCAACAATTGTGTTAGAGGATCAAAAAACAGTTTCTGCAGAATGGTACACTACCAATTGTTTGCCACTTGTCTTGGAAAAGTTCGAGAGAAACGACCTCGCAGTAGGATCCTCCTTCACCACGACAACGCCTCGTCGCACACCACCAAGCGAACGATCGACTATTTGGCGACATCAAACGTTGAATTACTGGGTCACCCGCCGTATAGCCCCGACCTCGCGCCTTGTGATTTTTATTTATTTCCAAAAATTAAAGAAAAACTTAAAGGAAAGCGGTTTATGAATGCTGAAGAAGCGGTGGCTGCGTATCGCGATGCCATTGAAGAGACCCCTAAGGACGAGTGGGCAAAGTGCTTTTCCCAGTGGTTCCATCGCATGCAGCGGTGTATTGACGTCAATGGACAATATTTTGAAAAGATATAATAAAACTAATAACTGGCTAATGTAATCAGTTTTTGATTTTCTAAGAACTTTCAGTTTGACCCTCGTACATCAAGACACTGCGCCGGTTATCTTATTTTGAACCTGATGGTCGAAAAACAAATTTCATGGGTCGGGGGTACCCTGATGTTTGTGTTAATTTATTTAGAGTCGATTGTACCAAAGTCAGATGGAATATTCGTCGAATACAATACAAAACGACTTATTCGAAAACGTCACCTATTTATCAGCAATCATTGCCGTAAATGTCATTTTATAATTGGTCGTATAATACACTTAATCAGTAGGATAAGTCCTATCTGACATTGGTAAAATCGATTCTTAACAAATAAAACTTAGATTACGTATTCTGCATTGTATTTATTATCTTTCAGGCCCTCAAATAACCGCAGTAGACAACATCGACCAACCACCACCATCGGACGACTCTGACATTTTCATTGGTGAATTTGAGGTAAGTGTACTTACATAGAAAAGTCATAAAGTTATTATTTTTTGCATGTTGTCTTATGGTGTAACAAAATAATGCCTAATTAAACATTAATACTCATTTTGATCCACTGTAAATTATTTGTAATTTTCTTTTCTAATAGATAAATCCAAAATTATGCATAAAACGACACTCTTACAATTGTGATTGAAAAACCTAATCGGTTTAAAATCGCGTACGTCCGAATAATCGGCGTGGCTGTAATAATCAATTACTATATTTAATAGAGAATCCACATGAAAAATATGGTCGCTATCGATTTGTTTTATTGAATAGTATCTTACGTGTTTTTGTTTTCGACAGAATGATCAGTCAAAAAATATTTAAATTAAGTAATATTCAAAGCTTAAAAGCATAAAAAGGATATCAATACACGCAAAATATAAAACATTAAATTTCAATAAAATGAAGTTTGACACTAATCTATGGCTTTTTATTGGGTTACATCACTAAAAGTTTTCGAACTGACAATGTCTCAGCAAACATCATAAGCAAAATCAACTATAGTACGTTTTGATCAATAATATGACATGCATGCATATACACACAATATCGCTTGTTTCAGAACAGCGGCATCCAGTTGTCCGATTCTGACTAAACCCATAGTATATTTTATTTCTACTAAGGTATTGTTTATTTTATTATTTTTGTTTTGTTCGCAACGCCAGAAGAATGAAGTCGTCTATTTGTGTTAGACTTAAGCGAAAATGAGTCTGTTTATTATTTTAATTATACAATTTAACAGATAGTAAATTGTTATTATTTCAACCTCCAAAATTTTGTCTATTGTCATCCTAAAAGTCTGAGAATGTCTTCACGAAGCTGACTGACTGCGCCCGCGCCACTCTTTTTTGATTGAGAAAAGCGCGGGTCGTGGAGCGTGTGACAACTGTTAGAGTATGAAATATTTTAAAAATATATACATATCTCTATACTCGGATATCATAACTTAAAAAAAAAGTAAAAACCGACAGCAAAACCAAAATGCACTAAAAAGTCTTAAATTAACTCTTGACTATTGAAAGGCGAGGAACCCATTTTAGGCAAACAATTTATTTTTGGAATAGGTGCTGTGATAGTTGATACTTGATAGTCAAAGTGATGGCACCGATTCCAAAAAGAAATTGTTTGCCTAAAATAGGTTCCTTTCCTTTATTTAGTTTATTCAAGACTTTTGAGTGCATTTTGGTTTTGAAGTCAGTATTTATTTTTTTAACCAATTTTTATTTTATTTCGAGAGATTACAGGAGAAGGGGGGGGGGGCAGGGGAGTTGCACCTTATCAGCTCAGCCCCACAAAAATGTTGACTATCAGAAGTAACAACACGTCGTCATTAAGATCATAATAAAGAAACACTATACGTGCCTTTGAAATTTGAGGGTTTCCCTCGATTAAACCAAGATTCCATCATCAGATCCCAAATTAGAAAAAATGAGACCAACTAGAAGGTATAACATCTAAGAAGGCGAAACAATTTTTCGAATCAGTTGACAAACGACTGAGGTATGAGGTAACATAGATACAAAAAAAACATACAATCGAATTGATAACCTCCTCCTTTTTTGAAGTCGGTTCGAAATGAATCCTTATTTCACTTGGTCACGACATCACACTTGAACGACTGGACCGATTACGCTTTTACTTTTCTTTCGTTGTTTGTTATTGTCAGGAGAAGGTTTTTATGAATAATATGAGAAAAAAATAAGACATTTGATTAGAAAAGTTAAGAATATATACTTTCTTAGCGTAGCCAGGGTGGAACGGGGCCGGTTGTGAGAAAAGTTTGCTGGGGCAGCTAGTTAATTATATTTTCAAATATTGGCAAATGCTGCCACACATGATTAGGCCGAATGGTAGCGCGCGCTTTCGTGGATGGCACTATTTATAAATCAAAATATGTAGGTACATAATGCGTAAACGCGGAAATGTAATAAACAGGTCAGTCAACTTTAACTGGTTTACATTATTCATCATGTAATCGAAGTCACACCTCTACATTAAAAAAATCGACATAAAACTAAAATTGCAATAAAACCATATAGGCCGAAAAAAAATGGTAAACACACTACCAAGGAAACAAAGCTAAAGAGTAGTAATAGTTGGCAAAAAATGGCAATTTCCTGTCTTCAATGTAAACAGCGCGTTATTATGACGTCCCCATTATATCGTTGTAATATCGTCGCAGTATCGTCTTCATATCGCATTGTTGTCGGCACGTGGACGGAAATTGGCCCTTTGGCGAATAGTGGGAGGGTCACCCTTGAACAGTAGTTCTCAATTTTGTCCACAGATGGCGTTAGTAGGTTTTTACAAACACTTCATTATTTTATTAAAATGGTTTCATAAGTGTAAAATGAAATACGAAGAAATTGTTATAATAATGAAAATCAATGTCACCTGTTAACGTTTTGTTCATATTAACATTCAAAAAACATTTATTCAATTAGGGACACAAAATGCCACTTATGAACGTCAATAATAATTAATATCAATCAATTATGGCCCATATGGGGCCAGAACATGTCTCCTTATCTTTTATATATTGAAGTCTAGATTGAATTTGCCAAGTGTTCCTGCTTAGCGTGAATGTCACTAATTTTATAAACCAAAAAAGCATTTGTTTTCATGTAATAAATGTAACATTTTATATCTTGTAAGTGTGTTACCACTAATATAGAGCTATTCACTTTATTTTGATGCTATTTACGAGAAATAATAACTAAATTTCAGATGCAGCTGTACATATGACCGCCCTTGAGTTCATCAATTTCAATTTAAATAATTACACTCCAGCTATTATATTTCACACAATACATTAGTTAACGACCACCACATTAAAATTTCACTTAAATTGCTAACTCCAATACGTTCATTGAATACCAGCCACACAGAAACCAGTCAATTTGGCTAATGACAGCTCTGCCAATAACCACAGAGTAAAAAAGTCGCATAACATTTAGCACGAAGAATGCGACAATAAAATGCGAATTACGCTCGTCCAGTTTTTTATCAAAGGGCTCCACGTGGCAGGCACGCGACCCAAAATATTAAAACTGGTGTTAGAACTGACACGCGTCTTTCCCACCAATAAATAGAGAAAATGTATTACCAACCCTAGTAACGGTAAGGGTCGGCAAACCGTTTTCGACATTAAACCCTTCGGGTTGGGTCTTAATTTCGTCAACCCTATGCTTAAACTAATCAGTTTCGTCCCACTCCAAAATGTACCCTATTAGTTTGTCTTAGAGTAGAATATTGAATGTAGATGGAAGTGCTGAAAACTAGGGCTGCCTAATACCGCCCCCGACGGTTATCGTATAATGGCAGCACGTGTGGGCCGCTTTTTATCGGTTTTTTCGTGCGAACCGAGAAGTGGCGTCTGGTGCCGACTGCAGACTGCCCGCACAATGACGTTAACGGCAGTCTATATAAAAAAAACAAGTTTTAATATTACCGAACCGAACGCCCTTTGGTTATCGTGAAATTTGTTCCTACAAAAAATATTTCACAATTGATTGAAAAGTTTTCGCCCAGACAGTATGTTTTAATACTCAATAATCATGTAAGCTTTTCATTTTGCATAAACTATAATATTTACTTATTACAGTGTTTTCAGATTATCCACAGCGCACGCAATGCATCGAATATGAACTTGTTCTAGTCAAAATCTGAATACAGTTAAAAAAAAAAAGTATACAACCAACAATAATTGGATCATAAATCGCAAAGTAAACATTCCAATACCAAACTTCACTCAGTATCAATTGCGCAAAACATAAAAACAAACAACGGGAATCTAAATCCCACTGAACTCCCCTAATAATTTCATATTTTGATTATGATATCAATGTCATACTTTTTATCCTTTGTCCCTAATACACACACTGACCCATTTGGAGTCACGTGCTGACATAATATAATATTTCACACATTAATGCAACTATTGTGAAATATAAATGTTAGCTTTTTTAATGTGAGAACAAGAAACGGAGGGTGGAGTCAATTCATTTTATTAATTGCCTGTTAAGAACCGACAGGTTATTATGTTTTATTGCAGTGGTGTGATTTATAAATAGCACACTCCTTTCTGTATTGAACTCAAGGGTTTTTTTATCGTTTACATTCGTAGGTATTTTGTGTTTCTTCCTATTATTAAGACCAAGTAAGCCGTTTAGTTTAGAGATAAATAAAATACTTTATTTACTTGCATTTTAGGGCTTAAGTGACAAAAACCGGATCCTTTTATCTGTAAAGTACCATAACAGCTATCTAAGTAGGTATTACCCGTTGATTAAGTATCTCTTAAACTTTTTGCATCAATCTGTTCAACTTGTCACTTACATTTCAATTTGTCAAAATCAAATACAATCTCCGAAAAACACAATCTCATCCACACGTTGCATATTTCTAACGACTATCGTCGCACGTCAGTTGCACGACAAACGCACGCGGCCCGCACGAGGCCCGGATTAGCGATTCGACAAGCGCCGGCGCATGTTCCAATAGACACGGATTTGACGCACTGTGCGCTGTAATGAGCTATGACATTGCTTTTTATTTTGCCCAGCTGTAATTGGGAGTCGGCCCACTTGGTCTGTCGTTAAGACAGATTATAGCTTTTTACTTGTGGCTTATTGATTATTATGTTTTTAAATTCGTTGGTTATTGTAGGATTTTAGTCACAGTGAGATTACCACTTGCCATAGGTTACACAGCTAATTTGTAATGTCTATAACGCTTGCATAAAAATAATTAAAAGAATCATGTTTTTATAGTTATTAGCCATATCTCAAGAACAACTGGATAGATTTTAATAGAAGTTACACTGTATCCTAAGTTAGAATATACCTGATTGAATCATAAAAGAATCATCTCGTTTCGAGAAATCCGTGGACAGATATACAAACATTACATACATTTACGAAATATTGCACACCTGTGTGTAAGACTTAATAGTTATAGATCAACATACTGAAAATATATTATCAAATTGCACTGGCATCACATGCATACATGTCGAATTCATTTTTTTTTAAATTCGGTAAATAATTGGAGTATTAGCCGCTAGTTTCTAGCTTTTAAGGCTTCGGAGCTTCGGCTTTTAAGCTAAGAAAGAATAACTGTGCTGGAAAACTTCATCTAAATCATGAGGTGGTATAGACCATAATCCACACGGACTCAATTCAAATTGGTGGCAGGTAATATTTGACATTATTCCTTACTGAATTTATTTAAAATTAGACATCTATATTTTGAGCTAACACAGTTGTTTTTACAGTACAAAAATGAACAACCTCTCTGCAACAATTCAACCAGTTTTCGTACCAAATTTCAATCCCGCAAACTATAAAGTTGGCAAATCGAAACAGGCTCAAAAAGCAATCGTACAGACGGCAGATTGCGGCATATCCCACGCATGGGCACACAGGCAAATTGTTCGCTAACCTGATTACAACTGCTAGTTCGACATTGTCTTTACCCCGCGCCCCGCCCCGGTGGGGTGCATGCTGGACGGCAGGCAATGATCTAAGTTTAAATGGAAGGAGTATGTAAAAAATATGAGTTAATCTTTAAAGTAAAAAAATAACAAAATTAAAACGCCTTAAAAACTGACTTATACGCTTTAAATAACGCATTCGGTTTCTATTCTTATTCTATTTCTAGAAAACAAGCATTATTTTTTATTTTTTATTTATATATTCTTTATTACACCAACAAAATGAAGTACAAATGGCGGACTTAATGCTTTTTAAACCATTCTCTACCAGTCAACCATTGGGTTAGGCAGAAAAAGTTGAGGCGGTGTAAAATAACAAAAAAAGTAACATAATTAAAAATGAACTTAGTATACTTACATAAATACTTTTTAAATAAACCTATATATATATAAATACAATAAAATGCGTACTTCACGCTAAACAGAAATCATGTTATTTTTTCCCATAATTTAAAGATTTTTAGACAGTTATTTGAAGGTGGTTTTTAAATTATTATTTGTATATTTTAATTGGAATTTTTAGTTATTACTCATATCTCAAACACTACTAGACCGAATATTGTGAAACTAACACTGTACCCTAAGCTGAACCATACCTAATTCTTCTTGTTTTCTAGAAATCCTGAGACATACAATCATACAAATACAGAAACATACATTTAGCACAGGTGTAGGGCCCATACTCAATCAACATACTTAAATTTTATCCAATCCTGACCAAACATACATATCGTATTGATTAACTCCTTTTTTGAAGTCGGTTAAAAGTACATAAATTAGTACTTACAAAGGCGATGACTGCTTTCGACGTGTTAGATCTCTATAGTCGCTCTACTAAATACATTATCGATTTTCACTCACCATGACAGTACAGAGCGAGATAATTGGAAAATATATCACTTAAGTTTCTAAGGCCTGATGTTTTAATAGTCAGATAAGAAATATTCGTCGAATTAAAATAGTAATGACCGATTTGAAAACCGTCATTTATTTTTAGGCATTTATTTAGGGTATATAAATGACATTTTAAAATCGGTCGCTTCAGCTTTATCGCTTTCGCATAGCTTTTACCCTCTAAGGTCTTTTTATTCTTTATCGATATGTTTTATCTGACGATTAAAAAAATTGCCTTAAGTTAAAAGGAAAATTGTAGATAAATATTTTTTCAATATTATTTTATATAATTAATATGTTTATAGACAAACAATATTTTTAGTCGTATGTGGCTCGTGTTTTTTTTAAATTAACTAACCAACGTACCTATTAACTTTTTACGATTTCGCTATAAAGATTATGCCACTGTGGTATTTTAGTTTTCTACCTGCTGACCTCTGTGCACGAGCTATTCCATTTTCTCTATATCCCTACTTCGCTTGTAAACCACAAATTCTACATAAATTCATTATATTCCGATGGGGCCGCGAATACGCGATGCGTTTTGGTAATGCAATTTCTCTGCGGCTGCGGCTCTCGGATTCAATTTGTTTTGTACGACTTACGAATGCTTTTATAATAGGACCCCAAAGAGAGCCGATTGAGATGAAATTAATATTGATTGAGTTATGGTTTAGCAGGCAGTATATACATATAAATACTTGCATGAGAGTCTTACTTACTAAATTAATTATTACGAGAATACTTTAATAAGCTAGCTCATGACATGAAATACTTATGGTAATGAAGATTTAAAAAAAAATACCCGGTTTTCAAAAAACATACAAAGGTCGATTTTCCAACGACAGATAAGACTTATCAGACTGAATAAGTATAAAACGACTGATTTTAAAATGTCATTTACAAAAATGATTGCTGGCGAACGGTGACGTTGTCAAATTAGGCGTATCCTATTTTATTCGACGAATATTTCATAACTGACGTTAGAAAAATAGGCCCTTAAAAGAGTAAAATAACACAATGGACTTCTAATTTATGAGAATCAAATTCATTTAAAGTCTTCGTGTGCGTAGACTATTGCTGTTTGAATCAGCTTTGAAGTGTTTTTAGGTGCCTTGTTTTTTGTTTAAGATAATAGCTCTCAATACTTATTCAAGACTATTATTACGCTTGCATAACTAATAACTCGCCTTAAATTGGGTAAGTTTATGAAATACGTATCAGTACAAAAACAAAAATATTTAAGATTAGAGTTCCTAAGGGCCTTTTCATCATCAACTCTTAGCGATGAATAATTCAAATATGTAACCTCATTTCGTTTGTAGTGTTTGCTAGATAACAATAACTAATAAACTTATTGAAACACTGTGAAACGGTCCATAAAAGTAAATTACTGACAAGATTAAAATAAAAATATTGAACGATTAAGCATCTACCCGTCAATTAATTCCTAATAAATCGTTAAATTCAAAATAAGAAACAAAAACTACCCCATGAAATTAAAATAAACAAAAAAGTTTTGAATGTTCTTAACACTCACAGTGTCATATTTTATATTCATGAAGATGAAATAAGAAAACAAAAATTTGCATAAACAGACGGGTAGATGGCGCTAAACGTCACGCGTAATGACGTATCTATAAGAGACCACAAATTTCGCAAGGTCGGACATACAGCACGGTAGCTCAATTGGTAGAGCGTTTGGCCCGGTCATCAAAGAAGTTGCTGGTCCCGTCCGTGCAGTATTTTTGGTTTCTTATTTCATGTTTATGAATTATAAACAAAAAAGTATCACAAATATTATAGTGGCCATTCACTAGATCATTCACAAAATGTTAACCCTCCCGCTGCGCGAGGGTGCTTTGGCCGTAACACCTAATTTCTTTTTTGCCGTGATCCCATTTGTGTGGTCTGATTGGCCGCCTTAGGGTGCTAACGTTACTCAAGCTATTATTTTGTTGTAGTAATTTTTATTGACTTGTAAGCCAATATTTTGTGGATTTGTTTATAGTTTATGTGCAAAGTACGAATGTGAAAAAGTATGAGGCGATATCTTGAAGTTTCATGATTATCGTTCCTTGTAGTTACGGCGCTGAGCAAGCGCTGCGCATGATTTAATTAAAGTCAGTTCTTTTATTTATTAAGATAGCCAGCAACTGCTAGGTTTACATCATAGGTACTAAAAATAATAATGAAGAATCTGATAAATGGATAGCGGTAAATATAGCTTGCATACTCCTTAGGAGTTAAAAACATTATTGCTACGCCATTAGTAAGCGAGTAGTTTGGCGATACGTGAAATATTACAATGAAAATAAAAAGCGCTGAGTATATGACTGTTTTCATTACTATAGGCAAAGTAAACTCAATTTGTAAAATTTCAGTTATATTTTTACCTCATTTCTGAAGGTTTCTAAGACGTAAAGACCGTGTTTTTGTCTAGTCGATAATACCGCCATTTAATTTTTTTTAATCACGTCCTCTTTAAGGTTTTTATTCGCCGTAACTTTGTGTGATATATCATAATATTGTTATTATGTTATAAAGGTAATTTGTTGGCTAAGACACGCATCTGTTCCTCGGTATAATTTTTCAGCGAAATAAGTAATATTGTGAAGCATTGAAGTCAAAGAGGCTTCAAAATGTCGTAATTACAGGTGACGAACGAGGAAAATCTTTTCACAGACAGAGAAAAACATGAGCAGCAAATTGAAATTCAAAGAACGCTCCTCATTACATAGAATGTATGATATTTGCTTTGTTTGTGAAACAACGCTAATACAATTTTTACCCGTAGCGCTGACATAAAATTTCGTAATAAAAGAAGCAGTTAGGATGAGTGTTGAACAAATACTCATAAAAAAATACGTTGCAATTCAAGTTTATTACAAGCAGCTTAGTTTTATTTTCAAGAATTTGTACGTAATTTAATGTCAACTTTATTTTAAACTTACTACGAAGTACCTTATCATTAATCATAGTCCCTTTAGGTTCTGTTTTTTTTTTTTCATTTGATAGATAGAGTTACACATATGTACAGCTCCCCCGTCTAAATAAGTAAGAAAATCAACGTCGTTGAATAAATATTTAAGCGGAACCGTGTCTCGTCAAATAAATCCGATTCGCGCGGATTTGTTTAAAGCCAGAACTGCGCAAATACGCAGGTAACGCCGTAAACCTAACTATTCAATAGTTTGATTTTACTTAACTTTGATATAACTAGAAAGAACAGGGTTAAAAAACTGTTAGACAAAAAAAACAACGTACATACCCAATAAATAAACATCACATTTTTATGCAAGTTTGTTTTGTAAAATATTGGACACCAATCACATATATTGCTCTGATCCCAAAGTAAGTAGCCAATGCACTTGTTTTACGGAAATCAGACACAACGGTGGTACCACAACACCCAGACCCGAGCTAGCCACTCGACCACGGAGGTCGTCATAACTACTTGAAAGTCCATAACTACTTGATCTAGACTATCGATTAATTTTCATGGTCACAGTCTATTGGTTACTGAAAGCAAAATAATAAAATTAAAACATTCAAATATATTTTCTTTACAAAACTCTACATTCCTAAGAGCTAACGGGGTTTAAAACTTCCCCTTCCCAGTTTCCATAGCCAAGAAACTTGGCCGTCTCTAGAACACGTCTTGTCTATGACAGCCCCCGTCGTCTGGGGCACTGCGAAATCTGTTCAACTCTAGATTTAGTAAATTTGCTAGATTTAAAGTCTCCGCCAGTTTCTTGGGGCGTACTATGTAAATATTCTTACTACGCACTTGGTTGGATAAACGCAGCGCTTTTTAATATTCATATTCATATTCATATTCATTTATTTGCCAACTAAGTGTTACATACATACATATAGCAGGTCTTATGCTAGACAATTGCACTTTTGACTTAGTAACCCTTTTAGTTTGGGTATTGCAAAATTATTCGAGGGCTATATTAAATTATGTAATAATTATCTTATAATAATAACAATAAAACTTAAAAGTATTACATTTTGGACTTACAATTACATTGACTACTTAAAGTTTTGACTATATCAGAGTAACTTAAGCAAAAGTAACTAAATAAACTGTTGGTTATTTATTGTTTATGTTTGTATTTTGTTATCATTTATGCCTTTGTTTTTATATATTTGAGTGTCAAGTTTTAATGTATGTCTTAATTTTTGTTTTATTATTTGGGTATCAGTTTATTTTATTTTATCATTGTGTATTTTTTTGTTTAATGTTCACATATTTTATTATAACATTTATGTATCATCAGTTCTGTATTTTTTTTAATTTATTGAAGTGAAAACTTCTTTAGCGGCGTTGAGCACTTTTGTGGGATGGGGGAAAAATGTGAAACTCGCGTCAGGACACGTGGGCTGATCGAAAAACCGTAAGACGGTTGGCGAAGTTATGGATGTAAGTTGATAAAAATATATTATTATTATTATTATTATTGTTATTATTATTATTATTATTGTATTATTATTATTTTTATTTTTTATACTTCTGTATCTCAGCATTTTATAGCTGGGGATTTTAGAATTACACGGGCCTAAGCCAAGTGTAAGTCCAAGTATTTTTTTAATTTATTGCATTAATATAAATATATAATATTGTATTAATTCATTGCCGTTTCGGATGTATTGATTATGTTATGGTTGCTGGTTTCATGATTTAAAGAAGAAGTAAGTTGTAGTGGATTGTATGTATGTGTAGACAGAGGGTCTTCTACCTGTAGAAACTTGCGGACAAGTCTACAGGTATTCAAAATAATTGCTTTCTGTAGTTGAGTATATATGTATTTTGGTAAGTTAAGTGATTGAATGGATTGGTGCAACTGATTCGGTATTACTCCTGTAGTAGACAGAACTATGGGTATGACTGTAACTTTATTCAGTTTCCACATTCGCTTGACTTCATCCTTAAGGTCTGTATATTTAGAGAGTTTTTCTGCTATGGTAGATTGAAGGTTATGAGTGTTTGGAACCGCTATGTCAATAAGTAGAGCTGTTTTATTAATTTTGTCTAATACTGTCCGGCCTATTATAATGAGTTGTCCTATCCGTCAGAATCGCTCTGTCATAGTACAGTTTGTGTGTTAAATTTTCAAGGACAGTTGATGGTGAGTATTTATAATAAGGGACAGGGGAATCATTCACAAGTTTGTACTTAATGGCTAGATGTTGATGGATTATATTGGCAACCTGATCATGTCGGTGTTTGAAATCGGTTTGGGCTATAGACTTACATGCACCTGTGATATGTTGTATGGTTTCTGAAGCACTGTTACATTTTCTGCATTGATCGGTTTGGAGATTTGGAGCTCTGATTATATATTTTTGGTAGTTCCTAGTTTCAATGACTTGATCCTGGATTGCCAACATAAATCCTTCCGTCTCCGGGAACAGGTCACCTCGACTCAGCCACTCGTTCGATGCATCTTTATCGACGTTCGGTTGGCATAAGTCAAAGCGGTGTCGACCATGTAGAGATTTTCGGGCCCATTCCTCAATTTTAGCGCGTTGGTCAGTCTGTTTTTCATTGGCCTGGCTAGAGTGGTCGCATAAATTGAGAGGTGTGAGCCGTTGGTCGTTGGCTACTACTATTATTATTATTATTATTATTATTATTATTATTATTATTATTATTTTTTCAAATTAAAATTCTACTTGTATTCCACCTCTCCTATCATTCTTGATTATTCTTCTCTACTCTAATGTATAGAGAAGTTACCTTCTCTGCTTATAAAATAGAAAATAAACATAATAAAAACGATATTTTGAGAAAAAGAGCAATGGATTATTTTTATCTATTTAACTTCATTTTAATTTCCATATATTGTTTTATGATTTATCTCATACTTTTTTTCATTTTTAGTATGATTCCAAAGATTTTTTGAGTTACTTACCATTGCAACATATCGAGCTCGTTTCAGTAAAATAAATTAATGATTTAAATTTTTAAATTTAAATTTCAATTTTAAATATTGGACACCAATCACATACATTGCTCTGATCCCAAAGTAAGTAGCCTATGCACTTGTGTTATGGAAATCAGACACAACGATGGTACCACAACACCCAGACCCGAGACAATATAGAAAATATCGTTTTCTACATTGACTCGACGGGGAATCGAACCCGGAACCTCACGAGATGGCGACGCTTGAAACCAGCGTGCTAGCCACTCGACCACGGAGGTCGTCAAAATACTATGTTTAAACACCAAACGCATTTATTTATATAAAATTTTACGGCATTTAAAAATACCGAGTGCGTAATCTCCAACAAAACACCAACAGAATTTCCAATGAGGATGTCACGGAAGGGTTGATCCTGACATTTTGGCGCCATCTTGTTTGGACAAAAGGGTTTTTTGGAATAACCCAGCATTACACATTCCCCTTGCCTAAAACTCGCACTCGAGAACACTCCACTTTTTGATTGGATTAAACTTGATGACAAATTTTAACGAAGACAATTCTTATGGTAATACAACGACACTTGTAAAACGGAATTGATTTTTTATCGCTATCGAAATTTGATTTGGGTTCGTAATCATTAATCAATTTATGGTAATCCAAGCCCGTTAGACCGGCAGCGATACGGGTCATTGGGAAAAGCTAGATTCTATGGGAGTGTTGTGGGTAAGAAATGTAATATGTGAAATGGGTTGGATGGGTTAAGAAAAAAATGTAAATTATCTATTTACAGACATTTGTTTTTTTATCTGTATTTAAGATTTAGAAAAATACATTCGTAATAATTCGAACAGCCTACTGTATGAAATTAAAAGACTGAGACTGATCGCAGCGATCGCTATTCAGAACGCGCAGTCAATTATTTCAAAATTCGAACAATACCTCAAAATTGGCTAACCCTAAAATGCCGACGTATTATTTCGGCCGACTATTTTATAACCGCTACAAAGAATCTATTGTAGTCGACAGCGGCAAGTCCGCGTTTGGCAAAAATTAAAAATGGAATCGCAATGGAAATGGCGGGTTCCGCACGAGCGGGCGGCAATGGCGCCCTAACAGCCGAGGTAAATAACCACAAATCACGGAATCCTAACACCCGGGGCGAGGTTTAAATTCGCCAAGTCGATTTGTTTCCATTGTTCTTTACCTACCGAAACCCGCAATCAACAGATACCACATCACCATTCCTAACGTTTAAGGTGTTAGGTATAAGTGGTACTGTAGATACTTTTGTTATATTTTTTTTTTACCAAAAGTAAGTAGTGGTGTGTGATTTAAATACTTCAAAATACTTGTTATAAATACATAGGCTGATCTCAATATCGTTCAAATCAATATATGCGCTTCGAAAGTTGGGCTGCATTAAAAACAAGGAGCTGCCTAAATAATAAAAATCTCACAAGAAATATAATTCTATGAAAGTAACATTCAATAAAAATGGTTATGAAATCAAAGACTATGATTCTTCCCGAGAGAAATGAATAACCATTAAATCGATGGATGCAGTAACGTCTTCAACAATGAAAACATGCACAGACATAACCATCAAAATCAACATAGGTCAGAAGCATGAATTACGAAACACTGGCTGGATAGAAAAGACAGAGGGACAGGCGATGACGTGTTATTATTTTTAAAATTCATACGCAACCTAAATTCGACCACATCGCCAACCTCCTTCAAGGGATTTCAGTCCCAAGTGCCAACAGATAAAGGTTGATAATTTGTGCGATTAAATTGAATAAAATATAAAAAGCTAATGACGTCATTGTACACTTGTGTCGACGTGGGGAGTGCGTATCGAATTCACGCCATTTAAATTTGGAATTTTCGTTCAGGCGCAACCAATTTTTTCCGTTACCGAATCGAATTTTCTTTTGTTGGATTGCGTTTATCATAAGATGTCGAGTTTAATGTTTACAGCCATTTGATAGCAGAGGGATCGCAGTTTGTAGCAATAATTTAGTAGATATCTATATGTTGTGAGTATTTTGGCTAATGCTGTAAAGGAAATAATGCTTACATTTATTAAATTAATTTAGGGTCTAATAAATTGACATTCAAGTAAAGCAATCAAGTGAATAATCCATAGAAGTACTACTTCCAAAGGGATAATAATTTTATGGAATAATCCTAATACAAATTAACTTTTTTACAATTATAATAAATAAATATTGGACAATATTCACATACATTGCAATGAAACCTAAATTAAGTAGCTAATTGCACTTGTGTTATGGAAATCAGACACAACGGTGGTACCACGACACCCAGACCCGAGACAATATAGAAACATTTTGATTTCTATATTGACCCGACCGGGAATCGAACCCGGGACCTATGAGCGGCGACGCTTTGAAACCAGTGTGCTAATTCACTACACTATGGTGGTCGACAAAAGAAAAGAATGCAATGTATTTTATTAGACATAACCTACTCAAGATCGCGACATTCGTCCTATTTATCGCAAGATTGCAATAATCTTAAAAACGATGACCAATCAAAATATTATGCCCCAAAGTATTTATAACATGTGTAGAGTACGTACCTAATACTTATTAATTTTAGGTAACTTTATTGCATAGCCAAAAATAGCAAAAACGGTGAACTTAACGCGATGTGGCATACTCTACCAGACGTGCTATTGGGCTAAGCAGAAATGATAAATATATCACCAGCCCATCCCTGCCTAGTCTCGACACCGGAAGTGACGCGCACGATAGATGGCAGCACGGTTCCGGCGCACGCGCCACATCCGGCCCGATTACGCGGCCATTTTGAAAATAAAGCGGTTAATGATCGAGATTCAAGACTGTGGGGAAGGTTATTGTTTCTTGATGGTAGGCTCGTAAAAATAATGAGTCTATTTAGATGATAGTTTGGTGGGTTAATGTGGTATTTATGATTGTTGTCTACTTTTGCACGTTATATGTATCTACTTTTACGTGTTTTTTTTTTCTTTAAGCTTGGGAGGAGTTTATACAAGGTGTTTTCGTCAGGGACTCAGGTTATCCTTATTTAAAAAAAAAACATTTTTCTTTAATTTATATGCAATTTTTCATTAAAGAAAACATCTGAAAAATCAAAACAAATTGGGAAAATCACCCCTTCGCGCGTATCTACGAAACACAACGCCATCTAGTCAGCTGCAATGAGGCAACCTGGCTTTAGTAGTTTTGACTCGATCACTAGTATTGCAATAATAAATTTATTTTGTGGGTTTTTCCATTGATAATACTTGTTTTTTGGCATCAGTGTCGTTTGAACAACCACTCCTGCGTCTGGCGTCGCTGTCCAAAACCACACCCTGTATTTACGAGATTATCATATCTTCAGTTTATTACATTTTATTTTTTACTATTAAAGTTTCTATGTTATTTTACATCTAGTCTAACAGCTTGTTTTACATAACTAATGTCATTTCTTCATAAGTTTTGGTTAGCGTTATCGATTAAATACTTCATACAAAATGACGTTACATATTATTTTATTTAGTCGTTGGTGGTTATTCGCTTATTCGCTAATTTGTCGACAGTGCAACAAGCCCTAAGTACTTAAAAATGTACAATTATAGTTGCCCACTTGTGAATATTAACTCTATGAAGGTTTTATATTACACACATATATTCTACAGATATTTGCTTTAAGATACTTTCAAAAGAAAAGTTACATAAAATTTACTGGGTTCCACCTTACTTTTGATAATAAACAATATTTGCACTGAGGTATAAGAACGTTTTACAAAGTATCTGCGCAACTTGCACTGTTTGATCTAATATTTATTTACCGTCAACAACTGCTCGACAATACAGAACAGACATTATTATAATAAGATGAACATGTAGCAAACAGGCTTACGACCCCGGCAGTTCATTAGGCAACAGTTTAAGATGTTAAATAAACATACGAAATATTATTGAATAACTGGATGGTATTATGCAAGCGGGAAATATCAGCCCGGTTAACTTGTTTTAGTAAAATACTTGTGACCGCGTGTTACTTGAATTATTATAAACACATAGTATTCATCTTTAGGTTCTTTTCCAATCGATTTATTCCAGTATAATAGCACAAAGGGCGGGCTCAAACAGTGAGGACATATTCTAGTATGCAGCTCACTTTTATACAAATCAAACCCTGAACAACTATAGAAATACAGTAGGGACGACATCCGTTTCCGTATCTGAACATTTACTAAACATAATTGTTTTGGGATAAAATTATTAACATATTGATCGTCCTCGTAGTAAGCATTTTAGATTTTAATTTTAATTGTTACAATATTTGAAATAAATCCAACCTCAACCGTCCAATCAGAGTCAACTTGCTTTTGGCGCCAAAATGAACATTTGTTATACGGCAGGCATGAAAATCTAATAGGTGTTCCAATAATATTCAAAAAATTTAATTAGAATTAATTAAATATCCTTATAATAATTAAATTATTTAAAGCTGAATCCAAGTAATTCTTATATCATAGCCGAATCACATTTTACATGGTGAACACTTCTGACATTTCCATATCAAACGTTTATCATAAGTCAAATCTCTATAGTTGTATAAATTATGATGTATCGAATATAGTCAATGTGTGATTTAGTTAATATAATATACTAGGGTTACGTAAGTCACATACGGTGAGTATGTGGTTTAGTGCATAAGTATACTAATCGTATTACAGAACTAAGTAAATATGTAAGGCAGTCTAGAATCGTGTAAAATACTCCTAACCAAATTGAATGTAAAGAACTTTTACATGGAACCTTGTCCGATTAATTATGTAGATATATCTAAATCCATGAACTATAGCAGCGTATGTGTTATTATAATGCATGCTTGCTTAAGTTCACTATTGATTTTTTTAATAGTTTGCATATATGTTTAACGCAAATGAGCAATAATACTCATTCGTTATCTCATATACTTAGACTTTGACGATAGTATTTAGCATTACTGATATATGTTAATAAATCAGTTAGCTCTGGGCTTGGACTAAGTGATTATGATACTAAAGGTGAATTTCCTCATTAAGTTTTTATCAGTATCTACAGATGGATGATGCAAAAACCATACAAACTGGCACCATCTCGCATATCATCGTCCATGTCCCCCATAGATTGAGAGTGCTAATCAGTGAGGGTGCCAACTACCCCCGTCCACTCGTTGCGTTCCGTACTCGGGGGCGAAGTGTTAAAAACACAATAAGATATAATACTCCCATGCAATATCACTGTTGCAACTCAGAACGCATTTCAGTGCGAGTTTAAACTGTGTTCTTAAATAGTTAAGGATGGTATATGAATTTTGAGTGGTAAGTATTAATTTTGTACAAATATAGTATTAATTCGCAACGCCTTCAAAGTGTCATATCACTCATACTGATATAAAATACATATTTTGTATTGCGCTATTATAGTCGAGAGATGAAAGGGTGCGTTTTGTTCATTGCATTTCATGATCGCCCTTAAAGAGCCATGAATTTTTTATGGCTTACAATTAACTGTTTAAGTATACTTTAATTGTTTTATTTGTCTCTGTTATTTAAATTCGTTTATAAATGGCTTAGAGACAGGTTAATCTTATGTCTTTAAGTTTTTGGAGTAGATATTTCTGAGACTTCTACCTGAGTGATTTGCTTGACACATTTTTTTTAATAGTAATGCCAAATACATACCTACTTTCTCATACCTAGATACTTCTCGACTTAACTCTTGTTGTTCGCATATTATCCTGCATAAATCGTATACTGTTAATAGAGGTAAATGATTATCTGAACTATAGATACCGCTACTAGTTTCTACAATTTACGAGATCACTGCCTACTTGGTAAAGAAGTTGGAGTTTTAGCCTTTAAATATTTGTGTAATTATTTTAGTATCTTTGAGTTATCATTCTTTCAAAACTTTTAATACTCACCAGAAGTTAATGTCACTAGACATACTAAGAAATAGTTGGTAGACGAATTTTTGTGAGCCAGTAATACAAAAAATCAGGTACGCTTGAGTGCGCGCGTCACGATGATACATTATCAGCCAAAGGACGTCCACTGCTGAACATAGGCCTCCCCCACGGTTTTCCTCAGCGTGATTTTCTGCATCGGGTCTGATCTTACGATCTTAACAAGGTCGTCCGTTTATCTTGTCGGTGGATATCCTACGCTGCGCTTTTGGTCGAAAGGTCTCCAATCTAGAACTTTTCTGCCCCAACGCCCATCAGTTCTTTGCGCTATGTGCCCTGCCCACAGTGCCCACTGCCACTTGAGCTTACTGAATTGTAGGGATATGTCAGTTTCCTTAGTTCTTCTACGTATCTCCTCGTTTCTGATTCGATCTCGTAGAGAAACACCGAGCATAGCCCTCTTCATCGCTCGTTGTTCGATTTTGAGCTTCTTTACGAGACCCATAGTTAGAGACCACGTTTCGGATCCATATTTCACCACTCTCATCGCATCATCGATGGTACATACATATGACATTTTGAATTTTCGCTTCGCGCACCCAAGCGGATTCAAGAAAATCTTTAAACAAAAAAAATGATTGTTAGTACATCACTTCCTCATTGTGAACCGCTTCCCAACAATTTCAGTCCACGAAGGCGCATAAATATCAACAATAATACATTATGTTGAACATGATTATCATTTAAATTCGGATGCGAGGGTAGATTTGAATGACAATGGCGACGGCCCACGCATTCCGTTTTATTTCAACTTTAAATTTTATGGCGACATGCGGGGTAAGATGTTTTCAGGGGTCTGAGTTTAGGGATGTAAAGGAAGGGAATTTTTTTGCGAAGAATTTTCTTTAGAATTTTTTACGACTAATATTTCTAGTAGAAGTTAAGAGATTGCCGAAGTACTAAAAAGTAAAGTAGGCATGTACTGTAAGGCGGCCTGAAGTATATAGTATCACCATAAAAATGACAAATGCTTCGCTTCTTTGAGATACACAACCAAAATTTGTACAATACACAGTCTGGCCATAAATACTGTTACAATCAAAAATAAGAAAGATATTACATTTGAATTTGGAATCTGTCATTTTTATACGATTGCTCATTGTGTTTTCTAATTTTGGCGCCAATATATTTTATAATATTTTGCGATATTAAAATGGAGTGGGGTGATAAAGAGAACCGAATCGCTGTGATTGCATTACACAAAGTTGGTATGGAGCCAAATGCAATTTTTAAAACTCTCCATACGCTTAGTATTAGTCAAATGGTTGTGTACCGGGCTATCAATAGGTACAATGTTTGTAACTGAAAAAGATCTGGCCGACCACGTAGTGTTCGTACGAAAAAGGTGGTCAAAGCAGTAAGGGAAAAAATTCTCATTCGGGAGATGAAGATAGCACCCAGAACCTTGTCACGTATTTTAAAAGATGACTTAGGACTTGCAGCCTAGGAGAGACGTACTGGTCATTATTTAACTGATTTAAAAAATAATAGGGGGGTAACATCGAAAAATCTACTGAAGCGGTACGCACAGGGAGGTCACAGAAAAAAATTGTTTACGGATGAGAAAATGTTTATGAGCAACATTTTAGGAACAAAATGACCGTATTTATGCTCAAACCTCTAAAGAAGCTTCCCAATTAGTCGGCAGAGTGCAACGTTGGCATTATCCGACTTCAGTGATGGTTTGATGGGGTGTTAACTATGAAGTAGTGGCTGAGCCATATTTTTGTGATAAAGGTATCAAAACATCGGCACAAGTGTATCAATATACCATTCTTGAGAAGGTAGTTAAGCCCCTTAACAACACCATGTTGAATAACCAAGCATGGTCTTTCCAACAAGACGGCGCTGGGTCATAATGCGGACTTCATCAGAGCTGAAGACTGGCCGTCGTCTAGTCCCGATCTTAGTTAACTAAAGTAATAAGTAAACTAAAGTTCATAGATATTTTGCTTTCAATGATCAAATAAATAAACAACTACACAGTTTAAAAACTGTACCATTTGAAGTATGTATTTTATGTTCTTATTGAATTAAATTTTAAGTAAGATGAAACTGAATCCATGCAACATAATTCACTACATTCCCGTTCGCGAGCATGTAATAGATTGCATCCGACGCACGTTAGCGCGGGTTCGAATCCGGTTCGAGCACGTGCCGCCTTTAAAATATTGTCCCAACACATTTTTGCATTTAAATCGATTTTGAAACCGATTTAGTGCAGTGGAGGAAACGGGGGGAAGAATACTTAAATTGTTGTACGACAAAAACTAATACTGTACGTCAGATACATACTCGTAAGATTGTAGATTCTATACAGGGTGTAACGAAACTGTGTTCCTTTTAGGTGGTGATTCTGTTCCTAAATTACAACAACTTTTTGAATGGGACCAACATGGACATCCTATTTTCTTTATTACTTCTCCATATAAACTAGCATCAGCTAATCGTCAGTCTAGTATGGGAAATTTAAATATTTTTTTGCGGTTACGATGTTGGTCCCATCCAAAAAGTTGTTGTATTTTAACATCAGAATTAGCCCGAAGAAGGTATGCAGTAAATTTGGATAGACCCTATATAAAATTTACGGCATGTATCGCAATATACACCGTGTTTCATGTAAGGTGCCAAGAAAAAAAAACTATGTATGTTCAGCGAAATTGAATAGTTTCCGAGTTATTCCGTTTCGAACGAGTTTTGGCCTGAATGCGTCTTGATCCAGAAAAACACGTGTAAAAACTAAAGTATTTATAAGAGTCTAATAATGTACTTTTCTGATAATAACAAAATTTAAATGATTTCATTTAACAGTTTGTCAAAAAACAGGCTTCTTCTGCTGGTAGGAGATTTCTAATATTTCATAGTATCTTTAACATGTTCTTTGTCATAATAACGTACTAGAAAAACAGTTTTTGTGAGTATCTTAAAAACTGCCTTACTTTAAGTCGATTTTACCAAAGTAAGAAAAAGAATACTCGTCGAATACAATACAAATAGCCTAATTTGAAAACGTAACCTATTTTTCGGCAATCGTGTCATTTTTAAATCGGTCGTCTTATACTTATTCAGTGGAATAAATCATATCTTACTTCGGTAAAATCGACTCTTATTTAGCTAACAGCTACTTTACCAGTGTCGTTATCACTTCAGCAATTTTTGCTAGTTTAAGATACAGCTCCTTAGTATACAACGTTTAACGTTAAATGCGCAACACTTGAAAATAGGTATTTTTATAGGCATAGTGGACATCTATCTCCAAGCACCGGCTTGGCACTTTACATGAACACCCTGTATAACAAACTAGCGGTTCCCTGCCGCCTCAACTGAGCAAGTGTTGGATCTCAAAAAAAAACCCTATGATTTGTAGCCTATGTGTTACTCTGATGTATAAGCTATATTATCCGTCCGGTAGTTTTTGCGTGCAGGAGTAACAAACATAAACTCACAAAAATTTTACATTTATAATATTCGTGTGAAGTGTAATAAGCACTAGGACTATAACCAACAAAACATTCAAATATAAACCGTCATTTCACGTATTTACGTGGATAAATAACGCTATCCAGAACTTATTCTGACATAAGAAACAGGCCGTGAACTTAAGAGAGCGTAGTAAAACTTACAAAATTTAAATACCATCACTGTAAATTTTCTCGTGTCTTTTTTTCATTTATGGTTTTGCAGTTTTAATTTAATTAAAGCACACCACTTTATTACCAAAAGTACTTCAAGATTAATTAATTCCATCATAATCCTTTCTCAAAAACTTGAAAAAGTCATATTCATAAGCCGAACTCATAATGAGTTCGCAACTAATCTTGGAGATATAAAAATGGACAAGGGTTCTTTCATTCCGTACAATATCTCACTCCGAGCGGAAAGCGGAGAGAATAAAAACGCGCGATGAGATGCGATTGAAACGCAACGAAGCGGTGCGATGCGGTGCGGAGGTACAGATTTGGCCGCCATTGTTATTGAAATGCGATGGCGTTATTCAGTAAAATTAAGAAATGCTTCATTTAGTATCTGATATGATTTTGGGATTGGTTGTGATACGTCAAGGTCAGTGCCAACAAAAATTGCAAAAAACAATCTTGGTCCAAGTAAGTCACATAGTTTGACCTGACACAGATTGAAAATATAAATACATTTATTGCTTGCTGGCGCTATGCCTTGAGTGACGAAGTTGGAACTGAAATTTCTTATTTTATGTCTTGTTCTATGTTAATGTAAAAAGGTATCTAATATTTTTAAGATCTAGAGGTGGAATTGTGTAAAGCAATCTTATTCATTTGACAGTTCAAAACGTACGGCATGATTTGTCAAACTCTTTGTTCTTTGCCGTTTGACAAATCATACCGTACGTTTTGAACTGTCAAATGAATACGATTGCTTTACACAATTCGACCTCTGGATTTGCAACGAACTGGGGTGCGATTGTGTAAAGCAATCGTATTCATGTGACAGTTCAAAACGTACGGTATGGACTGTCAAATGGCAAAGAACAAAGGGTTTGACAGATCATATCTTACGTTTTGAACTGTCAAATGAATACGATTGATTTACTGATTTATTACATCATCGCAGAGCGCTATATTATCTCGAGAAAACGAAGTGTCTATGTAAGTAACAAAATGGAACGCAAATCTATCTAATACTACATCTATATATATGGTTACATTGACTGAAACCTGCTTTTATTTATAATAATTGTTACATCAATAAGGGCTTGAACGAACGTTAGTAAATTCCGTTAATCATGTCTAAACCTCAGCAATACCAGTTTTGACGCCTATCAAAGCCACTTTTGTATAATAATAATAATAAATATTCTTTATTGCACAAGTAAGGACACAAGAAAGAATAAAATTACAGACAAATCATTTGTACAATATTGGCGGTCTTATCGCTGGAAGCGATCTCTTCCAGACAACCATTGGGTAGAGGAAACAACGTTTATTTGTGAGGTAGAAAGCGGTGTGCAAAATATAGCTAATATTTTAAGATTACACTTTTATAACATATAATAAATAAAAATATAATATAATAAACAAATAAATAATACATTTTATATTACAAATACAATAAAACAAATTAATTAATACATATAATATACGTACATATACTAGATCTATTACAGAAAATTCCGTCAGTTTTTTGTATATGATATTAACAGGGTCAGTGTAGATATTTCTATTATTTTTATATTGATATTAGTTCGTACCAAGGTCACTGACTCCAGGAATTACAGAACGGTATATCGATAAGCGGTCGCCAGCGGAATGGCGCGAGTAACGAAGTGTAACGCAAATCGCGTCAGGCCAGTGGCGTGTGCCGCATCTGCTCAGCGGCTTATGAACTAGGATGTGTATACAGGGTGTTAAGAATTGTGCTAACTTGAATTCTAGCTCAGCGTTTGATATTTAGTCTAGTATTTATCGTACTAATAATCGTACAAATCAGCCGTGGCAAAATTTTTGACATTTAGATTCGATCAGCTCAATTTTCTAAGTTTTCTGCTGCATACAAGATCCTTTTAACTTATGTAGCTATATTTAGATAACTGGTTAAAATATAAATGTTTGTTAAAACTGTATCGAGACTACACCACATGCTAAAATATTGGTCGTTGACTTTGTTCAGCAGGGCGGGTGGCCAATTACACTGTATGAATTTAATCGAAATTGCTATTTAATAGGTATCAAGATTTTGACCGTTAGATTATAGAAGAACTGTCAAAATGCATATCAGTACTGTCTGATGGTGTTTGAAATAGCATAATGGTACCAGTTTGAAATGAAACAAAGTATTTTGATTGCCTGAAACAGATTATAAACCTCGGTGATCGGTATACCAGTTGATACGTACCTTCGTACGCACTCGTTTGATATTTCAGTGCAATGGTACTTTCGAAGGATAACTTTGTCGAGTATGCAACACGCCTGTCATGAGTTGCAAAGATACAATTGTAACGTGATAAAAGTAATTGGTATTTCTTGTTAAAAGTTCGCTAGATACAAATGACGCATTTCAATGAAGTTTACCCATTGTCCTAACAGACAAAAAAGTCCCACAGAGTCATCTTGTAAAAGCACCCTCAAACAACGAGCTCACAAAAAGGGGTATCTCCAAAACCATGCCAAATCCGCGAGGAAACTTTCAAATCCCACCATTCTTAGCCCGAATGGCATCTGCATAGCAATCTTCGAAATGCATTTTCCAAGTGGGCGTGGTTTAAATCAGCCAATGTGCACTCAGGCGATATATAGACCAGCCACTAAACCTTGACCCCCCTTGCCCCCCTTTAGCAATGTATAACAGTACTATTAGGTGTAACTGATACATTTTTCACGGGTCTACTTAAGCTGGGTGGCTCCCAAGCTCCGCCCATTGTCGCGCTCTGCTGACTTTTCCTATAGGTAGAAACGGGATAGCAACACAAATTAGAGAAGAGCAGTTGCGGCTTTTCTTAAAGATAGTTAGCATATTATGTAATATGACAATGTAGGTACATAAAGGGGTATAACTAACAAAGTATGTAAATGAAGACGTTATTTACGGCGTCGACGCAAATTGGTGTCACATTGCAGAAATATGTGAAAACTTCGCCCTATTATTGGGGATATAATATGTTTTCTTTTGTGCAGACTTTTGAGACTACACTTTGCATAGTTGCTAAGATTAATGACGCTTTTGTGACAGAAGAGATTTCGGTGGTTCGTATAGCCAGATCACTTGTTTATTTGAATTCATTCACTTTCCAAAATTTGTCAACACCTTGTAAAGTCGCTCTGTATAAAGACCTTAGTTTACATACTTTTTTCACATAAGTTTTGTTTAATTTCGACGTAGTTTCCAAGATGAAATAAATTAAAAACCTATTTTAATTTTTATGGAAATATTGTTAGACTTATTACAAACATCTCAATTATACCAATCACATGCTCAGTACTTTTGGAAAAAAGTACTGAAGCCCTATTTATGAATCACTCCATCCCGTTCCGTTGATTGTGTGTGATTTTCGTTTAAAATCAATTATAAGTCAACGAATATCACTTTAAGTATAAACGCGAGTAGTTAAAAAATGAAAGTTATTTTTTTTGTAATTACTGCTGTGTAGAGTTTAACTCATTTTCATTCGAACATTAATCAAAGAAAATCATAAGCCATTTAGACGGGAGTGATTAAAAATGAGGCTCCTGGAAATATTTGTTTCTGAGGTTTTTCATACCAACCAAAAAGTTAGAGAGTAGGGGAAGGCATACCATTTGCATGTACGCCGAGAACGGTGGAGAGGGAAACTCCAACTATTTCGGAAGGGTGCAGTTGGGGCTAAGTTTGGGGATAAAAAATAAATCTCTCAAATTCTTGGGTAACTTCCTCGGACTAAGTCGGGCGAAAATATGACGAAAATGTATTTGATCGAGAAAAGTTTTTAGTATATATGGGTTTTACTAGATCTCTAATTCAGTACACACAGTCAGAGTTAATGTTAGCCAAGAATGGTGATTTAACTAGTAGGCTCAATTAGAAGATTACGATTTGAATTTGAAATACTACACATATTTATATACGTAGGCAGGTGCTGATTCAGAAAAGGCAATTACCAAAACTTATTATTTTCTGTGTAAAGTAATATTAAAGAATTTTAGTTTTAGCTAAAAATATTTATTAAAGAAACACTAACATGTCCTAGCACTATTAACATAAGAACTACTAACAAAGAACACAGAAAGAACATGAACAGCTACCTTACTTCATTCAGATATCCCTTTTCTCTTCATAACCTCTCATATTAACAGTTGCAGTAAACTTTAACGTATCTAAGCCGAAAGGCATTAAATTTAAGAGGGTTCAAATCTCCATACCCGTCCCCACAAGGGAGAATGGGCAAAATCGGCCATTATCGTATTTCACTGCTGTCATAAAAATCTAAGAAACACTGCCTCCGCATCGTAATGGCATCCTGTGTGGTTAGAATTTGGTAAAGTGTGGAAAAAGTCAGTCAGTTATTACTACGTATGCTAGTAATAGTAGTACAATGGGGAATATTTGACTGTTTCAAAGGATAGCATTTACGGCGTTTAGTCAAAGTGTGTTGAGCCATTGGCCAACAAATAGACTTAACTAAAATTTTCACAATCAGTAATTTTTGTTCATTAGTCTTTTTTCATAATATCTTAATAATTATTCGTGTAATAAAAGTATGCATGTTTATGTTAGTGCATTTTATTTCTTTTTTTTACAACTCCTTTCACTTTTTAATAATGTTCCGCCACTGATTAAATGTATCTGCTCTACCAAGCGGCTGACTGGTAGAGAATGTAAGGCATTTCGTCCGCCAAATGTACAATTTACAGTGCAATAAAGTTTAAATAATAATAAAAAATATGTTAAACTTGCAACAGCGTAAAATGTATGAGACACTCTACAAAAACAAATGTCGCTAGAATGCATAGATTCCGATATATATGCGAAAAACCTAAAAATGTAACCTTCAAACCTTCTCCTCCTCCCGGCTCAAGGAATACGGACTGGGTCTTTTGATATCTTGACCTCCTAGCTAGTCCAATCAAAGCTATGAATAAAATAACGAGTTATTTGTAATTCCCTCTATATGGTTCATTGACCCTTCTGGCCTTCTCATTCCATCTGTAATATACTTACAGACGAAGACTTTTAAGTAAACAATACATGAAGGTTGTATTCATGATGACAGCACCTACCTATCACAGACTTACGTAAATCACGGGCGGGCCATCAGGAAAATTGTTGCGACCGCCATTACGCCTAATGAGCGCATTCAGAACACAATGCGATCCAATCTAGGTAACTGCATGCGTAGGGTTAGCTAGATGTATGGTTTGGACGGCGCAGCGGTTTGCCTGTGAACAATATTAGAGCTGCTAATATTTGGAGAGATATTATGGTGGCGTGATTTTATGAATCGGGGTGCAATTTTTTATAGGAGTTTCACAAATTCAGAGTCAAGTATAAACATATAGGCTCTATTCTCGTGAAATTCACATTCACTGCAGTGCTATTGCAGTTTACCAATCGAATTTTATTTTTGTTTTCGTTTTGTCAGGCTCATGATTCCCGTGCATCGTTCTTCTTGTAATTCGTTGTGTGGATATACATTTGATCTTTTCATAAGATTAAGAACTACAGTAGAATAGTTGTATTTGTATCAATCATCCCAGGAAACAAGGAAATATTGAAACCAAATCCTAATAAAATACTCATCCATATAAAAATAATAAATAATAGAATAAATACCATAAAAGTTAAGGTAAAGTTGCGTTAAATCCCGTAGTTTTTGGAGTTTCGATAAAAAATGCAACAAAGCTATATTTTTTAAGCAAGCAGGATTTAGTAGCCGCAGTAAACAAACGTAGGACAATTTAGATGACGTCATCACAACCACAAAAAAGTAAAACGATGACAGGTATTATCACAACGTTCAAGTTGCCATCTCAACAAATCAACTCAGCCAATCTCCAATCATCGAATCAGTGCACATCGCATCGAATACACAAACGCCAGATCTTGATGCGAGCGCTAATTCTGCAAATCAGGAATCCAACGTAATATCTTACCAGCAATAACTAGGGCTGCACATGGCGTTGCACTACTACATAGCAACCGCAGCCGGAGCCGAGTGGATCAGCCATTACTGCTAATGACTTCGCCACGGTGCCTGCGCGCTGCAGATAGGGTTTTCAAGCTAGTGTTTGTGAAGTTCGATATGCTCAATCGCTCATACTTAAGTCATCGTGCGTTTGGGAAGTATCATAGCAGTATAATCAATTAAAGGAGATAAAAGATTTGTTCCATTCTTGGTAATCCCATGTAGGTGAAACCTGTAGGCCTAACATGCATGACACAATATTTATTTCGATCGTCATGACAAAATTAGTCGATCTATGCTATTTTATCATATTCCCTAACATGCCACCCACATTGGACAAATTAATCCAAAACGATAACGAGATATGACAATTTCTAACCATTCACTCAATTTTATGTCAAATTTGGCTGAGAATTATAAATTTGACACAATGACAGATTGATTCGATATTGGCCATAGATAATGAATTCAAATTTAAAAATATCTTATGGATAAAAAAAAACACGGGGACTTTCTTTTCAATATTTTTACCCTTCATTGTTTTTTGAGAGCTTAGTAAAAGATACGGCACGACACAGTCATATATTTTTGCTCTAAATAAGTTGTTTTACATTTATCGTCGACGCTCATGGTGGACGATAAGGTTTCACGGCAAAATGTCAAAATTCGTTAAAAATATGTGTCGCATGTTAGCGTTCAATGATAATTTTGACATATTTTGACAGTACGACATGACTTTCATGGCAGCCATGTTAGCAACTGTGGTTAAGTCGATTTTTGACAAACAAACGGGATAGAATGCCGCGATAAATTTTTATCACGGCGTGCATGTTAAGCCTGCTGAGTGATTTTCCAATGACAGAAGTAATGGACTCCGACATTTCTTATCATCAATGTCTTGCCCTGTTTATCTGAAGTCGGTGCGGTTTGTTTTCTCTTCTACACTATTCTATCACTCGTCACTAACTCATCCACTCCTTTCACATTCATATGTTGTTTCCCACAGTTCATCCATCTCTTTTTCGGTCAACCTCTTCCATTCTATCCATAAACATGCAACCCATCACTCTTTTAGTAACATGACTTTCTTCCCTTCTTATTTTTCCACCATCTTCACGGTTATTGGTGCCACTTTCAGACGTCTTCGTACATGGCTCTGTGTCAAAAAGTTATGTTTCTTGGATTTATACAAACGCGCAACGCGCTGGGTCGTTATTTGCTCGCTCCTGATTGATCATATGCTATCGCAATCGTTTTACAGTTGAAAGAAGTGGTCAAAACTGAACGCAACAAGGAGTTAAGTGGGTATGTGGTCGACGCTAGGGATTGATATTCATTAGCATTGAACAACTATTAATTATAATAGTCCCTCTCGCCGATTTCGCCTACGGTAGCCAGTCGCAACGACTAGCCGACTGCGCGGGACATATTATAGTGCACAAGTGTGTGCGCAAACACAGGTGCACTCTCTATTCCTCTCACTCTCATATCCCGATGGGACAGCAATCTGACTACACCGGAGAGAGCTTAGGCGCAGGACCAACGGCTTTACGTGCCTTCCGAGGCACGGGGGTGAAACACCAACAACTTCCAAACTCCGGGTTACACTGAGAATTTCTGAACAGAAAAACCCAGGTACATGTTTTTTGCCCGACCCGGGGATCGAACCCAGGACCTCTGGCGCAGCCGTCGCTTTAAAGTGCGACCCTCTAACTGACACCACTAACAAATTGCATATGCCACGAATACACGCCACCGGTCATCAACTCATTCATATGATTTCATATTCGAAACTCAAATTTCAAGGAATACATCATAATCTTGTCGCTGTATTTGTGACACATTTTTTAGCCGTAGTAATTCAGTTGGCAGCCCTGCGTCAGTGCAGCCGACACGCGAGCAACAACACAAACGCGCGGCATAAACATCGGCGTCGCAGCTCCTCTCTGATTGGATTCACGTATGCTGCCTAGTGACTGAATATTCAGCAGCCTGACGAAGGCGATCGGGGCGATGGTTAGCTCATTTACCTTAATTGCAATGATTTAATCTATTAATATCGGAAGAGATGATTTATAATATTATATAAATAAGTTCCCTTTTTTTCAGCAGATCGTACATACTGTAAAATGTTAGAACAGCCAGACTCTTTGTATAGTTAAATACTTTAATAGCATAAAGCTACCTGGGATTCTAAAATACTTGTTTAGCTTATGAAATGAAAAGCTTTGGAGAAAATTCAATGCATTTAGATCGGGTGTTCATTGTTGTAAAATCATAATTATCTTCACTACATGTATAAAAAAAGTCGTTTCCCGCTGTGTTTTTAGTAGATAGAGAATTTCAAGAGGCAGGTTTATATGTTTAATACAATGTTTTTAGTTTCAGTATTGCTTCCGTGCGAATCCGGGATGGGTTGCTAGTATTATTATATAACATAGAGTTTAAAAGTATCTAACATCATTCATCATAGTTCAAGAATTTTACTTCTAAATTCAATTTCCTAAGTTTCATACATCAAAAAAAATTAAGATATTTTTCCAAAGTCTGGTTCACACCTACATCAACGAAGCTTGTGTGTTTAGAAAAAAGGTAACAAGTCTAACAATACCGCAGCAGTCGACGACCCCAATAAAAATACGCTCAAAGGCCCGTAGGCCTAACAGGCGTGAAGTGCAGAACTGGCCGCCTGTAACGCGCAATGCGCACTGGCTGGAAATGACCAGGAAATGTAGGTGGGGTAGGTTCAGCACCGATGTAACTTCTCGGCGAGTGAAGTGATAGAACTTCGACATTGAGTCAAGAAGCTTTTGTGGCAACAGACCAAATTTAGAGATATCTCCGTGGTCGAGAGGCTAGCACGCTGGTTTCAAGCGTCGCCGTCAAGTGAGGTTCCGGGTTCGATTCCCAGTCGGTTCAATGTAGAAAAAGATATTTTCTATATTGTCTCGTGTCTGGGTGTTGTGGTACCACTGTTGTTTCCGATTTCCATAACACAAGTGCTTTAGCTACTTAGCTTGGGATCGGAGCAATGTATGTGATGTTGTGAAATATTTATTATTTATTTATCTAAGAGATGGGGACAGGCCCACCGCATGTTTGCAGTGTTACGACTGTAGACCTATCTCTGACGTGAGGGACTGGACCTGAAGATACTTCATGTGTCTGCTGAAAAAGTAATTGTATATTGAGTGGAGTGACAGATTAAACTTAGTGATACTCTGTGCAGAGAACGTTGCTAAAACTTATATGAAGAATACACACATATAATGTGGAAATGAACGTGGGGATAGTATTAGTGTTAGTTACTTCGAGATTAGTAAAGGGAATGGACTTACGTTGTATATTGCAATTAATGAAACTCTTTAATCTCCTTAATATGTAGCCAAACGTTTCACTGATAAAAATAAAAATAAAGTAATTTACTTTAATGGATCAGGACTCAAAACATCAACTAATGGATGTGTTAGTGTGCACTTGTGCATTTTAATATTTTTTGCGTCCTGTCCTGCGTCATGATCATGAGACGAAAAAGGACTAAATCGATTTTTATAGTTACAGAGAATTTAGCTACCATGAAAATTTGTGAAAAGCTTTATCAGTACCCAATGTAGGTTCAAACATCGAATGAAACTAACAGCAAATTTTCTATTCTAACTCGGATGAACGATTCCGAAATTCCTATGCCATTTGCCAACCTCTATTCAAATGTCGAAAATTATAATCACGGAATTCAGTGCAAACTAGTAATGACCTCATGATTTGCCAGCCATTTTGTCCACACAGGCGGAAAATGGGCCGTTATTAATAAACCCAACCGTGGCTGCTTCCAATCTTTGTCATAGTCGCTTCTAACCACCGGTGCGTGTCCGACTTGCCAGCTCGGTGCATGTGTAAAAGCAACTAGTGTGGAAACACAATACATGCCAAGCTATATTAAAATGATTTCAAGCTTTATTCTGCTTAGAATAGGGTGGGATTTTGAGTGAGGAGAGTTTAGATGTAGGCTGATCTAAAATAGCAACGTGCGATCCTGTGCTTGACAATAATGCATGGCTGGGCTAATGTTTGCTTTGTATCAAGCGCAATAGTTATGTCGACCGCTGTGCTCGGGGCGCGAATGTATAATTTGCAGGTCCAGAGAATAGGCAATTAAAGAGGCTCATGCATTTTGGATGACGTTGGCTATTAGCGATTACAAATTTCATAATTTTTAGCTTGAGCGCATGTTGTAGATTGTTGTTGTCAAAAAAGTAAGTTCTCGTTATATTATATTACGCCACAAGACTAACGCAAATTCAAGGAGGTATTTCCATTGGCACGGTATTAAAAATTCCATTAAGATTGCTCATTTTGCGATTGATTATTCTACATCTATATACAAGTACAACCAACACTTTCCATAAATTATTGTTCGTTCTCAGTAAAATTAAATCTGTTACGTTTCAAAAAACCCTTATTACAATTCAACTAGACAACAAAACTGTCTGGCCACCTTAATCCTTAAACATTTATACAGCAACCCTTCAAGCTCAGTTCCACGTAAGGAGTGCATTTCTCATGCCTGCAATTTCCATAGTGAGCGGCCAATCCGACGCTATACGTAGGCAGAGCTACGTGCGTCGGCTCCAGAATGAATCACTGCAGCTGGCTGCATAGACCTAGGAAAGACTGGACCCGAGCTACGCGAAAATCTGTAACGAAATGCGGTCACGAAAAACCGTATTGTATTCTGAAATTTAACTTTTTGATCTCGTGAAAAAGATAGCCCAACAAACAGGGAAACAATTTCCTTATACACAGCAATCAATGTTTTTATCTTTATAAATAAATAAAATAAATATTGGACACCAATCACATACATTGCTCCGATCCGAATGTAAGTAGCTATTTGAACTTGTACCACAACACCCAGACCCGACACAATATAGAAAATTATGATTTTTATATTGACCCGCCCGGGAATCGAACCCGGGACCTCGGAGAGGCGACGCCTTAAAACCAGCGTGCTTGGCCACTACACCACGGAGGTCGTCTTGGTATGTATTTATCAGTTAGACGAGAAAAACCACTTAGCAGCACAATGCATGGATTACGTCATCCATAACGTTCTTGTTATTCCCTTTTCTATTTACTTCAGGACGTGTTCATTATTGCATTTTTTTGGCAGTTTTTTCTTTTACTTACCTACACACAAAAAAAAACCATTAAATATTTGTCAGTGCATATTTTTCTCTTAGAATTCAACGTATGTGTAAAATGCTACCTTGGCAATGAACTAAGCACACCATGCATCGACAATAAACGTAAAAAAGCTAACTTACTAATCCTTTCAAAAACCAGTCATTTCTACCATTTTCCGAGGTCTG
The DNA here is from genome assembly GCA_963924145.1 of Pyrausta purpuralis. Lineage (NCBI taxonomy): Eukaryota > Metazoa > Arthropoda > Insecta > Lepidoptera > Crambidae > Pyrausta > Pyrausta purpuralis. The sequence continues at coordinate 15,081,806 of OZ001652.1, forward strand.
CAAGCAATCCGTTAACCACGGGACATGTGTTTCGTGGTGCTCTGAGCTCACAAGAGGCGGCTATTGTGCAGACAGCAGTATTGAGGAGCTTCGATGGAGGCTGGGAGGTGTCGGTTAAGCTGCCTGGCTTTGGCTGTAGACGATTTTCGTGTATTTAGGATTGGAAAATATTGTGAGTCAAACAGATTTACACCTCATGAAAAGGACTTTTGAAAGAATATATTGTGTTTAAATACATAATTTTATGAGCTAATTTTTTAAACCAACAAGTTGATGTGTAGTTTTTTAATATAAGTTAGTACAATTAACGCACTGAAGGAAATATTGATTATGCGTGATTGTAGGTACTTCAGTACCTACGATCATTAAAAATAATAATCATCATTAAAACTTATCATAATCATTCTAAAATAAATCATCATCATTATTCTTTCAAAATGTATCTAAGTAACACGAAAATGTAACTTAGACCTATTTTCATCAAGAAATATGCGGTATAACGTTCGTATTTGAAGAATATAGTGAATTGACCCCTCACAACATAAAAAAAATTACAACTACTATAAAAATGATGTATTCCATTCGACTTGCACGTCTGTGATATTGTTGGCATTGGTTATTGACTAATGATCTAGTTTAGCTTCCGAACACGTATGCCAAGATTCGTGATTTACAATAATAACATACTTTTCCCATTGAGTATTACTCGTATGACAGAGAAGTTAACAATCAAAGTAACCAAATCTTTTAAGTTTTCTAATGTTTTATCTACACAAAAAATGCAACCCTCAAAAACCCGTAACCTCTTCAAAAGTCCCATCGACTGGCTTCCCCTCCGATCTACATACAGCATCATATCTACATATAATATGTCTGTAGGTATGTATGCTCTCGTCCTAACAGCGCACACGGGTCCATAGGTATGATTTTTACGCTACCTGCTCCCAGAGTCAGGAGGGTTTGAATTTCATGCCCTGTTTTTATTCGAAAACATATTTCTCCTGGTACTCTAAAATATGTAGTTTAAAACGTGGATTTGTTTGTGAATATGCACCCGCAGTTTGAAAAATTTTATGTTTTTTGAAAAATCATTTTAAATTTTCTGCGGAGGCTGTATTTCTATTTAAATGTACCTTTTGCACTTGTAGAAATATTACAACCGTTTGAAATCAATTTGACTAACAGTGTCATACTCATGTAAGTTACTCAATCCGGTTACAGAAATAATACTCTTGAAGTTTAGTAATTTAGCTACCTACTACAAATGTTATTTATTTACTTGTGGAATGAGTTATCCAAAACTATTTGGTTAAAACATTAACATCCTTTCGGTAAGCACCGTATTAAGAAGTGCTTGAAAGTTTTAAATGATGATGAAATAAAATATATTTTTCTTTACCCAAAGGTTGTCTGGAAGAGATCGCTTATAGCGATAAGACCACCAAAATTGTACATTTTCTCGAATTGAATTTGAAAGGAAGAAAGAAAATTAATTTATTCGACCATAAATGAATTACATTAACAAAAATACATATATTAAGCTACTAGGCCAAAAAAGGCACCCATTCGCTCAGCATTGGTCGTGGCAGCAGCAGAACGCATACCACGACGCTTCCAGCGAGTGCCTTTGTGGGTACAAATAAAATTGACATAAAATAACACAAAAAAAACATAAATCTATCTTTGGAATAATCACATTGCAATTATTGACCTTTTTGGTGTGTAATAAAGAGTTATCTTATCTTATTTTATAACCGTATAAGTTATTGCTTCTAAAATAAGGTGGCTACAGAATAGATTTAACAATATGAAGGCTGCATTGTGAAGGCTTTCTACCAAAATCTGGTCACGATCGCCTTCCTAACTCGGCGAGGCGTGAAAACTAAAATAACTTGGCCTCATGCCAGATAAATCCTGTATTCACACGTAAAATGCATTATTCAATTAAAATCATATTTTGTAAAGTTATTTGTGAGGGAAGGTGTTGTAGTCAACCCTAGATAACGTCATTGAATTTATGCTTCAGTTTTTTGCAGTTGCAATTATGAATATGTCTCAAAAAACTGATTAACTATACTTTAACAAGCTGCTGGAACAGCGTTACTTCAGTAGAAAACGTATATTTACTGTTTTTTGCAAAAACTGTGACCCCTATATTTTTTTTATTTGTCGCACTATTTAAATATTCTTAGCACTATCTAGTATAACGGACACAATAAAATGATCATTTGAAAACTTTGCTCAGATACTTATTATACCAAGATGTAACTCCATTGCTTAAAAATACAATTAACTATTGATTAAAATACATTAGATATACATTTCTGTAGGTCTGCAGACATGTCTGCCTGTGACTACGGATGCTGTTAAGCATTCGAAACGTCAGGACTTTAAAAAATCTAATGTAATGCGCGAAATATATCCGTAAAGTATTTTATCAATAAGTAGTATTCGCGTTGACATCAGAAGCAAATAAAGAAATTACTATTTTTGAACGTAGTATTACATATGCTTTCGAATGTTTTTGACACTTACAGTGTCATATTTTATATTCATAAAGATGAAATAAGAAACCTAAAATTTTGCGCACGGGCGGGACTTGAACCAGCAACCTTTTGGCAGACCGGGCCCAAACGCTCTTACTTGTCTACCTAATTGAGCTACCATGCTGTCAGTCCAACCCTGCGAAATTTGTGGTTTCTTATGAAAACGTCAATTGCGTGATGCTTAGCGCCATCTAGCCGTCTGTTTATTATTAGTCTGTGTATTAGTAGTATTACATAATTCTCGTAATATAAATTCTCGTATGGATTTGAGACGCTTACGTGCTCAAAAACTAAATTAATTACTCTCCCTAATGAATCCGCAGATATCTCAAGTCAGTATATGAAATATCTGAACCGTAAATATGAAGTTCCTTCGCTGACGAGGAGCCAACTCATCACGTCCTAAGTTCAGAGTTAATAATTATTATGAACATAGTTTTACCGCAAGTTGAGGAGGGAAATCTTTTGACGGGTCGGTGCAACCAACAAATTAACATAGGTTACATTGAACTGATTTGCAATGCTATAAAAATTAATTAGTCATCTTCTTCTTGTTTCTATACTTTTAATATCATTATGCTGAAGATTTTGCGTGTTTGTTTAAAGGTGCTAATCTTAGGAACTACTAAATATTTTTTTTTGTGTTGGATACTTTTTTTATCGGGGGAAGCTTTGAAACATCACAACGCTTCAGTAGGAAGGGATGGGAGCACTCAAACGCAAGTGTAAAATTAAAAAAAAACGAATTATAAGTAATGTTTCCATTAGGTTTTTTACTTTCATAAAAGATATCCTTCATCTTTTACGCAGGAGACAAATCATCATACGTAAAATGGTAAATTGTTTTGTCACAAAGATAACTGAAATGCTCACAGATTAAAAAATCCGTTACAGATTTTTCGGTGCGAATTTCCATGCTACCGGAAGAAACCTTAACTTAAACCCAAACTATAGAAACAAGTTTGGTGTAACCAATCCTTCTTAAAACCACACGTAGTGTCTCACTAAATATCGGCACGGAGCGTTCCATCTTTGAAGGTTGCCGTCAAATTGGCGGTTAGCGGTCGCGACTGCTTGTACCTGCCTTTACATTATTTGCCTGACTTTGGGTAATATGTGAAAGCTTCAAGATCAACTATGCTGTTGCTAGGTGAGTATGGGTTCTTATTATAACGGTACCTATGTCATTAGAATCTAACATTTTTGTCATGTTTGGCCTCTCCTACAGTAGCTAAATAATTTTCGAGGCAGTATCGTCATCGCTAATTTTCTGAATTTTAGTTGTTTTTTACCGACTTTAATATCAACTGCAAAAAAGGAAGAACTCAATTTTACCAGGCGGGCCTAAGAATCGCGCCTATTTATCACTTATCGCGGCAATCGATAAATTTCGAACGTCATTTTAATTGTATTCATAAAGGTTTTTACTAACTTTAATGTATTCATTTGTTTTAGAAGCAGTAAAGATTGCCTTACAAGTTAAAAAAATATTGAAAACAAATATGAAATAAAATAATTTTATCGCCGCGATAATCGCTATCGAGGCATGAATTTTAGGCATACTATCATGATGATATGATCGATGATCATGATATCGTTCAAATTGGATAAAATATGAGTATATTGATCTATTAAGACTTCTAAACACGTTTGTGTATATTAGTATGTTTGTCTCAGGATTTCTCGAAATTGTTACATCAAAGTTCAACTGATACATTTAAACTTGAGCAAAATATAAATTTTATCAAAATCAAAATAGTGGTTTCCGATACATGAATATTAAATAGGTAAATATATATTTAAAAAACAGCTTTTTAAAGCTTTCTATTGTTCCTTGTCATTTTTCTGAGGGAAGTTTTTATTTTTATTTTTTTAGACTATTACAAGTTATAGTTTCAGTCATGGCGGATCTGCCGTCTCGCCAACTAATGAATGAGGGTGAAAGAACACAGAGTGAATGACCTTGTGCATTTTGCACATACTTGAGCACTGTAAGTAATGTCCCGCGCCCATAGACAATTTATTTGACCGCCGTGGTCGTATTTTTAAGTTATATCTACAGTTTAAACTACAAAAGAAGAACTTAACACTTGACTGACCTTACGGTCTTCCGTCTTGCAAAAAAAATAATAGCAAGTATGAGCTCTTTAATATGACGGTCCCAGCCAACTTTGACCCATCACAGGCCCCGTTTTATGCTAATCATCCTATTCAGGGCCAAGACAAATATTACGAAATAGAAAATATAAAAATAGGTCCATCCGTCCTCGAGTGGTGCTTCTAACTAACACGATTATCTTTTATTTATTTAGATAAGAAGAAGAAAAAGAAGATACAATAAGATTAAAGATTAATTAATAACTATCCGTGTAATGCAAAAATCAAGTAGGTAGGTGTCTGAGCGCGAAGGTTGCGCTTTCGGTCCAAAAGTCATGAGGCGATGTTTCTCAAAAATAAATGTTCCTAAATGGTATTCCACACATTCGTGACGTCAGCAGCAGCAGTGACGTCACGTGTGCTCTCGGTTCACTGACCCCGGTTGAATTAGAAACGTTTTATTTGCCAAATGTTGCAGCCGCTAGAAATTGCAACGAGTGCGTGTGACAAACGACGATAGCATTCGGGGAATATAAATGTCTCACATATAATAAGTGTATGTTTATTGTCATTGTTTTTAAGTAATGTATGATCAAGAAAAGACAAAAATACATTTAACTGGAAGTAAATGTCTTATTTTAATCTGACACAAAATTGCGTTGATTGTTACAAGCTGGGTAATTACTCTAGGAACAAACGCATTATTATTTCATACAATTTAATAATTTATTGAATCATAAAAACCGACTTCAAAACCAAAATGCACTAAAAAGTCTTAAAGTAGATTTAACTTCACCATTGAAAAAAAAGGAATCAATTTTAGGCAAACAATTTCTTTCTAGAGTCGGTACTGTGATAGTTGACGCTTAATGGTCAAAGTGATAACACCGACTCCAAAAAGAAATAGTTTGCCAAAAATGGATTTCAATGGTGAAGAGTTTATATAAGACTTTTTAGTACAATTTAGTTTTAAGTCAAAAAAATATGAATCGGTCGACAAACGACTGAGGTATGAGGTAACATAGATACAAAAAAAACATACAGTCGAATTGATAACCTCCTCTTTGTTTGAAGTTGGTTAAAAATGGATAGATATCAATGTTTAGATCGCTCTGTAAATTCAAGTCCAGAATCCAAATTCCTGTTAGGCTAGCTTCCACCTTATAATATTGCCAATAAAATGCAAATGCATCGAACATTATCGGTCATCCATCCACAACAAGACCACACGTTGCAACTCTCCATTTCAACCCCAAAATACTCAGTTCACTGAACTAAATGCCATTATCAAAACTGAACGTAAAACCGAAATTTGGGTCGGACCCCAGACGTCCGATCCAATCAATAGTCGATTAATCAGTCGCAGCGCGGCGCGGGCGCAACCGCGCGGAAAATCTTACAAAAAACGCGGGGGAGGGGGGTCTTACGCACTACTGGACGAATGCTAGGCGCAGAACAGGAGTGGCGTGGAGCGGCATTGTTTTGAAATCCGAAAATCCAAACTAACACAGTCATCGAAAGTCTGTATATAATAGTTTTGAACAAAATAGTATACAAGAATTCTCTTCGCCTTCAAGAGTAGGGAATCTTACCAACACAATGAATCAACTGGGTCAGACCTTAATTTCATCGTTTCATTAACAGGCGCTATTCATTACATATACGCGTTTATGCTAGCTATCTAGCATAAACGCGTATATGTAAGCAAACCCATTCATAAGTAGCAACACACATATAACTTTTCAATACACTATATGCTGCTAGAGGCCCAGGTACGCGAATGATTCAAAAATCTCTATTTTTCAAGTCAAGATCACGTGTGATATTCATTGTTTAACGTTCAATTTTCGAATGAAAGTCACACGGGAAATACACACGGGAGACACTTAAAAAATTATTAGCCAATTTTGTAAATCTTCACGTCTATTAAGCTTGATTTTCTTAGATTTTTTTTTTTCGAGCAAAAAACATACGTCATATTTTAGCAAGTGGTTTAAAAAATAGGACCCCAGGAACTTAACCCAAGTGCTTTTTATGCGTCATTGTGACTTGGTAGTAACGCCATTTACTTGCTTCAGCGAAGCTTTGACGGTTTTTATTTCCCCATTACTTCCTAAGCATTTCGTCTTTGTATATCAACTATTGGTTGATTTTTTTCCATTCCTCACTGGTGTCGACTCCACAGCATCCCTTCAGGAAGGGTAGGCTGGTGCGTGTCGATAACAGACTTCATAAATCATTGCGCGAATGTCTCGCGTCGTGTCGGACCGACTGGAGAACGTGGTATATAGGGTGTCTATGTAAACTACTTTATGTGTGCGAGGCATGTTGCATTATGTACCATATGGTAATCGGCGTTTGAACCAATACTTTGTCTTATATGTCGCTAATTTACATTAGTTGTACACCTTAGTACACTTTATATTGATGAGTTCTTATTGCACCCGTGAAAATAATCTTACAAATATCCATTAATTTATTAGTATATGTTTCCCTTATTTTATTCTAGAGTATATCTTTTAAATAACAGTTTTAATAATTAAGGAGATTTTATAAAGTGTGATGCGAATAACAGCAAAATTTACATAATTTAAACTTATTCATAAAGATGAAATGAGAAACCAAAAATTTGCGCACAGGAGGGACTTGAACCAGCAACCTTTTGGCTGACCGGGCCAAACGCTCTTACCAATTGAGCTACCGTGCTGTCAGTCAGACCTGGCGAAATTTGTGGTCTCTTATGAATATATCGTTGCGTGACGCTTAGCGCCATCTAGCCTAATTTAAACTTCTCGATGTGCGAATAAAATGCCGATTTAACTTAACATAAACATGTTCATAGACGGATATAAACGCAGTAACCTAGATTTTAATTTCATCTTTGATTAAAGACACATAAACTACAGCTAATCCATACATTCTACGAAACAATAGACAATCTAACTCCAATCTCCTAAATATTTGGTAACTGGCACGAAATAACGACTTAGAATCCTTCACACGTATATTTTCTCATACGAAATTGAAACAGAGACGTCTCGAAATTGTCAAAATTCCTTTCCCTTATAATTAACAATTTTACCACGTGTTTTGTTCTACAAAAGAATTCCAGCGTCTTGCGTCTTTAATCCTGTTTGGTCCCGAATATAGACAAATTACAGTTAAAGACACTGTTGTATCAAATGAGCTGACAGAACATAATAGGTTATAATTACGAATGTAATATTGAGTAGTATTTATACTGCTTTAGAATGTTTTTAACACTCACAGTGTCATATTTTATATTCATAAAGATGAAATAAGAAACCAAAAACTTGCGCACGGGCGGGACTTGAACCAGCAACCTCTTGGCAAACCGGGCCAAACGCTCTTACCAATTGAGCTACCGTGCTGTTCAAGTCCCGCCCGTGCGCAAGTTTTTGGTTTCTTATTTCATCTTTATGAGTATTTATACTATCAATCTGATCGAAAATTATACTTAGAACCATAGTTAAAAGAACGGAAATTTGTAAATTTACGATTTCATATTTGATATTAACATGCACGTATGGCATGGGCGATAAATAGTTTTTTATTTATTATTTTTTGGATAATCTGAAGACTTGAAATTGATCACGATTCGCTATTTCAATGCAAAATCGTTGAAATCTTTTTGCTTATATAACTATAAAGTTTATATCCTTTAGCAACATTAAAGGGCTGATTTCAGATTTTTAGCCACCCACCGAGATAAAATACAACTTAACTTTTGACGATCTCCATGGAGTAGTGGCAAAGCACGCTGGTTTCAAGGCGTCGCCGCTCTGAGTTCCCGGGTTCGATTCCCGGTCGGGTCAATATAGAATTTAAAAAAATCTATATTGTCTCGGGTCTGGGTGTTGTGATACCACCGTTGTGTCTGATTTCCATAACACAAGTGCATTAGCTACTTACTTTGGAATCAGAGCAATGTATGTGATTGGTGTTCAATAGATACTATACAACTTTAATCCTCAAAAAGTGCCTATAATTAACCAGAGTAAAACACATATGACTTGATAATGTGGCATCTACAACCACACAGTCTTTACCCCCAAATAATTTAGTACCACATTGCGCCGCCACGCGTGGCGCTGTCTGCTACACTCCCGTAAATCGTCACGCCCTGTTGGTCCGTTTAATTAATTCACAAACGTACTGTATTTCGTACGTGATATTTGATTTTATTGGATATTGTTCTCGTCGCGAGTAATGTTTTTATCTTAATTAGTAGCTGCTTGATTTTTGTTGTTGCGATTCTGTGAAGTTTCTCTGAGTGTGTGATTGAGATTGCTATTCAAATTTGATTTTATTAACAGTATAATTAGTGAAACAATTTGCCTGTTATAATCAATTTATGTTGTTTTACATTTTAAGAATTATATACCATAAATTTTGCACATGAAAAGTGTCAAAAAGTAAGTTTAGTCAAAGTTTCCAGCTATGTTAGTAACCCTGTATTTTATTTTTCTATATTTTTTTTTACTATACATACCCCAGTGTTGTAATCTGTTGATGAACTTACTATCAATAATTTCCCAGCCTCTAACAATTGAAAATCTTCGGAGAAAAATAATCTTTTATATTCATATGTTATTAGAAAATTAAATATCCCCCTTAAGCCCCTAACAATCCCTTATCCTAAATTTGCGGGACCTCCCTGAAAGGAGTCCGATACCGCTAAGGGCAGGCAAATTGTCTTACATTGGAGCGGATTGTCTCTATCCAATTATATTCTGGACTAATCAATTGTTGCTTGAGGTTTGAATTGCTTTCTGAGTATAGACTATAGATGTACCATAAGGGAATGTTGCCGGCAACAAAACATTATTGCACAAATAACAGTGTACAAAAGGTAGACTTAATACTAAAAGCATAAAAGATTTTAGAGAATGCAGGAGAATGTAGATTGATAGAACTTAAAAACCGTAACAATATATTATGTGTGATGATTGATGTACTACAATAATATTAAATATATACCATTATTTAAATTTAGAATTATAAACTAAAGAAACATAAGTATAATATATATTATACCCATAAAAACCAAATACATAAATAACAATAAAAATATACATATTTATATTTCACCAGTTTCACAATTTTTTAAACAGAAACTTACGCAGTTTGTTCTTGAAGACAATTTAGTCTCTGACCTCCTAATCTCCAGAGGAAGTGTTTTCCACAACTGTGTAGCTGTTACTGTGGACGACTTGGACTAAAATGAGGAGCGATGAACAATCCCGTAAAAGTACGGAAGCGACATTACTGAAGTTGCCGGCAACTTAAGCAATTTAAGGGAACATTACAATTATTATCATTATTTGATTGGAATATGAATATTTCTGATTATTATTTTAACGCAAAGATGATATATTTTGCAATGTTATATTGACATTTACATATTTTTTGCAATGTTGTTTAATTAACAAATTTGCCGGCGGTATAATCTGTGTTGTGTACATCTATAGCCTGAAGTTCCTGGGTAAGGTAGTTAGTAGGTATTTGCATATAAACTTAGAGCTAGCCTTTACACCTTATGATATTTTCTAATAAAGTACTAGGACAGACACAGTTTTTTTTTTCTACAGTAATTAATTTTCTATTTTTAGCGATCCAAATTATCGTCGTAAGTATTCGCATTGCTTTACCGTTTACTATTGTTAGAAATCTAATATAAAATTAACCTTTTTTCCACTTTAAGACAACAACAATAAAATATTAGCATTTTCCTGTTACATGTAATATAGTGTACATTTAGTAATTTTAAAAGCAGGTCATATATTGATTATCACAGTTATTATTTTGTCCTAAGAGAGAAATACAAAACTAAGCCTACTAGACATAAAAATAGAATGATGGTAACTGAAATAAGAATTAAATTGTGCAGAAGAAGATATTAATCTTCATCAACAAACTCAATCCGAGTTTAAAGCACTGCCATATACATTGTTTAAAAAAAATTTACATGCATGGCTCTTGACTGAATTCTTTAATTTGTGTAACTGCTTGTAGTGGCTTGTATCCTATCTGTTGGCATTTGATTTATGACATGTAACAATTTATATGTATTATAATGTGATTATGTGCCTACTATTACTGATTATGTAGAATTTGTTGTATTAAAATTTTCATTAGCATTACATAATAAGTTAAACATGAGCACTATTAAATTTTGATATCAATGAAATACCATGTTATGCAAATAAATGATAATGATTATGATTATGTACATGTGTATTAACACGAGTTACGACATGTGTGCTTGGAGGGGCTAGTAAATGCACTTTCCTCCAAAACTGAAATTGATGATGGATTCATCTTACGCTCACGCTTAATCTAAAATTTAACGATTCGTCTGCTGCTCCGAATCATTACATTAAAATTAGACAGTCCCTTCTTCAGGCACTGCTATGGCATACTGATGATGATTGCCCAGTGCCGTTTGTACTTTCAATTTTTACCAACATTAGAAAAAGTGTATACCTACTTACATACTATGGATATATGATCTGAAATAAGGCGAAATTTAATTTAATTTAGATTTTTAAGTCAGGCTACTGGTTGCAGGCAATACCATCTCCAAACCTAGGCACCCTACTAAGCAACTCATTTCTATCCATTTTAGTTGGTCTCCGTCTGGGCGTTCGGACAAACAGGGCTCACCGTTGCCAATGCGGCGAGGCTGTCGACGAACTCGGCCACCACGGACTCTCCTGCTCCAAGAGCGCTGGCCGCTTGTCGCGCCACGCTACGTTGAACGACGTCATCCGTCGGGCTCTTGTAACCGCCAACATACCCGCGATCTTAGAGCCGAGAGGTTTAATCCGGAGCGATGGGAAGAGGCCCGATGGATTGACGCTTGTTCCATGGAAATTGGGGAGGTCGCTGGTCTGGGACGCTACCTGCGTAGACACACTGGCACCGTCCCACGTCCATGCGACCTCATCTAATGCAGGTGCGGCGGCGGCTAACGCGGAAAACTTCAAGCGGCGCTTATATGTAGCCCTCGGTGAGGGTTACATATTTGCACCGTTTGGGGTTGAGACATTGGGTCCGTGGGGGCCGGAGGCGCGCCGCCTATTTAAAGAATTATCGGCGCGCCTAATCGAGGCCTCGGGTGACCAGAGGGCTGGCAGCTACCTCGGCCAGCGAATCAGTCTGGCCATACAAAGAGGCAATGCTGCCAGCCTCCTGGGCACCCTGCCGCCATGCGGCGGAAATTTAGAGGATGTTTTTTATTTATAGTAGGTAGGTATGAGTTTTTTTTTCTTTTATTTATTCTTTAGGTTATATGTAAATTACTTAGTTTAATTTCTGTTTACTATTTCATAGATGTATATTTTAGTTTTAATTTATTTTCATTGTTTAAAATAATATTAGGCACTACTAAATGAAAAAAAAATTATTTCATATATTTCAGCACAATACAATAGTAACAGTTAATTTAAATATTATGTTTATATATAATAATAACAAAATTTTGTGGAATACATTTTAAAAATTAAATAACTTATAATGAGGTATTGATACAATTTCTTGAAATTAAATAATTATTTAAGTAGCGCATTACCCTTTGAATTCAATCTTCTTACATCCGTTACGTGATTTTAAATACCTGCACAATATATTTAAAAGATTCCGGTCTCAATTTCAGAAGGCTCGACAGATATTACTGTACATTTTCAAAGAGACGGGATATTCTCATTCAGGATTTTTTTTCACTCATTACTAGAGCGGTCCCGTACTTTTTGCCTTTTCCGGCAAAAGAGATAAAAAATGAAGATGAACTGGCGAGGCACAGAGTAAATACGAGGTCAGATAGGGATGTAAGAATGTTATTACCAATGTAATATTGATATCGATAAATTAAGTCCCGCAACTGATCCTCTAATTATTTGAAGATATCAATCTATACTATAGCTTTATACTATTTTTTTTAGTTTGTTTTACATACATTCCTCTATTTCCTATTTATCATTAAAAGATTTTGAAGCCTTATCACTATGTAAACCAAAATTGTATAACCGTCACGTTGTTTGAAGTGACGTTCTTTTTTGTATCGTATGTGTAAAAAATCGTATATCGTCATATACATTGATTAGGGATTAAAGTTTTTTATTATTATATGTCTGAGTCAAAGCATTTTAGAGCTCTATGATAAAGTCAAGGCAACTATGTACCAGTATACTCTGTAGAATCATTGATTAAAAGGATCTTGACCAAAACTCTATAGAATCTCGACCCACTTTGCGCCTGCATGCGTCTTTACAAAAAGTTCGGATAAAATATATAAATATTTGAAAGAATATAGACAAAAACTATTTTTGAAAAATAATTAGGAGTTTACGAGGAATTTAATGGCAGATTAGAAATTTTGAGGTTATGTTTTGTGATTGCAGAGTTATTTCACCTAAACTACATTCATTCTGATACATTCAGAAGATAATTGTTATATTTTACTAAAGTAATTCAATACTTACTTACTTAGTTACCCTTAAAATACCAGTGCAATTATAAATCAAACAATATTTTTGAAATATAAAAGACGCAATCTGGGCACGGCTTGGGTCAATATCCTTTTTTTGCTTCTGCATAGATTCTGATTTTATCGATATCAATTGCACACCTGTATTTCCGCACCCCTACGTCCAACCGCAGACCGCACGGACCGATGGACACGAAAAGTCGCTCCCGGCAAATATATTAGAATATACATTACCCTACGTGCCCCGGAATGAATGGCCCACCTCCTTTGTGCGTGCGGGGAAATTGAATTAAACTGCCTCGCCTGACAGTGATCTGGATCTATTTTTAGTTGTAGAAAGTGGGCCATTTTGATTTGTACCTACTTAGGGTTATTAAATCTGCGCACCATATTCTGTGAGAGTGCAATCTCTGGAGACAAGAACGTGATTTATTGCTTAACTCGATTAAGTGTACTTCAGTATCTGCCGTTCACTATACTGATCTTGTTGCAACGAGGGAAAATTTTCGGGCATTCCGACTTTTTTGCCACAATTATTATTGGCAGGTAGCTAGCAGCTCATTGAATAGGCCCATTTAGCATAGTTTATTATACGTGTTACCTGTTTCTCAATTTGTCTCCCGCTTTGAGCTGGATGGATATCGGAACTAAGTCTTTCAAACTCCTCATATTATTCTTTCTGATTAATTATGTTGCGGGGCCCAAGACATTTTAACTCCCTCCTGGGACTCCCTAGACTTCACTGGTTAGGACTTTCAATTAAGCCATGCTGTAGATCCTGGCTACACAGGAGTAGCAGCGGACAGTAAACTTATAAATATAATAACCCTAATAATTAAAATATTTAAAAGAACTAGAATTCGCTGTTTTGAGAACGTAACTCAAGTTACATTTTGGATTATTTAATGAATTACATTACCTCACAAACGATCAATAGGGAATACGTACACTAAGCAATATTCAAACTTATACTTGAAAATAAATATAGATGGTTTCAGTAAATATCTACTTTTTAAAGGCAAAAAACAACTCAGATGAGGTGCTCGTAGCGCAGTGGTAGCATCGCTTTGGTAGTGATACCGAAGTGAAGCAACCTACAGCGCGGTGTTTGGATGAGTGATGATGGTGATGGTTAGTCTCTTGCCTTGCAAACACCCCTCCACCAATCCGCACTGAGCCAGCGTGGTGGAGTATGGCTCCAAACTACCACAATTGTTGGGTAAGCCTTTGCCCAGCAGTAGGACGTTACAGGCTAACTTTACTTACTGTTAAAGCAACTCAGAACAAACGTAATGCTTACGTACGAACGCATAGCTGTTAAACCGACGAGTTTTGTGTCAGCATGTTAAATGACATCTAATCGTAAATATCATCATTGTTAAATTCAAAATTATTCTGTGTCTAAGGCCCAGTTGCTTGCCTGTTTTGAAGAAAAAATCACAACCAAATGTCAGGATGGCTATTCAAATGACCATTGGTATTTTTCTTCAAATTGCGCACAATGGTAAATATTCAACCGCTGGTAACGACACTTAACCATTAGTAGAGTCGAGTTAACTATTTGATCACGCAAATGGGCATACACCATAAACAAAAATGGTAGAATTGATGAGAGATTAAGCCCGATTTATCCGCAAACTCCGCACTAGGCAGGAAGTTCGTCAAAGCATTGCTATGTGGCGGGCAAGAGGCCAGACGGAGGTATGCGATCGATTAGGATACGCTAAGGATCACTTGACAGCCAGGCTTGTTTCGTATGTAGGAAAGAGATAGGTAAAGTATGTATTGGTTCAAATAAATTTCTCCTGCAAATTCCTATTACAGTAGAAAGAGTTGGACATAAAAATAGTTGAGCTAAATTTACCAAAACCCACCTTTTATACTTATTTGACACAGGGCCGTTTTTTCAATGATCTGATAAAACTTATCAGACTGATAAATTATAAAGCGACAGATTTCAAAAAATGACACGTACATATTATTGCTGACAATTAGGTGACGTTTTCAAATTAGCCATATTGTATTTTGTTCGTCGAATATTTCTTATCTGACTATTGAAAAATCAGCCCACAAATAGATGTAGATTGCACTTAACTATATATAGCAATATTGTATTTTCAACTGGGCTGGCTAAATGCAACGTACCTGTTTGAATGGTTATTTAAAAAAGAAGGCAATATATCGAACTTTATATGTGCATGCATAATAGTATGTATTGGAAGAACTTTTTTAAATTTGATAATAAACAAAGGAATGTGGCAATGTTTTCCCCGTCGCAACTTGGTACCTATAGAGGTGTCAAGGTGTTCCGGCAGAAAAAGCTTTGGCATACTTTTACTTGTACTTACCGACTGGAATAAGGTGCACGGTATCAGATATGTTAAATCATGTGTCTCGACGGTCATCTTTGGAAGCGTCTGCCGAGCACTTCCGGCAAATAAATACTGGCTGACTTTAATTTTCTATTTCCACACAAAAAAAACGCTGTCATCACTGTGATTGTGGTATCAGGTATGTGAAATTGCGCCTGTTTTTTGCGACAGCAATCAGTGTTTTTGCGACAGCAACCTTCTTCCGGCAGGTTTCGTCACTCATCATTCGGACTTAGCACGTATTTTATGGGAAACCTGTGCACTTTTTATCTCGGCATCAGATCGGCTGATAACGAAGCCCTGGGCTCTCCCTCTACTACTTTTCGGCAACATTAGTGACGCTCTAGCTGCTCAAGAATTCGCAAACTGCTGTTTGATGACTCCCCGTCTTCAAGTAGTTGGAGCGTATGCTACACCTTTGGTTAATGGGGATTTAAGTATGGTTATCTTTGTGTGATAACTACCCACTTGCATTTCTACCTCGTTTTGGGAAAAATTTACCCAAAAATCGCTATGGACAGTACTGCGTCAATTTTCCTACTATTTTAACCGCTTTGTGATTTCTATGACAAGTGTAATACTGTTCTTACATAAAACTCTATGTAAGAGGAGGTTTCAGTCTGTACAAAAGAAGATGATAAATTTGATTTTCAGAAATTGCTTAGCTTAGGAATAAAATTCGCTAGAATTTGGTGAATTCATTATCATAACCTTGTTAACGAAAAACCAGTTCCAAGGAGGGGGTGATAGGCATCGCAAATTTTATTTGCTGAAATGGTGCACGAATGTAACATAGAAAATTACAAAAGTTTCACTTTGGAAAAAAATACTTAACTTCAGTTATAAGTAGTAATGAAATGTCTACGTTTGATAAAAATATTACTTGTTTTTTTTTTTTTTTAAATTAAGGCCCGATTTAACAACCAACGACAGATTCGTTTTCGTTGAATATAATTTGACAGCGTCAATCTTTGGTTACTAATTTACCCACCTTTTAAGGATTTTAGCGTCATAAAAGTTGGCGACAGTATGTAGTTCCAATGACAATACAATAATATGGTATTGTTGAACTGATTTGATGATGGAGCCGCAAGATATGAACTGGAACTTCATGATGGAACATCGTATCATAGCTGTGTTTGCACCTGTAAGAAGTCTTGTGATAAACATTGAGCACGATAAGGTTTCAAGGTCTGATGATGAAGCCGGAAGATAGGCACGAGCACTCCATCATGAAATATCGTATTATAGCCGTGTTTGGAATTGTTCTAAAGGGTTTGTAAAGAACTTTGACCACGATCAAGTTTCAAGGTCGATGATGAAGCTGGAAGACAATAACTGGCATTCCATGATAGAATATCATATCAAAGTCGTGTTTGCACTTGTGATAAATGTCAAGTAATAGGTGTTTGAACACGATCGGGTTTCAAGGTCTGATGATGAAGCTGGAATACATTAACTGGCATTCCATGATAGAATATCATATCAAAGTCGTGTTCGTACTTGTGATAAATGTCACGTAATGGTGTTTGAACACATTTGGGTTTCCGACATACCGTCCATCAAAGTTTATTTCGGAAATGATGGTGAGCACCTAGTTCTGCCTATAGGCATCATATTCCCGGCCAAGAACAGCAACGGTACGGTGGAAAGGCGCATGCTCTCAGTGATTTCAAGTTTAAGGTACTGGTTTACTAAGGGCCCCGTACTTTTACGGCTGAACTGGCGTATGTGGCCCAAAGTGGAGTAAAATCACTTTGTGGCCTCCAAATTGAAGAGTAGTTCTAAACTGACGGATGAAGCACCATGCAATACAAACGCACTGGCAGAGAGGGAGAAAATGCGGGTTCAATCCTTACTTGCAAAAATGTATAGTAAAAATATTTCGTTATCAAAGGCTATAAGGTATAAAATAAATTGATAGTTTTAAAAAAAAACACAAGTAAAACACACATTTTTTACAAGTAAATACACGTAAAAAAAACTATAATTATTATGGATTGTTCAAGTTGTCTTTATTGCTGTAAACTATGTGCCTCAATTACAATATTTGATTGTAGAAGATTGGGGCGCTGGAACAAGTAAGACTTTATTTTCAACAAATACTAATAGTTATTTCCTAGCGGAAGCTGCATGAGGTCGCACAAGACTACGTTTATGCAAAGGGTTACCAAAGTGAACGAAAGATATCTTTTCCACGAACAAAAACTCTACCACTTTTTACCTCTTATTTTTTTATTATTATTTGAAGCTAAGCAGATATTTGACCTCAATCGAACCTGATGTCAGGTGTGGGTGAGGTCTAGTGTGGTGCATATCTGCTTAGTAGCAACATAGAGATGGTACGCTAGCCTACGTCTGGTCCCCCTGTGATGGAAAGGAGCTGGCGGGACTAGATCGTGCAGTTGACTTGAACAGTGACATTTTACCACTTTTAACGCATTACCCTTAAATATATTTAATGCCATAACGTAGAGGCGTTCGAAATGTCGGTGTATGTCATATCTCCTCGCTGGCGCATGTCTTGCCTGAATTCAACAAACTGGTACTTTGAACATACTGTTTTATGTAAAGCCACCTACTAATCGTGCTTGATTTCTGAGCATCAGTTATTCAAAAAGTATTTTCTGTTCCAGTGCTTTTACAATCAAATATTATAATTAAAGCACATTGTTTACACTTCAAACCAGCAATAGAGACAACTTGAACAATCCATAATTTATTTTTGGTTATTACGTGCATTTATAAAAGCGTGTTTTAAGTGTTTTTTAAATTATTTGTTATTTTTTTAATGCTAAATGTTATTTTAAAATTGGTCGTTGTATACTTATTCAGTCGGCTAAGCCTTATCTGACGTCAGTATCAGTTCAATTGAATTATTCTAATCCCATTTTAGGATCAAATTGAAACAGTATTTTAAGATTTTATAAAAAAAGGTAAAGTCACTATATCTTGCCACTTATCTGCGTGGGAAATATCTGCGTTTTTCCCTCATCAGCAGCCCCAAAAATTTCCCGAAGCCGCAAAGAATACCCGTTAAATCTTTTTTCGGTCGTCACTTATCGTAATAGATTAAATTTTCACCTTCAGCTAACTGAAAAAAATCCATTACTTCCGCCAGATGTCACCAAAATCAAATATCGTTAGAATAGTGAAGGGTGTAGAGGGGTTAAATTTTGGTTTGAGGTTGAAATGTTAGTTTAGGAAGCTTACAAAAGGATTCGTGTTGTAAATTAAACTTAAGTAATAACTTACAACATCTAATGCTTTAGAATTTTTTTAACACTCATAGTGTCATATTTTATGTTGATAAAGATGAAATAAGAAACCAAAAATTTGGCCCGGTCAGCCAAAAAGTTGCTGGTTCAAGTCCCGCCCGTGCGCAAATTTTTGGTTCCTTATTTTATCTTTATTATTACAACATCTGTTATATGCACCTAAGCGTTTAAATCACCTGTCAATGGGGACCTGTTATTAATTATACTGTAAAACAGTATAATTAATAACAAGGTTCCGTAGACAAACGGAAAAAAACGGAACCCTTATAGCTTCGTTAAGTTTTGTCAGTCTGTCCGTCCGTATGTCACATTCACTTATTCTGAAACTATTTGTATTACACAGCTAAAACCTTAAACCATTTTCTCTAAAAGTCTAACGTTTGAGAAATAGACGCATCCAAAATGGTAAAATGGGCGTCTCCCCCAACTAACTTTTAAACTAAGCGGTGTACATTTTTTAAAAAATATATAGATCTTGGATAAAACTTTCAACGAAAATTAGTTACAACGAGATCAAACTTCTCGTTTTTAAGATAGAGCACATTTTCAATAACCGCAAACATAACTTTGTTATTCATACAAATACTATGAAAAACAAAATTATATTTTATGTCAACAAAATATTGTGGTGTTTTGGCTAAGTGAAAGTAAGTGGATCTCTAATTCAGTCAAAGTTGGCACGGAACCCTTAGTGCGCGAGCACGACTAGCATTTGGCCGCCTTTTTTAAAGTTGGTACTAAACTAGCTACATAATGTCGCAATAATTATCAATATTATTTCGTTGATTAGATAAGAGTGATTCAAAAATATTTAATGAGAGAATATTCTTTTGATAAAACTACTGATAAAAAAGAGTACAAAAATGAAAAAGTTATAACAATAATTGCACCAAAATTCTGATTTTTCAATACAGTTTTGTCGACTCCACATATTTTCTGTTCCTTCATCATCGCTGAAACACAAAGTTTTTTTTTTTAATCCGAGACTGACATTAATCAACGTCGATCACAAACAGACAACAAAGCCTCCATTTATTTCTATATAGGGTAATTCCGAGCTTCAGTCACCAGTTACTCATGACAAATCAAAGTAAACTTTATGTGAATACATATAAGACTTATTTTTTGAAAGTTACAAGTTTCAAGAATACTTACTACTGTCATCTTGCGGTGATGATATATTTTTCGATCGATGGTTTTGTGAAGCCAATATAATATAGTGTAATTTATCTTACCAAAATAAATGGTCCCTGATTTGTTTCAATGTATACTCGTATGTTCTAATATCCGTGTAACTTACAATGCACAAGTACGTAAAGTTGGTAATTCTGATCAAATAATAACCTTAATATCAGAATTATATGGAGTAGAGTCGAAACGCAATTAAATTTTTTAACTGGTCACTCACTAACTTTGCTTTCATCTTTGACGTATTGATGACCTGCGTGGTGTAGTGGCTAAGCACGCTGGGTTTCAAGGAGTCGCCGCTCAGAGGTCCCGGTTCGATTCCTGGTCGGGTCAATATAGAAATCATTTTTTCTATATTGTCTCGGGTCTGTGTGTTGTGGAACCACCGTTGTGTCTGATTTCCTTAACACAAGTGCATTGGCTGCTTACTTGGGGATCAGAGCAATGTATGTGATTGGTGTTCAATAGTTATTTATTCATTTATTTGTAATACTTTTTTCTTAATGATATTGTTAAATAGCAGTGCACAAAGTTATTGCTCTAATATCAGAAATGTATTCCAAAATAACTTAATCATGCCAAATTTCCATGCCGTTCCGACATTGCGAAATATGAAAATTTCCAATCTGAATTTCTAATTATCTTGCGGGGCACGGGTTCTAGAGTTAAATCAACAAAATAAGAGACAACAAACTTGGCATATCCGACTTTAATAATAGACTTTAATAATTAGGGAACCTCTTTTAGCGAACGGAATGCGATTTGTACGAAAATTCGCGATGTCGAGTGGCGGGGCGCTGGTGGGTTCAGATTCGATTATGAGTCGAATTAAAATTATTTTGAGGTGTTTGATGAGATTAGAGTTCGTCTTTTGCATCAAAATCAGACAGTTTCAGGACAACAATTTCTTAAAATATTATTTAGGTACCTATCTTATTAATTTTTATCGCCCTTGACTATATAAGAGTGGTAGGTACCGAAATAATGATGACTAAAAATTATTGCACATGTTAAAATCGCTAATACCAATTTTGTATTCTTCCGGCATTAATTAAGTATCGAGCCCACGAAGTTTTGAACTCTTACGTCATACCGATGGAATATGTAGCAGCTTACTTACGTGTGTTTTGCGATACCATAAAGTGCAATTCTTGACACGATTTTACGTGTAAATCACCAGATGGCGCTCAAAAAACGCTGAAACAAAATTAGTTTTTCGTGTATTTATTGATTGAGAAGAATATTTTGATACAATTCAAAACACTCCTTTTTTATTTATTTACGATATGTTGAAAGGATGTTTTATTCCGCAGAATCTTGAACTTATTGAGGCAAAATGTCAAAAATTTTAGCTTATGACCCCTGAGTTGCTGATATGACGTTAAACAATTTCATAACGAACATCGAAATAATTCGTCGATACTACTACGAAATGAGTGAAGCTACCGTCTACGAGACTACGACGCTACGGTGCTACGGCGCTACGAAGCTACGAATCTCACGGCTGAGTCGCAGCGCGCGCGCCACCGACTGCACATCGCATTAGCCGGATCAAGGGGCGCCGAGGATTTGTATCAGGGATTGCGTTATACTGTCGGAGTAATAAGATTTATCATTTATCATGTACAAACTATGTACTAACAGCTACTGGTTTAAGCATATTTTCATGCCATTTAGGTTCCTTTCAAATAGTAGCATATTTGAAAAAAAAATAGCAATGCTCACATATCTTTGGTAGATATTTTTTTTCATCACTCTTGATCTATGTAACTAAATACGCGTTGTATTTAAATGGTAGAATTTTGTGTTTCTCTTCTACCTAACATTTATTTTTTATTTTATTTCCAAAATCGTAAAAAGTATTCAAATTTGTCAGATTAATGGAATAGCAATTTTTTCATTCATCCTGGCTACAAATCATTTATAATAAGCCACGATAACGGAGTAATAATGGAAATATTATAAAAGATGACAATAATAAAGGCTCGTGAAGGGAATTCGGAGCAAATCAACCGACCACGCGAAAGGAAAACCTCATTTCTTCTTAAACAGAACTCCTCCGGAAACCACTATGACTTTGGACTTCAGACACTTATTAATCATTTGTCAAGTTTACCTACTCATACAGTTGATACACATCATGCACCGACTCCAAAAGAATTTGGCTTTCCTGAACATGAGATTATTGCGATAGAATTAAGTTAGATATTAGTAAGATTATTGCGCTTTTAGTCAGGTTTTTTGAAGGCGGTTTAGTGTTTTTTTTTTCTTTATTTTAAGATATTTTTCAAATATCAAAAAGGACTGATTTTGATGCGATATATAAGCTCATTAAGCTATATAAACTATACAAGAGGTAGATTATCGCATTCAGTTTCTGAATACTTGTTTCTTTATAAGCCACCGTGCCAATTTACGCTCGCTGCTAGCATTAGTGTATGTTTTTAAGTTTAAGTTTATTAAAAGAAACAATTAACTGCAAAACCTACTACACATTAATAAATTTTGACCCCCATTTATCTATCAACTATTAAAATTACAATAACTTTAGAACCTTTCGTAGCGTCACTAAGCCATAATGAGCGTTTCTATAGATGCGACAATTACGAACGCTATAAAAGTGTAGTTTCCAACCTGTTCTTGTCTCGTCATCTATTCAGCCCTTTTCGAAAACGCCTCTGGTATATTGTGTTGTGACTTGAAACAAAGTCTCAAGAAGTCTCAAGTCCCAAGTCTTTCCAGTCTCCCCCGATCGCGGCTGAGCACGTCATGTCCCGAGATATAATTTAATCCGCGCACAATGCCATCATTGTTGTGGCTTATAGGAGGCTTCCACGGTTTTTCGGATCAACGGCACCGTATGGACAGGGTGCCTATTTTGGAAATCGTTATATAAATACTATTATTTACCTAATTCTATTATTAGGTACTGGATTTTGTTTGTTGGAAGATCTATGCCTATTCATATATATGTATTTACAGGTGAATGTACGAGTGTGCTTAAACTTATTTCTTGTGTTTATTTAATAAACACAGTCCATAAAGTTCCAAACCTCCAATAGTATTTGTTATCACAAAATATGCTATTGTATTACCTGTCACGCACGGCAGTTGAATAAATATTATTATACAATTGCCATGTCACCAAGCGATCGCATGCGATGCGATCATGCGATAAACATTGGAACCTAACTCTACAAAATAGTTAAATAACACAGCCTTTGTCGTAGCCGTTACGAGATTATGCGCCTGTTGCACCATTGATAATTAAGCACTATCTAACGAATAATTCAAATATGGACGTCTATTATTATAAGGTAGTGGAAAGTTAATGCTAACGGGAACTTATTTAGACATTGTGAAACAGGACATAAAAGTCGTATTCAATTACATAAACTCTTTTCATATATATATTTTCATTTTAACCCAACACGCGCCTCTGTCAGCGGGGATCGCGACGGCTGATCGCAATAAGATTTGAGATCTTCGCGTTTGTATTCAGCCGACTTGCCGACCCGCTGCGCTCTGGAAATAAAGCTTACCTACTGGATAGGCACCAATATATTCTGAGTTTTTTTGGAAGTTTTGAAGGTGATGGTAAGTAATAATATATTTTCGAAGTGAAAAATATCGAAGTAGTTACGTAAATCATCCATAACTTACACTTAACCTTAAATACTACTTGGAAACTACCTACTAACTGTTAAAATCCAGCACAAATACACTTAAATAACTAGTGTAAGGGTAATGGATCAGATCAGATAATTGTAGAAATATCAAAATCCATAACAGCCTGATGAAGTGTTTAATTGTATTTTGTGTTTGGTTCCACGATTACTCACTAACCGTCAACCTCTAAGTTTGAGATTTTGAGTGATTGTGCAGTGTCTCTCTCAACACATCATGTTAGCACTAATAGTGGTATTTTTACGCTTGTAAAATTAAAGAACTTGGCACAATGGTTGCGGTCCACTTTCCGGTCCGTATAATATTGCCCGCATGCAGGCAATTATGTATGGACCAGACCGCAGACCGCAATCAGTGTGCCTAATTCTTAATTAGGAATCCAGAAACTTGCACCCTCTCTTTCCTCATCTTTTGCCTATAGGTATATTAATATAATTGTTTGCTGTAAAGTAGTCTTGCCATCAATATTGTCACAAAGAAAAACATTTTTTTTAAATGCAAATAATATTTATTACTTTTACAGTTTGTTAGTTTTATACATAAATATTAAACAATTTAAAATATAAAAAGCTTATTCGAAGTGGTTTCCATTGGCTGCAATACAGTCCTTTAAACGTTGAGGTCAGTTATCAATAGAAGCACGCATTCTTTCCATGGGAAAATTCTTCACTGCCCATCGTATGGATTGTTTTAGGGACTCCAAATTATCATGGCGTTTAGAGCAAGCCGTACTCTCTAAAACTGACTATAAATCATAATCCAGTCATCATAATGCTTGGTTATTGAACATGGTGTTGTTAAGAGGCTTAACTACCTTCTCAAGAATGGTATCTTGATACACTTGTGCCGCTGTTTTGTTACCTTTTTCACAAAAATACACACCCCAACTAACCATCACTGAAGTCGGGTAATGCCCACGTTGCACTCTGCCGACTAATTGGGAAGCTTCCTCAGAGGTTTGAGCATAAATACGGTCATTTTGTTTGATAAAATGTTGCTCAATTGTAAAGATTTTCTCATCCGTAAACAAAAAAATTCTGTGACCTCCCTTTCGCTTAAGTAGTTTATTCGATTTTTCCACCCTATTCTTTTGTAAATTATCAGTAAAAAATGACCAGGGGCCCTATTTTTGAATTTTCGTTCGACAACGAGTTTTTTTCTATGACTTTAAATTCATCTTCGAACGAAAATCACTCGCCATCTTGAAGCGAGTGATTCAAAAATAGAGCTCCAGTGCGTCTGTTATAGGCTGCAAGTCCTAAGTCATCTTTTAAAATACGCGACATGGTTCTGGGTGCTATCTTCATCTCCCGAGGTATCTTTTGCTTTCGGACAGGATTTTTACGAATTTTTCCCTTACTGCTTTGACCACCTTTTTCGTACGAACATTACGTGGACGGCCAGATCTTTTTCTGTCACAAACAGAGGAGGTCTCATTTTGGCGCCAAAATCAGAAAACACAATGAGCAATTGTATAAAAATGACAGATTGCAAATTCAAATGTAATATCTTTCTTATTTACAATCGTAACAGTAATTATGGCCAGGCTGTGTATTATGAAGTGAATAAATGAATATGAATATGATCTAATGGGTAATAGTAGCAGTTGGGCATATCCAGTGCCTCTAACTCCTGAAGAAAAGCACATAGATAGAACGTGAGGTTTTCACGCGGCATTGGAGACGCCGCACACGTGACTGACGCAGGAGTGCCGTGTTCAGGGAGACAATTTTTAAGGCTATGTTCTAAATAAGCCACAAGGGGTACAGTAAAAGAATTGTTAATTACATAAACAAGAGAATTTAGGGCAAGCCTCTCCATTGTTACGAGTATTTTACCTGCTTTTTAGATATCAATTAAGTACTATAAGAAATTTTTGTTGTGATTTTTTTAAAGTTTTTTCAGATTTTTCTTTCTCTCTGGTTTTGTGTTTTTTTCTCAAAGCAATAAAAAGTTGGCTGTAATTTTAATTAATCGCTGAATTGGAGAGTTATTTTTATTAACATCATTATCAACCAAAGCTTTAAGGCTTTAAAGTCTGCTGAATTAAGCTTTAATTTAGTTAGTAAAGAACTAATTAAGTACTTTATAATTAAAATGTTTCCTTGTTTGCGTGCGTAGGCTTTTGAAGTACTTTAAGGAGTATAAGATAGTCTTGTGTAGTGGTCGAGAAATCGCCTAGTACGCAGCGGGTGCGGGTTCGATCCCCGCACAATACAAACATTTGTGTGCATGAACACGTCTGTTTGTATTGGTCTGGGTGTTTTCTATGCATATCATGTATGTATTTACAAAAAAAAAAGTATTTAAGTATTATGCCCGTTGTCTGGCACCCATAACACAAGCTTTGAGTAGCTTACTTTGGGGCTAGATGGCGATGTGTGGGAATGTCCAAAGGATATTTATTATTTATTTATTAAAAGATTCTGATGTCACCGATTAAGTTAAACTGGTATAAATTTACCGAATTAAATTGTAACAGCTGACACCACATTATATTTTTACCACCTGAAAACAGGATCAAACACATAACAACCGGCTATTAGCATATAATAACTAACCGTCGCCTCCGACTAATATCATAAATGTGAAAGTTTGTGAGGATTGCTGTATGTTTGTTACTCCTGCACGCAAAAACTACTCTAACTAGCACATATATTTACGCGAGTAAAGTCGTGGGGAACCGCTAGTTTAAAATTAAACGTACAAATACAAAAGCTAGCGAGTCGCACACGCATACATATTCAAAACGGCTTAATATAATTTGCGACGGCCCCTAAGTACGTAATACAATTTCCCAGGTATAGAGTCAAAGAGCCCCGTGTCGCAATAAACTTAATTACAGTAATACCGACCTCATACGTGACTTATGCTGTGGGGTGACCACGGATTTTAGTAGGTTGATAAATATTGTGACATCTAAGATGAAATCGATGCCATCAGTAACTCATGAGGGAGATGATTTTAAAACTTCTAAAATATGCACTATGCCATCTATCGGTAACTGACTAGGTGCCGCAGCGGTTAGAGGTCCGGGATTCGATCCCCGGGTCGGGCCAAAAATACGTACCTGGGTTTTTCTGTGCATAATTTCTCAGGGTAGCCTGAAATTTGTAATTTGGCGGTGTTTCACCCCTGTGCCTCGGAGAGCAAATAAAGCCGTTAATCGTGCGCCTGATCTCTATGCGATCGTGTCAGATTGCTGTCCAAGAGATTGTCCTGTATTTGAGAGCTGTCCTGTATTTGAGCACACACTTGTGCACTATAATATTTCCGCGCAGTCGGTTAGTTGTTATGACTGACCACCGAGGTTGCAATTGTCTAGGGGGACTATTATTTTGCCATCTATCGTTGTGACCACAACGATAGATGGCGAAATAATAGTCCTCCTAGACGTCCTTATGGCAAACGTCAAACGTTCAGTCTGTCATAAGTTTAGCATATCAGATACGTTTCACGGTTGAATTTTTATCAGTCTGTCAGTACATATAGGTTATTAGATCATTCTCAGATCGTTATTACTAAAGTAACTGTGTTCTTTTTGTTTGCAGTTTAACAGCTATTTGACATTAGCTCAAATCAAAATAAGATGTGTAGCTTTGGGCTGACAAACAAATGAATAAGTGCTCAAAATCGTAGATAAAAAATTAACATTTCCCGAACAATACAAAATCGACGTTGCAATGTGATAGGACACTTGACATGACAAATTTTATTAGCGAATCTCATAAAAGCAAAAAAAAAGAACAGAGGGGAAAACTACGGCCTAGGATAAGCTATTTCGACCAAGTAAAGGAGAAAATGAATGTCATTTGTAGCAGGAAGTCTAGATAAAAGCAGAAGAGAAGAATGACCGGTGATGAAGAGCGCGGTTTTTAAATTGATGTAAGTAAGCCTTGGCCTGACTATTTAGTATGGAGTTTCGGTTTTTGCACCGACTGTTTTTACAAGTGAACTAGTACGATACCTACAAGACTAGATCACTTGTAGCTTTGTCGGTATTCTTCAGTGAAATCGCAACTTTAAGCAAATGCGTTAGTATACTTATGGTGAAACAGCGCAAAGACGGCTCAAGCGTCGGTTAAAATTCCTCATCAGCTAGTATTGTTGAGTTATAAATCTTTTCAAAAACCCCTTTTTAACTCAATCTCCGAAGTTCACAAAGTGTGGTCACCATATCAGCGCGAGTAGTGAGTGTGTAATTGCGTGCTAATTACGTACGTCGCGCGAGCGTGCCTAATGCGACGGGAAATGCTCAAATCTTCGCTCCAAAGTTCGTTTCTATCAATTGAAGAGTGGAGCGAAGACATAGTGATGAAGATATGAGAGTCTTTAAATGTTAATGATTTATTTTTTGAACTACAACAAGTCTCTGAGACCTTTGTTTTCCAAATTCTAGGTTGGGTGCCAAACAGTGGTAGTTTAGAATCGAGTTACATAAAATAACAGATGCTTGGTCACTCCTAAAAAAAGGTCACGATGACTTTCATTTTGACACAAATATTATTATATGTGTTTTATAATAAACAACATCATGGGTGTTAATACACTTTAAGGGTTAATTTCTAAAATTCATATTACAAGTGCCGGAGTGCCAACTTATTTTGGGACCAGAGCCAAGTACCTGTATAATGTGACCAAACTATCCCAAAAAAATATGTTGTTTTTTTTACAAAACAACCACATCATTTTTACGATAGTTACGAGAAAAATAAGAACGCATATTACCTGGAGAGCGGAGATGGTATAACTCTTCGAAAAACCCATAATACAATCGTCAGAAAATGTTCTAGAAACCTCTTATCGAAATATCCTTACCTCGAAACCCATTTGCGGTGCAATCTGCAATCACTACGCGATCGACCGGCTGATGGCAATTTGACGCGCCGCCTCGCGGAAATATTGCACCTCATTACTGCAATCGGTGGCTTATGCTCAGTTAGATAGATGAGAAACTTTGGTATTTTATTTATATAACTATTCTATTTTAACTCTTTAAATAGCCTCTACAGGATGGCTCAAACAGTGACAGAGTGAAAATGTAAATCTTAACAAATACCTTCAACGAAAATTGATTTGGACAGGATCGAACTAGTAGTTTATGAGATATATGACAGATGAGATGACAGATATGACATAAGTTGGATTATAATTAACCGGCCAAGTGCGAGTCGGTCTCGCCAACTGATGGTTCTGTGCCAATTCTAACTGAAATAGAGAATCTACTTACTTCCACTTAGCTAAAGTACCACAAAATTTTCAAGAACCGCAAACATAACTTCGTTTTTCATATAAACATTATGAAAAACAAAATTATATTTGCTGTCAACAAAATTTTGTGGTACTTTAGCTAAGTTGAAGTAAGTAGATTCTCTAATTCAGTTAGAATTGGCACGGAACCATCAGTTCGCGAGTCCGACTCGCACTTGGCCGGTTTTTTTAGTACAATTAGATATATTCCAACTTATGGTACGGAGTTAGCTTTTAAGTAACCTTAAACTTACCTCATTATTTTTGGGCTGTCTGACTTTGACCTGTCGTGCTCTCCTAAATTAATGCAAGTCTCGTTGGAAATTAATCCCTATTTATCCATAATAATGTTAATCAGTTGTCAAGGTTTGTTGTGACGGCACCAAACTTATCAGATAATTCTATATTTAAATCACCAATACATGCTTATGCACACTAATGTTTTCTTATAATTAAAAAAAAAACGTGAATACATGCATAATCCAGCTAAACTTTAAGTTTTTATAGTTATTTGATTAGCTAGTAGTTTTACTAGGTAGTTATTTTGATGCCCGCAGCAGAGAATATTATAACATTTGCCCAAACAACGAGCAATCAAATCAAGAGGCTGTATCAATCACCATCCGATTACAACCCCGACAGATCGAGAGCTATCAACGACCGTGTAATTGCATAACTGCAATCTACATAGGCGCATTTAGGTGCAGTTGGTCAAAACATTGTAATAGCTTCTTGAGTTTGTAGTTTCAAAAGATAGAATAAAACGATTGACCCTACATCTGGGACAAACCATTTCCGAGTGTGTTAGAATTGGGATATAACTGCCTCGATGGCGCAGCGGAAAGAGGGTCACAGTTTAAAGCGACGGTTGCCGCAGAGGTCCCGGGTTCGATCCCCGGGTCGGGCCAAAAATACATACCTGGATTTTCTGTTCAGACCTTTGTTGGCGGTGTTTCACCCCCGTGCCTCGAAAAGCACGTAAAGCCGTTGGTCCTGCGCCTGATCACTCTTCGGTCGTGTCAGATTACTGTCCCATCGGGCTTTGAGAGTGAAAGGAATAGAGAGTGAAACTGTGTTTGCGCACACACTTGTGCACTATAATATGTCCCGAGTCAGTGAGGCGTTGTGACTGACCGCCGAAGTCGAAATCGGCTAGGGGGACTACTATTACTATTAGAATTAGGAGAGTATGAATTTGTAGGTAAGAAGGCCTGATTCAGACTAAACGTAATCATAACTTACAGAATAAGATAAGGAGGCGTATTGCGAATTGCGATCTAGCTTTTATCTGTTCAAGTTCAGTTAACTGGGAGTCGAACTGCCTTAAACTTGAACTAACTAGTTAGTCGAGTCGTTAAATTTGAATTGCGATGCAACTTAAAATATATAAGTATTACCATTTC
Organism: Pyrausta purpuralis; assembly: GCA_963924145.1. NCBI lineage: Eukaryota > Metazoa > Arthropoda > Insecta > Lepidoptera > Crambidae > Pyrausta > Pyrausta purpuralis. The sequence goes on from OZ001652.1 coordinate 15,112,136, forward strand.
ATTCACTCGTGTAGTGCTGTCCCACGCTAATAAGCTGAGTGGATTATACGAAATTGCTAATCCGTTGGAAAGTAGAGCTGTTAAAGCAACATCGTAATTCGCAACAAGTGTTTTTTTTATTTATTTATATAGCCAGACATTTAACCACGATTGCACCTGATGTTAAGTGACAATCCTATCCTATGATGGACCATGTCTGCCTAGTAACAGCCTATTCACTCTTTTCTTAAAAACGTCCAAATTGTAGTTCATTTGAAACTTTAAAATACTACACAACAGTTGATGACGTGCATTGATACGTCCAGTTATTTTTTTTTAAAAGTATGAAACTGAATCTTTCACGAATCCTAAACTTTTTCCTTTCCCTTAAACGTTTCGTTCTCATTATTACTTTAATAAGAAATAATGAGAACTAATGGGAGGACGTGACTTTCCAATACGTTCTTTCGCCTCATTGACCTCTTAATGAAGATGAGGATGACTTGCCAAAGGTCACATAAGTATCTTCTAACTATAAACTGTTAATCTCTACGGGGTAGATTTATGAGGTTTGGTCAACTCTAGGAGTAAGCTTTACATATCTTAGCGTTGTATCTAAGATGTTGCAACTGTTCCACTCTTGAGAGCCATTTTCAGATGCTGGTTTTTCTACTGCGCCAAACTACTAAGCATCTTTTGATTATTTCAATCAAACATACATACCTAGTTACTTACAAAAGTTGTGTCCCACTAAGTTAAGTTTGTATTATTGTACTCAAGTTTGTTGTTAATTTTGGAATAAGAAAACTTAAAAAAAAACCTGACATACAAAATATCCTTAAACGATGACTTAATTTTGAATGTTGCGTGTGTTCGTTCCCTAAGCACAATTGGTGTACCCTAAACATTTTTTAACTTAACGACACCGCTCCTAAGTTGTATCCTAATCTCCGACGACCTATCGGTTATTTATCCCGGACTAAGCTTCAGACCAGGTCGCTTGCTCGCTCGCTCCGCTCAGCTCCCATCGCTCACGACTAATCGAGCGACGCGATTAACTAATGGCGCTTAAACTCAACCTTTTTTCGGCGCGCCTAATGGTGCTTATGTAATCAGATGTTTTTTAAACCAGGGCAGAGGTACACTGTATCAGCCAGGTAAGTACGAACAAGTTAGTAGGTAAAGTATCGACCTTATCGTATTCAAAAGAACGTTAAAGCGTATTTAACAAATTATCCTGTGATTTAATGCAGAAATCATAATTTTCTATATTGTCTCGGGTCTGGGTGTTTTTGTACCACCGTTGTATCTGATTTTCATAACACAAGTGCCTTGGCTGCTTACTTTGGGATCAGAGCAATGTATGTGATTAGTGTCGAATATTTATTATTATTATCATCCGTTAAATCCAATGATATTGGTTAAATCATTGTTCTTTTCCATCAACCTCTAGGTCTTTAATAGAACAGGGCAGAACTTTAAGCACGATACCAAGAGGACACACTCAGCTTCAAAATAATCAGATGGCCTTAAGTTATGACTGGGTGAGAATGTTTTTTATAACTAAAAAAATATGATGCATATTACGGTTATTTTTGTTGGTTTATCTTGTTGAGCTGTGGTTGGTGTCAGGAACTGCTAATTTATCGCTGGATGAGTTCTGGTGGCGTGTAAATGAGTTATTGTTTATGTAAATATACAATAACAATCATAGTAATTTGATAATAAATTTACTGGAGTTAGGTAGGTTTCTGTACGACACCTTCTTGTTGTTCTGTGTAGCTTTAGTGAAAGAAACTACATACGTATGGAAAGTCAAATGTATCAATGTAGCGAGTATGTTATTTATTGTTCTAATTTTGTTCTAAGCTATCGTAAACAAAGCAATGTTTCATTCGCAATGCACACTGAATACCACCACTCAATACCACCAATCAAATGTTCAATTTTTTATGAGGGTAGGTATTACATCATTATACTAAGCTCAGCTTAGACCATTGAATCGATTGATTATGCCAAAATGCCGACATCTGTTTATGCGTACTATGTCATTTCGAAGTAAAATACTTAAATTTCCCGTGAAGCGAAAATTAGAACGCGAGTTGGAGCGTTAATATTTGTCACCTATTTCGCCTGAAAGCTGCGTGTGTAACTACCTATAATGGGAACACGAGCGTAGAGAGTGCGAAAATTGAGATCTACATTTTCCTTTCATGCCAAGATCCCGAGCCTCGCATGGGGTCTTGGGTCTGATTGGCGGGCCACACAAAAAGGCTTGATATGGGCCTCAGGTTGACTATGACTGGCTGAGACCCAAACTCAGGTGTGTTGATTATTTTCTCAATAAATACTGGCTTTTAGTTAGCCCTTTCCATTTTGTACTTGTATAGGCAACAGCCGTTGACTTACGTCGTTGCTTCAATAAATATTGTATGTAGCATATAAAGATAATAAATAAGAATTCATCAAGCAATAGTTCACAATTTATTGAATTTTGAATATAATATTTTATTGTAGATAGGTATTTACAATAATATTCGAAGATTCAACTACAATATAATAATATAGTATAGTTTTACATAAATAAACGACAGGACACAACCAATAATTTTCCTATATATACGTAATAACAATAACATACACAGAAGCACATTGATAGTGGGAATTTTGATAATACATAATAAAAAATAAAAATGTATAGGAAGCAGTGAGATTTGATAGGAATAAATATTGATATATGGAAAAGTATAATATTGTAATACGTATATTAACTTCGTTCTTGAGGCAGTGATAATTCCAGACTACATATTGCTATTGTAATATATTATCAATATGCATATTCTAGTATAACAGTAATATATTATTTTCGCTGAAACCTATTGTAAATGTTTCGCATATGTACCTTCCTACCTATTCTAGTAACTCTTTGGTATACATACATACATGAAATATGTTATGCGACTGTCAAGTAATTTGAGTTGAAAAAACAGTATTATTCAGTATAAAATCAACCAGTACCTAGATGTATTAGGCATATTTTTTTATTTAAAAAAAAGACTCATTATTATTATAGCTTGTTCGTTGACTTCTGTATTATTATGTACCAGCAAAACACGTGTATAAAAATGAATTATTAGTAAAAATGCTCTTTGCATATATATAACCCTCAGGAAACTAATTTCAGTTCTATTCACTCGTATCAAACCTAAACACAAACTTATGTTTAAATGTAGCAATACAAAAGGCTTAGTCCATTTTAAGGACGGCCATAGTAAACTCTTTAATCCTATAACGTAATAAAGTCACCATATAAAAATGAGGCCTGAGCGTAGTGTTGCCATGAGCATTTTTACTTTGCGTACATATTTCCAACATTACTAACGTATTGGTGTCAAAACCTGTATCACTGAAATTTGGCACAGTACTGCTTATTTTAATCTATCGCCTAATATTACATGCTACATTATCCATACACATATATTTTTATTTGAACCGGTCATTCAAAAAAAAAACATCAAATTAACCATAATCAACAACTCTTATCAAAACTGTGCAAGATATACAAATGAATATTGATATTAACATACAAAACTAAAGGAAGAACATTAAGAAATGAAAGAGAAAAAAAATCGTTTGAATACTTTTACTTTTCATATCACATAAGATTACACCAAATCTCAAATAAAAATAGTCAGACTTTAGCAACGACATACATAAAAACTTAAGCCCGAAAAAGTGTTTCCAAAAACTTTACCAAAATATTTTAAACTGATCCGAAACGCCTTGATATTTGAGCAAATTGTTGCCATAATTGAAAACAAGTATAAACAGTATATTTTTTGTCATTTTAAGACAGGATTATTGTACGTTTAACGAATATTAACATCATTTAAAACTACAATAATAAGCAAAATTAACTTCGGAAGCTCACATTAAAAATACAAACTTTTTAGTTCAGCCATCGGCAGTGCTTACACAGCCGCTGTTTTATATTTTGAATATCCAATAACATATAACATTGCTTTGATATGTTTTATGTACTATATGTTAGGCGATTTCGCTATTCTTGTCATAAGAAGTTTCTGTCAACAACCCATCTTTATTTCTACCATCCACTCACTCAAATATATGTATATCTAACTATATACAATAACATACGACACCGAAAAATTGGTAACGTATTACACAAATTATTTCAAGTATCTAGGATCGAGATTATATTTTTTAGGCCTAAAAGAATATCAATATGATGTCCAAAAAGCGTAAAATAATGTAAACTATGTTTTTTTTAAACATCTTAAAATGTTATTGATTACACATGTTCCATGTACGATATACGAATTGTCAATTGTTAAAACTGTGTTATTACTTTTGACTTTCACGCGACGAAATAATTGTCCGATTTATTGATATATCTAAAAGCTCATAAAGCTAGGAAACAAAAATATACAATTATTAAAAACTACTTTATAAATATAACAGCCCCTAAATTTTACTATTGAATAGCAAAATTGTTTACCTACTATTATACAACAGATAAATAAATTAGGTTATGGTTCATAAAAGCAGAGTCGAAATCGAAATACAATAGTAATATCCTTACATAATACCACGTTGCAGACCAGAAAGATCTATTTTGAGTAACTGGTCCTTTTACATATTTAAACACCCAAGCCTAATTATTTATATTATATTGCTTAACAAACATTATATTATTATAATAACAATTCGAGGAATTTCATTGAATTTCAAAATTGTTTACATCGATTTTTATTTTATGGAAGTTCTTGTGTAGGAAGACGTTTATAAAATCCAATTAGTAGTGTCTTCCTTTCTTTTCAAATTAATTTTGAAATTCATAATGTTAAAACTAAAAGTTCATCATTTTTCTTCGCCAGATATCGTTAGGGTTTTCGCTCGACTTATATCTTTTAATAAACCAATGCTACCGGCGCTTTCACAATTCTTCTGTGGAAGCGATCGGCGCTTTCAGCAGAGGCGTGCGAGGACTCCGGGATCCGTCAGAATTCCTAGTAGCCGCTTGGAAGTCTTCATTCGAGAGTGATGCTGGGATCGGCGCTACTTTGAGTTGGTGACCGTTGAGTTTGATTTCTGTTATGGAATGTGATCGGCCGTGGTTGACGTTTGGTTTCTCCTTATTACTCGTCGTCATGGGGTCGTGTGTGGGCGTTTTAGCCATGGATTGGGTCACTCGGACTCGGTTCGACTGTTCGCGTAGAGCCATTTGGTAGGCCACTTCGAAAGCTTCGCCAAGCGTTAGGATGACTTCTGTGGCTTGATCCTGTAATAGACAAAATGGTGGATTAAGTTTTGTAATCAAAGAGGGTTCCTGTCGTTCAAAGTGTGTTTTTATTTATATTATTTTATTCAATGTAGATTATGATCTATGACAAGAGTATCAGATGTCAGTCAGAGAAATAGATCAGGAAAAAGATAAATAATTAGTTCTGTTTACGCAAAGGTAGATTAAGTAATAAAAGATGAAAAACCAAAATTTTCATAAAACGTGAAAGAAAAAATAAAAGATTACGAATAAAGAAAAGGGTACTCGTAAATTAAAAGCTCACCATAGTAGCAACTCTGAAGACATGACAGTAGTGGCTCCTAGTCGCGTGGTCCTTGGTGATGTACGCAAAATGCGTGAGATCATCTGCGTCTTGGCACGCGCAGTGGATGTTCCGGATCTCATGCTCGCAAATCAACTCCTGGATAAAAATAAAGTTGACAATATAAAAACTATAAAGCTCCAATTAAAGAGCACTTAAAATTTAATCAAATTCTGATGATATCACAAACATGTTGAATTGATTTCCTCCTTTTTATTTGAAGTCGGTAAAAAAAATAGGTTTAAATCTAAAATGTTAAACCTTTAGGTGATAAGGAAAGATGGATTGTTCCAATGCAGTATCTTGCTACTAGAGATACTCAGTTATATGAAAGCTGTTGTTGACAAGTTAAAAAAAAACTGTTCTCATGTAAAGCACGTCATTGAATAAATTGTTTAATCTTTCACTATGATTTCTACAAATGTGAAATCTTACTAAACAGAAAATGCTTAAGGTAAAATCCATAATTCAAAAGCAGATACCATTTTTGTTCCACGCTCATTTTTTATCGTTCAAAAAACTGATTCAATTTCAAAATTTCGTAGAAATCATAAGCGTAAACAGCGAAAAAACACTAATTATCCCACCTAACTAACCGTGAAGGGTTCTGACAAAAATTGCTTGCAGAAAAAAATTGAGAAAAAGCAATCCTTTTTTAAGAAACAAAGGCAAGACCACTGGTCCGATCAAGTGTGAAGGATGGTCCATAATTAAAAGTCAAGCGGGCAAAGTCAGGGAGTTTGTTTAGTGAAGCCCTTTTTGTTTAGACGCAGGGATGCTTGCCGATTTTCACTCGACTGCCTCTCAAAGAATAAACATCTTTTCTGAAGAGAATTTTGTTAATATTGTTACAAAATAAAGAGGCAAAATATAATTTTCCAAAATAGATATTCAAGTAAGATTACTCAAGGGGTTTAAAATAAAGTACAAAAGAAATTGACAAATATTTACTTTAAAAAAAGTTCGAAGGCAAGTCAAAAATGATATTATAAATAATAATAATAATAAAATATATATTATTTGTAATGACAAACATTGCTCCGATTCAATTCGATGGAAATCGGAAACAACGGTGGTACCACAACACCCAGACCCGAGACAATATAGAAAAGATCGTTTTCTACATTGACTCGACCGGGAATCGAACACGAGATGGCGACGCTTGAAACCAGTGTGCTAGCCACTCCACCACGGAGGTCGTCTATATAAATAGTATAGATATGTATATAGCTTACCCTAGTAATAGTGTTAAGGAACTTGACGCCTCTGTAGCTGATGGAAAGTATAATGTCCGGGGAATCCCGGGGCTCTTTGGTAGATTTCTTCAGCTTCTGTATCGATTTCTTAGTAGACTCCGTCCCACGGAGCTCTTTCACAACCGTCGAACCAAGGTACTGGATTAGGAGTAAAAATATTATAAACAACACAAACTATTTATAATACAATAAATGTAATTTAAACTTAGCACGCAGTTAATATATAACTCCAAAAAACTTTGAAGTGACATTTTTACTGCAGACATCATAAAATTTTAAATGTATAGAACTTATTACAACCTTACCGTCTTTAACTTAGAAACTCAGAATTTTACTTATAATTCCATAATTTGGTAATAAATAACGCGGACTAAGATAGATAGTGTTGTAAGCTGACCTTTTTCATATTAATGCGTCTGACGTCGTTTAAAATATCCACAGATTTATTAATAGCATATCCAAGAAATATACTTCGAAATCATTTATGAACATAACCCAGTAAGAATGTAGCAGTTAGCCATCAAAATTTGATCTTTATGCCCATGAAAGACAATTGAAAAAGTTTTAAAGAGTACCGAATACTTACATTAGCTACATATGTCACAGCACCGGTCACCAACACAAATGGCTGATGTTTCCACTGAGTTTTGAGCGCGCCTGGTACTCCAACCAACAGTTCTGATGGTGCTCTGATCTCCAAATCCGAAGGTCTAGGTGGCTGAGGAGCAGGCCTGTTCTTCTTACTTCGCTTCAACGTTTCGCCACCAGGAGGCGCTAGTGTAGGAACGACTGGGGGAGGAACGGGCTTCAGGTTTTCTGATACTGGGAGTTTTTCTTTGATTTCTTCTTTTAGCTGCTGGATGTTGCTCTTCTAAAACAAAACGGTAAGTGATCAGTCAAGTAACTTCTTAAAAATGCAACTCATTTATTATGTAAAGTTAATGTTGACGACATCCGCAAGACCATACGAATTATTTAAGTTTTGATTCTTATTCGATTTTGTATACAAAAATATTGCTGTATGTATACTCTTTTTCCCTTTTTTACTTAAGAAAGAGATAGAAATAAGTAAAAAGGAATATGTACATTATTAAAGATTTTCGAGTAGGATAGCAATATAAGTTAAAATTAAATAAAGCTATTAGTGTCGTGTGCAAACCTCGAGCTCTATAATTGATTTTATTACTAAGGCGCATTGGCCACAATTACAACGTGAAATATCATTGAAATATAGGGCCGATTTTGTATGCAACAAGTTCATTCCTACGATTAATCCAGTATCAGTAGCTACCTAGTAAATAGTAAAAAGAGAAAATTGAAATAGTGAAGTAAAAGTTCTGCACAACAGTGAGTGACTAATAGTAGACTAAAAATGCGATTTTCATTGGGGAACCTATTATCAGTGCCTAGTTATTCAAAGTTACAGTCCACACGCTCTTGGCTAAAGAATTGATCATTTTCTCCTAAGCCTAACACCAACAATTAATTTTAATACATGCTAGTTGGCAAAAACAGGAGTCTATTATAAAAGCATCTGCTCCAATACCTCGTTATTTTTCAATATTTCCACCAAGTGAACGAGAAATTCTGACTCGCACATGAATACAAATACAAACCTATCGTACCGTACCAATTGACACTAGCAAACCTATAAAACTGTGAACTCAAAACGAAACCTAATTATACAAAAGGGCAACAATGGAGGGTTGAAATGGCTCTCATATCGCACTTCAGAGGTGCAAAACAAAAGGTAGAAAAAAAACTGACAGCGTGAAATTTTAATTAAGGCACTAAAATCAGAGAGACAGAGGCATGAATGCGGTATAATTGACAGTGTCAACCATCTAATTTGAGGAGTCGTTTGGCGACAACCAGCCGAGTGGCATTCAGGTTCCGATGAATAGTGCCTTCCGGCGGGATGAGCACGAACGGGATGTACATTTTGGTATACTACGCATTCGAAACTGAATCTAGAATGTGTTGTATTCAGTATCCTCGTCTATTAGAGGACTATTTTGCCAGAAAAGTCAATCAAGATGCTCATGATTTTAATATTCTTAAATTGAGCCTATGTCATGTGATAAATAAAGGTACGGACTCGTTTCCTACAACTGACTAACATCTGGGTAAAAGATTAGAACTCCAAAAAAGGAATTTGAAAGAAAAAATGCCGAATAATCTAACATGCGTATATCGTTAGGTCTCAAAATTTCATCGATATCAAGCGATCGCAAGTAAAACAGCCGTGATAACTAAAAATTTAAATGCTTTGAACGATAGTTTTTACGTAAAAAAATATTGATACAGATTTATAGTCATCGCAGCATTTTAGTGGTACTACAAACGTACTTCGCGGTTACAGAGTACCTCACTCCTACGTGCATGGAGATGAATAGACGTCGAATTGAACACTAATTACCTATACGGAACCACCGACATGTGAAATTAAAACCAGCGTCTAGCTGGCTTGAATGAGGGAAAAAATTACTGAGAGAAAAGAGTCGAGGTTAGGATTTTTTATGTGAGCATCATTCAATGGAGTATTCTTATTAGGCCTACAAACTTGTATGCTAAAGTTAGTTTTAATAAGAAAACTAAGTTACACTGAAATTTTTATCACAAAAAAGAGTACTTGAAAAATTACAGATTAAAAAGACTATAAATTAAGGGTTGATATTAGGGGATAAGGGATTAAAATACAATATGGCTAATTTGAAAACGTCACCTAATTGTCAGCAATCGTACGTAACTGTATTTTTTTAAATCTGTCGCTTTATAATTTATCAGTCTGATAAGTTTTATCTGGACATTAAAAAATCGGCCCTATGATAAAGAAAAACTTATGCAATTAAAAAAAGGAGATGGAAATCCCATGGGTGGGTAAATATGTAAATGTCAATAAAACAATACGAAATCACCCCTAAAAAGATCAACCCTTACTATCAAGGTGTAGGTAACCGATACCCAATACAAAATACGTTTAAATAAAATCCCCGTCGCCAACCCCAAGTCACCTGCAGGATTAAAATGGCTAATCCCTGTTAAATTGCTCATCTTGTCGATAATTACACGTGAGGGTGTTGCCAGGTTACCCCCTTCAGGGGTCGATATTGGCAAGTTGGTGTCACTACCTGTTTAGTGATGGATTTACACTTCAAAAGTATAATAGGGTTATCTAATATCAATCATTATTACCGAACTAAAAATGATTTTTAATGATGACCTGTAAGTAAACTGCAATATTGCTTAATTGTTATCAAATGTTAGAAAGACTAAGATCTACGTATTAATGTATCAGTATTTGTCTAATATTAAATTTATTTAAGGGGCGATTTCTTTAACAAATAAATGGAGAATAAATATTAACCTTAGAAAAAAACACTAGTTAACTGAGAGTATATCAATTTTCCATTCTACCATGTACTGTTCTAGAATATCGCGTTTATACGGAAGTAACTCTTCCAACCACCGGGTTGCGTGTAATAACTGCTAATCGAAGTTTATCGTAATGACCTTTGCTTGCCATATGATATATGTCAATATGTCAGAATGAATTATCAAATTCGAAACTTCTGACAGTTCAATACTTTCTCACTGTATACAAGTTTAGTAATTCCTATTTCAATTTTACGTCGATAACGACTTTGAGTTATTCGAATATAAAATCAAGGAACAAAATTATCCTTGGTAGACAACGAATTTTAATATCGTTGTTGGTAGAGTTACGCGCATGTAAGCCTGTTTGGTTGAATCCAACCTTAAGGTCGTTTTTACAAACGTCAGATAAGACTTATCCGACTGAATAAGTATTAAATGACCGATTTGAAAATGAAATTTATATATACATAAATGATAAATAAATAAATATTAAATAAATATTGGACACCAATCACATACATTGCTCTGATCCCAAAGTAAGTAGTCAATGCACTTGTGTTATGGAAATCAGACACAACGGTGGTACCACAACACCCAGACCCGAGACAATATAGAAAATACCGTTTTCTACATTGACCTGACCGGGAATCGAACCCGAAACCTCACGAGATGGCGACGGTTGAAACCAGCGTGCTAGCCACTCGACCACGGAGGTCGTCAAAATGCTTGCTGACAAATTGGGTGACGTTTTCAAATTAGGCGTTTTGTATTATATTCGAGGAATATCCTTATATGACGTTGGTAAAATCGACACTTTATAAACGGATAGACTAAATAAGTATAAAACGCCTGGTTTAAAATTATAAATTTCGCATAAATTATTGCTGTCAAATAGGTGTCATTTTAAAATCAGGCGTATTGCATTTTTTTCGACGAATATTCTTTATCTGACGTTGTAGAAAATCAGGCCTTAGGATATAGTAAGAGTAACAGCACTTAGCCATTAACAAACAGGAGCTAGACAGACTATTTATTAAATGAAGAGACTCATATTATTGCAATAAACCATCATAGCCTAAGTAATTGAACATCAATTTCACTTATTTATATTCCGTTCGCCATCTCATCAAAAAACATTTGCCCATACTAATAACGGTATTAAACCGGAAAGTAATGGCACCTGATACCCGTTACGGTAAAGGGACATCCTCTAAATATAAATGCACTGGACGTAGTCATTAAAAAGTGCATTTGCACACAGGCTGTGGTTTTATGCGGCAAGACCATTGATTATCAAGTCTCGGTCTAGTAACTGGAGGTTACCTAGTTAAGTTTAAGCCTTTAACACTCGTTTTGCATGAGGACAATGGGAATTGTAATTCTACGGACTGGTATAATAAAATCAGACCTCGCTAATACTGGAAAATAGTTTACGGGCTATGATTGTTGGTCAAGTGTTAGTGACAACCAGCCTCTCCAGCTACGAAAATGTCGGTAGTTTCATATAAAGTTTCATCACAAAAAAGGAGTCAAAATCATCCATTCTCCGATATCTTTATATTAAATATCTTCACAATCGATTTAGCCCTATATCACATCATAGAACACACATTTTTGTATTATTAATAATTGGAATGCAATTAGAAACAATTTGATATATTTCAAATAATACAAAGCTAACACACGTTAATAAACTTTTTAAAACTTAAATACTAGGTGCACATTGAAGTATTGATAAGTTTCTTATAGCTTAAATTTATTTGGGTAAACATAATTTGTAATATTTGGTTGATTTATTTCAATTTACATTTATCACACCTAAAGTCGTTATCCTTTTACCTAATAGTCTACCGGCGCCATAGCAACTCCCAGCGCAATGCCCTCGTAATTCTGCCACGTTAACTGTGAGGATGTCCTTTTTACCGGCCTTCTAAGTGACTGCATTGCTCACTTTATTGCACACATAAAATACTGCCCAGCGAACTCGCAGTTGCAAACATTTACAACTAGGTGTGTGCATAATTTACTTCTCAAATGCACTTGCAAAGTCCTTCGATTTGTCATGACTGTATGTTTTTGTTATTCGTAGACAAAATTCTATCCGCATAACTGAATGAATAACTCTGTCTGTTGACTTACAAATTTACTTATGATTGAAAACAATACGCGGATGTCAGACTTATACAAGATTTGAATGTTCAGAAGATGGGTTCCCAAAAAACCCATAATATCCATTTTATGTGAGCCTACTATACAAACTAGAAAGGTTTATTGACTAATGCAATTTATACATGTATTGATCGTTCGATATATTCACTACACAATCGTTTTATAGCTCATTGATGATATGAATATTAAAATTTTCAATAGGACTATGAGAAACTAATAAATATGCACGTTGAGTTGATACCGCAATAGTAGCTATGAATCATGATAACATAGACATTATGTATATCAAGAATGGTAGGTCTTTCATGATGCCAAAACTGATGACAAATGGTTCGAAGAAAAAATACGTTAATACGCTCATTAATACTAGTAGCACGTCCCATCCTTGAAGACACTTGCAAAATTGACAGTTACAAATGTTAATGAGTACATTTGAATGATTTTGCGAAATCATTCAAATGTACTCATTAACATTTGTAACGTCAGAAATTGCAGGAAATCATACAGACAATGAACATGACGAAGAGAAATAATACATGCAAACAAATTAAACGAGTCGGACCGAGCTTTGTTTATAATGGTTATTGTGCATTGGCACCGGTACCTGACAATGTATTTATTCTTAACATAGTTTGCACAGTTACCTAACATTGATGCACCGTGCTTACGTGTCTATCGTTTAAAGTCAAATGGTTAACAAAACAGATCTCTGTTTTAGGACGCGACTGCAAATTTTCCCCTAACTATAATTATGGACAAAAAAATTAAATAAAACTTACCAGTGTATTGAGATCAGCGTTAATGTCTTCCATATTATTGGTCGCAGGGCCATTGTGTTCACCGGACACTGAGGCCAATATTCTTTTTCTATGTCCAGGCTTATGTATTTCTAACACAGCCGTTAACTCGACCTCCCAAATTCTCTTTACTCTATCCATGTCTACATACAAATGCTTTCTAAAAGTATCACTATATAGTTCTAAATTAATATTTCTTAGCCATTCTTCTACAGACTCGTTTTGGTTCTTACTTATATTATTATTGTTATGGTTATTGCTTATTTCTGTTATTTTAAGAGGTAACTGTTTCGCTGACTCTAGTATTTTCTGTCTATCCGATTCTTCTATACCCATTTCTCGTAGGTCATTTTCGTCTAGGATTCCATTCTGTAACAAACAAATTTTATTATTGTCTACTCTGCATGTTATAATGATACACTTGACTAATACATTGGATAGCATTTTGGGTGATCTTCAATTAGGCAATGTTGAGCAGATACCAAAAATTTGGGGTTTCACGCAATGTCTTAACGTATTGTGTTAGTAATACCTTTCCAGCAAAATATACTCACAATAAATTCTATATCATCATAGCCGCTCTCAAGAAAGAGCGGCTCGTAGTCATGTAGGCCTAAACCAGCCAGCCACAAGCCCAAGGTAGACGCCACAGACGGACTGAGACTGGACTCGGAACAGCTGAGGCCAAGTCGAGAGGTGAACTCCTGCTCCAACTCGGAGACGAAGACCGACTCGCGGACCAACTTGCTGCCGAAAGAGGCCATTATCTCGGAGATCTTTGCCCATTCCTCCTGTTGACAAAAATATATAAATATTAGTACACATAGGCCGTTTCATCTTAGACCATCTCAGTAAGGAATTGATGGCAATTATTTACAGTGGGTTCTAAGATAATACTATCGTCTTTTACATTTTATTTCCGAAAAATGCAGTTAACATTAAATAGCTATTTATCTTTTTTGTCATTGACCTTTTAAGCAAATGTCGTGCCTGTGATAGGTTTCTTAGCTCCATAGTTGCTTATGAAATTTCATTGGCATTTAAAGATATTATGATTATCAATTAATACTTTTATCAGTCAATACAGAGATGATCTAAGCTGGCATGTAGCCACAGTTTCTTTGCGAAGCAAATAAGAAATAGTGACATTTTGTTGACCTTTGATGGAACATTTCATTCAGGACTGGAAAGAAGACACCTGTTTCACATATCAAAATAAACTTTATTCGGCCGTAACTAAAGAATGTTCTTCCCGGAACAGTCAACCGTTTACAATGAATTTAATAAGCTGTCATTCTCTTAATGCCACAAGGTGCGTTGCTATCGCCACATCGACATCTGTTTCGCGACACCTGCCTGCATAAAGCGGGATGCGTGTGCGCACTGCGCAAGCGATTGTTCTTATCTAAATAACTTTGGGGGCTGCCACCCGCATCATTGGCTGTATTATTTTCTGTCATTTATGTATGACGCAGTTCTTTAAAATTCAAAATATTTCTGAATAACCCAGATAGTACGGATAAATTATGCCATAGAAGAAACATAAGGTCCTATGTACAAAATAGAAACAAAACTTGTGTGTTAAAAATAGTTATTACTTTATCTAAATATATTTATCCAAGTTAAATTGAATTAGATATACGTAAATATGAGTTTCAAGTACATAAATAGTATTTTTTTTACTAATTCGGATTTGAAAATTATGTAAACTGATAAATAGTAAATTACTTAATAACACTACATGTCTTTTCTTATAACTTAGGTGTCCTTTATAAACGACAGTAGTATAAACTGGGATAAATGCAAATTTTACTTGAACGAATTCCTATAATTATTTTAAATATTGCATCTACAAACAAGTTGCTCTTACAAAAATCTTATTAAACTATTTAGGAAAATATAGATTCACTATTATCTGTGTTAGGGGTTAACTGAATGGTTGGATTGAACTAATTAAGGGTCTTGATAAATAATTATCGAAACTGTATTAGTGACCTAGAAATATTAACATTATCTAATAATATAATAATATTGCCACACGTTGTATAATATCAATCCGATTCTAATTCATCGAGTAACCAAAAACGAGTTGTGTAGGTAACATTTTGGACTTATCACGCGTGACAATCCATTACATCCTTTCTTTGTATTGTCGTTTGTTACGCCGTTGCGACCACGACATGGTTGTTAAAGTCTACCTCAAGGTTAATTGCAGTCGGTTATTAATAGTTCTATGACTGTTGGGTGTAAATGCTGTAATTATGCATATTAAGGCTCTTTTTGACGCCGACGAACAATTAGCGGGCCTAAGGGAGTAAAGAGCGATATTAAATTACTTTTAATTGGATGTTTATAGAGCAATTAATAGGTTTGTTAAATTAAATGTTGTTTGTTTGTCAGATGTCACCCTTTACGCCCTAATAAATACAATTTTCTTAGATACTATATGAAGGACAAATTCACGTAAATACTAACTCCCTTATTCATAATAACGCAAACACTTCCAATAAACCTATTTCAACTAGAACACTGTTTTGTCTCGTTCTTTCTTGGCGCTGTCATCATTTGACAGAAAGTGTAAACAATGTAATAGGTAGCTAAAAGAGGTTTCTTAGACTGTTTGAGTTATTATGAATAAGGGGGTTAGTTGAAAAACGTGTATAATGACTGGCAACAGTGGCAAACTAAGTATAAAGTTCAAGAATATCCCACGAAATAGTTAGGCTGGTATTTAAGACAAGGCATTTTAATGGGGTCATAGGGTAAGGTACGAACCTAGATGTGGCAAGGTACTAGCATTTATTTTGACAGATCAAAGATTTGAGCTCTATTTTGAATCGCTTGCGACAATATTACGAGTGACTTTTGAAAGATACTCAATTACAAATCAACGAATAAATTGAGAAATATTGACACGAGTAATTATAAAATTGAGTTTTTTTTAATTAATTACTTTTGTTTTCTTTCATAAAACAAACATTCGAAAGAAAATTACACGCCATATTTAGGCGAGTGATTCAAAAATATTGCCGATAGTGGTACTGGTGTTCGGCACAATCGTTATCAAATGTCTTATATCTTTGCTTGGCGCATGGGACTCATAATATTCCGTAACAATATTTTATGACTTTTTTTATATGTTAAATACGGGTTTGGTAACAAAAAAGTTAACCGTAGTATATTCACGGCGATCCCTAGTATATTGTTACTAACAATAACATCAACAGTTTACAGCAATAAATAATTACCTGTCTATGCACTAAGTTGCCTCAAAGAGCTCACATGACGTCGACTCTTATTATGACGCAAAAAAGTGATCTCTGGGTCACTGCAGTATTTATTTATATCAGTTTTACGACCGTTCTTTCCTCATATGAGTATCACAAGTAGCTAAATAGTTTAACAACGATAAGGATTTATGTGTGTAGAATGAATGTCGTATTCTGAAAAGTGCATCATTCAGATTACGCTGAAAATTGTAAAAAAAACAAACAAGACAGCAGCCCGTGAACAATTTTTGACATTTCGCGTTGTCAATTTCGATTTCCTGATATTCTGCTGCATCAAATATCCTTTTTACTAACTTAGCTATACAGGGTGTTGTTTTGGTCAGTGACATCAAACTCAGGGATGATAATATGAGTTATACTTAGTCTAAAAAAATATATATTTTTTAATTATAAGCAAGTTTTAAACAAGAAAACCTTTACACAAAATTAAAAAAAATGACAAAACGAATGGGGAAACTCGCACCCTCGAGCGAAGCTAGCGCGTATCTACGAAATACTACACCGTAGCTACTAAGCTACGAAGAGGCTTCCTGGTGATGGTAGTTTTGACTCGATCGCTGTATCACATCAATAAATTGATTTTCTGGGTTTTATCCATTTCAAATACATTTAAAAAAAATTGGCATCAGTATCGTTTGTACATCCACCCCCGAGTCGCTCGTCGCTGACCAAAACAACACCCTGTAAATCTTTAATAAATCTTTTTTTTAGCTTCATTCAAAAAATCTTATCAAACAATAAATGCACGGAAACATTAATTTTCTCAGCATTGTCTACGCGAAATGTCAAAAAAAATGCTTCAGATGACGCCCGCTGGTTAAACCTAATAAGTACTCATAGTATTCTGAATTGACGAGTACAAATTTTCTGTGAAATTTTGCCATCCTATCACTCATGAATCAAATTATGTAAAAATGAATCGATATACCTTGGTCACAGCATCTCGCGTGAACGGCTGAAATGATTTTGCTAATTCCTTTTTTGTCGAGTTTGTTAACTTTTTGGTTTTTCAGGAGAAGGATCTTATGAAAGAAAAAATAAGGAAATTGGCCGCTAGATAATAAATTTTTAAAAGTACCTACTTTTACCCGGCCGGGGCGGAACGAGTCCGAGGGCGAAATAAATTTCGCTGGGTCTGCTAGTTACCTATAAAGGACGACGATGCGTTCGGTGTATTGGTTAGAGCTCCTGACTATTGCGCCGGCTGTCGCGGGTTCGGATCTCGCAAGGGGGCAAATGTTTGTGTGATGAGCACGAATATTTGTACCTAGGTCATGGAGGTTTAATATGTATTTAAGTATTTGTGGAAGATGCCCCCGTCATAATCGTCTGTCTGGTATTCGTAACACAAAGAAGAACATTCCTTACATCGAAACCACAGCAATTAGTGTGTTGTCTGGCGCATACTTATTCATACTCTATCAATAGAAAGGTAAAGAAAGAGTTCGGAGGTGTAAAAATATAAAGTAAAATCCCACAAGTAAAAAAAAAGTGACGTAATAACAAACCTGCTCATCAAACGGGCTAAGTATCGACAGCGACTTATCCCCGCTTTGCGTTGAACTGGTCGTGTTGCTGCGTCTTCTAACTTCCTCATCCAATCCATTGACTGTTCTCTCTGTCTGACCATTGCTGCTCAGGTTCGCAGTCGTCAACGGAGGTGGGTCGGTGGGGGAGGCGTCGTAAACTGACTTCAGCTTGCGAAGGGTTTTGGGTCTTTCGGCCGGCATGGGCCGAAGGCCTATCCCGTCGAGCGTCGTCGTTGAGCCTTTGAAGAGGCCTGTGGACAAAGAAATTGGTTCTTGAGTTTTGGTATTCCGCAAATGTAGTGGAAGTTATATTACTATTTTCTATCATAAAATTAGTATCCCTTTGGAATAGAACGACAAAAGCGAGGCAGCAAACTGTGTGATAAAAAGAGATGGGTACCTAGCAGAACCATTTTTGTCAGATGTCAAACAGTGGACCGCCCTGCAGAAGCTCGCGGAAAATTACGTGCATTCGATTTTTTATATTAAAAAGTGAAATTGTGTATATTTTGGAGAAATAATGCGTTTGAAACATGGTGACTTGATCGGTGATTGATTGTTATGTATTACAGCGGCATAACCCCAACAAATAATCATTTAACAGGTAGATTAGTCCAAATCGAAGCCTCTTAATATACGACTTATATTTAATAATAATAATAATAATAAATATTCTTTATTGCACAAATAAGGACACAAGAAACAATAACAATATTTACCAATGCGCTTCAAATCTAAAGTACGCAGTTTGATTATTTTATTCTATAAACGTTAATTTACGTAAAAAATAAAGACAGAATAACACAGGGAATGTATATCGACGAATATTTTGTATAATGAAATAACATTTAGTTTTATACTAGAGCTGCATGTTCAATATTTTGTGTCGACTGTTTATCATGCAGTAAACTACTATATTTAACTTAGGAACATTGCTATAAATCACCTGATCGAAAGGTTATCTCATTTAAAGCTACAAATGTTGATTACTTATGTTAGTTACTGACATCTTAAATCGGTTTCGTTTGACAGCTTTTACTTGTCCTTCTATTCCGATAGGAATATTAATTTTATGTTTTCTATTAACATTGTGATGTCAAAACCATGGTACAAAATTTTTCTTTTAAACAAGATATCAAGATCCTTATTGAAAGGTAGCTCTTGACGAACACAGAGCTACCTCTTTTAAGAGTCGATTTTACTAAAGTCATATAAGACTTATCCGACTCAATAAGTATAAAACGACCGATTTTAAAACGGCATTTACATAAATAATTGTTGACAAATAGGTGACGTTTTCTAAGCACATTTGACTAATGTTCATCATCTGAAACGAGTAAAATCGAGCGTAAAAGTCGATTTGACCAACTTCAGATAAGGAATAGTCGTCGAATATGATACAAAACGCCTAATTTAAAAACGTTACCTATTTGGCAGCAATCATTTATGAAAATAACATTTTAAAATCGGACTTTTATACTTAGTCGGACATATAAATCTTATCTGACGTTGCTAAAATCGACTATAATTCAAGTAAATTTAAACCTAAATGATGGGATAGTAGACGTATCACAATCACAACTCATTGAAGAAGGCATATAATAAAAACACAAAATTGATGATGATAATTCGTTCGTTAATTCGAGTCGCATCTTTTAAGGCGCCTTTACTTTTTCAGGAACTGCTTTGCCTTTAGTGGGTCAAAGATCTTGGCTAAACGGGAGTTGCAATGGCGAAACTAGTGACACGAATCTGTTTATATTGATAGTCTTCCGTATCCAATAAAGGCTTCTGTTACCTTTTTTCCTAAAACATTTTATCTTGCACCACAAAACCGACATTTAAACGAACGATTAGAAGAAAGTGAAGTACACATCGGTGCCAAGGCGAGCATTTGGAACCGGTTGACTACCAATGCCGACTGTCGATTAGATAAGAATACGTTTGTATCACACCCGGTAATATACGACTGTTGTATGGGGTCTATCTGTTATGGTAATTTACATTTGGTAAAAACCTTGGAGCTGTCTATAAAACCTTGGTTACTTAAAATGTGGATTGATTTTCCTGGTTATCAATTAAACTTCATTGTTATTATATTCGTAACTTGAATCGTGAATTTAAAAAATAAGTAAACTACAGGAAGACTAGGAATTCAATAAGGTCCTTACCAAAGATATTTTCAAAACCTTTTTGCTCATTAAAAGTTATCATTTAGCTGGTTTTTAATATTCAGAAGTAACACTACCGTTAATTATTTTAGCAAGAATACAACTACGGGTCTTACAAAGTGTAAAGTAAAATGAATGCTGTCTCTAAAGAAAATGGTAAACAAACGTTGCGTAATGGCTACGCAACGATTCACGATGGGTGCTGTGACATAATCAAAAATAACAATGTGAAGATGCCTTGTGACCTTTAAGACACAGTTTAGATCTCTTCCTGGATGAAACAAATCTTAAAAGTTAGTTTAAACCTTGGTAGTCTTTACATTAGAGTTAGTTAAGTGGCAATTTATAATAAGTTAAGGTTTAAAGCAATAATGGTAAAATATTAACATTGTCCATTGAAAAGATTAACTGGTTGACTGTTATTTATATTGTTACTTAATTAAAGTGTTAGATTAATTAAGTAACAATATAAATAACAATCAACCAATTAATCTTCACACTTACTTCTCTTGTTTATTGAAGAAACTAGCAATACTATGTGATATGTGATAAATAAGTATATTCGTATCTTCCTATCACATCATATACTTTTGAGAAAAAAATTAAGTCAGGAAGTAAAATCATCAGAATTGTGAAGATAATTACAATTCGATTATTATTTCTTGCAAGTATTTAATTATTTATTTTATAAAATCTCAAATAAACCTGTAAGAAAATCGTCTTAACATCACAACCTCTCGTTTCACATTTAAAGCTGTCATCTCAAGACCGGGATCTGACGGACCATCTTAACTCGTGATTCAAACAAATCGTTTTGTAATAGCTTGCCATCTGAATCTAATCTTCTACTAAATTCTCACACAAGTCTTGTCTATCTGATACACAGCACTTTGACCTATCCAAAACAATAAATATATCCCAAATTATATTCAACTCTGGACAGATAGATATAAGGAAGAATTTTCGATGAGGCAATTTGACAGATAACGCTAGCTTGATCTGCTGAACATGGTCAGTAAATTGTTCACGACGAAGGGTCTCCCGTGGCGTCAGTTTATAGGTTGACGATGAAAGTTGTTGTTCCAAGATAAAATTAGTAACATACGTCTGTTTGATAGGTATTGCAATGTACTATTTGGTCCATGATATTATTACATACCCCAGTATTTTCAAAATGTGCACAATAGGACTTCAAAGATGCAATATCAATGTTTCCCAATATTTTGTTACTTATCAATCGGCTACTATTCTTTTACTACTAGCATAGTACTCAAGATTTACTTCTAATTTACGACCCCTTTTATGATACCATTGTTTATATTAGCCTTTCATTTTTAATTCTATCCAGTTCCTATGCGATTAATAGCGACTCATTACCAATAAAATCCGTATCTGAGCCACCAAACATGAAAACGCACTTATTGGAATGCGCCGCATATTCTAATTTGCAAGTAGTGGCACAAATTGACCTGAATTGTACGAGTATACCAGCGCAAGCGCACGCCTGAAGCGCATCTAATATCATATAAAACGTACCTACATATATGCTTGTAAACGTATTGCCAATGCCTAAATTAAGGTGGTATAGTCTTCAATTGAACATCAGGTAATAGTTTATTTTCAGTTTCGCAAACGTTAAACTTCTTCATTTAATGATAAAACATCCATTCCGTAAGACAGGTTAAATTTACACCAACATAGTTCTAATTTCACATATTTGTGCCTGTAGAAGTACAGAAGCAGAAACCTTTCAATGAAATAATGAAGCGTTGGCTTTTAATATCATAGGTTACTAACAACCATGTGGCGGAAAGTGATGATCACCGCCACTTAGACACCTGCCCTGCAATACATTAAATTAATGGCCAGTTTCCGCCTCAATCATTGCATCTATAATTATTCTCTTTGATATCGCAATGAAGGTCAAAAGAAATGACGAAGAGAAAGATTTAGCTACAAATATTTTTGATGGGAGATTACCAAAAAGGATTGGAACAATGTATAAGACGATATTTGGTATGACTTGTGCAATTGTACAAACAAACCACAACATGTACAAATAAACACATTCCTGACAAGAAACAATTTATTTCTTAGAAATACTAGTAGCTACAGCTATACTTTAAGTTAATGACGATGCGCTTACAAGTGATGAAATGCTACAGATATATCTAGCCTTTAACCTATACGGTAATGATAAAAGTCAGGTCAAAGTTCATACCGACGAATACAGGTTGGAAGGTGTAAACAAGTGACAGTCGGTAACGGAGGCTCAAACAATGGTGATGAAACAATAGCCCATTGTACCCTTTGTGCCATGCCTCGTTAGCTATGTTACATACCCGATTACTACATGGGGGATACTAGATGATGTATTTTTATGATTTAATCTATGGGTATTATACACTTTTATGTACCTATCAAGATTTTTTTTTCAAGAAGTCGATAGGACCATTGATGTTTGATAAGATTTAGAAATACTGACTAAATAACTGTTTTGATATCAAAGCCATTTCCGGTAGCAACGGGACAAATGTAAGCTTGAGAGTAGTTGCAATAAAACTTGTGTACTTACAAGCAATGAAACATCATTGAATGCTGACTGATTGAAATTAAAAACTCTAAAACTTATTACTCTACTTCAATGTTAACTTAAAGATCACATTTAGGCAACTTTAAAATATAGGTACTACTGAACTCTAAAAGTAAACAATGAGTTTGACTGTCTATCACTTTTACGACTTCGGAGCATTAGGAGTTTAAGAACATCTGGCAATAATTATGGCTTACGTTTGGCTTCCTCACAAGAAGAACCATTGTGGTTTAAGTTACAGAAAGAAATACGGCGATAAATGATTACACGAGGAAATCAAGGTATGACAAGAATTAACGATGACTAATCCCATACAATTCTCGCGGATGAATCATGCTTTAACAAACTATAATTTTTAGCTCTCATCTCACAAAATTACTGTAATCCACTCACAATTCCCCATCAGTAAGGCTGGCATGAATCTGTCCAACGGGTTCCACCATCTCTGTTACTCACGATTTATTTCGAAAACTTTATTGCATATTCAACACGAACTAACTTCGTTCACACGACACATTTCCATAATTCACTTTATCACTGAACCGGTCATTGGGATTGTCACTTTTATTGACGAATGGAAATTAACACGAGAAAAGGGATTTATTTAATGGCACAAATAAAAGTAAAGCATTCGATAAAAATGAATTGAATTATATCACGATTGACGATGTAGAAACAGGTGGAGCAAGCGACCCGATCGATAGAGCGTCCGCAGGAAAACTGTCGAAGCTGCAAGTGAAACGGTATTGATAAGACGACGTCACTTATCGTCGGCCACTTTATTAATCTGCATCAATTTATTCATAAAGACAATTGTGGGCCCGGCGCAGATTGCAAATCTTATCAACGGGACGCAAGATTTGAAATTGAACGTACTGATTCAAAGGAAGTTGGAGCACTAACCGAGCGATTTTTGAGTGATGAAAGAATGTGTTGTTGGCCTGTAACCTAATATAGGACGTCCCTTCCAAAGTGTAGATAAAAATTTTGAGCGTAATCTTGTTTTCGCAAGTTTTTATCGATTTGATACATCTGTTCCTTGGGGAGTGCCGCGACATTTATCAGATTATTTAACAGCTTGTCACTATCATTTATCACTTCGTAATACCTAAAGTTGTATCTAAATATTCATATTTTTTGATACAACGTTAGGATTGTGTAATGCTTAATTAAATGCGATTATCCAATAATCGCTACGCATAATAAGCTAATCA
Source organism: Pyrausta purpuralis (assembly GCA_963924145.1). Lineage (NCBI taxonomy): Eukaryota > Metazoa > Arthropoda > Insecta > Lepidoptera > Crambidae > Pyrausta > Pyrausta purpuralis. The sequence continues at coordinate 15,136,139 of OZ001652.1, forward strand.
GAGTAGGAATGTTAAACAGGTAGTGTGTGTAATATAAATCTTTGGAACGATAATCATAACACCGGTGTGGTTTATAAACTACTTAGATTACAATAAAAACTCAAGTTTATTTTTTTAGCCATCTCATTTCAATGTCCATAAAAAATCTAATAAGTAGTTTTATAAGCAAAATATTATTTATTATTACTGGCACACCAATTAATTTAATCATCTTTGTTACACGTACCTACACAAACGAATTCGCTGGCAACAATTTTGTGCCATTACGTTGCTGATGGCTATACAATTTATTGCTGGTAATCCAGCATTAGAATGTAGAGATTTCTGGTTCCATAGATGTCTAGATGAAATGGTATTAAAGATCTAAGTCGTAAAACTTGTTAGAGCAAATGATTTGCATATCAAAATACCGCCCAAGCGCGGTGGGCATTCATCAACATCGTTGGATCAGTAATAATCTCCGCCGTTACTAGTTTCCACACATTTACATTTTTGTCCTTAACTGTACTTTAATGAGATTCAAAATCTACCTACATCATGCTAGCTCCCTATGCCCCATAAGAAAAATATTATTTTTCCTACTTTTGGTGTTACTGCCATCAAATCTATAGTATTTATTCAAAAAAAGTTGCCATGTGCCTCATTAAAAGTAGGTAAAGCAATCACTATTACTGCTGCCTGGTATGATTTATTTATTTAGCTTTAAAGTAAACTTGTGTTAAATACCACTGCTGGTATACTCGTATTATACGAATTCCAGGGATTAACAATTAGATTAAAACTTAAAAAAAGGAATTGCCAATTTTCACTGTACTAATTTATGTAAAGGAATCACAGTGTACAAGATCAGAGTAGTATTTAGTATAATGAATAACATGATCACTGTTATTTGTGTTATTAGCTAAAGGTTTAAGTTTTAAGATGATGATTATAATTTTTATTTATTTAAATGGGTTTACTCTTGACTCCGACCCAAGTGCGGCAAAGACATAGTTGATGTTTTTTTTTTCTTCTATTTTATAAACTGGACACCAATCACATACATTGTTCATTATCCCAAAGTAAGTAGCCAATGCACTTGTGTTATGGAAATCAGACACAACGGTGGTACCACAACACCCAGACCCGAGACAATATAGAAAAGATCGTTTTCTACATTAACCCGACCGGGAATCGAACCCGGAACCTCACGAGATGGCGACGCTTGAAACCAGCGTGCTAGCCACTCGACCACGGAGGTCGTCAAACGAGAATAGAACGAACGTCAAATAAAAGAAAAGAACGTCAAATAGAACAAGCAATTCTTTTCAAAACAAAAATATAACCGTGAAATTGTTGGTAAATAAATTGCTCCGATTACTTGGCCGGATAACCCTAACAATGTAGAGTTCAAGTTTATAAGTTAGCAAGGGCTAATCACGTTAGCGATACAAAAATAAAAGCGATAGTTGTAACGCTTTCGTCACCGACTGTACGAGTTCGGATTACGGTTCAGAAGACATGTAGATCCACAGTCAAGGCCGCATTTAGTTGGTTTCATCAGATAAGCTTCTGAGAATAACAAATAAGAGCTCTACCTACTTGGTTATTTGTGGGGTCATATAAAGTGAGTACTGTTTTTGTTGCGGTGTTGATGACACTAATACTAAAACATTGATGCATTTGGGATCTTCCTAGCATTAGATGTTGCCATTTTTATACGATAAAAATTGCAAATTTTATACGGTAAAAATATCAACGATTATTCCTTCAACAAATAGTATTTGTGTATACTTTGAGTACAGTCAAAAGCAACATACATAAATCTTTCGACAAAGCGGTTGCAGAAGCGGTAAAAAATCTTTTTTCTCAATTTCAAATAAATATTCGCTGTCGTATTCGTCCGATTGAACGAGCAATAAAAATGTTGTGTTTTGCAATGTCCAGTCTTTGGCAGATTATAATATTCAGCTGTAGACTGATTATAAATCATCTCGTTAACTCATGACCACTATCGTGTTAAATTCGTTGCGACAGATTAAAATACAACCGTAAAACAACTGAAAGGAAATATCAGACTTTATAAAAACTGACATAAAAGATATCTTACATCAGAAACAGTAACACTATACCGTAAAATTCTTACAAAACGACAAGTTTCTGTGGCGGGAAAACGTGATTATATTAGCACTTCCAATGGTTTTCAGCTTTATTTTATACGTTTATAAGATCCAAATTTACTTAACAGGCAGTACTAAATTAAGCTATTAGGTCTGGAATAGTGAAACCTGATAGTTCCTGTGCGGTAAAGAACAGTTTTTTAGTCCTAAAAAATGTCGACACAGATGTTTGTCACGAACGCATCAGGGAAGATATATTTTATGTTTGAACTCAACATAATTAACCTACTAATGTAAAAATAAAACTGCTTAGCATTACCGGTTGAAATTTTACAACACTTATATTTTTTCGACAAAGATGTACTAAAATTATTTGTTTTTAAAGTGTTTTTTTAATTATTTATGTCTTGTAATTGTGTACTTTGTGATGAATAAATGTGAAAATATCCTTCAGTAAGGTATCTAGAAAATATTTACAATAACAAACACTCATTAGCTAGCGTGTGACCTTTTTTTAATTCTAAGCAAAAGCCTCATTTTCTCAAAATAATGATGACGGCCAATGACGATGTCTACCTCAAGGGGATATTTATATTATATAAACTAGTAGTATAAAAGTAATGACTACCATTTACTTATGGAGATTTGTATGCTTGTTATTAACCTGGCGTTATCTTGTATTCGATATTTACATTTGTAGGTGGCAATATGATGCTGACATCATTCTTATCCATATGATGCCAATGCAACAGAAATAAGTTTATATATAATACACGTCTTCTAGTTTCTAGTTCTATAAATGTAACTTTATTTAACAGTTAGGAATACTATTTTAATAATATAACAACTAGTTAATTCACAACTAAGGCCTGATTCTTCCAACGTCAAATATATATTCGTCGAATAAAATACAATGTGCCTAATTTGAAAACGTTACCTATTTGTCAGTAATCATATATGTAAAGTCATTTTAAAATCGGTTGTTTTATACTCATTCAGTATTATCTGACGTTGGTACAATCAGTACAGGTAATTAGTAAACTCAAATAAAATTATAAAATTGTATGCTTAATTTTTTCTATAATATGTATATTCATCTTCACTGGTGATTCCTCTTATCTCTAAGTAGATCTGCAGGATCACAGTCATTTTCTGATGCGTGACGTTGACTCACAGCTATTACTCATATGAGGTAAAGTAGACTCTTTACAATAATTTCGTTTTTACTATAAAAACCATGACTTTGCGACTGACAAATGAATTTGAACAGTTTATGGTAGGAGTGCTTCTACTATAATAACAAAAATATAAAAGATCCAAGCTGTAAAGGATTTAGTTTTGACAACATAGTTTTGATAACAAAAAAAAGTAACTCTACCACCAATGTCTAAAGATAGATTTTCAGCTTTCGAGTTTTTTCTAGGATTTTCTTTGTAGGTACAATATCTACTTCAAAGCTGATGGTGCTTTACAGCCGAAAACTGTAATTACTGTAGTGTAGTAGCTGTAATTACTTGGCAAAAATATTTAATTTCAAAGTTTAAAGAAGTTCAAAAAGTCTTTGCGACACGACGCGACGCGATACGATCAGCATTGGCTTTGGGTTGGAACCGGTAAACACAAAGGGCTCGCGATAAAATTATAGTTGCCATAAAGAGTGGACAAAGGGTTCGTTGACTCTGCGCGTGCGCATCTCCAGGGTTGGACACGACACGGGTTCATCTCGCAAAATCGGTTTGGTAATATTTAACAACTCAAAACGAACCACCTAAAAACTTTATGACTTGTCTTTGCTCGTCACAGCATTTATTCTTATTTCTAAAGTAAAAATACGATACGAACAAGATTTATTCCAGATATAGTAATTTAGATCAAGTTTTTAGATACCTACGAACAAACCTTCCTAATAGCATTGATTTCAGCTCGCAACATGATAACGTTTCCAAAGTGACTATAGTAGAACTTACGATTTCCAAGAAGCTCTTTTTTACTTATAATTCGCTCAACCGTAGATTTAAGGCATACAAAATATTCAACGATAAACCGTCAAATTTCCAAAGCTATAGTGGAAACGTGCACCAAGTCGATGCACCGACCCCGGCGCACCTGCTGACCTTGCACTAGCTATATTCGCCGGCGCCGCTCGATTCTTTCCTTATCACACTGTTATTTTGTCGTGACATAACCGAGGACGTGTTTGGTGAAGGTTTGTTTTGGTTTTTTATTGCAACAATTTTGGAAGCTCTTCGAAGTTGCAATTTTATTAAAGCTCTGGTGCGTCGTGATGTACGCTTACAATTATGCTTGTGAAGCTCGTGCATTCACATTGTATGTGTTTTTAACTCTTACGCGTTTAAGAAGGCTAACTTTAGCTGCTCTGTTATTTTGGAGATAATCTAAGTCTCTAAACACACTATGCCGAAGTTTCGCGACTGAAGTTCGGCATGATTACGCCTGCAATGCTATTTGAATTACTGACGACACATTAAGCCGAATCGTCGGAACGAAAAATCAGTCGCTGAACTTCGCGGTCGCGTTACTTAGGCAAAGTGAGTTTAGCTAGACACAAAAAGCACTTATTTTTTGTTAGTTCGGCGCTAATAGTGTGTCTTATCAGCCGAATACGTCAGAACGTCATATCAGCTGCGGAACTTTGGTCGCGTAACTTTGGCATAGTGTGTTTAGACACTAATACAAAAAGTTTCAAATGAATAAGATAGGTACATGGATCGCCTGTAACAAAATCTGATGACACCTATGATAAGAAACACACTCGTACCTACGGTTTAGAATCAACATAACTATTTGATACAGGCCACCGCAATCGCATTCACTAAGCTTGTACAGCAAAAAACTGTAATTTTCATCGAAATAACTGTAACTGTTAAAAACATCTAAGTCCGATCCGCACTCAGTGCCGACACGTGTCGATCAGTAACGTATTCATCAGCGTCAGTGAAAAATTATAATGTAGCGTACATCTTGTACGACGCTATCAGTCACTCGTCAGTGACAGTAACGTACTTACAGTGACGTTCAGTGATCATTGCCACTGATGAGTACGGATAGCGTCGTACTGAATGATCGACACGTGTCAACACTGTGCCGGCACTGATAGGTACGCATCGGTCTTAAATCATATATATTTTTTTTTTATCATTAAACCTTACTGTTAGTTAATCAAAGGAATCTGATACGGCAAGACTGCAAAATTTTTACTTCTTATGACTTCACAGTGCACAAAATTGGGAACCAATAATTATAGCTGGAACAAAAAATAACGGCACAAGAAATACAATACCTCATGTATTAATAGCCAAGCAAGGGTATAGGGTAGGGTTTTTGCTGCATACTATGTTCCGTTATTCTTATAGAATTTCTTATGAAAGCACGAGTGTTTGTTCGGGAGCTTTTGAGCTTAAAAATGGAGGCTCGACCGATTTCGCTTTTCTCGGACCGGCGCCTTTTGTTAGCTTCATATTGTTAAACCTTGGAACACATTGAGAGAAAAGAAGAGCCTACCCACCCGTAAAACATCATTGCTAAAATATCTTAAAAAGCTTAAAGATTCTTTTATTTTAAATAATTGTTTTAAACTTTTTGGAGGCCGCTGTGAATGAACATTCTGACCAAACAAATAGTAACACTTTTTTATTTTTTTTATTTGTTATAGTGTTTTGTCAGTATACAAACCTAAAAACATACATTGCACTTGTAAAAAGTAACTGTGTCAGACAAGGAATCGAACCCTGTGTCTTACGCTATCCGGGCACATGCTTACGCCTATAGTAACACTCTTGCTCTATTGCACTACTCATATTAGGCGTAAACTGAAGTTAGTATTAAAACAATTCTTTCGGATGTTCAGAGTAATCTCGCAACATTGATGAGGTGAGGCAGCCTACGTGTTAAGGAACGCGCTTGCAAAATCCACCAGGGTTGTCATTGTGTTAGTGGCTGAGTGGTATGGGCATGGGCCCGGATAGCGTAAATAGCAGGTTGCATGCCTGACACAGTTGCTTTTTACAAGTGCCATTTATAATATTCAATGCTGACACGTGCAAAAATGCCACTGACCAAAATGAAATGATCAAAAATCTGTTACAGTCAAGATTATGAAGTGAATAAACGAGATTGAAAAAATAAAAACGATAAAGATTAATTGGTGGTTCTACATGAGCTGTGACACAATGTTATTGTGTGAAGCTTGGAGAGATCTTTTATTGCTTGCTGGTGCGGTGGCGCAAGCAGTTTGTTCGTCGCTTGTGTACGGTTTCTTGTGCACTCAGCTTTTGTAAGAACTAAAGACCGTAAAGCACAAGGAACATTCAGTATTTTGTATTAATATATGAGTACCGAACATATTTTAAATTGTTGCATTTCCAAAAAGTCTCGAAAAGGTGGTTAGGAGTCGAACACTTCGTGAAAATAGGTGCAGCATTTGACACTTTGACGACAGTACCATGACAAATTATTGGTCAAAAAAGGATCCTGGGTAGATATATCATGTTCCAATCAAATCAGAATGTCCCCCAACAAATTCACTTTTAAAACGTCTCTTCGCACCCACTATCATAACCTAGGCTCTCTTCAGAATTAAAAACCATTTTCTTTTATTTGTGTTTTTTGGATGTCATCAATATCATAAATTATATCATTCATAAATTTGTATTTATTAAGTATATGTATTCTATGTATGTTTATTAGTCTTCTAATTATGTATCCTATTATATATTTGTGTAATATTAGTATGTATGTTTATATTAGTGCATTTTACTTCTTTTTTTTGTACCACTCTCACTTAATTAATATTCCGCCACTGATTAAACTCTCGGCATTATCAGCTGGTTGACTGGTAGAAAATGCCATTAGGCATTAAGTCCGCCAATTGTACAACTTACAGTGCAATAAAGTTTAAATAAATAAATAAATGTATATTACTATGTAATAAGTACTTAGAAATGGTTATTAAATCTTTCGACAGAAAACTTTGTGATGGTACCTACTCATGTTTATATTGATTAGGCAGGGTAGTTTGAAAATAAATCAGTCTTGCACGGATCTGGTGGTATGATTTGACAAACTTAAATCTTCTAACTAGCTATTATAAACTCCTGATACTCTTACTTTCACTAGTCCAGTAAAGTCCACTTTCAGACAACACATGTTGCATTTACACAAACAACTCGAAACTAAACGTGCTAAGTATCATTTTAGTGTTAGTTATGGATATTCACAGCCTTGTCAACGAATTATGACGACCCACATACAGACACACTACTCATAGGTAAGGTGCTAATGGTAGCATGGTATGTGGATATTTTTCACCATATAGTGTCATAATATGTGTGATCTCTGCTAGGTTAATTATGTTTTGTAGCCAATATACATGCAGGCAGAGATAGAGATCGAATATGAAAGTGAAAGAGGAAAAAAACAGCCAAATGCGAGTCGAATTCGTGCACTGAGGGTTCTGTGCCAACTTTAACTGAATTAGGGAATCCACTTACTTTCACTTAGCTAAAACACCACAATATTTTGTGGACAGCAAATATAACTTTGTTTTTCATCGTGTTTGTGTGAAGAACAAAGTTATGTTTGCGGTTGTTAAAGATGTGCTATATCTCAAAAACTACTAGTTCGATAAAACAAACAAATACTTTCAACGAAAATTGGTCTGGACGGGCCAAACCAATTTTCGTTGAAAGTATTTGTTAAGATCTAAATTATATATATTTTTTACAGTACAGTACAAATTGGTAGCAACAGCATATTTATTTATTTAAAGACTTTTTTGAACGTACGAAGATGGACTTATATACATGTGTTATTACATGATCCGATATTTACATGTTCTTTACAACTAAAATGATATGATTTAGTGTATCAATATTTTTGAACTTCCTTTTTAATCGTATTATGAAAAAAAAATAAGACACAATAGAGAAGTATGGTTCAGTTAGAATAAAATTAGATTGTCTATTCAAGACCCACCCACACACTGCAGATACTAACGCGCGACAAAATCCCTGCTAAAAGACGCAGCGTGCGAAGGGTCTAAAATGTGCTGACTGTACCTCATACATAATATGAAGGGACATGTGTTCAAAACTTTCCAAACACGTTGCTTATTCAAATATTTTGTCATATTTGTGTCAATTGCTTCGGTCAATTGTATCTCAAAGAAACCTTTTTACTGGGCATCTCATAATTTACACGTAAATCATGTTTAGTAAAAAGTGGGGTAGGCATGTTGCACTAAAAACTCTATTCACTTTTATTTGTATAGACTAGAGGTCCCTCGCGACTGCGTCCGCGCGTTTGGAGTTCCTCCCCTCCCGTCGCAGCATTAGGTATGTTTTATAGCATAGAACTTTCTTCGACAAAAATATTTTTTCAATTCGGACCAGTAGCTCCTATGATAATAATCAAAATCAAATTAGTATAGATTCTACGACCATGTACAGACTAGATTATTAATAGTTGTATAAACAAAATTATTTAATTTGGTATCCAATTATACTAGTCGATCGTCATGTAGAGAGGCTACATCAATTAGTAAGTTCATTCGTTTAATTAAAAAGAGTGTTGATTTACTCACACAACGCCGCTATCACTCCATTTAAAAAAACGATTTAACAACATTTGAAAGTTTTCGAAGATTCAGTTTCAAATAGGATACCTTCATATAAACTGCATTGCATTGTTAAACCTTCGTCACTTCAGTTGTCCCTTCAAAGAATACAGTCCTAACAATAATGATAATAACAACTCTTTGAATTTATCTTCAGCTAAACCCAGAAACAGTGAACCACCCAAGAACCACTCTTGAAAGTGCATAATGACAATATTTACATCTCAAAGAAAGACAAACGAATTCAGTAGGGTTGTCAAAAATAGTTAAAATGCAGAAAAAAAAGGAAAACTCATACGTGGTTTAGGTTAGGTCACTACCATAGATAGAGTTTTTTTTAAAATATTCAAAAATCCAGATCGATTTGGAATTCAGGGCGATGTTTTGACGATAAAGTCTGTACCCGTAGCTTCCGCCCTATATTTGAAGTCAAGCATATACTTTCAAGCCTATCTCTATCTAGGCCACCTGCTTTAATGACTCTTGAATACAAAGTGCATCTTTAACCATCTTTAAATCAAATGTTGGTAATTATTCTATCAAAATAAATACATGTTGGACATTGCTCTGATCTCAAAGTAAGTAGCCAATGTACAGTCGCCGTTAGATATATTGGAGCAGACAAAGTGACGAAATACTTCTGAACACTTTAATATGTCAATAAGTTCCATACACTACAAGTAACCGTTAACATCAGAACATTCATTACATCATTAATATCTGAGCAGAAGCTAGTTAATATCTTCTATACACACAACTAACCAATAATATCTGAACACTCATACGTCAAATGTATCTACGCAGTCCGTCTTAAATATCTGAGCAATCGAAGAAAAATGCAGATGGAAGTGCTTCCAACTTAACTTTAAATACTATTTAAAAATAGGAACTCTTTTCATATTTTATAATATAGTAAGATGACGCTGGCAGTTTGTAACACTTTGTAGTTTTCAGTATTGTCATCACTGTCATGAAAGTGTCATGCATTAAATAAATTGGGTAAAGGTAAGTGAGTGTTCATCAGACACAACGGTGGTACCACAAAACTCAGTCCCGAGACAATATAGAAAATTATGATTTCTACATTAACCCGACCGGGAATCGAACCCGAGGTCCTGGAGCGGCGACGCCTTGAAATCCAGCGTGCTTAGCCACTACACCACGGAGGCCGTCAAAACTATGACTACGACTCTAATTTAATACTATAGTTTTAGTACTTATTTATACGAAACCGTAAATATGTTAATTTATAACGATAAAATTTAGCGCAATATTAACTGACAGCCCTAAACGTTTGAATGCAGAAATACAAAGGGCCTAATGGTCTGTAGCCCTGAATGGGCCGGACGACACACAGGTAGGACCCTCTTCCGTTTCAACCGGAAACGACGGTCTGTTTGCTTAATATATGAGATTTGACCAATTCTATAGTCTATTAAACGAGTGCAGTGGCAATGGTCTGTAGAGATTCAGTATGCATAGCATGCCTTTATTCATAGAACCATTTAAAAGTCGCTATCAGGGGCCCTATTTCTGAATCGCTCGCGTGAATGTGGCGTGTGTTTTTGTTGATTAATGTTCGATTTCTAAATCGAATTCAGTTGAAATCCACACGGCAGTGATTAAAAAAAAATACTCAAATTTTCTTCTAGTTGTGTCTACAGCGAGATTATCGTTTACTATTGACTGATTATCGAACAAAATGGCTCGAAAAATTGACGCGAGTGATTCAGAAATAGAGGCCCAGTGCATCCAGTAAAGCTATCTTTATTAATGATCACTAACGGTAGCCTATTGAGCATGTCCCAATTAAAAACAAAGTCGTGTTAGTCACAAAAAGAATTAATCAGAAAGTAACTAGAATGGGTTCTAAACTGCTGCATATTGAGTTAACGTGAAAAAAGGGGGAGTCACGTAGTATACAAAGGTTAAAAAAAGCTTAAGCCATCACGATTGGATAAAAACAAGTATATTATTTTAAAAAAACAGTAAAATAAATATGTAACATTGTAAACACGTAGTTAAAATATTATCCTACAGAATCTTCTTCTTCAATTTAAGAGCTGCACTTTTTTCGGTGGAGTAATCGCCATTCTTTTCTACTGTCTGCTTTCCTCTTGATTTCCTGATATAACATGACATTAATTTTCTTCTTCATTTCGTCGAAATTGGTTATCCTAGGCCGTCCTCTTCCCTTCTTCCCTTCTATTTTTCCTTCTATGAGATTCTTGAAAAATTTGACGTGTCGTATCAAGTGCCTATCATCGACTACAATTTTGAGTACGTTTTCGTTTTTTTTTTCTGTTGAACTTATTTTTTCCATTCTACCACATCCTGCAGAATATTATAAACAACATATTTACAGATCATAATTGACATAATAAATGCAGTATTCTTGTAACCATTGGCAATTAACATTAAATAAAACCACTTGTTTCGAAAGTGCGTCTGCAATTGTATTGACGTAAAAACGCTTGTGTATTCTGATTTCAATATATTAGTAGGTCAAAAAGCTTTTATGATAATCGCTTTCAAAACTGCAAGTATTAAAACTGCAAACATTTTAATTAAAATTTCGGCATTACTTGGTAATAAAAGATCATTACATACGAATGTACAACTTGATTGTTAACTATTACTATCTAGTGTATGAAAGTGACACCACGAACAAATTTTGTGCTCCATGAATTGACGACACAGACATCAACTCATAGCACAGATTCACATTTCGAAATTCAAATTTCAAGGAAAACGTCATAATCTTGGCGTCGTATTTGCGACTCATTTTTTGCTTCTCATAACTAATCTGTACGTAGTAGTACAACTCACTGTTACTTGTAAATTAACGAGGAATATCGTCTTATCCGGAATATTGTCTATGGTCTAGGAAAATACGTCAAGTAAGCATGAAATATAATTTTCGGAATACTCTTTCTTTTTCATACTCTCACCTCATGCTATTGATATTGTGAGTTTGTTACTGACAATCAAATGTAAATTAAGATAAAATCAAATGAAATGTTTTGGTTTTGAATACCTGTAAATACTTGCCCTAAATGTACTGCATAATTGAATGGGAAATAATATGAAACAGACATTATAAATAATGTCGCCATCACACTACAAAGAAAACCAAATGCACTAATAAGTCTTAAATAAACTCTTGAAACTTTAAAGGAAAAAAGTTTTAGGCGAACAATTTCTTTTTGGAGTCGGTGCTCTGATAGTTGATGCTTGAGATGGTCAAAGTGATGGCACCGACTCCAAAAATAACAACACGTCAACCTTAAAATTCTAATACAAAAACTCTATACGTGCCTGACAGCACGGTAGCTCAATTGGTAAGAGCGTTTGGCCCGGTCTGCTAAAAGGTTGCTGGTTCAAGTCCCGCCTGTGCGCAAAATTTTTGGTTTCTTATTTCATCTTTATGAATATAAAAATATGACACTGTGAGTGTTAAAAACATTGCACGTATAGTGCATTTAAAATTTAAAGGATTCCCTCGATTGCACCAGGATCCCATCATCAGATCCCAACATGGCAACAATGGGACCAACTACCCTAAGGTATACCCTCTAGGTAAGCGAAAAAAATTTTCAAATCGGTCTACAAATGACTGTGATTTGAGGTAACCAGCCACAAAAAAACATACCGTCGAATTGATAACCTCCTTCTTTTTAGAAGTCGTTTAAAAAGACAGCTGTATGATTCGTATTTATTAAATTCTTTTCTTAAGGCAGCTCCAAGATTTCACTCATAAAAAACTGGCCAAGTGCGAGTCGGACTCGCGCACTGAGGGTTCCGTACCAACTTTAACTGAATTAGGGAATCCATTTACTTCTACTTAGTAAAATACCACAATATTTTGTTGACTACAAACATAACTTTGTTTTTCATACTGTTTGTATGAAGTACAAAGTTATGTTTGCGGTTGTTGAAAATGTGCTATATCTCAAAAACTACATGTTCGATTCCGTTCGAACCAATTTTCGCTGAAAGTTTTTATTAAGATCTACATCATATATTTTTTTCAAAATTTACTCTTGCTTGGTTTAGAAATCAGACGGGGGGGACGCCCATTTTACCACTTTGGAAGCGTCTAGCTATGAAACGTTTGACTTTAAAAGAAAATGGTTTTAGAAACCTCTATATTATTTTAAAAGACCTATCCATAGACACCCCACACGCATAGGTTTGACAAAAAAATGTATGAGAGCCCCCCTTAACTGTCATAATTTTTTATTTTTTGTATAAGAATCGGTAAGCGGTTAACAAGATACATCTTCCTACCAAATTTCAATTGTGTAATGCTTATAGTTACAGAATAAAATGAGTGTGACATACGGACGGACAGACAGACAGATTTTACGAAACTATAAGGGTTCCGTTTTTTGCCATTCGGCTACGGAACCCTAAAAAGGCCACAAAGTAATTTAAGCTGATTGTTAATGTGAAATGATACTTTATCAAATGTCAGGACATCACATTTTTCAGAGAACAATACAACAATAGTGTTTAATTTTGAATGTGATTCGCTATAAACTTATTTTCTGCGGGTCTTTTAATTTGGGGCAACGATTTTGGGATACATAAAATCTTATATGATAATTTAGGTACATTTATTCCATTAATTGCTCTTAAAAAATTACTAAATGTGTTTCTTAATTTTATACCGGAGCATAATGAGCGAATAAGTTGCAGTTTTCAATTCGTTTTATGAATTTATTTGGTAATGTAATTTACGCAAATACTATTCATTGAAATGAAAGACTTCATGAATTTATTTCGTTTTCATGAAATCATAATTAGCTGTGTTGACAGTTGGAATTCTCGACATAGTTAGACCCAGGCAGCGCTCGAGAAACGATGAGACAAAATTGGTATTTTCGTGAATTTATTGATTAAGACGAATGTTGGAATTACGCTTAAAATATTTTTTTATGATTTATTAAAGATATAGCTACGTAAGTTACAAGGATATTTAATTCAGCAGAAAATCAGAAAATTACATGTCAATAATTTTACATTTCTTATCCTTCAGCGCTGACAGTAAAGATGCTTCAACAACATTTAAATCAATACTTATAATAAGAACTGATAAATTTCAATAATTAAGATGGCTTCTAATAGTCAATAATGACTTAATCCCCAAGCTAACACAAATAAGGCACAATAGAGGTACAAACATACCCATCTGGCCTTCTAGTGCCACGTAGTCCGGAATCGTGGCGAGTGCTCACTATAGACACCAGAAACACATTAATACACTTCACTTCACTTCACTCACTCACTCATTTTTCTATTTAACCAGACTCGTCAACCTTGAAAAGAAAAAAAAAATCAGATAAAACAAAAAAAAAACAAATAATAGCCAGCATCAAAATATTTAAAAAATATATATAATACGAGTGAAAGTGGTTTTTCATTTCCTTTTTTTACTTTTTTTGTAACTGTCGTATTTGAACTAATATGTAATAGCGTATACTAATGAGTCTTTTCTGTTATTATAGCTAATGATATCACATTTGGGACGCATCAAAACGTGACAGGACTGAAACCGAACACTACCTTGGTTCAGCGAGCATGGCTTGTATAAACAAGATTTATATTTATTCAGACAGCTTTGTAGATATAACAGATAGTTCATTCTATAAAAATATTTGTAAATTTTATCGATAATAGCTATGAAAAATACTGTTTGAAAATAAAGCTCAGAGAAAATTATGGCGCCATTAAAATTATGGCCACTTAAGAACTAAAGAGGAATTAACACACGAAAGATCGTAAATAAACGAAACACTGGCATAACTGGCTGGCAAAAACAATAAGAAAACCATTGGCCGGGAGTTCACTGGTCGAGAATAGAACGTGTTCTAAATTTAAACAGGCAGTTAGTGAAGCGCCGCGGGAACTCGCGTTCTAAATTTGAAATTATTTTTAAATTTCGAATCCTGTCGTTTTGTCACGTTCAAGGTCGCAGTAGAGGATTTCTCTGTCAACGCTCGAATTTAAGAAGCATTTTTTTATAGAGGGGTTTACGCGGAACATCTGGCAATGGAAACAATTTATAGAACCACAAAATCGTTTATGTCTGCGTAAACGATTTTACAGCTGTTGATTTTTTCGTTTGTGGTGTATGTAAACTCGGTTTAATGATTTTATAGGACGTAGTGCTTCAGGTACAATGGCCTAGCCTTGCAAGGCAATCGAGACTGAGTGGGTGGTGGCTGCGATTGGATAAATAGAGTCGATGAGCTGATCTATTTAATTCTTTCGTAGTGATGTTCCCTTAATTGCTTAGTTGGTAATATGTTTTTAGTATTAGAATTCACTTTTGATGATATGAAAAATATTTATAACGAATACTGTTTTTTGTAACTGTGTTCTGAAGAATTCGTTCGTTACTATGGCATACTTTTGTAAAAAAAAATAGGGAAGTGATCCGACAACTCATTTCTATAATAAAAATCAACTTTCCCCAGAAACATTGCTGTCACGAATTTAACTAGTAAGTTAATTAGTTCTAAGTATAGAGCCGACGACACGAAGTACTAAGGCTACGTACAGCCGCCAAGGGCACTAAATATATCCCTTATTCAGTTGACAGACAGACAAATTGGTTTTCTTAATCTCGTCAGCAAACCCAGATTTAATAGACCCCTGATGTGAACATCCATAAAGGGAACTTATATGTCTTGTAAAACTGGGGGTGAAGATTAAAAACCAGTAAAAATAGAACCGTCAGTATTTGAAATTGAACAGAGCAGAGAGGTCAAGTTACACCAGTGATTAATCTTCCCTAAAATAGGCGGGGATATGGCTACCGTGTGGTTTGGAGAAGATTTTCACAGTAGGTTTTGGATTACAATTGTTTGGTGGTATAAGTAAGCCATTTTAAAAATAATCAACAGAACATACGGTTGTTGAATATTAGTCTTCGACAACAAAGCAGCTGAAAATTATTTATTAATTACCATTCTAGATTTTTATAGCTAATAAATTAATTGTTAATAATATAAAAATGCTAACATGACCGAGTCCAGTTTTGATGAGATTTTTATTAGGTAAAATAAAATGTCTCATAGTGTATAACTATCACTGCATCTCTACATACATATGACGTTGATTTCAGATAGCAGTTACCATAAACAAACAAACATTTTGAACATAAACCGTAGAAGGAGAAAAAACTTGAAACAGTAGATGCGTGTCCCTTTTTTGTGGACAGATCTGGTTCGAGCTCATTTAACGACGCCATTGTTTACAGTAAAATAAATAAGGGGCCGGGTTCGATTCTGTCTCAGGCTTCTTATGAATAAAAATCAATGGGGTAGTTTCGAAATGTTCGTAGGCAATAAAAGTTTATAGGCAGGCATCACCACATATCTCTACCGTGTCATTGCATTTCTATTTTTATTTTGGGATTTTAGTCTTTAATTAAACCATTTCTGCGGTTTGGGAATATATGTGTTATGATGTGCTGCTGAACTGAACGTAAGTTTAATTATGTTTAAACCATTTTACATACCTTTAACCGCTCTGCAGTCCAATGGCACTACAGTGCCATTTTCTTTTTTACGGTAAACTGTCCGTGGTACTACAGTGCCCACAACTAGAAAAGTATGTATTAAGTGTAGTATATATATATATATTAAGTATAGTATATATTATAGTATAGTAAGTATATTATATTTTCAACTTTTTATATATTTATAACTATTACCTACCTACCAGTATTTTTGTTTTCGTAATCACAACTATACTTCTCTTTTATGTAATCGTTTTTATCGCGCGACATGTCGCGCGATTTTTATCATGCAACCGTCGCGCGATATCGCCGGACAGTTTTCCCACATCATAGTCTGACAGCGCGGACAGTCGAGTGGTTATATAAGTCATTTTATATACCACTATTGGTCCCCCGCGACTTCGTCCACGCGTTTTTCGATTTTTTCTCTCCTTTTAAACCTTCCCTAGACCTCCACGAACATTTCAAGACTAAGAAAAGATAAATCGGTTCAGCCGTTATCGAGTTTTAGTGAGACTAACGAACAGCAATTCGTTTTTATATATATAGACTAGCGGACCCGTCAGACGATGTCCTGTCTACACGTCTTTAATTTGAAAATTTAAAAAAAAAATGTGAATATAAACCATTCCCAGATCCCCTTGAACACACACAAAAAATTTCATCAAAATCGGTCCAATCGTTTGAGAGAAGTTCAGTGACATACACACTCACAGAAGAATTATATATATTAAGATTACAATGAATGACGTAGCACCAAATAAATTATTGCTTTTTAGATATATAAGCATAGGCTGAAGGGTGAAGGGATACCCTTAGATATAAGATATTATGAAAAATATATTTTTTAACTTTAACCTAACTTCAAAATATTTTGGATAAAAATCCAAGCAATGAGCTTTAGGAAACCAATTATTAAATTATTTATGATCCGTTTTGAATTTACAAGAATGGAATGACACATAAATGGTAAATCGACCATTTTAACTAACCACTTGTTGAAAAAATGCCCATTAACGTCTGTTATCCATATTGGTTTGTGTCAGTGGGCGGTATTGTGGTCCCTGTCAACACTCCATTATTAACCGACTGCTCAGAAAGAGAAGTTACGTTCCGTCACAAACAAACAAGACCACGTGTCGTGGACAATGTTTCTACACGAGTGAACCTTTGGTGGTCCTGCCTACGTAGTTTACATACATTATTGGCATGTTGGAGATGTTTGAATAGATTTTCGATGGCATAATGATGTAGTTACACCAGTTTCTTTTCTCTATCTACATCTGTTTAGTAAGCATTTTTTTTTTGATATTAGGGCATGAATATTAGGGCACGTATCCGATATAAATTCCATTTTTAAATCATGGAAAATAATTAGAAAATCCATACATACCGCATACAAGTATATGAAAGCTTTCAAAGAACGTTAACAAAAGTATATTAAGTCATAAATTCTTCCAGGAAAGGGTAAAGTGTCACATTAAGTATGCATTAAGATTAGATAAGAAAGGGGTTGTTCTTGGAATATCGAGCCTTAATTGATTTTGAGGTTAGATAAAGACAAATGACTGTCTGCTTCCTGTAAAAAATGTTTTAGTATACTTGTGATGTTTGTTTTGGTAATTAAGAACATAGATATACGACATGAGACATCCAGCAGAGATTAAATCAAGATGTACCCGCATAGCGTCTTTACACAGGGTTCATATTCTTTGTCTGACACAGTTGCGTTTACAAGTGTAATTTTAAACCAAGTGAATTATTGTCAATGTGTCTATCTAACGGTGTATAGACACACCGCCTGGCGGCGTTGCCGGTGGCGTACGTCAATTGAATGCCAGATACTATGAAAAAATCCGCTGGGGCATCGGCAACAGTCGCTACTGCATCTTCTTCTTAGCGTGTCGATGGAACCCGAGGAATTAAATCGTTGCAGCCCAGCATTCAGCCACTTGTACGAGGGTCAAACTGAAAGTTCTTAGAACTGGCCACTTATAAACAATATAATAAAAAAAATATTCTAAAATTTGAAAATAGAACTCTTTGCCAATATTACTGAGTATATATTTCATTCATTTGTCATTTGTTTTACGATTTGGCGGCAAATTGAAAATTGTCTGTGTCACGTCAACATGAATTTAACACGAGAAAATTTTCGTGCAATGATTTTTTATGACTTTCGATGTCATTTAAGTCAACAAGAAAGTTATGATAGACTACGATTGGCCTTTCACGATGAAGCCCCATCTCGTGCGACTGTTTACAACTGGTTTAATGAGTTTAAACGTGGTCGCACTAATCTCACTGATGATGTACGTGAGGGACGGCCTTCTACGGCGACGACTGAAAATAACATCTGTGTTGTGCAGCGTATGATAGAGACTGACAAAAGAGTGACCTATCAGCAGATTCGGACAAGCTTAGGCATCGGTATGAGTCAAGTGCACAAAATCCTCCACGAACATTTAGCGGTCAGGAAGCTTTGCGCCCGGTGGATACCTCATAATTTGACTAAGGCTCAAAAACTCCATCGTGTGGATTGGTGCCGTAAAATGATTGAAAGATTTAACGGAGGTGACTCAAATGCTGTGTTCGACATACTAACAGGTGACGAAAGCTGGATTTACTGTTATGATCCTGAAACCAAAAGACAATCTGCTCAGTGGGTGTTTCCTTTCGAGGAGTTGCCAACTAAAGTGAAGAGAGATCGAAGTGCGGGAAAAAAAATGGTGGCCTCGTTCTTTGGAAGGATAGGTCATTTCGCAACAATTGTGTTAGAGGATCAAAAAACAGTTTCTGCAGAATGGTACACTACCAATTGTTTGCCACTTGTCTTGGAAAAAGTTCGAGAGAAACGACCTCGCAGTAGGATCCTCCTTCACCACGACAACGCCTCGTCGCACACCGCCAAGCGAACGATCGACTATTTGGCGACATCAAACGTTGAATTACTGGGTCACCCGCCGTATAGCCCCGACCTCGCGCCTTGTGATTTTTATTTATTTCCAAAAATTAAAGAAAAACTTAAAGGAAAGCGATTTATGAATGCTGAAGAAGCGGTGGCTGCGTATCGCGATGCCATTGAAGAGACCCCTAAGGACGAGTGGGCAAAGTGCTTTTCCCAGTGGTTCCATCGCATGCAGCGGTGTATTGACGTCAATGGACAATATTTTGAAAAGATATAATAAAACTAATAACTGGCTAATGTAATCAGTTTTTGATTTTCTAAGAACTTTCAGTTTGACCCTCGTATTGCGGATCGACTGCAGTTCATTAAATCCGCTGGCGTGCAGGTGTTGGGGCACGCCGGGCACGATGTTAAGTGTGCCATAGTTTGCACTGCGCCGCAAACACAGTCCACATCGGAGCTTGCCGAAAATCCCCATCTGGCCATGTTTTTCACTACTACTACATGAGCCGAAACATGCCGCGGGGCGGTGTGGATACACCATGAATGATTTCTTAGGAACAGCTGTCTGAACCTTACAAAATTACTATTAAAAACATAGTATACAAAGAATAAAAAACAGAAGACTAAATGAGTAAATTGTGGGTTAGCTGAGAGGAAACAGTAGCGGAAGCAATGTCAACAATGCACATTTACCTTTAAATTTAATTAAAGCATTTTATTTACAACTGCAATAAACTGCCAGACGGTGCAATCTTTATCGGAAATTAAAATTTTGACTTAATAAAATGGTCATATAATTCTCATCTTATTCAGATAAAACATGTTTACGCCAATGTTACGGCTACTGATAGCCATTAGCGTATCCTATGACGTCACAAGGCGCAAATGTGGAGTAGACATGTATCTGAATAGATAATGCAGTCCCAAATATATGAATTGCAAATGACAACTTTTGACACGAATACCACACTTTACGATCCTGAATTTCGCTTAGCTTCAATCGCCATTATGTAGCTGTCAGTTTCTTAAATGGTGACAGAGACGAAAAACAAAAATGACAAATGTAAACTTATATTATTTCAACCCCTTTGTTCGGCTGGCAATTCTGCCATGCGTAAATGGGTCTTATTTAACTTGATTGGTATAGTAGAGTTTTAAACCAAAAGGCGTCTATCGACAATATAGAGACAACCATATAAATATCGCAGGATTACACTGGATGTGAACCGCTTGCAACTGTGTTGCTGTGGTAGATCTTGGGGGAGGCCTATGTTTATCATTAGCATTAGTATATCACAGCAGCATACAGCATCGCCAGCTGATAATTATGATAACCAGTAAGTTTGGTAGAGTAGAGCGTTGATAGAAGTCTTTCAATGACGCTATGTTTGGACACGAAATACTCACACCCTCGCGTCATCTATTAAGACAAATATCTGTAGACTGCGGTGAACATATTACCATATGGCCCATAAAGGCAAAGGCATGTGCCGCCGACAGCCGACTGGGACGTTTGACTAAAACGATTGGGACAGCAGAAGTGGATAAATATTTATGAGTTTGGGATATTTTTGGTATAAGCTGCCTTGAATTGAGCTTAGATGGTAATCTTTTAAATATTATCTGCCTTAATATGATGATAACCTATAATTCTTGTAGTGATTCATCCAAGATAGTATTCAACATTGTATGCAGTTTTTGTACTGCCTAACTTAATTACTCGCGATGTATAGTTTAACAAACGATGTGAATTTTAGCTAGCGTTAAATAAACATAAAAACAAAAACCTTTACTCTGAATGCAATCTTGTGCAACATCTTTATTTAATATTAGCTAACTTGTAATCTTAATAAAAAGAATTTCGTAATGGTAAACTTCTATATATATTTTTTCAATCTCCTTTTTTTTTCGTCCCGAATTTTAACCCCACTACCTCACTGGCCTGCGCTTGCGCAGCCTCACCGTTATCCTTTTAATTGGGCTGTACCCTAACGGGCCGTGCGTGGCTCGCCTTATTAGCATGTGCCATGCACGCTCACAATTTGTTACCCGCTGGTTCGGGCATGCCTGGCTTTTCTTGCCGTATCGAGTCATAAATAAGGTTGATGCATGCTATTTTATTAGCGAAACATGAGAAGCTTATACTGTATGTGATATCAATTTATACCATGTTTTGAGCAAATACATGATTTATTTTATGATTAATCGCATACATTGCTCTGATTCCAAAGTAAGTAGCTAATTGCACTTGTGTAATGGAAATCAGACACAACGGTGGTACCACAACACCCAGACCCAAGACAATATAGAAAATTATGATTTCTATATTGACCCGACCGGGAATCGAACCCGGGACCTCGGAGCGGCGTCGCCTTGAAATCAGCGTGCTTAACCACTATACCACGTAGGTCGTCAAATGTCAAGTTATATAATGTTATTGTTAACCAACAACATTTGTTACAGCTGATAAGCTATCTCTAACAAATCCTTCAAGTAGCGCTAGCTTTTGTTAGATAGACGAATCAAGTAAAGCTGTTCAAGCTTCGTTGTCACATACTCTAGAAAACACATTAACCCTCGCTGTGTTATTTCAAGTTACACAAATTGTATCACGTTGCTACAGTTTCCGTGTTTCGAGAGCGGTCTAAAGGAGCAGTTTATTTAATTGATTGCACACGTTCGCTTGATTAATACAACTGGCGTCAAAGTAGCCCTAAATAAATGACGATCGTGTCTCAGTAGTTTGCAGACAAAAGAAAATGCTCCCTTTGCTCTAAAACAAGCTATAAAACTTGCTGATTAAGTAAGATCATAACTTTTAAGTACCTACAGAGATCCGAGGAAGAGCACTAGAAAGCGTGAGTTATAGAACTAGACAAAAACTACACTTGTGATCATAAATGCTGGCTGAGTCATGTCTAATGATCGGATAATCGGACGCATACTTGCCTAAAGTTGAGGTGTTGGCTATTATAAATTGCACTTTTGAATCGGCAAAATCTCAGGATTTTGGGATTGTCAAATTTAGTTTTATTACTATATAATCAAATCGGGTGTTGGTATATTTACTTACTTTAAGGTGTTGGCGAAAATGGAATGCACTTTGATATCAAATAAATCCCGGTATTTCTGAATCGACAAATCTGGTGTTCTTATTATAGAATTAAATCGGGTGTACAACTGTGTGTGTATGTATGTTCTGTCTAAGGACTGTTCCTCTTACACTGAACATACTTATAAATTAATGGGGAGCTTAAAATTACCTTCAAATACATACACATTAATAATAATGTAATCCCGCAGTCCTGTTTTTTTTTAAATAAATACGACAAGACGTAGTTTCCTTACAATTCACTGACTTGTTTCGCATTTCCGATTTGTTTTTGGAATCCCGGGATTATTATTAAAAAATATGTTTTAAGAAGCCGCTTCCATAATATCCTAGCCAAAAAATATCTATAGGTAAATATGCAACCGAATATCCGATTACTGGTCATATCACTTATTTAGTATGATCAAATAATGTACTTAGTTTACATTATCGATATGTAAACTAAGTACATTATAGTTAACACGCGTGGGATTTGGCTTACGATAAACTTGAGATACAAATGCACTGTTTATTCTAATCGTCATCTAAAACCAGAGGAACTCTATACATAACTGAGTAGCTATAACGAAATATCTGAACAACTACAAGATAAAGGTCAATTGAGACATAATCTGAATCCCTCCACTCTTAAACACGATACGAATTCTTAAAACCGATTGCAGATTCGACACTGGAGATAGTATAACGTCTCTTCTTTCTCGTCACAAGAATAAAGGCAGATCAAAGTACATATAAGTCTTCTGAGAAAAACAAGTATTTAAAAAGCGCAAGTGCAACTAATAGGCAGTGATGGGATAAGTCGGTGGATGGAGGAAATATAGAAGATATCGATATCGTATTTAAATTATTCGGCGATAAATATTTATGGTAAATCTTGCTATGGTATCAATACTATCATATTAAAAATGGTTTTGGTTCATCGATTGTTGTTTGATCTCGATCAATTGTTGGTCATCTTGTAGAGATCGTAGGTTCACACTGGATGCAACCTGTCACTGTTGAAGACAAAATGTCCTTTGCTGTTAATAATAATGATGATGATTATTGTTTACATATAATACAGGGTGTTTCTTTGGTCAGCGATGAGGGACTCAGATCGTTGTGTACGTTCGTGTACAACCACCCGATTGTACAAACGATACTGATGCAAAAATATATTTAAAAAAATCATAACCATACAAAAGATATTTATTATTGCGATACAGCGAGCTAGTCAAAAGTACTAACATCAGATCGCCTCTTCGTAGCTTACTAGCTACGGCATAGTATTTCATAGATACGTACTAGCTACGCCTGAGAGTGCGAGATCCCCTTTTTTTTAGAATGTTTTGAAGAGGTTTTCTTTCACAAAACTTGCATATAATTTAAAAAATGTTTTTAGAATAAGCATTACTCACATTATCATCCCTGAGTTGGTTGTCACTGACCAAAACAAACACCCTATATAACTAGCTTGTACCTGCTTGATTTCTTCTGTAAATTGTAATATAGTATTACCATCGAATCGAAATTATATGTAGGTGAGCAGATTTTTATAGCCAGGTATTGACTCGTGCTAACGAGACAGAATCAATTAGACAGAAACTGTGTAAACGGAAATGTTTTATTTAAATTTTATTGCAGAGTAAAATGTACAATTGGCGGACTTAATGCCTAATGGCATTCTCTACCAGTCAACCACCTGGTAATGCAGAGAGTTGAATTAGTGGCGGAATATTAATACTAAGTGAGAGGATTGGTACAAAAAAAAAGAAGTAAAATGCACTAACATAAACATACATACTAATATTACACAAATATGTTATAGGATACATAAGCAAAAGACTAATAAATGCAAAAATATGAATGATAAAAGTGATGATATTGATGACATCCAAAAAAACACAAATAAAAGAAAATGTTTTTTTTTTAATTCTGAAGAGAGCCAAGGTTAAGATAGTGGGTGCGGAATGTTCGTAGTAAAACTGTCGATAGTTTAGCACCACTAACTGATAGGAGATCATCACGTTCCTAGCGTACCGACGCGTGCGCAGGCGACCGGTTGACAACAACTTGTTTTGCATAATAACCGACTACACATTTGCTATAGTAGGCAATTCACGGCGACATCTGTTGTTAAATTCGTTGGAGACGGTTGCATCTAATTTAACCACAAACAAACGGTTGAAATATGTCAAGTGCTTATAGGGTAAAACTTTTGTTAAAATGCAAAAAACTTATACATTGACGACCTCCGTGGTCGAGTGGCTAGCACGCTGGTTTCAGGCGTCGCCATGTCGTGAGGTTCCGGGTTTAATCCCCGGTCGAGTCAATGTAGAAAACTATATTTTCTATATTGTCTCGGGTCTGGGTGTTGTGGTACCACCGTTGTTTCCGATTTCCATAACACAAGTGCTTTAGCTACTTAGCTTGGGATCGGAGCAATGTATGTGATGTTGTCAAATATTTATTTTATTTATTTATACGTACGTGTAAATTATAGTTGACTAGTAATATAGTATTAGTTAACGTCAACAACATTGAAGTCTATTAGCTCGTTTGTAATGAATGAATAGAGCAGACTTCGTAAAAACAAACAATAGTTATTTCTATGCCAATATTAGCATACAGCTACAAAACAACCTTGGACTAGTATTATGGCATCATGACGGAATCATTCACTTTTCCGACAAACTAATGTAAACACCGGTAATTTACGAACGTTAGGTTGACTGCAAACGTATAAACAAAACTTTAAAAACTGTTATATATTCGGTCTCTCCTACATCACTAGAAAAAAATTCATAGTAGCAGTAAAATTAAATAAATTTGCACCAGACAACGAACAAATTGTTGTGGCTTCGAATTAAGGAATTACTTACTTCCTTGTGTTACGAATACCAGACAGACGACTATGACGGGGGCGTCTCCCATTAATACTTAAATACATATTAAACATCCATAAGTCAGGAACAAATGTTCGTGCTCATCACACAAACAGGGATTCGAACCCGCGACGGCCGGCGTAATAGTCAGGAGCTCTAACCAATAGACCAAACGCGTTTACACGTAGAAGTGAGACAATTAATAGCGGTTTCGCACTACGTCCGATCCGAATCCGATCTGAACTCGTGAAAATATGGATCTAGAAAACTCGGAACGAATTCGGATATAGCTAACGCATTAGTCCGATCTTCGAT
The DNA here is from genome assembly GCA_963924145.1 of Pyrausta purpuralis. Taxonomy (NCBI): domain Eukaryota; kingdom Metazoa; phylum Arthropoda; class Insecta; order Lepidoptera; family Crambidae; genus Pyrausta; species Pyrausta purpuralis. Next base: position 15,161,602 of record OZ001652.1, read on the forward strand.
ACAAATCCAAGCAATTCATGACCCATCTTTTCGAATACGTCACTTCACGCGGAGACACAGCAGAGTGTTCATCATGAGTCCATTCAATCGACGTCAACTTCTAGCAATACTGTTGTAAGTACGAAGCCGAAGAAAAAGGAAATAATTCTAGGTGCACCTCTCTTTCTTTCTGTCAAGGAGCAATTTTTGCTAGATACCACATTTTCTTCAAATTATGTTGGAACCATCAGGTAGAAGTTAAAATTAGGTTTGGTATTCGATATCAGTTAATTTGCTGAGTTCATCATATATTATGACCATTGCTGCTACAAGCCTGGAGGAATTCATTTCATTTATTCATAAGTGTTATAGTATGAGCACGACCATCTTATGCTAATTTTAATACATCAGTTATTGCAACTCGCAGTACGCATCCTGCCTGTTCGCCGAATCGTACGGATATTGACGAATTCTCATTCACTACAGCACATGAGGAAAATCCGAAGCATCTATTAGAAGAACTTTATCATTAACAATGAGAGGGAACGATTAATAAGTAAATGAACAACATTAATATTATACACAAATACATACATTGCTTTGATCCTAAATAAAATAATAAATATTTATAATGGCTTTATTTCAAGCATCGCACACCCATATTAAATTTTAAATAAAATGACAGAAATCTACAATTAAGTGTCGATTTTACCAGCGTCAGATAAGGATTATTTGTTAAATACAACACAAAACGCCTAATATAAAATGTGCTATCTATTTGCCAGCAATCATTTACGTTAATATCATTTTAAAATCGATCGTTTTATACTTATTTGGTCGAATAAGTCCTATCTGACGTTAGTGAAATCGACTCCTAAAAAAATATAGGCAATATAAGTAATGCACTTATCTTATGGAAATCAGAAGCAACGGCGGTACCAGAACGCTTGAGACAGCATTTAGGAAGAAAATTATGATTTATGATAAATGACGAGCAATAACTGATTATAATAATAGCTACTCAAGAAACAGGCAAATATTTATATCTTATTCATAAAACATTACACTAATGTACTGAGAGTTATTACTCGTAAAGGCAAATGTGACTTCAACACAATCTGTAAACCTACATTATAGCGTGCCTACTTACATAAATATATATATTATCAAACACTATAACAAGCTACTCATCATACAATGGTTCCTAATGATGAAATTGACTTCCATGACGATGCATCAGTTGGTACTAAGGTTGGAGGATGTTTTATGTTAAAACATGTAACAATCAATTAGACGCCAGATAAAGTAGGAAATGAAACAAATTCCAGCCAATTGCGATTAATTGCAGCAATCAACCAACTGTCAGAGGATTACATCGCTGAAATTAACAATGATAATAGACCAAGGGAAAAAACAACAGAATATGAGCCCTAAATTGATAATAATAGGCTTTATATTAGGTTGGCAGAAAACATTACAACAATGCTGGCAGTAAGTAAAAAGGTGAACTTTAAAACAAGGGCGACCATTGGTACCTTTTAAGGTCTAATGATTCCATTTAAAAGAAGAAAATATCGCTATCAGTTAATAAAATAAAATACGTAAAATTATTATGTAGGCAGTTGTCTAGCTAAAAGCCAATTTATTTACTTATACTTATGTAGAAGAAACTGACTATGCAAAATATGTTTCTTAAGTTAATGTTTATCAGCTCTCATAGAGATCTTAAAACTCAGAATAATGATTGCATTTGCAGATTTCATAAGATATTTCCGTTCAACATTCATTGCTACTACTATCATGACCTCTACACATCAAGATACTTCCCGTGATTCAGATAATCAATTCAATAATCTTGATAACTGTATCAAACGAATTTTACGGTGTCCGTCATCCTATACAATCCCGTGACATATTTGTATCGCTCTGAAGGTCGCGACCTGATGATATCACGTACCGCGACGTGAGGTCACAAGACCAGAATCAGATGAACCCTTGTCATAAATGCATTTGCTTTTTAAAGCCTTTAAACGTTGACCGATGGGGAAAGCAGGGGAGATCAGAATACATTGGTCATGCAGCGCTGACGTTGAATCATCAGAGATAGCAATGCAAGTTGTGCTAACGTACATTTTATTGTAACGAATTAAATGATTGTGGAAATCGGGGATATGGTGACCCAGATTCGAACTTTTATGTCAGTGTTAGATCGGATTGTATTAAGCACTTTTGCCGGATTGTGTTAAACGTTTCATAATGGGGCTATTATCGAAAGTCGATGTCGCTTAATACTAATTTGTCGGCTTTATACATTAATGTCGACTAAATCTGATCACATTCACCGAAATGTTCAAAGTTGTTTCTTAAAGACGAATCCGTGTGATGTTTATGATACGTTATGATCGTAAAGATGACTGACAACTTATTTAATAAAGTACTTACAATGTTATGGAATTTACTTCAAGTAAAAAACTAGTAAGAGCCTGAATTTTTTTTTACATATAACATCCATGACGTAGGTACAAAAGTTTGTGCTCATCACACAACATTTGCCCCTTGCGGGATTCGAACGCACGACCGCTGGTTCAGTAGTCAGGATCTCTAACTAAACGTGTCGTCAAATTATCTTCTTATCTCGTAAGAGTATATTTTTACAATTGCAATAACAGGAACATATTGTCAAAAATTGACATGGTTTAATACTAATAAATAACACATATATATATTCTCGACAAAGCCCACAATCTAGAACAAATAATCTTAAATTTAATTGAGAACTTCATTTATATTCTATAATTTAAACAACCGCAATCTTGTTACTTACCGTCCTATACTAAGTAGTCCTTACCGGCAGAAAACTGCAATATCATAAAAAGATAATAATATTGATAAATTCTAAATAGTGACGATTATGCAACGGAAACTGAACATTAATAAACAATTAAATGTGAGATTGATAAGGAGAACACATGGGTTATCTTTGTTTAAATTAACAATAAAGTTGTTTTTATGTGACTGATAGCATATCTCTAATATGCTTCTGATAGATAAAGACTTAATCCTAACTAAACATTATTTTACAGCGCAATATATTCTAACAGCAAAGAATCAAAAATATTTAGTACCTCCTCTAATAAAAGTTATTCGTTAGAATCATTGTAACTCTAAAACTACTAAAACGAATTCGTCCAATTTTTTTACATTAGGCCTTTTTCGAGGATGGTTTTGAAAACTGCAAATTGACTTTAGAAAATTCCAATAATCCTGAATAAATGACAGATCGAATATTAGAACCGTATCGGTTCACGTGAAACCAGAGCAACACCAAAAAGAACACAATGACTGCTTTTTAGAACACTAATTGAAATTTTTACCACATTTTCGGTAGCATTATGTAAGTGTTATCGCCCTCGGGCTGCCCACAGCCATGAATCACTGTTGACTCGAAGTGTTTTGCTAAGCAGTGAGCAGTGTTAACTAACATTTGGGTAGACCAGCTGCTCATTTCAATAGTAAGGTCACGTCATGGTGGGATCCTCCCTCTATGACTTTTGAATTTGGATGTAAATGTAAACAATATAACGAGGAGAGCTTAGAGTTGGAATCGGTTCCAAACGAAATTAAGTTTTAAGTAACATCCTTAGGTACTCTATTGTGAAACGTGAAAAGCTGACTTTTGCCTATATTTGCAGTGGTTCCATAAAAAAACGTAAAATACGGTTTCGAGATTCTATAACTGCAATAGAAAATGTGATAATTAAAAAGTAGCAATGCATTCTCAAGGTTATAAACTTTATAATATTAACATTAAACTATAAACTAGCTATAACTTATAAACTGGTTAAATTTTCATGAGCCCTTTAAAGCACCTGCCTTGAACATAATAAAGCAATTTATGATTGCTCTTTTGTAATGTTAATAAAAATGCTACGTTCTAATGAAAACATATTACATTCTGAATACGCTTAATTAAGTTACAAGATGACCTTTTTTAAGAAAACTTGTTCTACAGCCACATATCCGAAGTAACAAATATACTTCATTAGATGATATTAACTTCGTAAGACCATATTTGAATATTACAGGGAAACCATTTCTCAGCAATGCTATAGTCGTATACGTATGTCAGTATCATTCGAAAAAATGCTAACGTATGGGCCTATCTACCCAATAATATGACTTTATGATGAGATTGTGTAGTGCCGAGAGCTTCAAATAAATTGTGGTTATGGATGTAATATTTTGGATTATTTCTTGTATATTTACACGCACTACCAACTTGAAATATACAAGAAATAATCCAAAATATTACATCCATAACCACAATTTATTTGAAGCTCTCGGCACTACACAATCTCATCATAAAGTCATATTATTGGGTAGATAGGCCCATACGTTAGCATTTTTTCGAATGATACTGACATACGTATACGACTATAGCATTGCTGAGAAATGGTTTCCCTGTAATATTCAAATATGGTCTTACGAAGTTAATATCATCTAATGAAGTATATTTGTTACTTCGGATATGTGGCTGTAGAACAAGTTTTCTTAAAAAAGGTCATCTTGTAACTTAATTAAGCGTATTCAGAATGTAATATGTTTTCATTAGAACGTAGCATTTTTATTAACATTACAAAAGAGCAATCATAAATTGCTTTATTATGTTCAAGGCAGGTGCTTTAAAGGGCTCATGAAAATTTAACCAGTTTATAAGTTATAGCTAGTTTATAGTTTAATGTTAATATTATAAAGTTTATAACCTTGAGAATGCATTGCTACTTTTTAATTATCACATTTTCTATTGCAGTTATAGAATCTCGAAACCGTATTTTACGTTTTTTTATGGAACCACTGCAAATATAGGCAAAAGTCAGCTTTTCACGTTTCACAATAGAGTACCTAAGGATGTTACTTAAAACTTAATTTCGTTTGGAACCGATTCCAACTCTAAGCTCTCCTCGTTATATTGTTTACATTTACATCCAAATTCAAAAGTCATAGAGGGAGGATCCCACCATGACGTGACCTTACTATTGAAATGAGCAGCTGGTCTACCCAAATGTTAGTTAACACTGCTCACTGCTTAGCAAAACACTTCGAGTCAACAGTGATTCATGGCTGTGGGCAGCCCGAGGGCGATAACACTTACATAATGCTACCGAAAATGTGGTAAAAATTTCAATTAGTGTTCTAAAAAGCAGTCATTGTGTTCTTTTTGGTGTTGCTCTGGTTTCACGTGAACCGATACGGTTCTAATATTCGATCTGTCATTTATTCAGGATTATTGGAATTTTCTAAAGTCAATTTGCAGTTTTCAAAACCATCCTCGAAAAAGGCCTAATGTAAAAAAATTGGACGAATTCGTTTTAGTAGTTTTAGAGTTACAATGATTCTAACGAATAACTTTTATTAGAGGAGGTACTAAATATTTTTGATTCTTTGCTGTTAGAATATATTGCGCTGTAAAATAATGTTTAGTTAGGATTAAGTCTTTATCTATCAGAAGCATATTAGAGATATGCTATCAGTCACAAAAAAACAACTTTATTGTTAATTTAAACAAAGATAACCCATGTGTTCTCCTTATCAATCTCACATTTAATTGTTTATTAATGTTCAGTTTCCGTTGCATAATCGTCACTATTTAGAATTTATCAATATTATTATCTTTTTATGATATTGCAGTTTTCTGCCGGTAAGGACTACTTAGTATAGGACGGTAAGTAACAAGATTGCGGTTGTTTAAATTATAGAATATAAATGAAGTTCTCAATTAAATTTAAGATTATTTGTTCTAGATTGTGGGCTTTGTCGAGAATATATATATGTGTTATTTATTAGTATTAAACCATGTCAATTTTTGACAATATGTTCCTGTTATTGCAATTGTAAAAATATACTCTTACGAGATAAGAAGATAATTTGACGACACGTTTAGTTAGAGATCCTGACTACTGAACCAGCGGTCGTGCGTTCGAATCCCGCAAGGGGCAAATGTTTGTGTGATGAGCACAAACTTTTGTACCTACGTCATGGATGTTATATGTATTAATATATCTATAAGAGAGTCCCCCGACATAATCGTTGTATGGTACTTCGTAAGTCGTAACACAAGGAAGACAATTCCTTACCACGAAAGCAGACAGTTGATGTTTTGTCTGGCGCATATTATACTAACACCTTAAAACTATATATGTATCCTGGATTGTATAAACAGTAGGTCAACAGGATTAAATAAAAACATCCCTTATCTTAGTAACGTCATAGATAATATTATCAAAATTCAATTGATTATTTAGTAGGTCAGCAACGTGTGACCTTTGAGATACTGTGTGAACCTAATAATTCAATGTAAATAAACAGTTGACAGTTACATAATTTAGTGATAATATTGTTGACACACATCTGAACATCATTGCCATGTAAATAAATGTCGTATCTTACAAACGTGTCGGAAAATACTTGAATCATCAGTTCATCACGATATTCGAATAGATGACTCAAATTCTGTTTATTTTGTGGCTCCAGCGTTAAAATATTTCTATGATACGCCGTGTTGTACTTTTATATAATGGACTCATTCATTTTAAACTGTTGGCTGCTTTTGATTTCATTGATTTGTATAACCATTTATAAACACAAACCACTATCACTCGTATCTAAATCGATAAATAAATGAATCGAAGATAACTAAAGGTACAAACCTTAAATCGAAATCGTATCTCGTCACAAGAACATAAACTTAAATCACTGATAGCACAGATCCGCGTGGTCTAACTGAATCACTAAAAGGATCAATTTATGCGATCAATAAAGATCGATGACGAACAAGCGTGCGGCGTCGTCAATCGATGCGCAAGAACTGACAGCGTGCGCGAACGACTGCGCCGGCGCATGTATTAACCTACCAGTTGGAAGAGACACCGAAATGTAGAGGTTTCTTCAAAAATCGAACGTTTTGAAGTCGATGCCTTGTTGTGTTTATCCACCGTGAAACTAATTTATTTTTAGTTGATACGAAGGGGCAGGTAACGTGGAACGACAAAGGGCCAAGGGCTTTTGTAAAATGTTAGGTTTCTGTGTTTGAAGAAGCTTCTTTTGACGCAGCAGATAGTCTGCTATCTTATTAACACGTGTTTCATAAAACCTACGCAGTAGATGTTTGTGTAATAAATAATATCACATATTACAGAAGTAACAAGTGATAAATAAATCATACAGGTACCCGTTAAACTGTGTTTACGACATTATTTCCTAATTAATCACATAACACGATACTTAATTGACACTAATTACCTTTAGCTTTGTTTGATAAATGCATTTTCCTCTCAGTCTTCAGTATCAATTGAATGCACAATTAATTTATGGTAAAGACAACACAACTTTTCCAAATACCTATTAAAATAATGAGTAATTTGATAACAAAATAAAGCTATGTGCATAAAAGATTAAAAAGGTAGAGATTATAGAACACATATCACTACGTAAAACACAAGGATTTTGCGATATTTGCAAGTTAAATGGGTTTTCGTTGGCTAAAATTTCAAAGGCGGAAAATTTTTGGTGAATGTAAGATAAGTTATAACAGTTTTAAAAACGGGTAAAATAGTCCCCCTAGCCGATTTCGACTACGGTGGCCAGTCACAACGACTAGCCGACTGCGCGGGACATATTATAGTGCACAAGTGTGTGCGCAAACACAGGTGCACTCTCTATTCCTTTCACTCTCATAGCCCGATGGGACAGCGATCTGACACGACCGGAGAGAGATCAGGCGCAGGACCAACGGCTTTACGTGCTTTCCGAGGCACGGGGGTGAAACACCGCCAACTTCCAAACTCCGGGCTACCCTAAGAATTTCTGAACAGAAAAACTCAGGTACTTTTTTTGGCCCGACCCAGGAATCGAACCCGGGACCTCTGGCGCAGCCGTCGCTTTAAGGTGCGACCCTCTTACCGCTGCGCCACCGAGGCAGTTATTAAGGTTGTCCCTAAAAGATGTTTATTATTTACGTTCGCGTTAGCCAGACGTTATTTGATAGCACTAATACACTCGCCGGTTACGCCTACATAAGATTAATTTGTATAATTTGGACCACTCCACAACAGCCAAAGTTCGTCCTAAACTAGTAAATTGTCTCATCTGGGCGAGGTCAATAACACGTGACCGATTAAAGAACACCAGCCAGTCTCAGAAAAAACTCATAAATACCTTACATGTACTGAAAGTTGTAACATTTGTTCGAAAAAATCATCTGCCAACCTATCTCATGGAGATACAGCGCTCATTGTTTTATTTTAGAACATAAGTTTAAAAAAGAAAGTCTTGAAAACGACACTTGAAGTCAAGTTTCTTACCTGCTGCGTAAAATCAATAATCAGATTATGGCCGACCTTAACATTTAAATTTTATGTGTTTAATTAAATCAAGCTGCATTATAAAACAACTTTATTTTTATGTCCCCTTATATTATTAGAATAAGGTAAAAAATTTAAAAATAACATGTTTTTTTGCAATTTTTCTTTTGCAATTTCAGCACAGTTTTCACACCAACTTACCTACTTCGTCTTTTCAGAGCATATCCGACTCTTTGAGTATATACGACCTGTAAACATATTTCCCAAAACACCGGTTTGTTAACACGTAACAGGTCATTTCCCGCACCAGTTTCATTTGGTAGCCGGTCAAAAATAAATCGGGTCATCAATTAGGGCCGGTCAAACGTCCGTACTCGAAACGGCTCTGTATTCGTGGATCGATCGATTTGGATCAATAACGCGGTGTCAACGGACTCGGCACTCCTGCGCATAGGAGGCGTGCGTGCGCGCCGGTGTTATGGATCACTTCCTTTTTTATAGTCTGCTAATCATGATTTGATTAGGAGTAAATAATAATTAAGTTTATTAGGTGCGCGTTATTGTGCTGGGCATTACGAGGTCGATGTTGTCTAATAAAAAATGCATGCTTGAATATAAAGATTATGCTTACGATCGTTATAATCGACTGTATTCATTCATACTAGTGATGTTAAAAAAAATAATTAAGAAAATTGAAATACCTTCCTCTAAACTGACTCCAAAGGCATTTGATTAAATAAGGGATAAGATGCATTATTTTAAGCATTTAAGTCAGTTTTTGAAGGCGTTTTTTTTACGATTTTTAGTTATAACAGGTACTTACAGTAGATTTACTGTAAGTACTTATTTTGGTAAAACTAAGACTGTACCCTGAGTTGGTATATATCTGGTTGAACTAAAAAAAAACATCTCGCTATGACTTCTCGTTTTCAAGAAATGCGTGGAAAAACAAAAAATATACAACATGCAAACATGCATTCACTTACGAAAGCCTTACCAAATGAACATAATTAAATATTATACAAATTCCAACGATATTACACACATACACATTCAATTGATTACCTCCTTCTTTTGAAGTCGGTAAATACGATTTCTGGAAGAATACCCAAAAACTTTGCTAAAGTAAAATTTAAAAAATGCAATACTGGGCTAGCTTCTGTCAGTTCAGACATTTCAAAACTCTAGCTTGAGCGTGGAAAGCAAGTACAAAAATGTTTCGGTAACGATTCAGACACGTTCATTCTTCATTATTGCTACGCGTCTACATGCATTGGATATGCTCTGTCTGAGCCCGTGAGTCAACAAACCAGACCTGACCTTACAGGAGGAAGTGCCCTACAAAGAGAGTGACGTCGCGACGCTGCGTCGCCGCCGCGTCACCGGCTGATCGCTAGTGTTTTGTTTCTTAACTCTCTTTAGTACTGTGGTGTATTTTCAGGAATATGACACGGTTAGCAAAATATGACTGGGCAAATGTAGGTGAGGAAAATAGGAAGATTGTGATGGCAGTCCGTTTACGTCAAATCCTAATCAAACTTCGATTTCTTATAGTAAGTAAAATGGCATTGGTACATCATTTTTTACGGATTATTTTTAACACCAGTCTGTTTGTGGGAGTCACATCACAGTGTTGTTCTATAGGTTCGTTCCAGAGTTAAATTGAAGATCGCCGCGTGAAGTCAATCTATTCAATCTTATTCTGTATATCATATATTTATTACAATCCTTATCCACGTCTTCTTCGAGATGAAAGATTGCAAATTTCTTACTAACCTTGAGTGTAAAAGGAAATGAAGAATGCAAGAGATAAATAAATAAAAACGCAGCAGACAATAGCAAATCGACAGTTAAAAATGTTTTGTCTGCATGTCACATGGATTTCGTTATTACAAGCGACGGGACGAAAGACAGGCACAAGTCACCTTGTGATATATCATAAACTGAGTGTGTCTGTGTACCCTTGTGCATTTACATCTTTCGTTGCTACTCGAAACATGTCTGCCATTAAATCCGCTTCTCTCTTCAAGAGGTTTTCTTCGACATTAATTGTCTGTCACTACAATTTCCGCTTATCGATTTTGTACCAAATTAAGGGTAATTGGGTTTTATATAAATAAAAATATTTTTTTACCCAAAGATAGTGGAAGAGATCGCTGTAAACTGTAAGCGCGACTAAATTCTACGCTTTTAAGGAGTTCAACGATCATGTAGGTATGATGGTCTATAATAGGAATTCTCTACCTACCTTGGGCACGGACAAACATGGCACAAGCATGGCACATGGTAAACATTTACACGGTAGCAAACCCGTAAAAACTCTTCCAAAGATTTGTTTCTATAAAAAGAGAGTCGCCTGTCCGACACAAAAACGAAGGAATAAACGCACAATGCTCGAAACCTGCCCTAAACTGCGTTTGCGCAGCCACGCGCAATACACTCTGTTTGCTAGTGATTGACGAGGGAGACTGCAGATTATCCATTATTTTTTACTTTAAGTTCTTTAATTAAGTTAGATGCAATCAGCAATGCAATTAAAGACATTTGATGTCCGTATATCATTTAAAATGTACCTATATTGGACATTTTGATATAATTAATTTGTGACAAAATAAACAATAAGTATGTTTTCTGGCGTGATAGGGAAGAATGTCTGCAGCTAACTCATTCATTTTTCAATTTATGAAGGAAAGGATAACTTGCACAAAGTTGGGTAAAAATAAAGGAGTCTCAAGATCATGCCCTATGATTCGTTCATAAAAACTTCGTGGTCTGTAAATAGGCCACTGCGATACTATAAATAAATAATCCTTTGGACATTCCCACACATCGCCATCTAGTCAAAGCTTGTGTTATGGGTGCCAGACAACGGATATAATACTTATTATTATTATTTTTTTGTAAATAAATACATACATGATATACATAGAAAACACCCAGACCAATACAAACAGACATGTTCATGCACACAAATGTTTGTATTGTGCGGGGATCGAACCCGCAACCCGCTGCGTAGTAGGCGATTTCTCGACCACTACACCAGACGGGCCGTATAACTTTGGTATCGATATCGATGCATGAATTCGCATCACTATCATGCGCAAAAAGTGCACCTCGACGCAGGCGCCGCTCCCGCCGCGCCGCCGCCATTGCAACCTCACCGCTTTATTTTATATTTTATCCCATTTATTTTCCTTTGCGTGTCTGTGACTCTACTATGTATCAAGATTAAGTTTGAGAAAACATTTACTTGCACTTGGCGGGGAATTTAATGTTTTAGTTTTAAAAAAACATTATTTCATTAACTAAAATCTGGAGGGAAATTCAACCCCATGTTATTCGCAAACCGGACCGAGGTGAATGCATATACTCCAACCTACCTAGACATTAGTCGTTAGATGTAATTTTGCAATGTTAAGATTGCGTAATAAAACTACTAAAATTTCTAATAAATTTCTAGGTTTCTCATCGTTACAACAGTCGTCTTGCTCACTCATATGAGCGAGTTGGACGACTCGAAAATAATGGACTCGGCATTGTATCACAGAATAGCGCATTTGAGATTTTATGCACAAAACAATGTCCTTAGCTTTGTTTCTCTCAAATCATTTTTAAATGTAGGTAAGTAGGTGAATTGTAGATTATTATCGGAATTCTAAAGGTTAAAATTGTAAACTTTCGTTTGCAAAATTAAAGCTATAAAGTTCATTGTTTATTTGAGGCCACGATTGTTTGTAAATTGTCTCGTTTTTTTATTGTTTTTAAATGGCCAGTTAAATAAGAAAAATATTGTGTTTTATGCAATATTTTTAAGTGTGAATAACATTTTGGAGCCCGTAAATAACGAAGTTCTTTAAAAACAATGCAGCACAAGAAGGTAGAGCTGTATACCATTTATTGTAAGATACGAGATAAAATCATTCTTTTGTCGAATTATCGATACACATCCTCATTTTGAAATCATTTGGGTCAGTCCGTAATAGGTAAATAGCCTTCATAATTCTTGTGGTTTGGCTATAAACTTTATAAGTTTAGAAGTAATATTATAGTTTGTAATCTTGGACGAATAAACCACTGGACGCGCAATGACGTGCAATTTCGCTTGTGCCCCCTTAGCCACGAAGCGGGCTTTTTGGCCTCACTTACAGGTGACGTCTTGTCAGTACGGTGATAGAGCTCAGTGAGAAACATTGTCGGAAAAAATGGGTAAATATGGCTTATTTTTGTATAAAAAATATAGCGTCAAGAGAAAAAATATTCATTTCCATCCGTAAGTAACGTTTTATCCCAAAAAAGCTGATATTTTTCATGAAAATAGTGAAATGTGTTTTCCAAGAGAAAAGTTACATTGCCATTTAAAAAAGTGGTGGTCAGTTACTACAAAATCAACAAGATAACGTATACTTTATACGGTAGGATTGTCGTATGTTTATCATTCGTTCTCTTGTCAGTTTAATTTTAATTGTGTTTGACAATTGTCGATAAATCGTATCGATAAACATTTATTAAATTTTTAGTATAAATACTATTAAAATAAAATGATAAATCTGTAAAAAGTTTCACTCGAGAGTAGATTAGAAAAGCTTAAAAATACAACAGTTTGCTTTAAAAATTTAAACCTCATATTTTATGACAATACGTCTTTAAAATATTATTTCAGATTTCTTGTGGATCCATTAAGTAATATAAAGTGGGTCGAAGGGAGACAAAATGGATCCCCACAAAACATCACCGAATATGTGGTATCCATTTAACACCAGTGTGATTTAATGCCAACGCAAAAATCTTCTGCTTAATTATCCCATAGGTGGATTTAAATGGTGCTGGGCTGTATGTACTTATGGGCGGTTTCACAATGTCTTAGGAAGTTCTAGTTAGTGTTACTTGCTAGACCGTTCATATAAACGTTCTATGTTTCAGTTGTTCATTCAATGGTTTGTGCATTAAACATGTCCATAATGTAATTTATTATTTTAGTGATAAAAAAGATGTCTTTTTACAAAAGATTCGTTCATTCATTCGTTCCGTACATATCGATAAAAAAATATCGTCACTTTCATGCACTAAATGTCAAAAATTGACACGACAAGCTCCCCCCGCCCCGCGAAATTGGCTAATGATGTTTTCATACATTCGCTCTTGCGTTTCATATCCAGTGGTTAATTCATCCAAGTTTGTAATAGTACATAGGTTCAGTGGTTTTTCATACAAAATGCTTGACCGTAATTGCTATTGTCTTCTGCTATTTGGATTCCCATTCCGTAACAATTGACCATTCTGCACCTTATTTGGATAACAAAACAGGTCTCCATGTTTAAAAACTCTAGTCATACAACGGGCTCCGCTATAAAGATTCTCATAACATAGTTTGTTTGTTTGCAATTTCCTGAGAAGTAAGAAGCTAGATATTAAAATAAATAAGCTTCAGAATCTGTGGCAAACCGCTCATCGCGCCTGAGTAGGCAAGCTTCATTAACCGTCATAACTTGCGGTTTTGTGATCAACTGTAAGCGCTTATAAACACTCTACACCTTTGTTATAACACCTTTACAAGTACCTAATTTATTTCACGAAAAAAAACTGCAAAATCATAAATAATAATATTGGACACACACCTATCACATACATTGCTCTGATCCCAAAGTAAGTAGCCAATGCACTTGTGTTATGGAAATCAGACACAACGGTGGTACCACAACACTCAGGCCCGACACTATATAGAAAATTATGATTTCTACATTGGCCCGACCGGGAGTCAAACCCGGAACCTCGGTGCGGCGACGTCTTGAAACCCAGCGTGCTTAGCCACGACACCACGGAGGTCGTCATAAGTGTATAAACATATTTCTGCATTTGGGGCCAGCATTTCAGATACAGCAAAAAGGTAGAACCTGTACCTTCATAATCAAAACTTCAAAAGTTCATCGAACCTCATGTTACGCTTTTTTTATCAATAAATAAATAATCACTATGTACTCCATCAGTACTTATTTGAACCTCAGCACATTACGAAAGCCGTATAATTCTCACTACAGCTCTATCATTTGGATGTAACAAAAAGCACATTTGGCCTAACATTTCACCTATCCATCACGCTTTCGTAACTATTCGTTTTTTCTCACCGAGCCCTTACCTCTATGTATGTCAATAAGCAAGTACTAACGGTTTTATTTCGACACGAACATTTGAACAATTACGAACACGGTGGAAGCGTAAAAACAGCAATCAAAGGCTGATAACTCTCAAGTTTTGGGTCCTATTCTTAAATATCACATCAAATTACAAGATTAGTATAAATATGTTATAGTGGTTGGTTTGAAGAGGCTAAGAGGAACTACAGAATCGATTGTATTTTGTTTTCTCCAACTAAGATCACCTCTATCATGAATGACGTAGCCTTTAGCGAGCTAGGCATTAGTTTTTCTTTTGCCGTCTCTGTCCTTAATTAATGCCAGTGCAGGCTCTCCATAACCGTGTGAATGATTTTGGTGAATGTTCAAATATACGGTCGCAATAATACCAAAGTAGACCCCTGGCCCTGGGTGTGTCGGTCATAAAGGCACGCGGTGGCTGTTAAAATGACGCTGTGGTTTTAAGACTGATGATATAGACACACCAATAACCACAACTTCAAGCAGTGATTGTCTGCTAAAACATATAGACATTAAGGCTGGTCTGCTTTTATCAAATCATGATTTTCAACCTCGTTAAACAATAGGCAAAATACCACTACCTCGTTAGTTAGGTTTCCGCGTAGCCGAATGGCAAAAAACTAAACCCTTATAGTTTCGTCAACTCTCTCTGTCTGTCCGTCCGTCCGTATGTCACAGCCACTTTATTCTGAAACTATTAGTATTACACAGTTGAAACTTAATCTAGATCTATCCGGTTAACCGCTTTTCGATTCTCATACAAAAAATAAAATAAAACATATTTAGGGGGGGGGGGGGGGGGGAGGGCTCCTATAAATGAAAATAAAACCTTAAAAAAAATTGTTCAACTAAGACAAAAAAACAAAGCTATATTTGCTGTCAACAAAATATTGTGGTATTTTGGCTAAGTGGAAGTAAGTGGATCTCTAATTCAGTTAATGGCACGGACCCTTAGTGTGCGAGTCCGGCTCACATGGCCGTTTTTTTTACAAAATACATGCATCCAACTATCATGTAAGAAAATTAATTATGACAAAAAAAAACATATGATCTCCTAAACTAATACCGAATCGTAGATAGCTCTAACGCGCTAATCACGTCTATCTCATTATTATTACGAAGCGTAAATAATTTAAATTTAATTGTAGGTATGTAGGGTCAAAATTGTGTAAGTAGTTAAGTACAGTCAGTGACACCCGTAACTTACGTAAGAATACATTAGCTGGATGGAAAATGAATTTTATTACACTTGCTACGATTACAGAAATTAGTAGCTTTATTACTTACCTGCTTATTTACAGCTGAACTGGTTGGAAAGTGTGGACACAACTAAAATTGTAATTAACTTTTAAAACGGAGGCAAGAGCGTTAAACTGCATGTGTAACTTTTTTAATGTCATATCTACTTTAAGACGGAGCTTTGAAATATTTGTTAATACAAACTTCAGCGTATAGGTAGAGCAATCAAATCTTTAACTTTATTTGAAAATGTAATCCAAAGCCAAGAAAACACTTATGACTGTGATTATCCGCGTAGTTCATTTCGGCGCTTTGTTCTCATGTTTCTTGCTTTAAAATAATTAAAAAGGTGGTGTTAATGATAATTAAAAAAATGTTAAGAGTTATCGTAGTTAGTTATATCGGAGAATGATGCAAAAAAAAAAAGAATAAAATGTACTTTATTTTATTATGTAATTTTAACTACGAGCACCCAATCCGAATAGAATGTTTTTATACCAAATGTTTTTTTTTTGTAAAAGATAACTAACTTACATTTGACCTTATTAGTATGCAAATAAATATAAATAAACGAGAACACTTGTTAAAAGCCAATTTACCTGAAGCTTCCATAGGCCTAATCAGATTGCCGCAGATAATCACCTCATCTTAACGTGCTATCAAAACACCTAACACGATATACCGTTAAAGAAAAAGCATAGAAGAATACCTAACACATCCTATGTAGATAAAGAAAAAACAAACTTGGTATTATTTAACCGTTCTTCACAGTGACGTCAACACCACGAGTTACCGACAGAAATAAGTGACTTACATTCACAATATGGGTGTATTGCTCGGTAGTAGTAGAATAATTAATTTTTTGTTATTATACAAACTTAATAATACAAATTGCACTTGAAAGGTGGCCGAGTGGTATAGGCATACGCCCGGATAGCGTACTATATACGTAAGCGTCTGTCACACAGCCAAGTTGCTTTTTACAAGTGCAATTTATACGGTAGTAGTAGAGTTTGTATTTTTGGGATGTATGAAAAATTTACCCAAAAAATACTACCTCAATTGCTGAATATATTGCAACACAATCAATGAGCGAGCTCCATTTCTTTTGCATTATACGTATCGTAAAATTTATTATTTTTTTCTACCTCTGTACTTTTCCTATTTATGTACACACAACATAGTTATTACACCACGTATATTAGTGGTATCTGATAGAGATTGATTGGTTCGTAAAAAGGTAATTGCGAGCTAAATAGGCACCATTTTATCGGACGCACGCGCATACTAATGGAAATGAACTGAATAAGTTGCTATGTCGCAAGAGGCTGTTTGTAATCTTACTCACTGATAGGAATCTACGCTGATGCGCTTTTACATTATACATTAGGTAATTGCAGGAATCGTTATTATTATTGTTAATAATGGATTTCTTACTTTATTTCTTGACTGTTTTGAAATAATGGCACCTTATGCCAAAAAATGCGAGATCAATAAATACATGATAGCACATTTAGGCCCTGATTTCTTCAAAGTCACATAAGAAATAGAGGTGCTTTTAGGTAGCAGCGCTTTGATAGTGATACCGAAGTGAAGCAACCTACGGCGCGGTCGTATTTGGATGGGTGACCATTCCGACCTTATAAGTGGCGTATATCACGAGCATTTCCGTGCTTCGGAAGGCACGTTAAGCTGTTGGTCCCGGCTAATATAGGATGTATTATTCGTTAAGCGGTTTATAGCTATGCTTTTCTAAAGCTACAAAAATGTATGATATACTTTCAAAAGCTATAAAAATACATTTTTTTTTAAATAAACCGATCCCAAATAGTCAAATGATCAATTGCACGCACTACTACCTCCAATCTGAATAAAATATTCAAAAGTAACGTGGAAAATGTCATTCAGCGTAGACAGTGTTTATCGTCTGCGTCCAATGTGTGGCGATGCGAATGTTCGGGGCAAACACAAAAATCGGGAAGCGAACCGACTGGCCGAGTAAACTGCACTTTATTTTATTACATTTCTGACAAGTGGGGTTTTAAAAGTTCGTCATGCAAATGGAGTTACGATTTTCTGCTGATTTGGATCTAAATTAAAAAGGCAACAATTCTGTGCCATTTTTTAATCTAGGTATTCTGATGAAACATCCACATGGTTTAGAATATTTTTAACACTCACAGTGTCATATTTGAAATAAGAAACCAAAAATTTTTGTGCACGAGCGGTAGTCGAATCAGAACTTCTTGGTTAACCTGGCCAAACGCTCGACCAATTGAGCTACTCCGAGTCCCGCCCATGCGCAAAAAAATTTTGGTTTCTTATTTCATCATTAAAAACATCTTCATCTTACCATACCTAGGCATTTTATCATAGCTCATTGATTTTTCTTCTTATTCTTTTATGCTTCTAATTTTTAAGCATTAAGACCGCCGGAATTCGACTTCTTCTTCGTTATATTTAAGATGTTTTCTGTAAATATTCGTTGTATATCGTGAGGAACAAAGAAAATATAATTATTATCTGTTGAGGAAAAGGGCACCATCAAAGCGACACGTGATAGGTCATTTTACCTTGTGTTTAGTCATTTATATGAGTCAAGAACCGTACCGACCCGTTCGCAAAAAAGACATAACACCAGACGTCTCTTGCCGACAGCGCTGTAAGTGCAATCTCCATCTCTAAAGCCCTGAAAGAGACTCACCAGCGAAAGGCACGTCGCACACATACTCCTCCACACAGTTGTCTGTGTTCCCGCTACGGTCGGTAGCGCCGCTGGCCACCGACGCCGCCGACGCCGCTCTCAGCAGACTCACTTCGGTCTCAGTGTAGCTGTCTCGAAGCGCTGAGCGACGCTTGTACTCCTGGAAAGGAAGGGTTCAGTCAGTACTTATGATTAAAGTACTACATTACCAGGCCTATGGAAAGGGTATTGAGTCCTTATAATAGAACTATTTACTTTGCCACAGACTTTGGTAATAGCAACCAATCTTTACAAGAGAGAGAGATCGATTTGGGAACCTATTTTACAGCATACATTCGTCAGTTAAAATACTTTTTGTACAGTCCCCAGCACACCAGGTTACCCATTTGTGTTGCAAACTAGCCCTTATTACAACTGCATAAGATACCGGTGTTTACCTTGACATGCTGTTGTTGTCCGTACACAAAAAGTACAGATTGCGGACTTTTTACCTTATTTTGAAGCATTATCTACAAGTCAATATGGGTGAGGCAAAAGCAATGGATTTTTACCATCAAGACTGATTGAAAACAATTAAATAGGCAGAAGTCTACATTAACATCAGTAATTTCATTACGGCTTCTAGGTTCTTAGATCTGATGAATAACCTATTGGTTATCTACCAGACCCTAGTGATAGCGTTGAATGCTAGCACAGCTGATTTAATTTGTTGCACGGACTTCTAGTCTCATACATAGCTCCCATGCTTGGAGCGTGACATTCAAGTAGATATTATAATTATAATGCAGATAGTACAATGAGAGTAGGTATAAATATCTGAATATTGGACACCAATCACAGATATGGCTCTTATCCCAAAGTAAGTAGCTAATGCAGTTGTGTTATGGAAATCAGACACCACGACGGTGGTACCACAACAACAATTATCAACAATCGGAGCGGCGACGACGCCTTGAAACCTAGAGTGCTTAGCTACTACACCACGGAAGTCGTCTTGTTAAGTAATCCGGCGTAGAGGATCAAACGAATGATTTACGTTATTTTCGAAGGTTTTACGTTATTTTTTTGGATCTGTAATATATTTTTGGTCTAAACTAGGATTCGAACCCAGGATCCGTTTTTTAGGCCGTGAGCCACACACAAAATTTTATCAATACTTTTAAGTGTCTAGACAGCTTATTTGATTTCTAAAGTACACTTAAAAGTGCTTTAATTAAAAGTAAAAAACTGGTCAAGTGCATAGCGCTCGAAGAAATTTTTTTTTAAATATTATGCATTTTAGTAAATAGAAGAAGCCTTAATTATTTAAGAAAATAACCCGTGCAAGCTTAGTTCAGGATGACGGATTAGGAAAGACGAATGAGACCAAATTTGTCTTATTCCATAAAATATAACGAGTTGAAAAAAAAACTAGTATCAGTTTCGTATCTTAACGTATTACGCAGGTGAAATTTATTAAGCGAAAATTAACATGTAAATTAATTTGCGTTAAACTTAAGTTAAAAGACTATATGCTACTTACTTCTATGCATTTTTAAGAACCCATCTACTACCGTTTAGTTGCGAGAAGGTGGAGACATTGGAGTCGAACAAAAATTTGCCTTTTAAGACTGAATGTTGCTGAAGCAGGTTACTTTATCGAAAAAAAAATGTTTTCATACTACATCCCACTTGATGGATTAGAAAAGAGAAAGGAAATCATACCTACAAGCGACTTGTAAGAGGTACACTTTTATTTAACATTTTATTTTACCACTTAAGCGGGGAGATTAGAATACAAACCCATGCCAAATTACAGTTTTCTAGTAACTTAACGTCACTGAGGTAAACTTCGGAAGGCCGCCGGCCAGACTGACATGGCGAAAGTTTAGGGGTTCCTTGTTGTCTACCGACAACCGCAACCTTACCATTCTACTAAAATTAATAATACATTAAAGAAAATACAGTAAAACCTCGATAGTACGATTCTGTCGGGACCAAAAACGAGTTACAATCGGAGACCTATAGAACAGGAAAAAATAATTATTTACATGCAAGAATCGACATAAGTATACGTTTATTCATGAACTCATCATAGTAGCTACAATCACAAAACGTTCTTAAGAATACGTTGCTTCCAGGCGCGGATACACCGTTGTGGGCACTGTGGGCATGCCCACAACCCTATATACTCAGAATTTAGGGCATAATAGGTATTTTTTGACATTTTACAATATTATGAAGCGTCCTAAACAAATATCTTGTTCTCATTTCGCGCGCCCTTCAATTCTCATAATTTTCTTGCTACTTTTACAAGCGTCGCGTCGTGAACCAAATAAATAAATAAATTCAATTCATTATCCCATATTGTGAACCAAATTTTGGCGTGCTGCTACCTACACTCGCACTTTAATTTTTACTAAAAAGTGCTAGTGCTAGTACTAAAAAACGTTTGTGCCTTCATTGTATATTTGTTATATTATTAAATCAAACCCCCCCCTCCCATAGTCGAAAAAAAAATTGCGTGCCCACAACCTTTTTGGAGAGCTGTATCCGCGCCTGGTTACTTCATAGAATTACTTAAAAACCTTTCAACTTACTAACATTAACTTACCTAACATTTTCCACTTATCCCAATGCAATGAGTACAGATGAATTAACGTAGCTCAAATTAAAAAAATACCTACAAAATAAACAATAGTAAACAAAGATTTAAACATATTATGACTCTGTTTTGCACCTCAACTTTAGCCGTCTTTTTTGCCATTCTTACGATCAATCATGTCCAAAAGAGAGAGTGCGAAGCGGGGATGGATACGAATCATATTAAGCGCCGAACATTTGTATGAATACATACTCAAAGTTGTAGCATTAAGAAAAAGCGTTACATACAGCGGTATCGTAAGCTTGGGCTAAGCTTGGGCTAGTTCCTAAATAAAATATTCTTCTACTAATATAAGTGTATCTTAAACATTGCTTGTAACATTCATGTAGGCGCTTGAACTTAAGTACACATTAAGTGAACTTTCTTTCTGAACCGAACTAAAGCTTCTAAGCAACTAAAGGTACCTACAATTAAAAACTTAAAAAAGTAAAAACCGACTTCAAAACCAAAATGCACAAAAAAGTCTTAAATAAACTCTTCACCATTGAAAGGAAAGGAATCCGTTTTAGGCAAACATAAGTTCCGTCATTATAATTACTGAACTTTTAAGCGTTAAGGAGTTGCACCATCAGCTCAGCCTCACAAGATGTCGACTATCAGACGTAACAACACGTCAATATTAAGATTCTAGTAAAGAAACACTATACGTGCCTTTAAAATTTAAGGGGTTCCCTCGATTACACTAAGATCCCATCGTCAGATCCCAAAATGGAAAAAATGGGACCAACTAGAAGGTACACTCTCTAAGTAGGCGAAAAAAAATTCGATTCGGTCGACAAACGACTGCGATATGAGGTAACATACAAAAAAAAATAACATACAGTCGAATTGATGACCTGACTCCTTTTTGAAGTCGGTTAAAAAATAAAAATATATGTTAGTATGTCTTCTCATTGATGATACATCACATGATATTAAATGACGTTAACGGTTTTTCTGAATAAATATATAATTTCTTCAGTTTTCAAGTAGTTAGTTTAATACCATCCATTGTACGACTACTATTATTATCCTATGGACCTGACACCACGAACAAATCGAGTGAATTGACGCCACTTGTCATTAACTCATAAAGTCCGTTTTTCTTTGCTAGTCTAATATTATAAGCAATATTTTTAAACATCAGTAAATAAAATATATTCGATTGCAAAATATCATAGTGTAAAATGATGTCTTACCTTTTTAGGTTGTAAGTTTGGTGTTTATCTCATTTGTTAAGTGAATCATTTCGTTATTAAACCCGACATAAAAACTAAAATGCACTAAAGTCACAAATAAACTCTTAACCTCTTAAAGAAGAGGAATCCATTTTAGGAGTCGGTGTTCTGATAGTTGATGATTGATGCTTGGTCACAGTGATTGTACCGACTCCAAAAAAAAAAAATGCTTTAAATGGATACCTTTTCTTTAAGGGGTCAAGAGTTTATTTATGACTTTTAAGTGCATTGTGTGTGATACAGAGAGAATAGAGGCGTTTGAGATGTGGTGTTGGTGAAGGATGGAGCAGATTAGTTGGACAGAAAAGAAGATGAACGAGGAAGTGCTATGAATTGTGAGTGAAAAGAGACATATATTGAAAACAATTGAAAACCGGAGAGGAAAGATGCAATGATATTGTATTAGAAGTAGATGTCGCCTCGCGAACTAAAAGGGTACACAAATATGGCACTGTCTGATTAATGGATGTCAATGGATTGACATCCATCACATCAGACATCAGTTTCGAAACAGAGTCATAATAAAGCTACTATAGCTTTCTTAATATGTTTTTTAAAGTGTGTAGGTACATTACAGACTCGTTGGCAAAATTGAGTTCACACTTTGGATAAATCATGAAAATATTTATAGTCCTTTTTTAAATAAATAAAGAAATAATTATTAATACACCATAGTCATCTGGCATCATGTAAACAGGATGATTACTTCAAATAACATGCTAATACTCAGCGTACATATATTTTTCTACAATCGTGAGGATCATCCCTCACAGATGTGTTTATTAACAGTCTTTAGTTATACTTTTGTTAACGCGGGCGCCGGTAACCTTTTGATCCGTTTCTTTAAAGAAATTGAAGGTGAACTTTTTAGTTATAGAACAAAGACATATTAACATACATGTCCATAGACATATATGTTAAGGTCGTACGGGAGGGATTCGAACCCGTGACTGCTTATCTTTGTAGTCCGGAACGTAAACCACCGCACTATGACGGTCGTTAAATTATTATTTAAAAAAATACTACCAAACTACTCCATTTACGGCACTGTCTTAGAATATTGACCATATTGGTCTGTGGGTTGGCTAAGAAACAAAACTCACTAATTTTATTGAAAATACTTCAATCATGAATGATAGGCATCATTAAATACAATTTACTTGACGAAAATATGATATTCGGACTGTTCTTTCTTTATTTCGTGTGTTTCTGCAGTTTTAAAGGCGCACTGAGGTATTGAGACACTGACGCCATCAAAAATAGACTAAGTCAAAGTTAATACCTCACTTTGACGTTAGGTGGTGTTTGCTTGACTATATTTTAGCCTCTTACCGGTCATCTAGTTCTTTATACAATATTATTGGAAAGATGATAGGGCACTTGGTATGACATGACGACTTAATAAGGATCATCATAGAGCGAAAAGTTGAAGGGCGGAGAAAAGAGGAAGACCTAGAAGGGCATACATACATGACGCAAATTAGGGAAAAGTTAGGAGTCAAATCGTACCAAGTAGTCAAGGAAATGGCATGGAATCGAATAAATTGGAAAAAACTCCACCGACAAGAGCATAGCTTTAAATAAGAAGAAATGCACTTCGCATTTTAGTTTTAAAGCCGGTTTTTACCATATGTCTCCGGTGTCTTTGGTTTTGCACCTCATGACTCCGTTCTCTCAGAAGCTAAAATTATCTACCATGAAGTTCTGTCATGATATTCTCTGAACGCTGAGCTCAGCTCCACACAATGATGACTATCAGACGGAACAACACGTATTAAGATTCTAGTACAAAAGCACTATACGTACCTTTAAAATTTGAGGGGTTCCCTCGATTGCACTAAGATCCCTTCAGCAGATCCCGACTTAGCAACAATGGGACCAACTAACGTCTAGATAAACGCATTTTTTTTTAATCGGTCCACAAATGACACAGCACATGAGGCAACACAGCCACAAAAAACATACAGTCTAATTGATAACCTAAAATAAGGAGGATCAAAGAATAACGTACTGTACAAATGATTACATATTTGAATTTTTTGCTTGGCATAGCTTCTCCATACGCAGTAATAGTAACTTAAAAATATAACTTTGTGTTATAAACAAACACTATGAAATTCAAAGTTATTTTTACCGTGAAAATATTGTGATATTTTCACTTGGTAATGTGGACCCCGAATTCAGTTTAAGGGGGGCATGGAACCCTCAGTGCGCGGGTCCGACACGCACTTGCCCTGTTTGACAACCTAACATCCGCCAAATATACAAAAAACACAGGTAACGGTTAAAGTTAAATTTAGATGATATAGTGCAACCGAGCCTTAGACAAAAAGCGGAGGTTCGTAAATTGATCGAAATTAAGACAGATTTGTATTGAAGCTCAAATTTTATTGTAGTCGCACGTGATAGTTTGAAAGCGCTAAAACCTTAGATAAATATTTATCTAAGGTTTTAGCGCTTTCATACCTTAGACATATAATTCCTTTTGGTAAAAACTACAACATAGTTATAAAAATTGAAGGAATTTTCGCTAAGATCCTTTTTTTAATTTTCCAAATCAATATGCTATCCTTCGATCCTGATTTTATGAAGTACACAGAAGACCAGCAGTTGGTGAACATTATCTCTGAACATGAAGGCACTACCATTATAAAAAGTATTCTCATCAACAAACCACAACTCCGTGGCATTCACCTCACCAGGTAGATAAGATCAGATAACTCTCTATTGCACATTAGATAGGTTGTTTAGGCTTATAAGCGATCGGGCGCTATAAGCGATCTCTTACAGACAACCTTTGGGTAGAGTAATTATGTATGTAATAAGGTAAAAAGATCATTTTAATCTTAGTTCTATAAATAGTCTAAATGACTGATCATAAACGCCTGCAGGACGCCTACTGTTATACCGTGAAACTGTACAACTTTGCCCAAACACGAAAATTAACTAAATCTGCCTCTAGAAATTCTATTATTCCAAACAAAAACTTTGTGAGATGTCTAGCGGAAACTCGAACATCTGTTTAGGAAATCCGACTTCTACAATTGTAGCTATCTTTATTCTGACAGCTACCATGAAAGTGGCTTCATCGAAAGAGGGCCAAAAACGTTAGTGCGCAGAAATAATACATTTTTATTACGTGTAGGGCATTAATAGTTGCAGTTCCAAAATGTTACCAGGGTTGAAGTATGAAACTTGACACGATTGTAGAAATGGAAAACCAGAAGAGGGGAGA
Organism: Pyrausta purpuralis; assembly: GCA_963924145.1. Lineage (NCBI taxonomy): Eukaryota > Metazoa > Arthropoda > Insecta > Lepidoptera > Crambidae > Pyrausta > Pyrausta purpuralis. Next base: position 15,187,132 of record OZ001652.1, read on the forward strand.
TAAAAGGGGGGAGAGGGGGGAGGAAACAGTTCTTTCTTAGCGTGTTTCCACATCGGAAATGAAAACCATATCCAAATTCAATTATATTACACACATACTTGAATTGTTAACCTCATTTTTTTATGTCAGTTAAAATCGTAATCAAAGATTACATGGAGTCAGATGCGGTGAGCTCTAACTTAAGTACCACTGACTCTAAAACATAGTTTAAGGTGTTCATATTCGAGCAAATTAAACAAGGTATGTAATCTTCTTAGGTCATTTTATCATAATTTTTCCGTAAATAGAGCAAGAGGTAACAAAAGTGTGACTTTTTTATAATTTTATAAAGATTTGATGGCTGTATTATAAGAAACATACTCCTTACCATAATAACTTTGGTATCGTTTTGTAGGTAATTAATTGTTGATGATCAGCTTTCTAAATAGTAAATTCCTTGTATAAATTAAAGAAAACCAGAACGGGAGAGATAAAAGGAAGGATGGGGGAAGAAACAGTCATAGTTTCCATATCGGAAATGAAGTACACATACGCAATCAACAATCGTGCCAAGTTTCATGCTTTCTTCCAGAAGAGACCATAAAACCAATTTTTGTTAGGAGCAGGAACCGTACTAGTACCAACATAGTGTATTTTATTGTTATTTTAGAGTGAATCGAAGGTTCAAATTTTAATCAAAGCGTCAAGAACAAGTTGATATAAAAACGGACAGTTTCAGGTTCGTGTATTTCTTTGATTAAATAACCACCAGATACCACGCTCACAAAATATAATAGAAACTCAGTAAAAATAAAACAAAAAATACGACGTAAGTAGTTTATTCCCTTACAAACAAAATAAAATCGCAAATAATATGTGAACTTAATAATAATAAGTAAAATTAAAATAACATAAAATTTATGTCAATTTCATACAACCAATCGTCGTTTCATAGTTTTTCAGTCCAATTACGTCTTTTCATTAAAGGAAAGTACTCATATCGATATTTCACGTTATTGTTTGGTATGACGTGTTATAACTTAAATAATACTTTTTACAATACCAATTAATCTTCAAGGCACATACTGTCATGTTGGTAAACATTTAGGGAACATTTTTATTTATTAATGCATTTATCTTTATTTTAGGCCCATGCATGATGATTTATACGCTTATTCTGGATTAAATCATCATTCTGTCTCTGTCAGTTTTTTTGACATTGACGGAGACAGAATGAGAGAGATTTAATCTAGAACTAAATAATTTTGACATGGCTCACCTTATATTACAAAAAATAAAATAATAAACAGTTTAGCCAGATTTATTGCATTAATTTTAAAACAAAAATATTTCATTTGTTTTTAATTTTATATTACAACTCATGAATGCAAAAATAGGAAAAAAAATAAACTGAGAAAAAATGCTGTTAAAAAGCAAAACCTAAATGCAATAAAACTGAAAACATAACAGTACAACTATTTAATAACTAGAATACTTTAAACATCAGGCCCTACATATAGTCTTAAGCCTTTTACATTGGCCCCATCGACACAAATTGTCATATTTTTTACAAATGCTATCACCTACTTAATAGCACCTAATGAAATACTTTTACGCTTAATAAAAGACAACACAGATATATATTTTTAGTTAAAACTCAAAAGTATAAATTCTAGAGCACCATAAGCACAGTAACTTACTCTAACTAAGACTAGGTCAGCGTTTACTGATTTATAGAAAAGCTTGCACAGTATGAAATATACGAATAAAACTATTTTTTCTCATTAGTTTTGGTGCTTATTAATATGATTAGTTTTTTGTCATACTGTGCAAGCATTTTAACGGTCAGTATTTGAAAAAAAAATAGCAAAATTTTGGCAGAGTCTTGAAGAATTATGAAGTGAAGTGTAAATCTAATAGCTATACAAAAAACTCACGAGTTTGTGTTATTTTGTGTTCTGATAATTTTACATGTTTTTTTTAAATAGATAGAGAAAAAAAGCAATCTCAACACATACTCGAGCGTTATATACTATTCTACTGTAACTACGTTTAATAAAGGCGTATTTGTACGTGATATTTACATCAACTATTCACTATGTCACCCTGGGACTTTTTTCTAATTCTTATCTCTTCAACAACCTCCATTATAAGCTGAAATGTTTTAAAATAATGTCAAAATAAAATTAAGAACAAAAATTATTAAAGACCATAATAAAATAAAATAAAAATGTATGAAGAGGATTACTTTTCAAACATAACAGATATTTTTTTGCAAAAAAAAAATTTTATTTACAAGATAGGATGGTCGTTAAATTATATGCAAATTTCATCACATGTAGTAAAATAAATAAATACCAATAACGCAACTTATGATATAGTTTAATTTTATAACAATTGTGACTTGTTGTAATTGTAAGTGAAGACAAACATTCGATTGAAGTTACCCATGCTGTACTATTGCGTGCTTTTTTGTGACAGAATCAGTTCTTGCAAATATGGGTGTAAATTTTCTGTAATTAATATTATTTATAAACAAGGTAAATGTATTTCGTATGTCTAATAGAAATGTTGTTAAAATCACACTTCAATAAACAAAAGGACCACAATTCAGGTTTACTAAGGCAGTAGATTTGCGGATTGGAACATGACAATGCCACATCAACTAAACTCGATACACCTCACAAAATGCAAGAACCACAGTATCATATCTAGTACCTCCATACATGCTTAGGTGCATAAATTCTATAAATAGCGTGTTAGAAATGGATACATGTATCTATGCGTTAGGAACCTCACTAACCTGACTTAAAGGCCTGATCCTTTCATGTATGCTGTTCTCCGCTTGCTTCGCCGAAGGTGGGGGATGCTCGGGCGTCGGTGGTTGTTCGTAATGCGACGGTGACAGTGGAATCTCAACCCTCGGTCCATCGTAATACCTCTCACAATCGCTCGGGCTATTCATAGATTGGTCGTCTAAAAGGCTTTCTAAGGAAGACCTCTCTTGGTTCGAGTACTTTCTGACCCTGTTATCGTTCATTCTGGGTTCGCAGTTCTCGTATTGTGGTCCGAAGTTGTTCCTTCTGAGTTTGCGTCGTGGGTTCTGTTCTTTTATGACGACATTCTCGTACATTGCCGTGATGGCGACCGGTTGGGAGCGGATTTTGAGGCTGGGCCGAGGGTTTGGTACTGGGGCTATTCGTGGGGAGTTGTGGTTGTCTTCGTACTCTGAGTAGGACAGTTTGCCGTCGACGTACTGGTCGACCGATCGGCCGTGTTTGAGGTAGTGTTTAGCACCCTGCAACAATGAGAACTGGATTTGTTATTTCTGCCAGATTGTTATGCGTTGCTCACTGTAGGTAGAGACTGGGACTCTATAGTGCGTTTTGTCAACCGGACTTTTAAAACCAAATTTGGGTTTGCACGTCACGCTTGCGCCTAAGCAAGAGCCCAGGTTACCAGTGGCTGCGCTGGCTGGTAGCGTCTATTCTAATGGCTCGACTTAGCCACAAGAGTGGTAGCGTCTATTCTTTTGGCTTGACTGAGCCACAAGAGTAGTAGCGTCTATTCTTTTGGCTTGACTGAGCCACAAGAGTGGTAGCGTCTATTCTATTGGCTTGACTGAGCCACAAGAGTGGTAGCGTCTATTCTAATGGCTCGACTTAGCCACAAGAGTGGTAGCGTCTATTCTTTTGGCTTGACTGAGCCACAAGAGTGGTAGCGTCTATTCTAATGGCTCGACTTAGCCACAAGAGTGGTAGCGTCTATTCTATTGGCTTGACTGAGCCACAAGAGTGGTAGCGTCTATTCTATTGGCTTCACTGAGCCACAAGAGTGGTAGCGTCTATTCTATTGGCTTGACTGAGCCACGAGAGTGGTAGCGTCTATTCTATTGGCTTGACTGAGCCACAAGAGTGGTAGCGTCTATTCTATTGGCTTGACTGAGCCACAAGAGTGGTAGCGTCTATTCTTTAGGCTTGACTGAGCCACAAGAATAGTAGCATCTATTCTATTGGCTTTTTATTGGCTTGACTGAGCCACAATAGTGGTCGCATTAAATACCCGCGACTAGGGGCTCAGCATGCGTGCTTTGTCTGTCTGTAGAGCTGTTGTCCTTAACTCTAATTACCTGTATATCGTCCAAGTCGTCCTGGCTCCTCGCGTGCGGCCTCAGCTCATAGCTGTACCCGGAGGAGGGGGAGTTAGCGTGTGTGGGGGACACGGACAGGTTCCGACGGGGGGGCTTTTTGGGGGGCGTGGGCTGCGGGCAAAAGACACAATAGGTTAATGGAGAATCGCAGTTTTAGAACATAGATGTGGATGGAACGATTATAACAAAAAGTTTGTATCACGTTTGAAAAGTAAAAGTTTAAGTTTAAAATACAGAGGTTCTGGTCCAGAGCTTTCATTCCGTCATCTCTAGATGTCATGAAAGTTTATTTCATATATTACTTTTATTGAATTCAGATAATAAGGCCCAAAAAGAACTTAAACCTATGTAAGAATTTAATCTCAAACAGTGACTTGGTACGGTTGGCTAGTGCCTAAACAATCGAACAGTCTAGCCGATTGGCTATCGCACGCATATTTGCATTGTCTGTCTAATCGAAAATACAATATTTTACTAGAGATTAAACCATAACCAGTAACTCGAGGTTTAATATGTTAAGGAAGGTCTACTTGTTTATCTTATTTTATTTTATTTTTAAAGGGACAACAACAGCTTACAAAAAATATAATATAATATGAATAGGTTAAATGAATAGCCAATAAAAGTTGACCACGAAAAAATTAACACTGTTTAGATGAGGAGATGGACATTGTTTTTAGTGAAAAAATGATTGATCAAGGACTTTCGAAATTTCGGTATCGATAATTAGTAAATTATCATTCCAAGAGCAATTAGAACGAATTGAAGGATATCCCGTATTATTTACAAACTATGTTTAAAGTGCTTGAAAATTATAGAAAACGATATCCATACCTAGGTTTTATTTTAAACGAAGGAAGATTGCGTGATTGAATTGTCAGGAAGCCGATAATTCAACTAAACATTAATCAATTCAAACTTTCAAATTCACTGGCGATTGCTGAAAACATTCAGGGGCAAACATTTAGACGATAAGAGAAACATGCGCAGCTTCATCCGGCTAATAACCTAAAAATTATATACCTCCATAATGGACAAAAAATGACTGCTATTAATACACATTACATAGTGCAGAAATGTGCCAAAACTATTTTCTCTTGGGTAGTGCAAGACAAGCTTAGAGTATTTAAAAATATATTGCTTTTGTCATGTTTAAATAAACATTAATAATGGACAATAAAATTGAGGACTACAGCATTTAATTTTAATAGGCATCCATTTTTAGCACATCTTATCGTCATCGAGAGGCGAGATAAGTGCCCGCAATTGAATAATAGAGAATTCGAATGACGACGGAGATAACATAAGCTCTGGCCCAAGTTGTAAGACGCAAAAACAAAAATATCATCAACATGCAGAGTCCCTTTAAATGGAAGACGGCCATGCGGTAGACGAGCTAGAGAACACTGTTACAGTAATTTTAAAAAGTACGCCAACTAAAGCCCCAAGCGAGCGATAATAGCCTAAATACGTAGGGCTGTCGCTTGTAGTTTATTCAATCATTAACTATTTTGGCGCCCGGTTAGTACCTTATTTTTATTTTATTCAACGGTTGAAAGTTACCCACCTAATTTTGTAAAATTTTTCATTCCTACAAAAAATATATACCGTGTAGGACCTACAAATTTACAAAATTGTAATAGGTACTTAAGATGCAATTGACTCTGCAGTTTGTAGCCAATTCCTTTATTATAATCGAAATTAGTTCAACACAGAATAGATCTCAAAAATTCAAACACTAAATCCTGGGTGATAAAGGCTAAGCATATTCTGGTAGATCCTACCTATTCTTGAGATGCTATGGTATAAAGTCATAGAAGGTTCAAAAACTCGTCAAGAAGCCGAGTGATTTTAGGTCTCTTGAAGTTTTAGTAGTAGGCGAAGTACCATTCAACATTCATCATTGATGCATGATACAACTGTTTTTTTTTTGTAGAATTTGTTAAGTATCCAGACTTCTATTGTAACATGCTACATCTTTTGCCATACGTCAAGTAGATTCAGGCAATTTAAAAACTACACTGGCCATGAAAGTATCTTAATATTTCTAATCGGTCTACAAATCTCACTGGATCCGCTTGTAACTTGTATCTTGGACCACTATTTGTCCCAACTGGACCAAGTGATCTAATACCACCGCGGATGAGAGGCAAATTGCCCACAGCCGGCCACTGAATGGACAATTTTCTACACCGGTTAATAGGCTTTTATGATGGAAATTGTCTGATAGAGGACATTCTCCGTCGATTACGACGCGCTTTAAGCGTGTTAATGCACTTTCTATTCTGATAAAGCCATGTATAAGTTGCAATTAGTGTACGTTATTGATGAACGGCGAGATCGGTTCATTGACAGGCTTCTGAGATAATAAAAACAGCTAACATTCATTAAAGTTATCAGTCCTGGATTATTCTTAGCGGTTCTACTTCCAAACTACTACTTAAACAATTTCAAGCGTGGAAGTAGGTATTTATTAGTTTTTATTATAAGGATTTTTAAAAGGTTACTATGTAGTTAAAAGTTTCATCAATCTTTCCTTCCTCCAAAAGCATTCACCATAACATTGGCACATTAACTTGACTCCACGCATGCTCTATTCTGACAGTATGCTAATGTCAGGAAGCGAGTTGATCAGCACTAACAAGTGCATACATTTCCCTGACAGTCCACAAACACTCGACGCGTAGACCGACATACCAGAACTCGTATTGGAGCATCTGTGTTTACACTGCCGTCTTCGTGACCCAGTTAACATTTTTTGATCTTGAACGGTAATGGGCAGTAAATGTACACGCGAACTCTTTTAGGCAAGAATGGTTTTATTCTGATGCAAAGAAATGCCAACAACTGTTACTGTTGACATCAAAAACGCTTGGTCAATTCAGTTAATAAGATAGTAAAAACAATTTACTAGCTTTTAGCTATGTTGTGTTGCTTGTATTGTAATAAAATTATCTTAACAAAGTTGACCATTCTTGCTAGCAAATTTTCACATAGTTCCTAATTTACAGTAACTAAAAGCAGAAGCGTTCCCCTGTGATTATTACTTTCCCACTAAGATTCGTACTTATCTGACGCGAATTCATTTGCAGATGCAACAAAACAAAAAAGATCAGCACATCCTCAGCCATATTATTTATACTCCGCTGAAAAGAACACAGCTCTTTGCTATATCAATCTACCGTACAATTGTGGACTTTATTTGTCAACAAATAAGACCTACAAACGTGTACTCTATAACGGTTGTACATCAAAGGGCTAGGATCAGCGCTTGCGCAGACGTCACGCTTCTGACAGCGCATTAATATGGCGCCAACGTGGTTAAAACTGTTTCAAACGTCACTGGTTGCAGGTGTCCTACCCTGATAGCAATATGTTCCTTCTTGTTTCCACGACTCTATCCGTCCCTTTCAACCATGTAATCATCCCTTTGCGTGTGACAAAGACGACTGAAGTTGAAGATAGAAAAGTAAAATGCCATAGTTAAGACCTTAGGGCGCTGATGGTGGCATTACATTGACTGTGACCGATCGGGTTTATTAAAATCAAACGGGTAAATATACGATCTCTTTGTACTCTATTGATGTAATTGATGGAATGAGCAGTAGTATTTTCACAAGCAATTAGAATTAATTAATGATGAATGTCAAGATATTGGTTTAAATAGAAATAAATCTGGTGGTGAAGACGACATTACTTTGTGGTGGAATGATGTCATCAATTAAGATCTTTGAAAGACCAGTATCGTTTGGGAGGTAATTTAACTTATAAATATATACTGTTTAAACCAGTCAAAAAAAGTAATTTCCCACAAACCAAATACATGCTTTTATTCATATGAATACACTTCAGAAACATAATTGTATTTAGTGTATTACCGTCATAATTTCTACGGGATTGTAATAGAATACGGAATCATAATAATCTAGGCTCTTGATTATCAAGATTTTAGAGCAATTTGATTTGAAATCATCATATCGACAGGTGGTATCACTTTTTATCATCTCATCATTAATAATTTCAATTAATACTAAGCTCAAATGTTTTAAACTAGAACAACCGTTTGCAGGTCAAATAAATTTGTTAACTAAACAAATAGTAATGTACTCCATTACGCCATTATAAACTGCTTTCAGCAAGCCCTTTTGACCCACATATTCCTGAAATCGACCGTATCGATCGACGTATGCGCACCACATACAATATTTGAACTGGACATCTTCAGGAAATAAGCATAGAAGCATACAACCTTATAGATTATCTTTGAATATTCTACGATAAGTTTTCTCTCTTTCAATCTTGATCTATTGCAAAGTGCCACGTATTTTAATCGTTACACTCATTAATACGTCGTCAACACAATCGTTACACAATAGTAGATTGTTATACAAGGGGAGAAAGTGACCCACTTCACTCGAGAAGTTCTTGGCGCTCGAACGGAGTGAGAGCGCTAATAATTCGAGAGTGAAATGGGTGCTTTCACCCGAGTTATACATACTATTTTTCATTTCGACTGTAAGGAAAAATAAATAAATTTATTTAGATATTATGTTGTTTGGCGAGAGATGAAACCTTAAGTTTTACATCACATATCAGTTTGGTTACTGTCGTTATACATAAACACAAGATTAGAAGGACAGTAAAGGCACGGAAGACAACAGAGTACTACATAAAACGCGGACGATACCAAATATTTCAAATCATTGTTAAAAATATAGATCGATTTTTTCTCACAGACATTATGTAAATAACAGGCGAAAAAAAACAAGGTTACTTGTCACCAAAACTACCACAGATTACCTATGTCAAATTCCAGGTACAATTTTGCCTCATGAGATAGCGCTATGAGTGGCAGCTAAAGGTGGGAGTAAGAAGATTAATGAACAACAAAAATGGCGGCAAGTCGCCTCCGCCTGCTTAATAATCTATGCAATAATCGACCAAATTAAAAAAACATATCGTCAAAAACAAACAAAATGTGACAATTTAAAATGAAAAAAAGTGACACTTTGTATGGCGGGCAACCGAAATATATTTGTAGACATTCAATTGTAAAAAATTAGACCAATTGTATTTTTTCAAATCAGTGACCATAATAAACACGCTTTTAATGTTTAGCTAATCTTAAAAATATGAAAAACTTGTTTATTTCAATAATATACTGTGACTCAATTATCTTGAGCTGCATGTCTGATCGTAGCAATTAAAACTAAATTACTTTCCACCCTAGGGATGGAAAAGCTGTTTTCCACCCGTCTATCTTCACATGAAAGTTAAATTCTCCGAACAGAAGAAATGAAAAACTTATTTGCCAACAACCCTTCACACCACCACACTAAAAATCCTTTGTATCTCGCAAATTATTCAATATAGCGCAATTTCACATATAATATGATGCCTTACTTACCAAGTTTGGTAAATGTGCATGTACAAAATATCAATACTAAGTATGGGCATCGTCTCATTCGGTAAAACGCAAGAATATAAATAAAAAATGATACCACACTTGCCTAGTATGTGAAATGTGCATAATTTATAATGAGGCCAAAATTCTGGTAGGACTCGGCAGATACCGATTCTTAGTGCCAAAAATAAGTTATAAACAAAGGTTTTATTGATGTACAGAGTTTGCCGCCGTCTTATTTGTACGGACAACAGCACGTCAAGGTAAACACTGCAGTGTCTTATGCTGTTGTAATAAGGACTGGTTTGCAACAAAAGTAAGTAACCTGAAGTTCTGGCGACTGTACTTATTTTACCTGAGCTACTTTACTTATCAGTACAGTAGTTCAAAGCTCATGAAACAATATATCCGTAACTTCACTATTAGGTTTTTCTGGAAGAGCAGTTTCTATGTTTTTTTTCTTGGGCATCTGCAGCCGACCAGATGTCCGTCTGTCGCAATAATCGCCTAATTATGTATATCTACAGATTTCGTTAGCCATGTGGACATTTATCGAGAGCGGAAAAGCGTTCATAAAATAATGACACTATTCGGGGTAAGTTAATATTAATTTCAGACGATATAAAACGTTACACAAAATGCGGAAAAGTGGAAAGACATTTTGGATTTATGGGAAGAAGAAAGTATCTATAAGTCTCATTCACGCTGGTATGAAGATCAGAAATACCATCAATGAGTCAACAAGTCCGCCCGTGAAATCCTAAAGAGTGTGTGACGCCACAACAGTTCGGAATTCTATTCGAAATCTAGTAGGCCAGTCGTACGACCCGCCTACTAAAGGCCTTATTCTGTATTTTTGGCTCAAACCATCTCTTTCAATTTCACCAAAATGCTGCTAAGGATGCCTGGAACAGCAACATACCAGAACACGTAGGTTGTCATACAGAATACGGGTGCAGGGAGCAACTAAACGATCGTTTTACGCGAATACGCGCTGGCCGATCGCCAAACACAGTTTCGCCAGCTATTTCCGTGGTCACAACCGTTCGCAATGACTGAGGAAGAGCAAACGATCTGGTCTACACATCTAGAACGGTGCTTCCTTGACCACTAATTATTTCCTGCTTCAGCTTATTGTTATTTATGGAAGTTGTAAATATTACTTTATTCGCTTTTGAGATTTGGCGAAAACTGTCGGATGAAAGATTGTCTATTTCTCAAGGAGTGCCACAAGGAGCTGTTTCAGGGCGCCTTCTTTTTTTTTTGCGAACATTCTTATTTATTTCAGTCACAGATCTTGCAAAATACACAATTAACCTGACTAAAGGATACAGTAATCTTTTTGAGTTTTAGCACGTAGAAATATTTTGTTGCAAACAAAAAGCAACTAACGTATACGTATATATTGTAAATCAAATGTAATATTTATGGCACACGTCGAACTTTTGCTGCCACGAGAAATACGTGGACATTCCGAAAGTCGAAACTTTGGTTTATGCCTCAATGAATTCCTTTTCGTATGTTTACCATACTCTTTCGAAGCTGCCAGTTCTTACCGAGAAGTTTGAAAGTACTGATGTCATTTCTGGTGGTTTGTTTTTATGTGTTGACGATTGCGGTGAACGAGTCGCGAGGGAAATTACGAACCTTCAGGAATTAGGTTATTGGGCCTTTGACGTGACACCTTGTTATGCTTTTGTTTTGAATCGTAATCAAAATGTTCAACTCGCTACATCGCTAAGAGCTTTGAATTGTTGTACCTCAAAGATTTTGTTTTATTCCTATGCAATGGTCTGAAGATGTTAGTTTACTACGTAGAATATAGCAAATTAAGTAGCATAGTAAGCCCATTGAGAAAAATACTATCGTAACAAAATACTTGCGCAATGCAATAATTAAAATAGATGCTCATTATCGAACTTGAATCAAATAACAAACGAATCGATATCAAGTGTCAAGTCAAGTAATGATAAACTTACATAATGATGATGTTTTTTTTTTTAAGGAGTAATAATTTCCACTACACTCACACAAGTACACTACGGAAAAACACTTATAATAACACTACGATTAAGTTTTCACTTTTATTTGCACACAAATCACAACATCCGAAAGTTTTAGCATTGAAACGGTATGGAGATCGACCAGCACAATTTTTCGACAACGCACTTAGACCACAGTGGCTAGCCAAACATCACTACACACAATCGACATACAAATTTATCATTTTCCTAAACTATAGAAAACGCGACGCGTACGTCGATCTCTTACGCGTCGAACCGACTGGCAAGCCTAATTCATAGCGCCAAGATGCAAGACGACATATCAACCACGTGGTGCCGAACACACTGAAGCATATTGTGTCCGAAAATAAATATTAATCCGAAAAAATGTGTGTAATCATTACCCGGGATATATGAGTCAAGGTTGAGTCTGATTTATTGTGTTTTGAGCTAATTATAGTCACGCAAATCATAGAATCACGCATGTCGTGAAAGTAAGAAATTGAATTATACACATTAATTTAAACTTTTTTGGAACACGCAAATCAATTGTTTGCGATATTATGAAGAGTTTTAGTGATAAGGATAGCTTTTGTTCTTTAGATTGTATATTTCCATTGCTATTCCAATTGTAATCTACAGATATTCGTTAAATTACTTTATCAATAACTAATACAAATGTCATAACTACTCATATATCACTTCTATGAAATGTCGGTCAAACAATCAGTCAATGTACTATCAGCAAAAAAGATTACATCATGCAATTTCAAACCTTAATAAGTACATTTACAGATCATGTATACTAGGCAGTGGATAGTGTAACTACTAAAGCCATGTGGTGAAACATAGATAACTCTTCTCACGCTGCATTTTGTTTTTATTGAGGTTTGATTCATTTTGAATTAATAGGCTGTGAAATAGAACACGATCAGATCAAAGATCTTTATAATTTATTATCTTATGGAAACATACTTATTTCATCACTTCAGATATTTCAACATGATCATCCGCAGATTTGAACATGATTTATTTAATTCATTCATTAGTTCCTTGTTAAGAACTTGTAAATGGCAATGCTGACGGTAGCACAGGAAAATATTAAGCAGGGTCAAAAACAACGCAGTTATGCCGCAGAATGATTTAAATAATCAACAGTCGTTCAAAGGTCTTCTATTTTTAATGAAGCTTTACAGGGTGTTGTTTTGGTCAGTGACATCCAACTCAGGGATGATAATATGAGTTATGCTTATTATAAAAGATATATATTTTTTTTAATTCTGAGCAAGTTTTATACAAGAAAACCTCTTCACAACATTAAAAAAAATACAAAACGAAAGAGAAAACTCACACCCTAGCGCGTAGCTAGCGTTTATCTACGAAATACTACGCCGTAGCTAGTAAGCTACGAAAAGGTTACCTAGTGTTGGTAGTTTTGACTCGATCGCTGTACCACATTAAAAAAAATATTTTGTGGGTTTTTTCCATTTAAATATATTTAAAAAAAAAAAAATTTTTTAATATATTTTTTGCCATCAGTATCGTTTGAACAGCCATCCCTGAGTCGCTCGTCGCTGACCAAACCAACACCCTGTATATTATAATACGGATTTTTCATATTTATTTTAAAATAAAGCATTCCGTACGTCTCAGTCGAGTCGAAAATATTTATTGGTAGCAAATTTATAAGACTGATTTGTCATTAAAATATTATTTCTTTTTAAATAAAATGTACTAATTAGAAACCAACACGCATTTTTATTAAATACTTCCTATTCACTCCACAAAATATTTTATTTGTTTTTATAAAAAAAAGTTTATTTACAATCACAAAACTAAATGGGAACACAAAGTAAGCATTTAAATTCAAATGCTGGAGGCGGGCAGGCAGCCCTTTTGCACGTATAGGTAGGTAGATAGATACCGTGCGGCTGTAGATATTTATTTCAAAGAGTCGGCCTAATACTGTATAAATAACATTACCGTGGCCGGTCTGTTGAAGAAAGCCATACAATCAAACAAAAAACCTCCCCATTAATTTATTTGCCCACTTTCATTTCCCCTAATGAAACCTTAACGCGAAGCATTAGATAACAATGTTACTGAATCGAATTTGACACAAAAAGTAATGTCTGTCACAAAGCGTGTAACGGAACGTGACGATAAGCGATGCCGCCGTGGCACGGAACGTCGCGTGACATTTGACACGCGACACGCGAGCAACAAGTACATAAACTTGTATGTTGTACACTTTACTACATAAACTTTTATGTTGACATAGTCAAAAAAGCAGCTTACGGTCTATTGGGTACTCCTATTCAAACATTACTATAAAAAAAAACTCGTCTGCAGACTACTTTAAAGAAGGACTTCGTATTTAGTTTTATTATCCTAATCGATGGACGTACATACGCCTGGCAAATTTTATTTTCTTTATCTATTTATTTATACGTTACATATAAAGTAAGTGATTGAAAAAAGCTCTGTACCTATAGACACTTTGGTCCAAAGAAGACATTTGAAACAATTACATCGAAAATATTTAAGACATTTCATAATGAACTAGCCATCTGCGTCATTTAGAGGGTTAAAAAAACAATAAATTAAAAATAGCTTCTCTGGTGTTGGTGTTGCAAGATAATTAATTTCCAAGTAACGTTAATTGTCTCCAATACATACATTGTTCCCACAGTAATTACAGAATGCGTTCAACGACTAAGGACAAAGCGCAATAAATTGTACAATTTGTTAGAGGATTAGTGAAAGAACTTGTATTTTTGTTGCCATATAGAGGCAGCTTAAATATAACAACATACGTCGCCGGTATATATTTTATATCTTAATAGCTAACTAATAAGAATTTACTAATGTAATACTCACCGAAACTTTACTGTACTCGTGATGATGCGCAAGATGCAGCGGCGCACAGCTCGACGCTGCGCTAGAGACGCTCAGCGCATCGCCCTCGCTGGTGCCCTCCGCCTCGTCCCACCTCCGCCGCCCCGACCCGCTGCGAACACCCGCGCCCACCCCGCACCCCCGCTCAAGCGAAGCAAGCGACACATCATCGACTCTCGGAACACCACTGTCGTCACCACCCTCCGACGAAGAACTATCGGAATCATCAACACTGATCCCACTCTCGAATTTTGAATCGCTCGAATCTTTCTCTTCGGTTATTACGTCATCCTGATCGAATGTTGCATTACCGAATCTAAAAGAATCACTGTGAACCCACGGCCTTTTAGCTGTGCTCACTTCAGATTTAACAGTCTCTGTGTCTGATACTTCTTCGTCGGAGTGCAAAGTTTGTTCCGATTCATCTTCTGACTCTTCGAAACATGTCACGAATGACGCGTCAGATTTTATGGTAACATTGGAATTGCATGACTGCAACGACCAATGACCCGAGTGTTCCGAGCTCGACTTTTTTAGCGATTGATTAGAATCAGAAGCACTGATTTGACTTGTGACTGTCGATCTAGAAGTTAATGAAATAACGTCCGATATGTCTTTTAAAGAATAGGGGCGGTCGGAAGAATTCGACGAAAGAGTGGAAGGCAACATTTCGACGTACTCGGGACTACCGAAATCAGTACAGTTGGACTCCGGTTTTTTCTGTCTAGCAACAATATCTTCAACTGTAACGACTGCGTATGGCTCCTCTAAGTTCGACGGCACAGATTTATTTTTAATTAACCCTGAATTGCGAACTGTCGAAGAAGGGGAATAGTTTAGGGTGATGTCTGGTGTGGAAATACTTTTTTTAATTGCCGAAAACTTTACAACCAGGTTACCAGTATCACGTTTCTCCGAATGGAATGTACACTCGTTTGAATCACAGAAGCAGCGAAATGATGTAGATTTCATTTCACGATTTCGTTTGAGAGCATCAATATCAATGCTTACGGACTCTTTCTCGTCTTTTGATTGTGCGTCGAGTAAATCTTCAGCACTATTGTGATGTTTGGGAGGTTTAGGTCTACAAAAGCATATAGCTGTTTCAAAATAGCTATCTCTTTTATCATTGGGTACTTTAGTGAAGGGAGGCACATCTTTGTACAGAGTATCTCTATTGAATACATAAATAAACTCAGATAAAGTAGGACCACTGTAGATGCAATGGCCAGTACCTCTTATATGGTAATGCGCTAGAGTTTCTTTAAAAAATGGCAAATTTTTCAGTTTAACTGAATTTCTATCTACTTCGATGTTCGTGAATGTTTTATGTCTAAAAAGTACTTTCTTGTTTTTGTTTGTAGGGTTCTTTTTGTTAGGCATAGTACCCGTCATGGATAAATAAATACTCTTTTCGTTAGAGTCACCACTGCAATCAACGTTTTCTATCGCACTTGCTTCAGTGAAATTAGAAGAATCGGACGAATTAGACGAGGTTCGTGAAATGTTAGTTTTGGTTATTTTCATGAACTCCTCAGTATGTTTACCATGTTTGAAGGATTTTGATTTTTGTGACAGTAAAATATCTTCTAGATTAGTTTCGTCTATTAATGAATCTGACGATATTGTGGATGACCTACTACGAGTCGAGATACTTTCAGATCCATGCAGTGATGGGTACAGATTTCTTTTAGGAGGTTCTGGGGTATTTTTCTCCTTTAGCAATGAAACATTTTCATACAAAACCTTCTGCTCTGTTTCATCCGTCTGATGTTTCGACGGAATATGAGTTCTAACAGCAGGAGTAGGACGGGCAGTCTGACTAAATACAGTTATGTTTTCATAAATGGTACTTTCATTATTTGTGCTGCGCACAGTCATATTCGGCCTTGGAGGCGGTCTCGGAATCGAGTCATGATTTAAAGCATTTTCGTTGTCTGCAAATTCATACCCCTCATAACACTCATTCACTAGATTAGCGGAATCGTTAGACGTTACTGAAATTCTTTTCTGCTCAATACTGGTCGACATAGGCGCAATGTTAGAAGCATTATAGTTTACAGCTTCATGAATTTTATCTTCTCTACTTTTATCACAGACAATTTCAGTCATAACAACAGATTCAGCAATAGATTCTTCTGAATCACTATGTTCGTTGTTTTCAGTTATATTAGGTAACGATGTTTTAAAACCGGGACAACTTCTATTGCTTCTATTTACAGTGGAATCCCTATTAAGTGTGCTTAACCTATCCAGAGATATAGTATCGAATTCATCAGTGCAAACAATTTCACCCGATTCCTCCTTTTTCGACAGCTTTTTAAAAAACTTACTATTACCTATCAATAAAGTGTTTGTACTATTTTTACTTTCGGAATGTTTAGCCTTAACACTACCTTCCACCTCTTGCGCCGAATTATTAGAAATATTAGGGGCAGAATTAAACTTTGCCTTTAGGCCCAAGCATTTCGAAGCAAGCTTTTTGACAAAACTTTGAGACTGATGCTTTGTTAGTTGAGATGAAGATGGAGATACAAAGCTTTTAATTATGTTAGTTTTTTCTTGGGTCTCTGGGGCTTTCCTGTAAAACACATAAAGCAACAAAATCGAATAAATCATAAAACAAAGAAAACATCTGATATTTATGATTTGCTTGTTAGTAAGAACGTCACCGTCACTATACCACCACCAAAAACACATTTACGTTAATACTATATCTACCATTCAGTAAATAGTGATTTTACTTGATCGATTTTCTTTTTGAGTACAGGCATTTTTTTAAAAACTGAACTTCTTTTACCATCTCTTTCTATTTTTGGAGGAATTTCATCGAAAGGGTTAAATATGGCCCCGCCTTGGATTGCGTCAGCTAATTCATTAGTTTCGACGTTTGATTGTTCTGTTTGCTCCACTTCTTGTGTATCATTGGTACCACAACCACTATCTGAGATCTGAACATAAACGTCCTCACAGCTGAAATAAACCAACTGACTAGCATCAACCTCATTTTTCTTTTTTCGTTTAGGGTCAATTTTAGGGCTTACTCCATCGTGCCCAAGGCAAATGCATGGTATTGAATTTGCTCTTTCCTTTATTTTAACAAAAGGTTGCACGTTCTCGCTAAGGGCGTTTGGATTTAACTCGTAATGATACAAATAATCTAATGACTCATATATGCAACAATTATCACCCTTGTTATGAACACTAACACATTTATTAGTAAGATTTGGTCTCGGTCGCAGTTTTTGAAACTGTTTTCTGCGATCCATAGACACATACATGTTATCTATATAAAGACTCTCAACAATATCGCTATATTTATCGGCAAGACCATATTTATTACCTAACTCATAGTCGCAGATTTCAGAGAAAACTTTTTTCCTGCATTTCTTGTTATTTTGAGAATTTGGAGATTTATCCATAGCAATGTACATATCGTCACCGAGTGGATTGATTTTTTTAACTTTTTCGTCATCCGGTAGATTTATTGTAGTGGTAAGGGAAACTGTATCTGACAGTTTTCTAACGAGATCACCTATTTTATCGCCGTTCATAGGAGTATCTGAGTTACGTGAAGAGTTTTCTTTTTGGCTTAACTTACTTTTAATTTCCAATATAACTTTTTGGGATAACGTATTCGATGGAATGTTTGTAGCATTATTTAAACTTTTCTTTTCAAGTTCGTTGAATGAGCTCTCGCCATTTTTACTTTTATTGGGCTTTGGTGGCACGGGTGGTTTAAATTTTCCTTGGAGACTCGAAGAAGACCCTGATATTGTTAATGTGGGTACATCCAGGTTTTGGTACAACTCATATTGATCACTATTAGTGAAATCTTCGTGAGTCTCTTCGTCTCCGATACTAAAACTTTCTACGTTATCGTACAATCGATAATTTGGATCGTCTGAATCGCAAGCGACTTCTAAATTGGCGTATTCTGGATTTGTTTCTACGCTACACCTATCTTGCATTATTTGACATTGCTCGATAATGTCTTGTTTCAATGATGGTGATAAAGTTCCGTATTTTCTTACGGATTCTGCGTTAGACACTTCATCGCAGTTTTTGTATTCGCCACAATTTATGTTAGTTATAGAAGCGTCTGTGTTAGGGCTAAGCGAAAAGTCAGCACCATCTACTACTTCATTAGACCTGTAAATTGAAATGTGATGTTAAAATTAGCGTTATGTTAGTATTTTTCCGACTCGTTGATATCACTAATACAGTATTAAATTTCATGCTTTATTGCTCATTTAAATAAAATATGTAAGCTAATTGTTGCTTCTTTTCTTTGTTAAGTTTCACTTATTTGTGAATCTGCCGTCGCTTTGGTATTACTTGAGACTATTTATAATTTGTGAGGGCTCTCATGGTGTGCCTTTTGGCCGCCATTAAAGGAGGTATCTTTATGTTGAACCATGGAAGCGCCGCCTGGACTTTTCCAGACAAAATCAAAGGTACGGAAGATTTTAATGAGTCTCGCATTCAACGTTTTGTTTTTCATCTACCCGACAAACGTTCGTTTCTACAACAAAGATGTGATTTGATTGTAATTAATTTCTGATATAGCGCGTGTTTTTTTTTTCAATTTTGAATGAATATACTTAAATATTGTACATAAGATAGAGCGTTTTAGATTTCTATTCATATGTTTTGAATTTATTCCGAGTTTAAAAAACATGTGTTATTCGGCAAAATAAGGCACTCGGTAAGTACCTCTGCCTAGTTGGAATAAATTTCAAATAAGTAGGTAATTGTTTGCTAAGTTCTAGGCGCACTCAACTCGTGTTCACAATTATTTTCTCCCAAGGGAGCATCAACATTTCTTTTGTGACTCTCAAAACGAACATGAAAAGAGCGTTTTTAAGACAGAAATCATAGACAAGTTCAAAGGTAGAGGAGAGACGGCATGTGTCGTTATTGAGGCGGCTCTCCAATTAAAACCAAATGTTTAGGGCGAGTGAAGATCTTTGAGTAATTACAGGGAACCTTTGCGAGACACTCTAGTGGCCGCTTAGACACCGCAGCTCCACTAAACCGGGGTATTACTAGCCCAAAGAGATTGCGATGGAGATTGCAATCTCTTTAGAGAATTGATAGATTTCTTTACAGATTTGTCAAACTTACAGACATATCACTTATTCCCTAGATACGAAAATAACTCATTTAAGCAAAAAACATCCTCATCTTGACGAAAAGTGCACTAGCTCCAAGCTGTTTCCACAACGCGTGTGTCTTAACTCTCTTTATCTACTATCTTGAAATCGAGTCTCACATATGTCAAATTTTATTAAATCATGCGTTACTCGAAAGCATTATTTCACAGCACTACTAAATGCTAGTCCACGCTTACTTTGAAGCACAATACGAAACATTACAATACGAAAGCACGGGTAAAGTACACACGAAAGAGTTATGTAATAACTACCCCTTCACAAACCAACGAACATTTTTAAATGTCAAAGGGATGCCCCCTTTTATGTTAGCGTTTTGTTAGTGTGTTAAAAAGCGGTAAAATAATAAAGGGAATGCAAATGGTTTACGTTTATAAGATGACCCAAGAATATTATTATGAAATTATGTTGTCATATGTGTACTTTTCACTTTTACAAGTTTCATTTCATTAGACACTACCACGATGCTTATGATAGACTTGATAAAATGAATAATTTTCAACATATTATAGAAGTAAAACGTACACAATTTCAAATATTTGGTTTGTGTTATGATATGATGAAGAAAATCCAAACCAAATACTTAAAATATATACTAATATATATAATACATTTCTGTTTGTTTCAGTGAAATGCGTGCTCTTTGTATCAGTGAATGCCCGCATTTATCTACATATTATTTCAATGTGCCATTTGTGGTATTACAATTTATCTCTATAAAAAATAAGGCTCAATGCATTCTAAAATTGTCACATATTATTTCACAGTATTTAAACATACAGGCGGTCCTCGACTTACGTCGTTTCGATTTACGTCGTTTCAAGTTACGTCGAACAATGTTTTGACACTATTCCTCAAGCATACGTCATTTGTTTCGATTTCCGGCATATGCCATGAAATTTTTTGAAGAAAATGATCCTAATTTTGAGAGAAGTTTTAACGTTAATAACAAAATTTGTGCAGCCTATCACTGTTACCAAGCTCTGTATGATAGCAAGAAGAAAGAAGCCAAGCAATCTAGAATTGATAGTTTCTTTAAGCCAAAAGTTTAATTTATTATTTATCATTACATATGTATAAGTTTTATAATTATTATTAAAATTAATAACACACAAATACCAAAAATAACTAGCAATTTCATAAGTGCATAATATATAATTATTTTAAGAACTTACTTTTAATAATAAAGTACGTCCTTTGTTATAAATGCAGTTTTATTTATTATTTCGAGTCCGTGTGGAACCTAACCCTTGAGTTTTACATGTAAACATATGAAAAATTATGTCTCGACTTACGTCGTTTCGATTTACGTCGCGTATTTCGAGAACCTAACATGCCGTAAGTACGAGGACTGCCTGTACTTAAAAACCTCTTTATTGACATAACAAATATCTTTGCAATGAGCCTTATTATAAGAAACATGGTGTTCTTTTACAGACTGGTAAATGCAGAAATAAATCATATAAGTTAAACGCAGCTAAAAGAACATCATGTTTCATGTCGTCCATACCAATTTGAACCTTATCACCAACGTGATACAACTTACACAATGTTCGGCAGAGGGTAGCCCGTGGGACTGTAGTCTTGAACAGGGAAGGGGGGCAAATCTTCCTCACTCTCGTAGGTTATTCTTGAGTGACTCTCAAATTCTGGATGGAAATTAAGTTTTATATTAGTTGCGTTTTTTTGACATTAGCGCCATTGCATCAAACGGCGTCCTCGTCTCTACAAGTAAATTGATAGAGCGGATCTTTTTATTAATCATAAAACTATAAATAGGTACAGTCATTATTGACCAACACTTGAACACGCAGCGTAGGACGTCCACCAACAAGATGGACTGACGACCTTATAAAGATCGCAGGATCAAACTGGATGCAGAGCGCTAGTGATCGGTCGCTGTGGAAAGCCGTGGGGGTGGCCTATGTTCAGCATGGACGTCCTTTGGCTGATGATGATGATGATTATGACTTGATCACTATTATTAAAACTGTAGGTATAATGTGTATGCAATGTGAAATCACTATCTGCTCTTAGTAACATTCTAGAATTTAATAAAAACAATACTAGAATGTTCTTCTACCGGTCATAAAATCGAGTATGTAAGGAGTGTTATTAATAAATACAAACCAGTTCTGTCGCTATTCGCAATGTGACAGTGATACAACAATGCAATACATACAGTCACATTATTATAAAACATTATTATTATAATCGATTTGATTTGATAACAAATTTTATCAACGCTTTCTTAAACTAACCTTTACTAGTTGGCGTTGGTTTTTTAACAAACTTATTGTACATTTTATCCATATTTGTTTACACTCACACACAATCACGATATTCACAGATATCAAGAATTCTTCCAGACAAAGGCATATGTTTTTTATCAATTTAAGAGCACCTATTTTCACAAGTCTGTATAGATATAGGCTACCGTACCATACATATTTAAATAACAACAGTCACATGTAATTTTTAGATTGCGGTAAATATATTTTTATTACACCCGGTGTAAAAGACAACGCGGGCAGTGATTTCCAGAGGTAGATGCAAACTAAACTGTGTGAATAATGTAGATTCGCTTATCGGGCTGATAATAATGTTAGATAACCTCACTTTTTATACGCATAATTCGTCACGCTATTAAACATTAGCCATGGATGTAAATAGTTATGCCGGTGATGTCATTGTAAAATATTGACAATAATAATGTATAAGTGCTAATATTTATGTATTTAATGTACCTAACGGATCTACAGCAAAACTGTTTAAAAGCTTAATTGACGCATTTTTTGCTGATTGCACGAGCATAGCAGAATTATTTTTTTCAATGACTGCATTTTCTGATAATCCCACATTTTAAAGCAAATGAAATACAAAAGATCTCGATCAAATTAGAGTGCCCTATTTCATTCGCATTAAACTCTAATAGCAAATGTACTGTTAGGGCAAGGATTGCTGGTTATATTTCCAAAGGCTCACTGTCTTTTGAAAGTATCTGTACACAAAGACACTTTTTGTACGGTTTAGCACTAGCTTTAATCGGGATAGTATCGAATCGATAGTTAGATCTCATATAACAGAAGCACATTAAATGATCATGTACATGTTACTTAAATTAAAAAAATATTAGCAACTTTTTTTGCTACATCTATGTACCTACTTACTCCTCTGTTTATAAACAGTTGAACATAATTTCTGTATCTTTAGACTTACCTCTTAACCCTGCGGACATTCCTCGTCACCTCCTCCGAGTTATCAGCACGTAGATCATGCACCATCATGCCTCTTTGATCAGTCGCTTTCAGATCAGCTCCGTTACCCAACGCTTAAGAACTACGGACGCGTTTCTGAAGCATGCTGCTTCGTGGAGCGGGGTCCCGCAGCGTGTTCGAATGCAGACTAACTACTTGAGCTTATTGATTCGCAGTGCTATGTACATTACCTTAGTTTTCTACGTATCTCCTCATTTATGATTCGATCTCATACAGAAACACCGAGCATAGCCCCTTTTCATCCCTTTCCATCGTTCATCGCTAATCACTCCTTCGAATCAGTAAGCTCATGTGGCAATGGACAGGACACATAGCGCGAAGACCTGATGGTCGTTGGGGCAGAAAAGTTCTACATTGCAGACCCTTCGACCAAAGCCTCAGCGAAGGTCGTCCATCGACAAAATGTATAGACGACCTTGTAAAGATCGCAGAATCGCACTGGATGCAGACCGTTTTCAACCGGTCGCTGTCAAAAACCGTGGGGGAGGCCTATGTTCAGTAGTGGATATCTTTTTCCTGATGATAATGAAGACAGACTCACCTCTTATAACCCTCCGGACCTTCCTTGTCGCCTCCTCCGAGTAGTCAGCGAGCAGATCATGCACAGTCATGCCTCTTCGATCAGTCGCGTTCAGATCAGCTCCGTTAGCCAACAGTATACGGACTACGGACGCCTTTCTGAAGCAAGCCGCTTCGTGGAGCGGGGTCCCGTTGTGTGTTCGGATGTTGGGGTCTATGCCGGCCGCAAGGAGTACTTGGACTACCTCCCTGTGGAGAAATTGTTACATTAAACGTACGAAAGCAAATATTTTTACTGTAAATAGGATAAAGTGGGCATTCTTGAAAGAATTAGTGTGAATACTCTCAAATGGCGAAGTAACTCACGTAGCATTTTCAAATCGCAGTTTAAGTAAGTCTAAAAAAGAATATAAAAAAAACCGGTGGTTAATAAACTTATGCAGTTTCTCTACTTTTTGTGGACTACTTTTGAAATAAGAACATTTTAAGCTTAGTCAAGAACTTACTAAACAATATTTACCTCTTATTTTTGCAGTCATGAGATTCGTAATATGGGGTTTTAAGACTTATTTAGCGAGTAAGTCTTGATATTTTCTAAACTTTTATATGTCAACTTAGGTTACTGTAAGTATGTCTATGTATAATATAAAAATGAATCGCAAAATGTGTTGGTAAGCGCATAACTCAACAACGCCAAGACCAATTTGGCAAATTCTCACATGTTCGTCGAAGTTCAAGGATGATTTTTACGGCGAGAAAAATTGGAATAATTGCCGGAAAAACCATAAAAATAGCCCTTTCCTTTTTTCCATACAAATGTTTTCTAACTATAACGTAGTCAATTTGAGCTTTATTGCAATTGTATAAAGTTCATATTAAATTACAAGCACTCACTGTCACCAGGGTGACAGTTCTGTTCAGGAGAATTTTTAGCCACGACTATAAAATACGTAGAAACAAAAAACTGCCACATTACAAATATTTATGGCAGGTCTAAGTCTGTCGGGTCCGCTAGTATACAATGAATATGTTACAACCTAAGCTTAAAAACTAAAACAATAGATCAAAACAAGTAAACAACATGTGTAACAGACTTATTATCATCACGGAGTGCGGTTTGTCGACGCATGAATCACGCATTCATATTCATGACGCTAACGAGAGTGTTCGATTCGATTTGTTATCTGTGCTTTTACGTGATGGTAATACTTACAGTATTAGAATTTTGATATGTTTGGCTATAAAATAATTTAAACAACTATACATAAATATAGTGAGCATGACATGAAATTATTCATTCAATGCCATTCAAATCGTACCACAAACTAAGACTTTATTTTAAGATTTATCACGTTACTGCAGTAACTCAACGTAGTTTTATTTTGTTACATTCTAATTGGATATTAGATATTATTTAGTTCACATATAAATACGAGGATATCCATAACACAAGTACCTACTAAATCACATGTAATAATAAAAAATCCAAACCAAAAGTCAAAAGAAACATATTTGAGTCATAAAACATTTAACACAAACATGTTCAGAAGCATGTGCGGAAATATTTGTTTGTTTTGGAGCACTACTGCACTAAATACCGTAACATCTTGAAGTGTGACGTAAACGGCACTGATCTTGATACATAAGGCTACGTTGCTACCAAAGATTAGTAGCATGCCAAACTATGTCAGTCTTTGAACCAACAATGCACGTAAGCCTTTCTTAGCTCTCATACCAGAGACAAGTGACAATGCAAGCACCAAAATACGGACCACATAATACTCTAGCTAAAGAAAGACTTTATATCTGTACTGTTTACTCGCTCAGAAATTTTCTGAATATGTACACGTCGATCATAAAACGGCAGCGATAAATTTCATAGGCCTACAACAAAAATACTCTTATTATACATTTATAAAAAAGTCACTGACAACGACCCTGCAAATTAATATTTTTGTAATTTTCAGGCGTAAAAAAACAAGTAAACTAACAAAACTCAATTTGCCTAATTTATAATGGTTTCAGAACAAGACAAACTTTTACGAAATGACTCAAGTCATAAGCGAAACTGATTGTTTTATAGCTTGTTCAATAGACTACTAGATAGACCGTTCAGTAGATAGACCGAAACAATTTACTTAGAAGGTCAAACCAAAATTCATATTAAATCTCATCAGCTTTTCTACAAATAATGCTAAATTCCTTTTTTTTTAATTACATATTAAGGGTACATTTTCATATTAACGATGAACTCAAAATTCAAACTGAATATATTTTTTTAAGTAAAGAATTAATAGTGAGTCAGTTGACCATTATAAAGCTTAACACACTGTTAGTCATAAAACAAATCTGCGGAGAAGAAGCGTTTTTAGATAAGTATAGAGTAAATCGATATTTTGCGTAAGACATGGTAAATTAAATGTGATTACAGGATTTTATTTTAGATCTCATGCTTTGACAGATAATATAGAGCATTTCTATAATACCATTAGTAATGTCGTAATCATTAATTAGGTGTTCTTAAACGATGACGACTGATGTTTTGGCTTACAGTTTAGTATATCACTCATTTATGTTTCAAATTTGTTTCTCCTCAACTGTAAACTGTTTTGTGTTTAAATGAAATAAAACTAAAGGTGTCAATTAATGTATTCTCCGCCACCTCTATCGACTTATGACGACACATCGGCAGGCGTAAGGCAGACGATGCCAATTTACCCGTTTGCCAGTGCGCGTGGAAAATTGACATAAACACCCGTCGTGCCTGAGAGGAGAAACAGCGGAGGTGGCAATGGCATTCTATGACGTTCACATTCATTAGCAGGTTAAGCGTTGGAAACGTATCAAAGTCTGCTATTTTTTTTAAATGCTCAAAAAGTAAAAAATATGACAATTAGTCACAAAGGACACGTTTTTTTGTCCATACATTTTTGCCCAAATGTTGTACCTAAAGTACAAGTATTGGACGTTGATGGAAAAAAATCACTAATTCATGAAAAAAAATCAGATTTTTTTATACATGTGTACCACCCAAAATTATCAAGTAAAGATACAATACTTAATTAGGCATGGCAATATTTAACTGGGTGATCCGCACAAATGCGTTTCGTTCAATGGCGTGTTAATGATGTTTTGATAAATAAAAAATAAAGTACAAAATAAATCACTATCTACTGGTTTATATTTTGTTATTTTAAAGATATGTTTAATATTAAATAGTTTTTATTTACTTGTAAATATGTTTTTTCATTAAATATTTTACAAGGAACGAAACGCTGTTGAAAAATTTGGCTAAACATTCTTGCTCCAAAGACAAAATAGCCTAGCTGTGAGAGAAATGCCATGACATGATGTTTCTCTAGACGCTCAGTACTCATATTTAAGCTGTTTTAAATCATTTTTTTATATAGTATCCATTTGATACTTAAAGATTCTAATTAGACACATCTTTTTCTAGTAATTCAAGGATTTTCACCTATATTTTGTACCGAGGTACAAGCTTTGGGCAAATATCGAATGTGTCCTTTATCTTAGCATTCATCTTTTCATCCTACGCCTGTCAACATCAACATTTCAGGGTTTCCCCTAAATTGTACTAAGATCCCATTACCAGGTCCCAACTTGGAAACAATAAGAACAACTATAAGGTATAACCACGGTAGGTGAAATAAAAAAAAACGGTCCACAAATGACTGGGATATGAGGTAACATATCCAAAAAAAACAGCATACAGTCGAATTGATATACTTCTCCTTTAAATGAAGTCGGTTAAAAATGGTTTTATGTCTAGTGATCGCGTTAATAAAAGACAATAGCGATCGAGCAGAAATCATGGCAAGTGATTTGCAAAAAAAATACTGTTGGGAACTCAATCATCATCATTATCAGCCAAAGGACGTCCACTGCTGAACATAGGCCTCCCCCACGGCTTTCCACAGCGACCGATCACTAGCGGTCTGCATCCAGTTTGATCCTGTAGATTCGATCCCGTATAGAGAAACTCCCAGCATAGCTTGCTCGCTCTCCATCGCTCGCTCGTTGTGTCATTTTGAGCTTCTTTATAAGACAACTTAAGATCAGCTCAAATTGTAAGAGATAATAGTTTATTATCATCTTACATTCCAAAAACTCTTGTAATAGTATCAAAGGGTCATCATTATCATTTTCAGCCGACGGAAGTCTACTGCTGAACATTGGCCTCCATCATACACACACTTACACTTCGACCGGTTGCAAGATTTCTGCATCCAGTGTGATCCTGCGATCTTTAAAAGGTCGTCAGACCATCATACCAGTGGGCCTCTAACGGTCTAGACAAATTTTCGCAACTTGTTAGGTGTAGAAATACTTTCAAAATTATCGATTGAATCATAACAAGCGCCGTATCCACGGATATGCTCATTTCTCATTTCTGTACCACCGTGTAGGCAAATCCGTACGTACGAAACCTATTGGGGCGTCATAACGAACGAATGAATATGAATATGACTCGATTGGAACGAGCGTACACACGCCTTCACATTAGCATAAAATAATAACGACGTGTAAACTCTACAAAGGCAGTGTATTCTTACGCGGTAATTGCATCAAAACAGTAACGGCTACCTACAGGAATGAATCATAGACAGGCAAAGAGTAACATCGACAGCATACGTTACACGTTGGTTTTGTTGAAAAGTGCTAAAACTCTTTTGTTGTGTTAAAACCAATGATAGGAACGCCCTCATAACTGTTTTCCAAGACAATTAAATGACATATATTTGCTAGTCACATTGTTTGGATGGATAATCTGTGTTCTCTAGATCCTATAATTTGGTCGTTTCCACGAAGGCACGAATAGGCTGTTACAAGTCAAATATGAACATAATTCATTTCAGGCCACACCATTACTTACCATCAGATGAGATCTTGTCCACATGTATATCTATTTATCTATACTAATATTATAAAGCTAAACAGTTTGTTCGTTTGAACACGCTAATCTCAGGAACGACTGAACCGATTTAACAAAAAATATTTTTGTGATGGATAACTTATTCATCGGAAAAGGCTTAGAGAGTAAATAAAGTTTGAACACGCTAATCTCAGGACTGAACCAATTTAACAAAAAATATTTTTGAGATGGATAGCTTAAATATCGGGGAAGGCTTAAGGCAGTAAAAAAAAACACTTACTTGCGACCGTTTTTGCTGGCTCTATGGAGAGGGGTGGATGAGAACAGCTTGGTGCGACACTTGGGAGGCTTGTACGGGTCTACAAGCTGCGGCATCACGCGAAGTAAGTGCTGCACCGTCTCCAACCTGACAGAAAAGAGTTTAATTTATTAAAAAGGCAATTAAGGTGGTCCCCGAATTTTTAACGCGCACACTAGCGCCACTTTAGTAGAAAAAACATAACTCGTTAAATAAAAGACTAATCGAAAATCTGATTGATGCGATTGTAGCTCTGGTTATGTGGTTTAGACACAATGTTTAAGTTCAATAAAACAGAGTTATCTGCAGTTACAGTTAGAAAAACTGCCAAAAATTGCCATATTTAGCAGTTTTTCTAACTCTAACTACAGTAAACTACTTTTGAAACAATTTAAACGTACTAAATAAATAAACTATAGAACTCGTACTACAATCGTGTCTACCAGATTTTTGATTGTTTTTAAGGAGTAATAATTATTTTAAATAGTGTATTTTAAGTAGTGTGCGCGTCAAAAATTCGGGGAGCCCGTTTAAGGGTTATCGAATAGAATAGAATATATTTAATTGACACACACTTAGAAATAGAATACATAACGATTATGAGAAATAGCAAGGATAGAATAGAATAGATAGGAATAAAACATTAAAAAATAAATAAACAGTAACAAAGCCCACTTTTTGGCAACTTACACTTAGTGTGCCAAAAAGGGCTCAGTATAAGTCTGACAACAGATGGTAAGCATGCTACGACACTGATTTTCAGCGAGAACTCTTGCTGGGTATAAACACAAATAAATATATTGAATATTGGACACCAATCACATACATTGCTCTGATTTCAAAGTAAGTAGCTAATTCACTTGTTATGGAAATTCACTTCAATAAAGACACAACGGTAGTACCACAACACCCAGACCCGAGACAATATAGAAAATTTGATTTCTATATTGACCCGACCGGGAATCGAACCCGGGACCTCGGAGCGGCGATCCATTGAAACCAGCGTGCTTAGCCACTACACCACGGAGGTCGTCAAACACAAACTTTAAGGAAGGAAATTAAACTTACTTTATTATAAAAACTTATTTAAACGAACTTTCATCATCATCATCATCATTATCAGCCAAAGGACGTCCACTGCTGAACATAGGCCTCCCCCACGGATTTCCACAGCGACCGATCACTAGCGGTCTGCATCCAGTTTGATCCTGCGATCTTTATAAGGTCGTCTGTCCATCTTGTTGGTGGACGTCCCACGCTGCGTCTCTGGTCGAAGGGTCTCCAATCTAGAACTTTCCTGCCCCAACGGCCATCAGTTCTTCGCGCTATGTGCCCTGCCCATTGCCACTTGAGCTTACTGATTCTCAAGGCTATGTCCGTTACCTTAGTTGCTCTACGTATCTCCTCATTTCTGATTCGATCCCGTAGAGAAACACCCAGCATAGCCCTTTCCATCGCTCGTTGTGTGATTTTGAGCTTCATCATAAGAAGGAACGAACGAACTTTATTCTTATCTATTTATAAGAAGGTTAACTGAAAATTTACTCAACCATATTTTTTTGAACAATAGTTTTATGTTCTGCTGACTATATGAATATTGAATACTGTTGGATCTTATAGTATAATAAACTAATATTATAAAGCTGAAGAGTTTATTTGTTGGTTTGAACGCGCTAATCTCAGGGACTACTAAACCGATTTGAAAAAATATTTTTGTGTTGGATAGCTTATTTATTGAAGAAGGCTTTAGGCTAAAACACCACACTGCGATGGGAGGTAGCAAATTTAAAAAGCGCAGTCCGCTAGACCGCTAGTAGCGCAATATGACACTTGTAAAATCGCGATCAGACTCGATAATAAAATTAATTCAATAGGTACATTCGTAAACTTTAATTGTGAAAACACTCAACAATCTAGCCAAACCAAGGTCATTTTGTTTATTACACGTAATTTAATAATCTATTGTGATAGTATTGATAATATTCCAAGGATTTTACCTTGTGTTCCATTTAAGTGAGACAATTTTGTTTTCTGTTAACTTAGTCGCTCAAAACAGCTGGTCGGAATTCCAATTTCTAACGTTTCTTTGCTAGTGAATTAGTTAGGTTGCATCGCCCACGTAAGGACAAGAATAACCCACTTTACATAAGCAAATACGACCTGTCTAAGTAAAGCGAAAGCGACCGGGTATTCTTGAAATTGTTGCATTATAATTTCAGGAATTTCGTGGGAGCTTGAGCTAGGTAGGGCGATAACAGTTAAAGTATTTTTA
This sequence comes from Pyrausta purpuralis, assembly GCA_963924145.1. NCBI lineage: Eukaryota > Metazoa > Arthropoda > Insecta > Lepidoptera > Crambidae > Pyrausta > Pyrausta purpuralis. The sequence continues at coordinate 15,218,001 of OZ001652.1, forward strand.
AGGCATTTTACCGTTAAGTTAGCTGGTATTTTATGTTAAAGCTATAAACTAACCTTAGACTTCGATGTTAATAACATTAATATTCGACATTTATAGATTTGTCAATTTAAAAGTTAAGTGGCATTACAACAACACTCGAATTTAGATATCCCGTTCAGTTCTTAACATAAATCTATCAACTATAATGATTCATAATCATAAACGCGTATCATACTAGTGACTATAGAAAAATCAACACAACCACCTAATGTCTAAAGTTTCAAATGCAAGTCCACTTACTCCAAACGGAATGCAATTACCAACTATTTTGGTCAAGTTCTACATCCCTAGTACTTTGAAAGCGAGTTAAGCAACACGATAACAAAATCCGCTTTCAGTTCAGCTTGAGACCGCAGGCGCCTGAAAAGTTTCTTGCAAATCTTGTGTACCCAATTTGCAACATCTAGACTATGTTTGATAATATTTTAAAACTAAACTAAGTAAGTAAGAGCTTTTATGTATACAGGTTTTATACCTGTACACATAAAAGCTCGTATAATCCTTTACATATAAACCCCCTCATTACAAAAAACAGAGTATCAAGTTTAAACCACGACGAAAATTACCCAGTCAATTCGAAATCCTCCATTATTGAATGTCATTTTTGTGACATTATTTTCATTCTGATTGCTTAATCGTTTAGTACAGTGCTAAACCTGGTTCATAGATTTTTTGAATAAGGGGGAAGAGGTTAGATCAAAGATTTTGAAAAATATGTCAATTGCCTATCGAGAAAAACGTAATTTAAAAGGTTTTGCCTAGATCCGTATTCAGAAAAGTTTATTACGTACAGTTAAACAGATTCGGTATCTAGGCTTTACAAATTCTGTATTTTGATGATTACCAAATTTTACCTCTTTCTAAACCGAACTTCACTCGAATCCCACTTATAATGGAAATTACAATTGTATAGATCAGTTTGTAGCCTCATCTAATAGCCCAGACCTTTAAACCGGATCAGGTTTACATTCCCAGAACTATCACAATTACCTGCCGACACTAATGGTATAACAACAGGACCTTTTTGCTGGCAGCGTCCTGCCGTTCCGTTGACATCATTCCTAATGTCTTTTAAACTACTTGTGTGGAACCTCAGAATGAACAGTATAAGTTTTTAGACTAAATTATGTTAACGACAATATTATGGTCGTTAAAGCGTTGATATTGATTTAGGTTGACGACAAGAAGTTGGTACATATAAAAACGATTTTACGGTGCTTGAGAATGAAACAAGCTTTCTTCATATACGAATGTTTCTTGCCATTTACAAACTTACAACAATTTTAACGTATCTTAATTAAGATTGTTCACGATCTTAAATTAGTCAACAATTAAACCACATTTAGGGAACATAGAAACATATTATATACTTTTCACAACTTATGTACTAGCCAGACTAGCCGCTAAGTTTCAAAGTTGCCGGACTTAGTTGGAATATAAAGCCAAGTAGCGGCTTTTGAACTAAGTTATAAACTTATGATTTAACATGGCGTCTGGTAAGTCTTCGCAAATTAGCGTACGCATCTGTGGATAATGGCAGTTCGTTCAAGATTTTCGAACTGTTATAATATGTTTGTTTGACCCAGTTATGTGAGTATGTAACGATTTTTGGGAATGTTTAAGGATTAAAGGTAATTTTTAGGGTTCCTTATAGTTTCGTCATTACAGGTCTGCAATCGAGGCATTGGTGCTGTTTTACTACATAGCTACGAGGGTGGATTGAAAAGTACTCCCCGCCTCATACAGTACCATTCAATTCTTCGAATTATAACTACTTACATTATCTCGTTTATTTCAATCTGGTCAACCATACAAAGTTTCAAACGTGTGAGTTGATTAATTGTTATTTAATACATTGATTTAATAGACAATCCGCCGTGTTTTCGCTAATATAGCAAACTGAGCAGTATGCTGTGATTAGAACCTCAATTCTAAGGGGTTATCAATAAAAAACATACATGATTTTGTGGTCCGAATACAGCGGGATTCTGTTTTGTCATGTTCAACAGTAAAAAAAATGAATAATAGATTTTCAAACAGAAATGAGAGAGGGTGAAAGAAAATGCTTCTTTGGAAGGTTTTCAATTGTCATTCGACCGTATCGTATTACCACCATCTGCAATGCTAAGCTCATGATGTATTCAAAGGCGGAAGATCTACACAGCACAGGTAAACAACTATGGTGTTGGCCATTCAATTAGAATGAATTATTGATGTTTTTTTTTTCAGGCAATCATCGTTACATCTTACTGATTATGCAAAATGGTGGACTAATTGATCAAGTTTAAGTGTTTTTGCGTTGGATGCAGAGGCCTGCAACCGATCACCACAAATCACCTCAAATGTGGTCTGAAATGGACCCCAATTATGAAATTGACATTTCATTTTAATAAAGGTATAAAAATTTGGAAACCATTTCGAGACAGAGATTGCATTGCATCGCAATTTATTTTTAAAGTTAAATAAGTAATGAAAATGACACAGAGTAGGCATTCCACAGGTTATTCAATTTGCAATGACATCATATGCAGAAAAACAAAGCTTGCTGACAGCTGTCACTGTCAGCTGCCACTTAACACGTAGTGTTTTAGTGTTGCCGGTGTTGTATTGGAAATTATCGATCATTTACAATATGGTAAATAAAAGATTACTTATTAAAAAAATGCAAACGAATAATTTTCTACTTCAGATACGAAATAATAATTATGATTCCTTTTTACCACGCTTTTATTAGCTTGGGTTGTATTTATGTATGTATGTATGTATGTAATGGAATCTTTGAGCATAAATTTGACCGATTTCCAGAAGTTTGATTAATTTGAAACTTTGCACACGTATCAAGGACCGACGACAATGCACAAATTGAATAACAGTTTCTCAGTATCCTTATAAGGCCCGCCAGGATTAATAAATTATTTCGTGGATCCTCTGTAAGGGAGTAAGAAATATAGAGCTATCGCGTGTCGCATATTCGCAAATAATTAATTGAAACATCGAACTAAAAAATGAAAAATAAATTATAGTTTAAAAAAACTAAAAAAAACACGCTTTTATAGCTAATCAAACTAAAAAGTAGAAAATAATTTTTAATTACAAAGAGTTAGAGAATAATTCAATTCAGAGTAAAAAGGGTGGGGTGCTTGATATATTAAATGTTACAATTATTCTACATGCAACTATCTAAAAAGTTATGAAAATATAGTAAAATGCAACCCACACTTTTTACTCTGAATTGAATTATTCTCTAACTGTTTGTAATTAAAAAAATATTTTCTACTTTTTAGTTCGGTTAGCTATAAAAGCGTGTTTTCTTAGTTTTTTTAAACTATAATTTATTTTTTTCGAAATATGATTGATATTTGTATTTGAGAAAAGATTTTAGTAATTTCAAAACGTCATAATATAGGAAACTACATATATTACGTAAGCTCTGGTTACTGTTTACAAAAAATAATTAGGTAATAAATAATACATAAAAAGGAAATACTCAATAGTCATACCATCGCTATCGACATCTTACTTCGACATCTTGTTACAGACCACAATACTATAGACGTCAAAGGTTTTTTTTAAAATCGAGTATAGTGAAGTCGTGACCTCGTAACATCCTAATTAACCGACTTCAAAAAAGGAGGAGGTTATCAATTCGACTGTATGTTTTTTTTTTGTATGTTTGTTACCTCATATCTCAGTCGTTTGTCAAACAAATCGAAAAATTTTTTCGCCTACTTAGAGGGTGTACGTCTGATAGTCAACATCTTGTGGGGCTGAGCTGATGGTGGAACTCCTTAACGCTTAAGAGTTCAGTAATTATAATGACGGAACTTATGATAGGTAATTTGAAGCTTCTTAAAACATAGAATCATAGGGTGCAACCCCCCCCCCCCTCTAATGTAATCACCAAGAATGAAGAAATAAAATAAACTTTAAAAAAAGTAAAAACCGACTTCAAAACCAAAATACACTAAAAAGTCTTAAATAAACTCTTCACCATTGAAAGGAAAGGAATCCGTTTTAGGAAAACAATTTCTTTTTGGAGTCGGTGCCACTTTGACCATCAAGCATCAACTATCACAGCACCGAAAATTATATTATGAGGAAAATATATTTTTTTTTTCCTTTGGGAAAAATAAAAATTGTGAAATGCCGTTTATAATAATGCTCACCTCCCATACTGCGCAGCGAGGTCCAAAGCGCTTTCGTCTCTGATGTTTCTAATGGTCACATCAGCACCCTTGGCTATCAGCTGCGCCACCACGTCCGTGTAACCGAAGTGAGCTGCCGAAAGGAGGGCCGTTTCATGGTCTTGAGTCTGAAAAAAATATTTTATTTCAGAACTAGCGAACCCGGCGAATTTTGTTTCGCTGATTTACTTATTTATATAATAATTTGAGTATAATAACATTACGAAAATTAGTATTCTGCTATTAGTAGACGATTACCAAGAGTCAATTGGTCACGGGAAAACACGCGTGATGTAATAACATCGGGATAAATAATAACAAACTACACATTAATTTAAAGATATTTAGTAGGTACTAGCGGGCGCAGCGAAGTCACCGATCTTTATTTCGTCCCGGGCCCCGTCCGGCCTCGGCCCCGTTATTTTAATAATTATTATCTTATTCAGGACAGTGACAATGACGAATCTGACAATGTGAAAATAATTAAAATTTGTCCACCAGCTCAATTTTCTTAAATTTCTCTTTCATAAGAACCTATACAATAACAATCACAACAATTCACGCGTGAAGGGAAATATGGATTCATTTTTATATATAGAGATTCTTTAAACCACAACAACATCACATGGTACGCGATAACAATTAAATGGCTATTGTGTCTGTAATATCCGTGCTAGATTGTTTAAATCGATGCAATAATACGGAAGAACGAGACTAACTGCAGCGTAAAAAGCATTAACAGGGGCCCACTGAAAACCAGCGTCAAGGCATCATCAGCATGAGATCATCTTCCTTCCTCATCACCAGCTCGTGCCTAACGCGCATCAGCAGACAATGGGTACCCTGTACCCTGGTACGATTTATTGTATACCTATCAGTTGATGGACTTACCAGCTGATCCACATTTACTGGTGGTGTCTTGTGTGCTAGCAGCATGGCCACGATGTTTGATTCGCCCTTCCACGCTGCTAAGTGGAGGGGCGTCGCCCCCCTCTTGTCAGCTATGCATGGAGACGCATCAACTGACAAGAGCATTCGGACGATTTCCCTTTAAAATAGAAAATTTTGTAAGTATTATACTAAGATGGAGATTAGTAATTTGATACAAGATTTAAACAGCTGAAGAGCTGAAATCTACGTATTTTATTTATGGAGGCTAGCAGAGAGACACAGTCCAGCCAGAGTATATTAATCACAGTATTCACAGTGATATGACTGACGCCAACGCCTACTAGTAATCAAAAGCAATTTAGAGCAAGCGAAGCTTTGTCTTCATTATTGATATTTTTTAAGGCGAAAGTATTACCCTTATTTTGTTCTATGTTAATGACTTTATCACACGGGGTCCTATCTTTATTGATTCTTTTACAATACAATATGTTTTACTTACTTGTGACCATTGAGACATGCGTGATGGAGTGGTGTGTACCCATTATCGTCCTGTACATTGACGCCAGCGCCTCTTCTTAGACTAAAACAATGTTTTATGTATTATTATTTATACAAAAACACAAAAAGAAATTCGCAGTCGGTAGGATTCGAACCTACGCTCCCAGAGGGAATCTGATTTCTAGTCAGACGCCTTAACCGCTCGGCCACGACTGCCACATACGAATTAGCGAAAATAACATTTAGATAGTACTATGCAAAGTTGCGTATCTCAATATGTGAAAGGATCGCGACAATATTGTGCAAATTACATTTCAAAGATAGCTGTTATATCAGATTATAAAACGAATTATTTTATGAGAAATATTATAGACGGAAATGTTATTCAAGATTTGATGTAGCACTAATTTGCGGCCAACATAACTTTATTTTTAGTAGGTAATTCCAACTGGGCACTGATGATTAATCTGGCCTTGACATGATACCGGTCACCGACTCCTTCACAGGACAGTACATCGACCGAGCAAGCGAAAAACGACTCAAGCGTGAAAACTTACAGTTCACGAGCCTAAGCTAAACATAACAGTAAACATCGCAAATCACCTATGTCAACAGAATGTAGGTTGTCGTAATAGAGAGAATAGAAAGTCATAGCAAAAAAACTGGCATATAAATGAAACAGCTGGTCAAATTTTGTGGCGGGTAGTGGGTTGTCGGGTTTCCCATTCGACAATAAAAGGATTGGGCTGCCTAATACGTTGATTTGATTGAGAATAGTGAGTCAAGCCTTTACTTTTATTGCTGTTTGACCAAAGTCACACACAAACTGAACTATCAAAACAGACATTCATAAAGAAAAGTACGAATCTGCAAAAATGATCACAAATTCACAAGCTACCCAGCCATAACAAGCAACGTTATACACAATTTGAAGCTAAAATTACAGCTTGTAAAGTTCAAAATGTAAAATTGAGTTATTAAGAGAATGCTAATAGCTGCGGTCGGGAATTCGCCAAAGCGGAACCTGCTTGAACCAGCGTACTAAGACCGCCAAGCAGTCAGGTAAAAATTTCAAACCCTTTTTTAAAACGCCAAATAGATAGAATACTTCGTCGAAATAGTTGTAGCTTGACAGTTGGTCTGATAAATGACCATGATGAACCTTTTTTTTACTTGGATGACTTGTTGTACCTACCCCACACTGAAATGAGTCATCTCATTCACCTTCATGATCGATCCACAATATCTGTAGTAAAAAAATCTTCCTTTTAGCCATAGACAACATAAGGATATTCGATCCATTACAAAGACTAATGTAAATTACACCAATTCCAATTTGTAATGATATTTGCAACAAATATGTAGTGTTATCAACAAAGTACTACTTATTAACCCATAAACATCTATTGTTCAAGAGTTGTTTAGCATTACACTCACCTGTCTATATCAAACACTTTCGCCTTCAGCCTCTTTGTCTTGAGCCAACTTCTGTGAAGATTGTACCTCACATCCGATAATTGGAAATCGAAATTGTTGCCACAACACGTCACTGTCTTTTTAGACATCGTGGACACAAAATTTACAGATATTGTTTAAAAACAGCATCTAGCTTGAAAAAGATGCATCACTATTCAAAGTTTAAACAAAACTAAACAGGGTGAAAGAAATGAGTCATAGGAAAGAGACTCGGTCGGAACTCTGAACAGGTTTAAGAGGAGGACAATATAACACCTCGCTGAGACATGACCGCTAAACAAATGCTCAGAAGGAACTGTTATCCATTGTAGTGATTGGTTTCGTACTAGCCTTGTGATAAGTTATAATTTAGATAAGATATGCGAAGTGGAGCAGGTGAATGATGGCGAATGTGTATTTACATACGTACCTGATGCACTGATTAACATAGTAAACATAATCAAAACCAAGTAAGTAGTAAGTGTAGACAATGCATATAAACAAGCAGAAGTACCTAAATGTTGACGTGGAGACGATACCCAGTATACGTTTTGATACATCCAAGCAAGCCATGTTGAGAAAGGTCAACCAAAAAGTCACAGACGTGACTTATTCTGTAGAATGAAACGTGCAAAAGGTACAACCGAATAAAACGTACATTTTAGAAAAAGAATTGAAGTTGACTAGTAAGATGTTTTGTCAACAATCATTAACACAATGAACAAAGGCAGGTTTATGGGCCAAAGAATGGATTCTTTGTATTGTCCATCTATATAATTGCTCGTCATGTAACGTGTTCCTAAGTTCCTCGCAATTTTAGTTTACATTCTATCACAAATGGTTGTTTCTACCGGGAAAATGTTTGCCTATATTTAGATATGCAACTATGGGTCGTACGGATGACGTCTTGTGAATACGACTGCATATCATGAATAACCCTTCCTGTGATACATATGTATAAAAACCTATTAGTTGGATGTTCTTAGATATGATTTCTTTTATATTACCACCACTATAACTTAACACTGAGGACTTATTATAGGACTTATTCGAGCAAAGGCAGGTGTAATTTTATACCAATTGTAAGTTGCAGTATGTAACTAGATCTTATTGAAATAAGCGGTACTTTCATGCATGGTTAAGCCAAACAATATCCGTCATAGTTTGTAAATATTCGATTACAATACCAGGTTAACATTGCAAACGCACGATTAAACGCACAAGATAACACAACCAACATGTGGCTATTATTTAGATACTGATACCAAAATTATCATACTCTCAGTAATGTTTACTGTAGAGAGAATAATAGGATAACGCCCAACGAAAGCGTCATAAATTATACTAAGGACATAAAATGAAATATTACCCAAATCGCTTCAGGATTCCTCTAATAGAGAAGTTCTCCAGGTAAGGCGGTGTCCAAAACTTCATCCTTGTGATATCACTGTCACTAAATTTGGTTACACCCAAGCAAACAAGACAGTTAAAACGCGATTTGGTTTTATCAGTTACATGGTGTGTTCTCCGTTCAAATATTTGTTGAATAATATTACGGGAAAAGCAAACCGAACGTCCCGCCGGCAATCGCTGACTAACAAAGGTGAATCATAGGACCAACCAACGGAGAACAGGTCGCTTTACTTAGTGCTTTTTATTGCGGTATTTTTCGCGTAACTGTTTTAGTTTCGACTGGGGCCAAATGAGATCGTTACCATTCGCTCCTGGCTTCAGCAGTGTCTGTTGACAGTGTTTTGTTTTGTAGCCTTTACTTGACGCCATATTTTTTTTGGGATGTTAACAAAAGAGTTTTCAAAAATTACCACTTTATTCCTTTGTTATCCTTTGTTTATTTCAGGCGCTATTGTCTATTTTGACGCTATTTTCTACTTGGACAACAACTAAGCAGGTTGTGGCAAACGTAATTAGCATGTCCGTATTTTATGTTGGTAGAGCCCCATCGTATTTCTGGCTCTTCGCAGTTTTAAGAAGCCTATGTTATTTTCCAAAAAAGGTTTATTCAAATGTTGAGTAGGATAATATTTTAAGGTCTACCTTGTAGGTTGGTACTTAGGCTGTATGAACACGTGAGAATAATTATGTGCTAAAGGAAAACATCAAGGAGCATCATGAATAAGTAGTTTATTAAGTTATTAGTTTATTATGAGTGTTAAGGAATTTCTAGATTTTAAGACCAATTAATTGGTAAAATAAGTTTTCTCAAAATCTAGAAATTCAAATATTTCAAAAATTTGCATGTCTCCATGCAGGCTGAATACATTTACTTTGTTTGTATTAAGACGTTATATAATGTATGTATTCTAGAAAATAAACATTCTGATTCTGATTATTATTTTTGGCTGACAATACTTTAGGGAATTCAAAAATATGTACAAAATCTTGATAATCTATACGGGCTATTAAAATTTGGCATAGGGTAAGTAGGCCAACTTGATAGCGCCACTTAGTAAGATAACATCAAATAAGTTCAGTACTAATGAGTAGGTAATGATGGCGATAACCGATTAGACTAGACAGTACCTACTTACAAATATTTGTTGTAACAAATCGGCAATTCACATTCAAACAAGTGACCTAATTCCTTCGCATCATTAAATCCTCGCCATTCACAATCTTTCATCAGGAACCACAATAGTCTGGTTCAAGCTTGTAATTGATGTCAATTCAAACAAGCTTCATAGGTACTGACAAGTCATATAAATGTTAGGAAAATATCGCGCCTCTTAAATTTTTCTAAAGCTACTATAGTAAAAGAACAACGAACTGAAGACGCTTATCCGCCGTCAAATATGTTTAAACAAACAATTCGAAACGTTTTAGCTTGATTTACCCGAAGCAAACGTAGGTACATATATCAATTTTGTATGGTTATCACTGACATACATTCACGGTATTGCGTGCAAATTTTTCAGTACGTACATGGACGATGTTCATCGTTTTGCGGGTATAGAATGTAATTTAAAAAAAAATGAAGCCCTGCGGTAACTAATGCTTAATTGCTAAGTGCGTCTGTTGATGTGCGTCTGTGGTGCCGTCGTGGCAATCCTTGCTGGATTGCCATGGCGGCGTCTACAGCCATTCTTCGACGAAATTGCGAATATTTTATGTTTCCTGACGGTGTAAATGCTGTGCGTACTAACGCTTACATTATGTGCATGTGCAGTCTTGTCTACATACCTGTTTTTGACTAATACGAACATACAGACAAAAGTTCAACGATCGTTCCTTAACATCGATTGGCGTCTGGCCCACAGCCAAACACTTCACTTTAATGGTTTCAGTTATCCCACTTCCTTAAATAGATAACTGCTTTTAGATTATAGCTGTACCTTTGATATGATTTCTTTTGTGGAAGTGAATTCAGTCATGATGTATTAATAGCGACATCTTAGGAAAATTAAATTATCGAGTTCTAATCAAGTAATTTGTTGTTAATTTCTAAAATTATTTTAGGTTATTATATTATTTTAAAAAGTTTAGTTAGCTACAAAGTGTGTCCTAGAGTGACATCCAAAAATCTTTGTCCTAGAGTGACATCCAAAAATCTTAAAATCAATTATTTCTCCAAGGAACACAGACCTAACTTCAGTCAATAAAAAATAGTTTCATACTCAATTGGTTCTTACCATATACATATATGATAGAAATTAATACACATTATTAATAGTAGAAAGTTAAAAAGGTGCATTACATAACGTGACCATTCCTTCAGTTAGCAGATCGGATGTCTACTTTCTCGAAAATTAAAATCATATTATAGTTATTTTTTGGCTTCATATATTTGAACTATCATTACAATGTCGCAAATACCACATAGTTTTGTCTCAAATTCCAAGGAATAAATGTGTTGCGCAGGCGACCTTTTTCAAGTACCAATGTTGTTTTGGGATGACCAGTGGTAGCCAACCTTTGGCTTATAAACGAATATATAATTCCCTTATGTTACTCCATACTACACAACTAATGTTCTGGTACAGGGCTTTCTAAGCATTCAAGATAGCAGAACACAAGACAAATACCATTTATTTTATGGAACTCAATATTGATTTATCAACACTAAATATTTTTATTTGTAATGATTTTCCATAATAGACAAAATGATGAAAAGAAATAAAGAAGAAAGAAAATACTTTCTTCGACCGAAAACATTGACAGAGAGAGAAAACATGCAGAAGAAAAAACAGGACTAAGTATTTGTGTCGAAAAGGCACCGCACAGCATAAGTCGTGGCAGTAGAACGCCTACCACGACACTGATTTTCAGCGGGTGCCTTTGTGGTAATGATATATTAAAAGATGTGCAAGTAAAGCAAACATTAAGATCTTTTTTTACAACACCTTTTAACTATATTATTAAATTTTATAAAAAGGTATTGCAAGTAAAGCAAACGCTAGAGAATTAACATTGAACCCTTATAAGTATTCTTCAGTAACCCCTAGGTTCTGAAGAGCCCACTATGAGGATCTCTGTTCTGTACATTTGACATATTTATTTTCTATTTCTCAAGGAGTAATTAAATCAGTAATACTAAATATTTGGTACGTACCAATAAGAATAAAACATATAAAAAAACTCTTTTTAGGATTTCTCAACAACCAACTTTTAAAATCAGATAACTCCACTTTTTTGTCTGAACATAGAATTTAAATTCAATAGCATTGGTCATCGATAGGAAACCATTAAAAATGATACCTACAAGTTTCCAAGAAACTTGCGTATGACAAACGTACTCTACCTACTTAACTTCTTTAAAGTAATCATTGACCTTGCCATCAATTATTTAATTTCTGTTTAACCAGCTTCTCCACAGTAAACAATAATCAACATAACAATTCCGAGTCGCGATCATGTCAAGAAATAAACTGATAAGCAAGTAAACATTGAAAAAACTTATACACGATAACAATACTCTATTGTTGATAAAAGATAACTCGTATGGTTCAGCGAATATTGGCTAAACAGTGAATTAAATGTATTTTCTTGTCGAACTAACACCAAGTAAATTTAAAGTATGAAGTGTAAAACATTGGGTAAAACATGAAATTACTTACCTGGTAAAAGGACCACTCCTTTTCGTTATTTGACCAAGTATTTTTTCCACAGTCCGCCTCTCCCCATTGCGGGCTGCATCTAGCAATTCCTGGCCCCTCCCCATGGCCCATTAATGAATAAAATCACACACAAAAACAACATTAAGTGCAATCATTTCAATTTTTTACACTAGACTTCACTACACATTACAACTTCATTGATCGCGGCGCCATGTTTGAGAAATAGAGAAATTTGACGTGAATGCGCTCTAGCGGCCGCCGACGGAATCGATCGTAGTATACGCTCCACTCATTCGTTCAACAACGACAGGGCTGCCTGCCCTGTCTATCTACCTGTCTACTGACTGGCAGTATTGTCCAGCAGCTAGGTTTTAGCCTGAGCCCTGAGCCTGAACGCTTTCCATTTAATTTAGCCACTGATCATTCTATATTTTCACTCTATCTGCCTGTCATTCTTATCACATTAATAGGTATACCAGGAATTTAGCCACTGATCATGTTATATTTTTACGCTACCTGCCTGCCATTCTTATCACATTAATATACCAGGTACTAGTGGACCTAGAAGAAACACTTGACTGGTAGAGAATGCTTTTGGCATTAAGTCCGCCTTATGTACCATTTTATGTTGTGTGCATAAAGTTTTACATAAATAAACACGTAGTTTAATATTGTTTATTTTATAAATGTGCTTTGCCATTAATTGTTTAAAAACATTCCATTCTAAAAAGCGTAGAGTTGTAGGTACTTGTGACAAGACTTCTTATGCTAGTTTTTTTTATTTATATGACTCAACACCCGAGCGGTCGCATGCGACCGCATAACAATAGAATATCTATTGTGTCTCGTTCACATACGCTTGAGGGATTAACTATTACACTCTCACTGAATAAATAATAAAATGCATGTATGTACAGGGTGACTTTGTTATCACTACCGAAATTTTGTGTAAAGACTCCACTGATGAATATGAACAACTTTTACTATGGGGGCAATAGTGAAATCGAGAAAAAAAAATCAGCTGTTCCATAAATTTTGACCGCGCGCCAATTGAACTTTTGTATGGAACAGCTGATTTTTTTGTCTCGATTTCACTATTGCCCCCATAGTATAAGTTGTTCATATTCATCAGTGGAGTCTTTACACAAAATTTCGGTAGTGATAACAAAGTCGCCCTGTTTATATGTACATGGTGAAAGTATGAACAACTATGTGCATTCTGCACACTGATAAAAAAAAACTGTACACTCGTTTAAACATATCACAGCAATATCGGACCCGGGGATAAAAACAAAATAAATACCCACAGAAAATGATATAATAGCAAAAACATGTAACCTGGGAGTAAATATATCAAAGGTCGTTGATCATACTTTATTTGATACAAGGTAATTATAGATAGTAGATTGTTATACAAGGGGAGAAAGTGACCCATTCCAAGATGTTTCTAGCGCTCGAACGGAGAGAGAGCGCCAATAATTCGAGAGTGAAATGGGTGCTTTCATCCGAGTTAAACATTAACTAAATAAATTTAGCTGTGTGATTGAAGATGATGAAGAGGTTTTATGTAAATAGATCGAAAAAAGATGAAACCTCAAGATTTGCACAGTATATCAGTTATTTACTGTCGATAAACATACAACACACGATTACAAGAACACAGTACCTACATAAAAACGCGGACGATGGCAAATAATTCAAATCCTTGGTAAAAATATCTATGGATTTTTTCTCACAGAAAATAGTAATAGTGGAAGAACGTACCTTACCTTACATTACGTTAACTAACCTTAAACATTGTTACAAAAACTACCACAGGTTATGTCAAATTGCAGATTCGATTTTGCCTCATGAGATAGTGCTGAGTGACAGCTAAAGGCGGGAGTAAGTAAAAAATATATATTACGAATACCACCATCCCAGCGAGTCGCCTCCGCTTAAATAATCTGAGCAACAATCGACAAAACCAAAAAAAAGATTGTGAAAGAAAAAGAAAAATAAAGCGTCATTGGATTGGGTATGGCGGGCACCTGAATTGTTAATTTTTGATTGTAAAAAATTAGATATACTTTATTTTTTTGAATTAACGATCTTCAAACATGTTTTCCGTAGCTAAACTACGCAAAAAGTTATGAAATCCCTCTATTTTTTCGAATAATATGATGTGACTTAATTATCTTTGACTCCAAGTCTGATCGTAGTAATTAAAACTAAATTACTTCTACCCTAGGGAATGAAAAGCTATTTTCCACCCGGCTATCTACACAGAAAAGTTCTATTTTCCAAACAGGAGAGATGAAAAAAATATTACTCTACATGTTTCTCTTTAGGCAGGCAGGAGGTCACGCTTATTTAGTTAGGTTGTCATTTTTTTAGTTACTGACAGCCCTTAAACCTTAAATCAATCAAGCAAGTCATATTTAAATATTTTTTATTCATTACCCATTTTTAGGCTAGCTAGATGCAAATATCTTTAAAGGAATATTAAACTATTTATTTATTGTACAGATTCATTTTTGTACAGTGTACTTATAAGAAGAAAGAAAGGAAGACCAAAGTGGACGAACTTGGGACGAACGAAAATGTAGGACAAAAGAGGGAGGGGAATTATTTTTATCTTACTCTTTCCTGCACATTCGTGTCATTCGTTCAGTTCAGTCATTCCTAGTATTGGCAATAGAGGGCGCTACCACAAGTGTTAGTCGCAGATAGCCGAAAACAGTCTTAATTCCTAGTTCATAACTCTCAATTTTCAATACTAAAGGCCGTTGGTCGACAACTTTGACATTCAAATGTCAATCCGTATGTGTCGTCATTCACTCATTCAGTTAAACACCGATTTTTATGTGTTTTATTTAATTTCAGTTCAATGTGCGTGCCGTTAAATGTGAGGCGTAATAAAGATCAAATGACTAATTCTACTAATTTGTGTACTCAACGAAAGTTAACTTTTGTGATGATTGTACTCCTATAAATCGAGAAACTTAATTTGAAATTAAGTCGATCATTACCGCCAGTCCAGCCAGCTGATTTTGACAGAAAAACAATGAATTTAATTTGTTTGTATATAAGTAAAGTCTAATGTGTATTTTTTATCCTCAAGTGTTTATCTACATATAACTAGAGAAAATGATCTCCACAACACGTTTGTCCCTCCCAGCTGTTTTAATAATTAGTGCATTAATTCAAGTGAATGGTAAGTATAACTTATACCTTCACATTAAAAAACTATTTACAATACTTAATGGAAACTCAAACTTTATTAGATATGCTTTCAGACCTCAAGCATCACAACATCTGTGGTGATAACTGATGATTTCTTTCATGCCTCACTCAAAATTTTATAACCAGTATCAAAGAATCAATATTAGTTGAAATTCTTCCTATAATGTTGATCCAAAATTATTTAAACACAAGGATAAAGGAAATAAGCAATTTCCTTTTACATATTTACTGACTTGCTGGCTAATCATTTTAGGATAAGAATTTAATAGGAAAATGATGTTCATGGTGTTTTTGTTGCAGGTGTCAATATAACTATACCTCTTGATAAAGGCATATCATGGGTCAATAGAGAGTTGTACAGTGGTTTTATTAATCTTAAACGCACAGCCACCATTCAAGTTGACTTTGCCGATATCAACAAAAATGTTTCGTTTATAATATTCCAAGTTCATAGTCATGTATACAATGTGACAGTGTATAACAACAGTTGTGTAAGAGGTTCTTGTATAACTGGAACAAATGTGGGCCTTTATAGCCCAGTTAAAACAAAAATGGATGCTTTTTATATACTTAATCAAAATGAGAATGTTGATTTAAAACTTTTTATTACTATTCATGGGTATAGAGATAAAGGTTTGTTGACATTTCATTGCTTGCTATAAGTCATTATCAATATTTAACATTATGAGTAAAACTTTTTTGCTGAAATGAAGTACATGCACCTAAATTAACGCCTCAATACCAGAGCGATTGCCTGCAACCGCATAACAATAGAATTTCTATTGTGTCTCATTCACATATGCTTGAGGGATTAACAATGATTTTATTTCAGATCCTATACCAGGTGGATGTAATATGGAATTCCCAATTCCTATTTCACCATTTATGAAAACCACATTAAATAAAGATTATATTTTTGTGGATGCCCCACCTGCCCGGTATTATTTAGACTCTGGATGTGTTGATCCAAGAAAAGTTAATGTGGATTTTTATATGATGTACTTACCTACTGGGGACTATGATGCTAATACATACTTTGAGGGCATTAAAAAAATGATGACCTTTGATAACATTATTGAAAATGGTGAAAAGGTAAGTTCATATTCATAAAGATTAAATAAGAAACCAAAAATTTGAGCATGGGCGGGACTTGAACCAGCAACCTCTTGGCTGACCGGGCCAAACGCTCTTACCAATTGAGCTACCGTGCTGTAAGTCCGACCTTGCGAAATTTGTGGTCCCTTATGGATACGTCATTGCGTGACGCTTAAGTCCCGCCCGTGCGCAAATTTTTGGTTTCTTATTTCATCTTTATGAATATAAAATATAACGAGTGTTAAAAACATTCTAAACCATTAGGTAAGTTCATATTTGTTATGAATACATGACTTTGTGGTCTACACATTCAAATTTTTGTATTTTGAAACCTTTAATTTTAAGCGACTATCGTTCATTGTTGTCATGCCCTTGCAGGGTGTCACATGTATACCTTTCTTGAAATGTATCAGCTTAAAATGTTATGTGACTATGAGCAATAAATGATTTGATTGATTGATTGATTGAACCTTGTACATAATAATTAATTATTGTGTATGGTTTGCCTCGCGAATGCCAGTTTAAAAAAATGTGTATGGAATAATTGTAGAGAAATCGCAACATAACTCATTTGGTAGTGTTGCTGCTTTATAGTACACTATCGATAGTATTGATAGCTGAGTTGGGTACAATACTATCGAACACAGCAATACTATTGATAGTATTGACGCTGACTATCGTATGCACGTAGTTGCGACAGTCGAGAGTCGATACTATAGATATTTTACTTTTCTATCGATAGGCCGAAACTATCGATATTATAAACTAGCATCTCCCCGCGGATTCATCCCCGTAAATGTGGAATCTCAAAAATATCACAATGATTTTTTCCTATTTGCTATTTTGGTGTATGTGGAATATTATTGTAAGGTTTCATCTAATTCCGTCCAGTAGTTTTTGCGTGAAGTAGTAACAAACATACATGCATCCTCACATACTTTCGAATTTACAATATTTGTAGGATGATTCTCGAGGTCCACTATCAATAATCGTCAAACTTTTGGTTGGTATTTCATAATTGTTACTTGTGTTTCTAGATACCACAAAGTGTAGCTGTGTGGGGTATGCGTCGTATGTTGAGTTCTTACCCAGGAACGGGTGCTATTTATGCTGTGGTCGCAACTAGTAATGATAGTGGCGACTACTACTCTGTTTACATCCCTACTTACAGTTATGGTTGCCTGCCTATAGACGGCGAAGGATGTGATTTAATTGGTTTGTTTGATTTAATTATTATATTATCTACAAATAAATTAATTAGTAGCTGTTACTATTTATCATTATATTCCATAGTGTATTAGCAGTTAGCCGAGGGTTCATTCGCGTAAATAAAGCATCTCACAAAATATGCGCCTCTATGCTTTTCCAATGTATAACCTACTTATAATATTGTATAACTAGCGATTCCCCGCGACTTCGTCCGCGCGTTTTGAGTTTGCTCCCTCCCCTCCCGTCGCAGCGTCATGTTTTATATCCTAAAGCCTTTCTCGATAAATAAGCTATCCAACACAGAAATATTTTTTCAAATCGGTCCAGCAGTTCCTGAGATAAGCGCGTTCAAACCAACAAACTCTTCAGCTTTATAATATAATTATCGCAAGCGCACGTTGTACTTAAGCTGCGAACATTATTTTGGTGCGGAGTTATGTTAAAACTGTGATAGCTCCTAAGATATTTATTGGAATCAAATGATATAAAGGGCAACTTTGTTCTAAATGAAATGCTCGTGATGATGAATGTATTTATTTTGATAAGAATAAATACCTGTGTGTATGATACACCTCTAAAAATGATGCATTATTTTTTTACAAATTTATTATCATAAAAAAAGGTTGTAGTAAGTCAACCATAAAAGATAGACATATGCTGTCGCGGACTTTATTATAGAACTTTTAATGCTTAACAATCTTGTCATACATGATTTTTGTGTAACTTTAGCGGTTTCCGCAGCGTACGCAGCGGAAGCTCTCAAAAGGAATATCTTTCTCCCGTTTTCGCAACATTTTTCATTGCTGCTGTGGTCTTATGAGTTATATCTTTATGTTATATAGCCTAAAGCCTTCCTCGATAAATGGACTATCCAACGTAAAAATAATTTTTCAAATCGGGCCAGTAGTTTTTGAGATTAGCGCGTTCAAACAAACAAACAAACAAACAAACAAACTCTTCAGCTTTATAATATTAGTATAGATTTCATCAAAATCCATTAAGCAGTTTTAGCGTAAAGAATTAACAAACATACATCCATCATTACAAACTTTTGCGTATAAGTAGAATTGCCCCAGTTTTAGCACGTCAGGCAGTCACTGTAGACAACTTAGCTATATGAAGACTCAGACTTCATGTTTTAATGAGCATGTCATTTGCTTCAAAATATATTTAATTTCAGGTGATACCGTATCAAGACTGATCTGTGCCTCTTTGCTATTTGTCGGCCTCTTCGTGTGCTATTTTGGACACCGCTTCTTCAATACTGAGATGTTTTTGATTGGAATGTTGAGCGGGGTCATGATCACCATCATAGTTATTTCTTTGGAAGTCGAACTGGATACGCCTGGTAAGTTTTTTAACCAAAGTAAAAAACAGTGCTTTGTCATGTCATTCTGTACCCTGGTTGATTTATAGTTTATAACCGATATGAAAAGGAAAACTGCTATTAGATTCTTCTTTCAAAATCAACATGGACCGCCAACAGCCAAAAAGGTACCAATACCCATAACATCCTTCGCGTAAGGTGTGTCAGCAGCACAGCATGGACGCCCGGAATCTAGGTGATGATGATGATTATGCCAATCATCATTCGCTACCTTACCATAAGAGCCGAAATAGTATGCACTTTGTGTCGTCTTTTGTTTGGATAGACGCCCGTTGTCATGCTTCGTTTTGGTGTCAAAGCGGCAGAAAACTCAACACCTCCATACAAAAAGCTCACATCTGACCAAAATATCTATAGCAGTTTGATGTGCCGAATTCGAGGTTTAAGACCTGGTACTCTATTAGTTACACCCTGTATACGTGGCATAATATGTGTTAATAGCATAGTTAATAGCAACTACCAATATTTTTAATTATTTTCAGTTTTACTTTGCGCATCAATCATATCCGGAGTATTGTTTGGTGCGTCTTGGCTGACGTTTTGGTGGTTCTATGGCATACCTGTGATCGCCGTGTCCCTTCCTGCACTTAATTTGGGTTTTTTGATGTCGGCTATCATTTACAACAAGTTTCCAGGTTAGTTGCAATACCGTTTATATTGTAATGAATTTGCAGCCTTTCTCAAAAAGAAAAAGCCTTACACGAGCTCAGTGCGGATAGGTGAAGGGGTTTTTGCAAGGCAAGTGACCAAACTTGCTCTCAGATGTTATCAAGCCGCTCATACGGCCTCTGACAGTTAGTGTTGTATGATCATAATCATAATCATAATCATAATTTATTTATTTGCAAGAATACAGTACATGTCAGGGTGTTTAAATAAAATTCGTTCAGTGCATTCAGCCAAAAAATAGCATGCAAATATTCATTAAATACAGTCAAAACTAGATTAAAATATAATTTTACATGTCTTAATTATAATTGTGTGATATGGCATGTCATCATTATATTATTTAAAACAATTTACATTCTGTCAAGAAATTCCTTAATACTATAAAAACAATGTTGTACTAGCCAGTTTGTCAATCTGTATTTAAAAGTTCTTAGGTCGTCAATCAATTTCATATTATCTGGAAGACTATTGTACAATACTATACCCATATTAAATACATTTTTCTCATAAATTTGTTTGTAGCAAGGAGGGTGGTACAAGCGGTTCATTACTCGAGCACGAGTTGGTCGTGGATTAACGTCTGATCGTTTTTTCCAATATTTTGGATGGGAGATCACAAACACACATAGGTCTCTTATGTACATAGAGGGCAAAGGAAGGATCCTAAATTGTTTGAAAAGAGGCTTGCAGCTGTCATCGTACCATGCATTGCCGATTGCGCGTATGCATTTTTTCTGGATTTTAAATACTCTATTTAAATCTACAGAGTTCCCCCAAAGTATCAGTCCGTAACTTAAAACTGACGAGACATAGCCATGATAAGCCGTCAACGCAGCTTCAACAGAAATCGTTTGCCTGAGTTTTCTCAGAGCAAAGACGAATCTATTTAATCGTGAGCAAACTTGTTCTATATGCTCTTTCCAGTTAAGATGTTTATCTACAGTGATGCCAAGAAATTTGAAGCTATCAACCATGTCAATGATATTATTTTCATAAGTTATTTGGATAGGTAGAAGAGGGGAATTGTATGATGTGAATTGAACTAGTTTTGTTTTGGTAATATTTATTTTCAAGTTATTGTTCTTTAGCCAATTAATTGCATCCTTGAGCGCCTTGTTGGCATCTGTCTCAAAAGAGTCTTTTGTATTACACTTAACAATTATGGTAGTGTCATCTGCAAACAGAATAGAGTCTTGACCGAGAGCTTTAGGAAGATCGTTTATGTAGATTAAGAAAAGGAGAGGCCCAAGAACGCTACCTTGAGGAACTCCACAATTGTTTACTTTAAGCTCTGATCGAAATGTTTGTTTCATGGGAATGTTATGTGTCTCAACAATTTTTGAGATTTCTGTGCATTGACTTCTATTATTTAAAAAGCTGTCTATCCAATCCAGTGCTTTGCCCCTAATTCCATAAAAACTTAATTTATTTTTTAGCAAGGAATGATTAACAAAATCAAATGCTTTGCTCATGTCAAGAAAAATGGATAGGACAGGAGTCGAGTTATTTAAGCTTTCTGTTATTATCCTTACAAACTCAAAACAAGCAAGGCTTGTTGAACTACCTTTTCGGAAACCATATTGCCTATGATGCAAGACGTCATGCTTAGTCAAAAAGTCAATAACTCGAGTGAGAAAGGCTTTCTCGAAAATTTTTGTTTTTAAAAAATTTATGAAAAAAAATGCTAAAAGATTTATCATTTTCAGGTGATTTAATCGTGCTTCAAGATGACTTTAACTTCTGGACGCTTTTCGTGTTGATAATGCTGCTAGCATCCATGATTTTGGTCTCAGTGGCGTTTGTATCAAATATACTATGCTGTGCTGTGCTCGGCGCGTACGCAATTATATACCCTATCGACTTCTATTTAGGGTCCCATGTTAAATACTTCATCATCAACACTGTGAGAAGAGCTACAGTGCCTAAGTTTAATAGAGCTGTGCTGATGCCGCCTTTTGAGTGGAGAGGTGAGTTGATCATATTTTTTTTATTCTTTGTTATTTCATTTACTTTCGTGTTGTATGCCATTGCTTCTTGCATACAATGGTAAAAAAAATAGGAAGCATTTCCTCCGAGCAAAACGATGAGATGCGAAAAAACATCATTTCTTTTTTACTTAAAGCGAGATTGCGCGATCAGCTATAAATTATTGGGGAAACACCGACATATAATCATATTGTTCCCTTTTCCTACGTACCCAACCAAAACAGGCTAATAGTAGATTACTTTCTATGCTACCTTTCTTATTACATAGCATATTGACCAGTGATTTGTCCGTGTGGGTCATTATAGGTCAACTCGGCACTTTGCAAAGCCTAAAATAGATTCATAAACGGTTTTTCCCTGTTGTTACAGCGCTGGGTTTTAACATGAATCAGACATGGAAGTTAAAAAAAGATCGTTACTCAGTTTCAGTATAACGAGGACGTTATTAAAAACAAATTTGAAAATTAATCTTTTTTTTCGTAGGGCCACAAGCTTTTTGTCACATAGTGTTACAAATCCTGTAGAGTACATATACGAATTGTTAGCGATAAAATATTCATATACTCTCTTTTTTGTGATAATTTGTATGACGGTAGTCACCTAAAGTATCCTCAAATTTAATTAAAAAACCGTTGACCTTATTCACATTCTTCAAGTCTTCCAAGGAATCGGGGTTTTAAAGTAACAAGCACATTCAAAACAAACTAAAGAGGTCTACCGTGTACTTCAGTGCTTCTTGTCTCGCAGCTACCATAAGATTGCAGCACACGAAATTCTTAAACGTTCGAAACAAATTAAAATCATCCGTTTCGCTCGCATATTTTTATGACGTCATCATTGGTTCCAAAACTCAAGCAGACATTCTTCTGTGTTCTCGTTCACTCTGGCTGGTTCGAAAACTCAAACAAACACTCTTCTTTATTCTCTTTTACTCTACCTTCGCGTACCCATATACTCATCTTTGGTTTGGCCTACATAAAGATTAAACTAATATAATAAATGTCAAGGTTTGTAAGGATAGATGCGAGGATGTTCGTTGCTCCTTCACTTTTTTACTTCCTTCCTAAAACTACTGAATGGAATTTGATGAAACTTTACATCAATTTAATGTATACACTTAAATAACACATTGGCTATAATTTATAATGATTTTATAGGTTTGGGCCCACTACACCGTACCATACTCTGGCCGTGCTAGGTATCAGACACGAAAAGCAACACTATACGCTCTACTTTTCTCCCTGAACGAATTTGCGTTCCATCTCACCGTTATATGAAACGAGAGCGTATTTTACCAGTGCTGTACCCTCCGTGCATGACACGAGACGATGTTGGTCGGTGACGAAACGGTCTAGTCGGAACAGTATCATTGTGGTTTAGAATGTTTTTAACACTCACAGTGTCATATTTTATACTTACAAAGATGAATTAAGAAACCAAAAATTTGCGCACGGGCGGGACTTGAACCAGCAACTTCTTGGCTAACCGGGCCAAACGCTCTATTTATTGAGCTACCGTGATGTCGGTCCGACCTTGCGAAATTTGTGGTCTCTTATGGATACGTCATTACGCGTGACGTTTAGCGCCATCTACCCGTCTGTTTATGCAACAGTGGCACAAGTAGTTATTCTTTACAGAATAAATTCATCTTAGAAATTGATGACGCTTCGCTATCTAATGGTTTAGAATGTTTTTAACACTCACAGTGTCGTATTTTATATTCGCAAAGATGAAATAATAGTATCATAGTTTTCAATACCATATTTTTTTGTCTGATACGTTCCTAGCACTGTCATGGTATGCTACGGTGTAGCAGACAAAAAATAAGGAACAATGTTTACGTGACTGAAGCCGCAGGAAGCCGCTAGTATCCCATTAATATATTTTTTCTCATTTCAGATGCCCTCATAGTGGTGTTGTGGACAGGCCTGGCCGTCAGTGGGTTCCTGTTCCAACACTACCACAACAGAGGCCGCCCTCCCTTCCCCCCTCCGCCGAGGAGCATCAGGCCGGGACGGCCAGAACCGGTGGTGTATGGCGCTGTGCCGGCTACCAGCAGGTATGGATAGCGTTGTCGAACTATAGGTTTAGGTTTAAAGATTCTTTATTTATCAATAATAACATAATGTCACTTACTTGAGAACAGAAACAGACATAAAGTATTATTTACGTTTACATCCTTCGCGCATGTCTTAAAAGCTATAACGTGTTATCGTTAGTAGATTTTGATCTATCTAACCATCCTTCATAATATTGATAGGCCTGTCCAATCAATCGATAGTATTGATGGGTCAGTTTGTTACCGAAATGGTATCGAAAATAAAATAATTTATAAATAAATATGCGCCGCGCCAGTCAGCACACAAATTGTCTTGGTTTCGAACTAAGGAATTTTCTTTCATGTGCTACGAAACGAATATCAGTATTATCAGATAACGATAATAACGGGGGCGTCTCCAATAAATACTTCAATACATATGAAATCCGTAATCATTTGCCCCTAATGGGATTCGAACCCGCGACCGCCGGCATAATAGTCAAAATACTGTAATACTATCGATAGTATTGAAGCTCAATATCGAAATTACCAACTTCAGCATCGATAATATCGGCTTCGACAATCTACAATCGACACTATCGATACAATCAGTTGTTGTTGCTATGAAGTTCACCATCATAAATACCAACTATCGAAAGTATCGTTTTCTATTGTAATATGCAGCAGCAATAGTATCGATTTTCTCGATAGTGCATTCGATATCAAGCTTCGATACTCTCGCAAGTGTTGCTGCGTGTCGATTGACTATAAATAAACCTGTCGACATGACACTATTGCCAAAGTATTGCTTTAGTTCATCAATCGATTAGTATTGGTTTTAAGTTGTGAGCATCATTATTGAGCGACTGATTATTAACATTGGACAAGATACAGTCATGTGTAGTACATTTCATGATGTAAACAGACATACTTACCATAAAAAACGAAAAACAATATTTTTGTAATTCAGCTGGCAAAAAGATTTGCTTCGTCAGTCCAGCTTTTTGCAGTTGTTGCAACGATAATTTTTATAGCGTCATTTGTTCATTGCATATTATCTTATTGTTTTATTTCTTATCGTAGGTGAGGTTGACATAAATAAGTTATTATACCGCTTCAATACCAAATGAGTCGTCGAACTGAATACAGTTCGAAGTCAATGGACTGGGATGATATATTGAATGATATTAAATATAATACTTGACCATTTTGTGTTTTAAATAAGTCTCTACCGCCTTTGAATTTTCAAACAAAAATCGCATGCACACACAATATGATAACGAGCGTCACTTCAAATTAAAGATGACGCAAGGCACAAGTGATTTGTGTTCTTCAGGCCTCAACGCACACACCAGTGCCGGCACAGTGCCGATCAGTGACGTATTCATCAGTGTCAGTGAAAAATGTTATTGTAAATACATTTTGTATGACGCTATCCGCACTTAGTAACAGTGATCGATGAACGGCATTGTCCGTTCCTGCATGGAGTATTGCTGCCATCTCTGGGATGGATCAGCTACCAACCAACTTGCTGCACTTGAATCGGTGGAAAGCAGAGCTAGAAGTATTATTGGTGATAATAATATAAGCGCCAAACTCTATAGCCTGGCTCATCGACGCAAATTTGCCTGTCTATCGGTCTTTTACAGGCTCTTTTTTGGGGAGTGTGCACAGGAACTCCATGAACTCATTCCTCCATCTCCTTTTTAACAACGCACGTCTAGACGCACCGCGGGCTACCACCCATACCGTGTAGATATTCCACTGTTGCGAACTAAGCGCTTCGCAACAACCTTTATAATGCGCACAGCCAAAGAGTGGAACTCTTTGCCTTCATCGGTGTTTCCAAGGGAATATAACCCGAAAACTTTCAAAAACAGAGTGAACAGGCTTCTTCTGGGTGAGCTCGCTCCATCGTCGACTCTGTCTAACTTCTAAGCCAAATTAGGTGTAGGCTAGAGTCAAGAGCAAACCTATTTCGAATAAATAAATAAAAATGTGACTGACAAGTGCGGATAGCGTTTTAGAAGCCGTTAATGTGGTAATGCGGTGGTGACCGGAGTACTCAGCTTTGTCCAATATATATTAAAATTGAAATATATATTTAATATATATTTTTTTATGTTTTTTCAGGAACATCATCCCTACGGTTCGTGTTGCCGGTCCAGTCGTAATTCAAAGCAACGAGAGAACTCCATTGTTGGCTTAGGCAGAATCCTTCTTATTTTCGAAAATAGTTAATTTAAATCGACTGAAACTCAGTGATACTCTTAGGTATGTAAATGTAACACTTAAGTTAAATAGTAGGATATAAATTCAATGATTTTATTTTTAATTGCTATATTTATAAGGTGTTTTCTCCAAAAATACTTAAATAATGTCAAATATGTTGGCACTGACTGAACTTTTACTTCTCAGATTTTTTCTTCCCATATTCTCTTCACTCTCATACATAAACAGGTTGTGTTGTTAACTTTTTCATATTTTAAACATATACATTTGACTTCGCTCGTTATTATCTGCATAAATGTTTACTTTTCTTGTTAATATTAATGTAGATGATTTAAAAATATCAATAGATCTCTAGACACTCCAAAAATACAAAATTATGCCAAATACTTATTTGATTTATATCTTGTTAGACTGGCTATACTATGTGATGCTATATTTGTGCTGTGATTGTTATTCATAATGCCAATAAATACGGTTTTTGCAAAAAAAATACTTGTTTATAATCTAACCAAAAAACCTGCGTAAGTTTACCAATTGCTCTTTAAAATAAACTAAAATCAAGACTTCATTGAAGTTGAATCATTAACCCCGTTACTTATACACATTGATTAGCGTAAGAATAGTTATACCATGTTTTGTCTCTTTCTAACCAATTGTTTATTACTATCATATCAGAATAAGACAAAACATTATGTTACAATTCTTACGATATTCAAAGTTGATTAGTATCTAGTTAGAGTACAGTGCAGAATTAAATTTTAGTCCCTACTAATATTCATCAAAATAGATAGTTTTAATCAGAATCCAATTGGCATCCCACATTTTCCGTCAATGCAAGATTACCCATTCAAATCATGTGCAGTGCCCGACGGACGGACGGACAGACAAAGTCTAAACCAATTACGTGCGTTGATAATCTGTGCGATTGTTGTTTACGCCAAACGGCAGAGGGAGCTACGGGCTTGCGTGTTTTTGATAGAATTCCACTGAAGTGATATACAGGCTGTGTGATTGAATTTGTAACGTATTTTCGTACGAAGTTTATAACGACAGAGAAAGGACGAAAATATAGTCTTACGGTTTAGATTGACGCAAACAATTGCTACCTTATTACAATAAAATAAAGTAATAAGTTTAAACCTAGACGTATAAAAAAGACTGAACTACATTATTGAATGCTGTCATATTGACATTATTTTTAAAGTGGCCAGTCCATCTTAGTACCGTTCTGAGGCTGGTACTAAGTTTTTGGGACAAAGGGGATGAAGTTTAAGATATCTTGATATTTAAATGGGTCTTCACCTATCATGAAACTTAAAAAAAAGTCTGTAGTTAATTGACTGAACAGTTCAACCTATTATAACTAACTAAATAAAGCTTAGGTATATTTTTATCTATTAAATAAACAATATTTTATTAGTCACAATAAAACGAATTTTTTTGCAAGCGAACATTTTAAAATCCTCCAGACCTTACTTACTGATATCGTCCTGTATATCGTCACTGTCTGCACACCCCGTCGAAGCTTAGATCTGTATAATGCCTACAATGCAACACGTTTAATCCCATCCCATTGTTGTGAACCCTCCTTTTCAAAACCTACAGTGTGTACACCGCCCTATGCAGACTATATGGCAGACAGTAATATAATTAAAGCTACTTTTAAGTATTATTCATGGACACAAAATGTGGCGAGTCCAAATCGACGTGGTTTAGTTGAGGATTAACTTAAAATGGAGCGTTGCGCAAATTCATCTGTTTTTTTTTAATTTTTCTATATGTTATAACTTACTTATTTACAAATATTATAACTCATGAATAGTTACATTTTTGTAAAAACAATACCATTAATGCTTGCAAGCAAAATAAACGCTGAATATTAAAAATCAAGGTCAATATGGTTAGTTAAAATGTGGCTTACCTTTTTATTTAGGATTTTAAAAACCTGCTGAAACTCTGCTGTCTTGAATTTGTACATCTTCCTTAGTCGCTCAAACACCATTCTTAATAATGAGTTATAATTAAACAAAGATCCCTCGTAATATTATTATTGGCTTGCAAGTAACATCCTCATTGCATAATATCGTCATGGAATGACTTTATGCAATCACATTGCACAGAAATTCTGACCCCACACGCAAAATTAATATGTACCGCCCAAATACAGTTAACAGCATAATTTCCTTCGCCAAAGAAACAATGGGGTGGCAGCACTGTTGCAATAAAGTTCATTTTTGCGCCGCTTGGGAGCAGCACTGGGTATAAGGTTTATTTTTGTGTGCGGCTCAGGCCATCTGCTGTCATTGTTAATATTTTATTCCATATTAGGCTATTGTTGTGTCATTTGACACACTCGAGTGTTCACATTCGTCATTATAAATGATCATAACTTTATTTGGGGTCGCTGTATTGGGCTTGTTTAACTGATACTTATGGTTATGAGGAGTATCAATTTATTTTGAAGTGCGGAGTTAATACGAATTGATAGCTGTAATTCACAAAAAATAATTTTGATTTTCTATTTTTCTGATCTCTTGTACAAAATCTGTGTTATATAGCTAGTCAAATAAGTAGGTGCCTACTGAACTAGTCAATAAATGGATAACGATATTTCAATAAAACGTGACATAATGGTTAATGCAATATTTATTAATAAATTTCACTGTAATCTCCTCAATCTATATGCACTTATATCCGAGTAATAATTTATTTTACACTTATTTCCACCCTACTTTACATACAATTTTACCGTACTCCTATTCCACGTCCATATTGCATTTATTTACTTAATGAAAATATATATTTTAATTTACATTTATCCAAAATGTAAAATTAAAATTCTCACCGGGATCGTGACATTTTGCGAACGAAAAACTATTCAATAACAAAAATTTTCATTACAAGTTTATGTATACAGTTTTGTACATGCATTTTATGTGTTTGACTTCCCAAATCTTATACCGAAACGTGTTTTCAAAATATTGTAATTTTCATCATGGTAAAATAATTTATTTCTACATTATAATCACAGCAGTATCGATCTCCTTATCATAATTAATAAATAATAAATTAATTCGTTTCAAGGTATGTGCTTTAGAACTGCGATGAACGTACTTACAACATCTATTAGTGTAAAGTTATACAATAATAATACAAACATGGTTAGTTCGTATGTCAATTTGTTGCGCTGGGGTGAGAAACAAATCGCTGTAACGAAGCTCATTGCGGCCTTTTTTCCTCTATATCATTAATATTGCACCCCAACACACATCAAAAGGGTTGTCGGATAGGGCGCATAACACTCAATTATTACAAACGTTGGCACAAACAATTTACATTTATTTCCCGCCCTATATCAACAGAGCGGGCGACTCCACTACTCAACAATAGATGGCGCTTACTTATATTTACAATGAACCTATTGCTTTCCTAGCTTAAACTATCTTAACCATGCACTATGAAGTATATCACTCAAAAAATTACATGATATTTATACAGTTAAATTAGCAGTATAATTCATCGCACATGGCATGCTTACCTCTAAGTTTGAACATCATCAGTTGCCTTAACTTTTACAGTTTACACCATCTTTGAGTGGTTTACGAGACAGAGTTGTTTTCTTGTAAGTCGGAGGGTAAGACGTTGGCGTCGTGTCCCGCTGTCATGTTGAGTGCGTTCATTGAGAGGTCTGCGTAGTTGTGCGCGATGTCACCACTAGATGGCGACTCGGTCGGGTTCTCAGCCATCGAGAGCAGTCGATGAGGGAACCCGAATAGCTGAGATCACTGAAGTCGTCCCCAGTAGTTCGACGCAAGGTCCGGCCCTTGAGAGGGTATTTGCACAGGCACGCTCACTCCCGCCGATATTACACCTACGGACAAAGAAGCTGGATTTAATGCGGGTTGCACAATCGATTGTGGCTGGTTGGAATTTTTATTTTCGATCGTGGAAGGAGTCGGTATTTTATTTCGCTGTGGAAAACCGTAGAGGAGGCGTATGTTTAGCAGTAGACGTTCTTTGGCTGATATTGACAATGATGATGTGAAAAGCTTAGTCGATGTTTCGTGTCTCCTTCTTTTTTATCTATGGCCATTGAGATAATTACTGCATGATATCCTCAACGAGTGGAATACACAAAATGAAGTTACTGTCATTAGAACAACAAGGTAGCTGTACCTAAGGATAACTTGCTTATTCTGGTGTTTTTAATTGACAAATAGAGAATGACGCCGAGCCATTTTATTTTATCCTCCAGCTAGACAGTCTGCATAAGTGGGCCTAATTCTACTAGATACTCCACTAATCCATCGCAAAATGTCCGCCGGCGATTATTGAAATGGGCATCGGCATACTGACGCTATTAGTCCGTCATGCGTCCGCGTCATACGTCTAATAGGATTGCGTCGTTCCGTTTATTACACACAATCGCGTTACCGGCGCGTGGTCGGCTCGATTACGTCGCGTCTGATATATCGGACTGATGTACGTTATATTGTACATTAGTCGCCGTATGTTTTGAGCAGATTTCACGGTTAAATCTACTTTGTTTTATGATGTGCGAAAATCTGATGAGTGGAGGAAAGTCCATTGCTTGAGAAACTACCTACCACAACTAACTACATAGTTATTCATTATAATCTATACAAAGCTGTCCAATCAATGAGTAAAGCCTAAAACCATATGCAACACCAATATTCATTAGTTTTTTTTGTTCGCTATGTATTTCTACGAATCATAAAGCCTGCCCTTAATTTTTAATTACGCATCATCATTTCAAAATATAACCGTTAAACGCAACATGTTTGATATTTAACAAAACGCCATTAAAACTTCCATTTCATATGGTGAATTGCCAGTAATCCTGAAATGGCGGGAATAATTAAAACTGTGGCCATTATTGTTTTGTTGGTCGCTATAATAAAATCCGCTACACCACAGATAATTATTAGAAAAGTGACGCTCAATTTATTGCTATCAGTTTTCAATAAACTTGTGCACGCCTCGTGGCTTTCAATTTGTTAGGTTTAATATCAGTTTCAAAATTAATATTTTATTTCCTAAAATGTGGTTTACAGTTATTTATGTGGAAGCAATTTTTCCAAATCTCCCACTTGGTATTCATTTTGCAGCTACCCTGTTAAGTCAGGAATATGAATAAGTCATTCTTGTACAACTTCAATGTAAATGTAGCAAGTTCCGGCAAAACCTGTAGTTTTATGTTACTTTTCATATTTACTGGACTTTTTTCATCTTCTACGTCGAACGTTGTTAAAAACATCGCTCTTAAAAGATCACATCCAGTCATCTCATGATATATTGCCATGCCGTTGACAAACTTTATAACCATACGAAAGCTCAATATATCCTTGTACCAGGGCTTGAAACCGGTTCAAGATTTACCGGTATTATAACGGTTAAACCGGTTTTATCGTTAAATTCCGTGCCGGAGCGGAACCGAATAGGAGCGATACTGTGAACCTAAATAAACCGGTTAATTCGTAGCCGCTCGCGACGATCGCAACGCGACTTGTTTTTAGACCGAATTTACTTCAAAAGATGTTAAACTAATTATCAGATGCTTCAGAATTATTTCTATTGCTATTTATTATATTGTTTAATATTATAATTAAAAGTTACAAAAATAATTTGAAGAAATACCGCTGTAGTATCTGATAGGATATATCAACAAAATACGTTTTATTGAATAAAAACAAACGTCAGATGCGATCACCGCTCGCTGATGTTAACGAAGTTCTGGGTGGTTGTCCTGCCTGAACGAAAAGTTGAACCGGTTAATGCAAAATACCCATATTTTTCCAAACCGGTTTAAAAACCGGTTTAAAGGAACATAACCTTTTTCATAAAGTTCCACCTGTATTTTGGTTAAACTGGTTCAAAAAAATACCGGTTTCCAAGCCCTCACGGTACGGACAACAGCACGTCAAGGTAAACACTGCGGTATCTTATGCAGTTGTGATAAGGGTTAGTTTGCAACAAAAGTTGGTAACCTGATGTGCTGGCGACTGTACCTACATAATTCACTCACTTTGTATAGTAATTTTCCGCGTAGAGATCACACGATCGCCCGCGTGCCGCTCCGCGATAAGGACTCTGAGCTTACACTCATTATACGTATTATCGCTAGTATACAGGCGCAAGCTTAGCCAATGGACTGTGCTCTAACCTATGGAAGATCGGAAAGTTATTGGCGATTCGCGAATTTTCATAAACATTCCGAAAAGTAAAGAAAAGTTGTGACGTGTACTAAAGTGAATGGAATTTTGAAGCTGGTAAGAAAATGAAGCGCAAATGTTAAGTTGGTATGTAAGAATCAAAAAATGTGTTCAGAAAGGTGCTGTATTAAAAATATGCACGGTATCTTTATATCCCGCGCGCAAATGAAAAATACTTCAATGTATTCACTGAATTCGATAAAGAATGGAGCCAAAAAGCGAAAAGTAGAACAAATCCGCATTATTTAATACCGCGAAGCTGGCAATGCAGCGTCGAAAGTGCGCAAAAGAGTAAATGAAACGAGAGCGTGCATTTTGAATTGCGAAAAACTCTTTTGTTCAGCTTCCCGCGCGTTGGCAACTCGCACAATGCCGCCAACCGCCCAACAACAATAATTCATACCGCTTTCCGCCACCTACGGCTAAAAATGTCCGCCGCTTGATATATAACACCAAATGCGAAAGTTACTGCTTTTTAAAACAATGAGCACGTTACGAGACGCCTCGCTCATTCCTTTTTAAATCACAATGCATTCAGAAATCTCATTTTCGCCGCGAAATTAATAGTCCCACCGCAATCTCACTATTTGTTAACAAAAGCATTCGATATTCAAAATCAATTTAAAAGCCATTTGTAAGGAACAGACAACGGCAAATCCAATCGGGGCATGAACTCCTATTTTCCCTCCTTTTTCCTTTTATTTTTTGTTTCACCCGTCATGTCGCGGTCTTCAGCCAGACGCCCCTCGCTCTTGTTGAGTCAGCGGTTTTTTTAAAACATTTTATTACGAAGTTGGTAAATATTTTCCAAGGCCTCTCATCTCCAGGGCTTCAATTTTCAAATGTTTTTATATTATGCAAATACTCGTAATCAATGCTTTTGGATTCTATTTAAATGTAAGGGCTCATTCTATTCGCTGTTTTGGTACTTTCTACCTACCGGTAACTCATTTAGTTGGAGCAGTGAAATATGATAGATAGTAAAAGAAGGGTTATAATGTACTTACAATAGTTTACACTTTGACAATGGCTTTATTATGGTCGATAATCATTGTTTTCTATTTGCGTAGTTAATGTCTTATTCTCTACAATTTTACATACATAACATAAATCATAATTGGTAATATTATTTGACCTATCTCATAAGGTTGTCATTATCATCATCATAGTCGTAGAAAAGCTATTGAACCAATAGATAATAGATAATATGTGGATAATAGAGCCAAATCGGTTCAAAATGGCCTACATTTTATGATTCTGCAACTACCAAAAAGGACGTGCTGAACATAGGTCACCCCCATGGTTTTCCACAGCAAAAGGTTGTGAGCGGTCTGACCCAGTATGATCCTGTGATCTTTAAAAGTTTGTCTGTCAATCTTGTTGGTGGTGGGTCTCCAATCTAGAACTTATCTGCCCCAACGGCCATCAGTTCTTCGCACTATGTGCCCTGACAATGCAACTTAAGCTTACTGATTCTCAGTCAGGGCTACGTCTGTTACCTTAGTTCTTCTATTTATCCCCTGATTTCTGATTTGAAAAAGTCTCAGTCACAAAAATGCAACTCGCCAAAGCTAGCCGCGAGGCCTGCATCTCACGTATATGCTACCATCAAGACATCATTCATGTATGTACATCACAACAACCCTAATTCACCAGTGCTAGCCGCGAGTACGCTGCATGCTGTTGGCCCTCAAGAGGAGCTACCCTCCGCTCCCGAGGACGTCTCTGTCACAAAAAAACCATTCACTAAGCTAGAGCCTAAGGCCTGCATCTAGCGTATTCGCGACCACCACAACATCATCCATATATACAAGTCACAAGAACTTCCAACTCACCAGTGCTAGCCGCGGCCTGCGGTTGTGAGTAAGCCGCATGCTGTTGATGCGCAGCCGGCGCTCGAGAATACCCTCCGCTCCCGAGCACATCGCCGAACATGTACGGATATCCGCCGTCGCGCTGCTGCAGGCACGAGGAGGAAAGCCCGCCCGACATCGAACTGTCGGAAAGTGCACTGTCAGTATCATCATAAAAAAGGTAGTGGGTTAGAAAAATGGGATAAAAAAGTAATTAAACAATATACCGACATAGTTAGTGAGATACCGATCGTTTTAGGTTGATATGTACCTAAATGTGAAGCTAGACAAGTAAATAACATAACCAAATTTAGTCATGGCAGTGATTGTGAAGCAATATGGGTAGCTAATAATCAGGTCTAGTTATGCGGCCTGACTTTGCTTCTATCCTGATTTTCCAAGGCTGGAACGCTCATTGTTTTTCAGAAGCTTGGATTTATGTCTCAGAAAACATAATAGCAGTAGAAGTTTGAATTTATAACAACAAGTGCAAAGCAACTTCAACACAAGTTGCGCTCCGTGTCAGTTATTGGTTTTCTATCAGTCGCCAACAAAAAGAAAGTGTGAACCGTTCGCATAATAAAATTCATTCCACAGACTGAACTAAAGGGGAAACTTCTCGTTCGACTAAGTTAATTTGCTCCACGACAAAAGCTAAAGTCCGTAGTTCACTATTTAAAATCAATTCAAGTGGAAACCGTCGACCTTCGGCGGGCGTCTCGATGCAATGGCGGGAAACGCAAGAAAGCGACGCGACCTTTGCCGGTCGATTTCGCGCAAAATCAAATTAGTTTCGCCAACCGCTGATAGATGGCGTGGCGTGGCACTCCTTGTAACCTTTTTAACATCATTGTCTATGGAAATTGGAAAAGGTCTTACACAAGTTCTTAACTTTTTCACTACGTTCGTTTGTGAGGTTTGTTTCAACTATCATTTTTAAACGAGATTGTTTGCAAGATAATGTGAGATCTGCATTATCCGACTTACTATTCAGAGATACAACAATGAGAAACAAATATAACTCGAAGTTGTCGAGGACTGCTACTGCTATCTAATTCAAAAGCCAACGCACACTAACGACAAAACTTCCAAGTTTACAGTCAAACTTGGAACTTAAAGGTTAACGTCCTCGTTGTGACTGCGAAACGGGGAAGGCAGAGACAATTGCCAGTTAGGTGGGTACTTTCATAAAATTATGAATTTCAACTTGCAGAAAGTGCAGGGGGAATCCTGTTGATGATTGTGTTAAGAGTAAAGATGAGTTTGGTACCTTTTCACATTTTGAACAGAAACATACCTCGTAAATATATTTATTTATATATATTATATGTACTTATAACAAGAAAAATATATATTAAAATTATAATAAGTCCGTATCAAGTAGATAGACTCATTGATCCATTCATGAATAGCTTTAGTATTGTGGTAGAGCAAGCGAACTTTCAGCATAGTTAGAGTAGGTAGTTCTTAACTTCTCTGGTAGAGCTGTCTCTACCTTCTACAAAGACACTTTACTTATTTACGATGGTGACAAATTCATATGATAAATATAAGACCATTGTATATAAATCTTTGACTCCGTCAAAGAAGTAACATCAATCACTTTTCCTGTATCTCATATTGTAATCAGCCATTGATTACACGAATAGTCGAGTTAAATTACTATTTTCTAATGGAGCTACATCCATCCATACCTGTCACAACACCCACAACGTAACATTTTTGTAGAAAACACTGTTGCTTTTTGTACACTAGTTTTAAAAAAAAATGTTTTTTTTCAGATCCTTTATTTTTTTAAATTAAGTTTTAAGATCAGAAGATTTGGGCTTTGAAATTAAAAGGAGAGTGAAAGGGTGCTGTTTTAAATATAAAAGTGTTGTTTTGTAAGCAAAAATCCAAAAATTCAAAACACAAGACACTGTAAAAATGTCTTCACTTAAATGATTTGAACTTATAGTTCATGACTGACGGTTCTTCTAAGTGGATGATACATAGCTACTTACGAAGAAGACGAAATTACTAATATAAGTCATATTAAGGGAAGGTGTGTGTAGAAAAATATATGAAATTAAACATATCAAACTCAAACTTCGACGAGATAATCGTAATAACATGAGACTCTTACCTATAAGTATCGCTCATCGTAGCAATAGGCTGCGGTATTGGACTGTACATGGAGTTGAAGCCTCCGTTGAGGGGCAGTCGCGGCGCGGGGGGTGCGGGGGGCGAGGCGGCAGGGGCGTCTCGTCTCTGGCTTCTGAGCTTCTCTTCTCGACGCCATTTCGCTCGCCGGTTGGAGAACCAGACCTGTTGGATGTAGAATAGTTATAAAGCTGTTCGGGAATGGGCCTGATGTCTGGGGTCACTTCAGTACTGACTTGCCTCCTACAAAAGCCATGCGCTGATCTCAAAGTTATCGTGGAGGCAATACCTTAACGTTAAAGACAAAACTTCTTTTGCCCACTTTGTTATGTAATAACTGCTGTTTTTTAAATATTATCCCGCTTATTATAAAGGCAACTCAAACAGTATTAAAAAATTAACGCTGAAATCTATCTTAGTTTAATTATAACAACGCTTAAGAAACAAGTGAAACGGAACGCAACTGTCAAAATTATGGGGTTAATCAGAACACCTATAACTGCATACAACATAGCTAAAATTATAGCCTCGTATCGCACCATCCTATTAGCAAGTTATTAAGTTTTAATACCCTTAATGGCAAGGTTTTACCGTCTAATGTGATGGCGACACGTGATCGGTGCGCATGGCGTGTAATTAAAGCCTAATAAAGTTAATATACTTGTAACTCATAGTTTAATAGGCCAGTGCCTCCGCGGCACGCTATGTCATAAGCGGTAATATATGTTTACAACTAACGGGCCCCCATGACTGCGTCCGCGTGTTTTGAGTTTGCTACCTTATCACCCGTCGCAGCGTGATATTTTATAAAGCCCTACTCGATAAAAAAGCTTTCCATCCAATACAAAAAATATTTTTTTAAAGCGTTCTAGTAATTCCTGAGATTAGCGCATTCGAACAAACGAAAAAACAAACTCTTCAGCTTAATCATAGTATAGATTTAAAGTAGCCAACAGCCAAATTATGTAACGTTGTTAGAATATTTTAACTGGCGTTTATTTTAACATAAACCTAAAGCGTTTTATAAGATATGTTTCGTGATTTAGTCATTAGTTGATTTAACCTTTCCGTAAAAAACCCGTCACAACGAAAGCGTTTTTATTTCCATTTATGTAACAAATCCCACACCCACGCAGTTACAGAATCACAGAGAAAAGCAGCACTAGTAAGTATACACAACAACAAAACTAAAATACAGTACAAACATCAATATCTTCCAACAAAAGTCGCGAACAGTTAAAACAAACGAAGCGCGGACACAATATTGTGACATTGAATTGCGTGGAACGGAACGCCGTCCGGAAGTGGCCGTCACGTGCGCGTCACATCCGCCGACAGTCATGGCGACGCAATATGGCGGCCAAGCATTTCCAAGGGAGTATTACCTAACTCAGTGGCTATCTGTCATAGATAGATAGATGCCCACTGAGTTAGGTACTTCATTTAAAATTACGATTGTAAATGACGTCATGAGTTGATGCATGACCACGATCAACGTGATGCATTGTGAAGATGATCACCCGGTGGAAGATTTCAATAAGAATTTAGATGTATTGATTGACGTAGGAAATCTTCCCCGAGGTCAGCTTGAAGACAATTTGAATATCAATTAAAATGAATTCCAGTTGGAATACTAAGAAATTAAAGCCGAATAGCTTTAAATAACACGAGGGCGACCCAACCACAGATTAACTAGGAAAATGCTCGGAAAACGATAGACATGCATGCAGCATGACAATATGTATTGTAAAAGCTCCCAAGTAGGCGTTCACTGTGATTTGGCAGGTAGCAAACAATATGCTCAGAAACATGTGACTTGCTTTATGCGCTTACTTCGGCTATACCACACTGCTTAGGGATTGTATTTTCATCGCTATCGCTAAGACGTTACATAATACTCGCTCCCGCCCTACGAAAAAGGCGGGCGTGTAATACAATTCATAACAGATATTAATGTTTCCATTCATTATTTTGTTGGGTGGCATATGAAATGTTTCCAGATTAAGCATGGCTATGGGAAAAGTCATTTTGCTTTAATGGTAAAAATAGTAGTCGTTTACTTTTGAAAATAAATATAAGAACAGATCTACGAGTAAAACGTCAAGGAAGAATTCTAGGGGTGTTACGTAGGTTATTGAAAAAAAAATAAGTTTTAATGAAAATTTTATCAACAATAAAATGTGGCTAAGCACCTGACGAGCTATTTAGACCCCTTTTTAAGCACCTCAAAATTTTATCTCTTCCGTGCCTTTATAGCTTTGAAAATTGCCAAATTTGCAAAACAAAACTTGTACTACTTTAGACAAGCGAAAGAAATACAGGTCATAAAAATAATTATTATTACCACCAAGATGGGTTTTCAGTAATTTGGAGCAATCACCTATTTAAAATTTTGAAATTAAAGTTCTACAATTGAAGTTACTTGATTGGCCAAATTTTCACTACGTTTGAAGCCCAATTACAGGAAATAATGGCCCCTGTACCTACCACTTTTTTGTACTTTTTGGAAAGCTTAGAGACTAGAGAAGTTTTAAAAATTTATTAGAATCTTTGCAACCTTCTTGTTTTTTTTTTTTAATTTGAATTTGAAAATTTAACTCTAGCTCGCAGAAACGTAATTTATTAACTTTGGATCAAAATTGTTACAACATGCAGCAATGATAGGTAGTTAATCCTTATGCATGTGAAAGAACACTTCACGAGAATTAGGTTTAAAAAAAAACATAAAAAAACCGATCAGTTTTTTTTTATGTAAACACTAGCGAAATTTTCGATGAAAGCATAAAAAAAATCGAATCTCGAAAACTAAAAAAAAAACGAGACAAACATACATGGGTACACCTAGGAGGGAGGAATTCAAAAAAAAATTCTTGACGTCATTGGATGGACCACCCTGTATATGTACGAAACACCAGATATGGCAATAGACAGTGTCTGTTAAGACTCCTTTGAGCGCGAGATTTAGGAAAAACTGGTATTGAATATGTATCTTTAATGAAACACCCACATTTATAAAGGACTTACCAATTAAATAGATTTTAAGGTGCCACTTACAGATGGTTAAATGGACATTGTTTTTAAAGTGTTAGTGAATTTATAAATTGCCATTGTTAATTTGTTTTAATAATGATATGTTTATCATTGAATTGAGAATTGTGAACAACAATTGACATTTTATGCATTGAATTGACTTTCTTGTACTTATTATTATATTATTTTGTTACTTGAGTTGATGTTTGATTAGCTGTATAACGTCGGTTTGAGTTTGAATTTTGTTATTTTATTTTCTTAGAGTCTGAATTAAATATTTGCATGAGATCTTTATATTGTTAAAAAAGATGAACTTCTAAACCGTACCCTCTTTTGAAAGCAAATATATTTCTTTCTTTCGAATACTTTAACAGTAAACCTAGGTACGCCGTAGTTAGTTTAGCCAAGTTCGCATGCCAGAAAGGTGCCCCATTGGCAGTGGATTATAAATATATTTTTTATCATAAAATTTCCATCAACCTGGATTTATTTAGTTTTCGTTATTTAAACTTAATATTTAATTTTAGTACTGTTGCACATTTATACACTACACTAGCCATAATACATATAATAATCCTTCATCCTCTGATCACACGCGTACATAGTTACATGAAATACGTTTATGCCCCTCCGCTCTATATTTCTCTTGTACGAAAAACTTCGGTAGGCTCAAAGAGCTCGTATAGAGGCAATATGTCATAATATTATTGCTTTGCCTCCGACAAAATCGGTAGAATGTAGCCGACAATATTTTATTCCGACCCGCGCAAACCCTACGCATAGGTTGGGGTGGTAAAGGCGCAGATACAATAACTTACGCATGTTTATTTATTAGTAGAAAAAAGTAGTGGCTACATTGCTTGTGCAATGTATTATTTCAGAGTTTGAAATAAATTCTGACACATCTTAACTGTAATTTCATTATATTAAAATTTTCTATTTTTTGTAAGCAAAAATTATAAATCAATCAAACAAGTGAAATATCTCTCTCTTCTTGCTCTTGTCTGAATCATTATAAACATCATATAGGAAAGGCATAACGATTTTTATAGGTTGATTTACCTGATAACTCCACCTTACCTTATCTATACAAGTCTATTCTTGAATAAGACAAAATGCAATGTTATAAGTTGCAGGAAAACAGTCAACTTTCTTATAAACTCAATACGTAACATTCCTTTACAAAGACCTATTACGCAAGACCATCCATCTCTGAACGCGCCCTAAGGCCCCAGTAAAATATTATGACGTTTCCACTTTTTCCCATTCAGTCTTACAGTTCGGGCATTTTTTGTGACGGCGATGACGGTCCTTTTTCCCGCCTAGCTCTGTGCCACAAATTACGCCGCCCTATAGTTGGGCGGGAAGGGCGGCGTGTGGATACAAGCTTGCGATTAGTCGGAGATGCGAATTCTTAGATTTTTACAATATAAGATAGTTATTGACAAGACATGTAGCTTTTGAAGGAGATGTAATTGTTAGGAACGAACGATCTAATGATTTGAAATCTGTCAATTAGATACTCTTTGAAAATTTTGACCTTTTTTGAAATGTAAATTATATGTGAGGTGCCTTTTCCAAATCCCTTGTTTTATTATATTTGTGAAAGTTTCGACTGTTTTCTTCTAAAGTTATACTATATCTGTTTAAAATGTTTTTTTTTAATAAAGTAAAAAAATATATTTAAAATTGTAACGTGTAATTATCAACCCATTTCAGATTTAGTAAGAGTTGTCGGAGGCATTTTCTTAAAAAAAAGTGTTAAGCTTCACCTTATAAGTTTAGTCGCAATCGCAACGAAGTGGCGCCATAAAAACCTTATAAACGCCTTGCGCCACAGAAAACGAGTATAGTAAGGCCGGAATAATATTACAGAAGGGTTCCCCCAAATAGGATTTACCATAATTCCGTTATTTCGACAACAACTTGTTCCCGTAATTGTTTCGTCTCGCGGCGATATTATTCAAATGTCAGATTTTTATTTATTCACGTCTAACTTTTTGCTTAATAATTGTAGTGCTGTAAAAAGTTGGCGACCATTAAAACTTGGCTCATTAACAATTTGAAATTAATGTGAACGAAACGAGCTCGCGAAAACTAAACGTAGATTTTTATCATAATTATAATTAGTACGTTTGTAACAAAGGTTTTGTGATTTCAATTTCAATTTTTGTACACAGTTAAATAAATATAGGTTTCATAAATGTGTTTATAGCTGAAATAATTTAATGCATAGACGTTTTAGATAATTTTTGTTGTGGTTTCAATGTTTTAGATAAGACATTTAAATAGCTAGAGACTTGTTAAGCTACTGAAAAAGAAACTAGCCTTAAATTAGGTTTCATTTGTTTCAGAAAAAAGTAAGCAATTAGAATAAATAATTAAGTAATTATTTTAACAAAAGCCTTGTTTTGACCGGCACAAACAAAAAACAAGATAAATCAGAACAGTTCTAATACCGCAGGATCTTTGTACTTATTTCGTGCCGAAAATAGATCGGAGTTATTGCAAGTTCTATTTGTATTCTAATAGGGTGTATTTTAGTTTGTTTTGGCGGGAAAAGACCGGTGGTTGGAGGTTGGTGCCAATTTTTCAAAACACCCT
Organism: Pyrausta purpuralis; assembly: GCA_963924145.1. NCBI lineage: Eukaryota > Metazoa > Arthropoda > Insecta > Lepidoptera > Crambidae > Pyrausta > Pyrausta purpuralis. Next base: position 15,259,843 of record OZ001652.1, read on the forward strand.
CCGGAAGCGTGCCCTCTTCCTGTCAGGATCGATACCTACCCCTCTGTAGTGACTATGATTTAACGGGAATATTGGGGAATCCATATTTCGGTTGCGCATATTCGGAGAGGAACTGTGTTTGTTTCTTGTGATTATGTTTAGTTTGACGAAGAATATGGAGTCTGTTTTTTATTTGGCAAGTATTCTGTAGGTCTCAAAAGTACAATCCAGTGGGAGTAAGATTTTTACTGTTAGTAGAATAATGAATCAAGTTATGAAATAAAACGCGCAAACATTTGTACAAAAGACAATGCCATTACTCGTCTGTATCACTGTATAGATAGATATGCAGATGAAAAAGCTTCGATTAAGCTTTTCAAGAAATATTTCGATTGCACTATATCCTTGTACAGCTAAAAACAATGTCCAATTGTCCAATTCGCACATAGTCCAGTGTAATTCAATCCATCTTCACTTAACATTCCTGAAACACTCCCCTCCACTCAGCCTTGAACCCGCGGGCAACACGTGGCTCGTCCCACAGAATACCAAATGATGTGCACGCTACTCGCAACAAGTTGTTACCAAAACCGACTTTATCCGCCACTACTTAGAGCTCAATCTCCGCTGATGTAACACTTCACGCTGCAAAGAACGCCAAATTAAGGGGCAGACGAAAGAGAGCTTTGTGCGGTTCAATTTGAGATCAATGTGGGTTGTTGGTGATTTGGAAACTGCTAGGGTTGGTGTGAAATATTTTCGGTTTAACTCGGATTGCCGCTTGAAAGTTACAGAGAGAATACGGTCCAAACTATGCACCTAGCAATAGAAATAAAGCATCTAACGTATGTATAGCCGATTATTTATGACTAAATTCTATTAAATCCGAAACGGTCACACAATAACCGTGGAAATTACAGTTACGTTAAAAAGCAATCTTTAAAATTACAAAAAACTATTAACGTTATGAATAGGAATAGGAACATTTTATAGGAGATAAAATCTAAGCCACAAGCGGTATCCTTACGTGAGTGTGACTTTACAGCTGTTTTCAATTCTTATTAACCCACAACGGACAACCATCATCATTAGATAAATATTTATAATCAGAACTTTTATTGAATTTTCTTATGGTATTCCATATTCGTGATATAGGGGTCAGTCTATTTAGGAATCTTTGGCTATAGGTTAACGTATTTTTCAGCTAATACTGATAGATAATACGTTATACGTCTTGTAAGTATCTGGCTTCCAAATATTTTACTGCAGCAGCCCTAAGAATAGGTAGCAAAGTACTTGTTGACCGCGCGATGTGACGTTGCACCGGCGTGCGTTTCGAATGCTAACTAAAGGTCGACGACGAGGTTAATGTTGGAGCTTAGCCGGCGAATGTCGTCGCCATTTTCTTTTTTCTTTTTTTTGCACCCCGGAGGATGAAGGAAGTGCGGACACTTTGCGCGAGTTTACAACTTGTAGGTTAGTTTACTTGTGTTCGGTGAGTATATTGTTTTCTTAGAAAAATTTGGTTGACGATTGTATTAAATGTAGGTTGTGAAAAGCTAAGTTGGTGACATTTCGGGTACCTTTTTTCTATTTTCAAATTATTTTAGATTTTTTTTATTTTTTACTTTTATTCTAATTGATCATTTAGAATCACAGTGTATAGCATCACTAAAACATATTATAGCTTAATAACATTATACCCCATCCGTACGTTAAGTAAAGTCATGATTAAAAAAAAACCTTTACAAAATGGCACTAAAAACTCTTCTAATTCGATTTAACCAAACTCGTGTTGAGTGCTCAGAGCATTTTAAAAGGCTACACCCAAAAGCATAAAAGCGGCCAAGTTTCTTATAAACGACGTTTTAAACTGTTGGCATCGCGACTCGGCGGGGGAAAACGATTATTTTATAGTTCCAACTTTTTAATGGGTTTTCGAAAGCGGGGGACGTAATGAAGAATAATGTGACATGTGTGAGATGCGCTTTAGGAAATAATCTGTAATATCTCTTTAAGAAAAGAACAGAAAAAGCTTTTGAAAATATTATTAATTTTAGCTTTAAAGTATGCACTGTGCTTTACTATTTATTTTATTCTAAAAAACATCTAGTAAAGGTAAGCAAAAACTCACTCAATGAGTTCCAATCATTTATCGTTTTATAGATACTCAAAAAGTTAAGTATTTTTGTCTTTATTAAAATATGTTAATACGAATATTGAAATTTGCATTTAAAATTTACTTTCTTTTGAGACGCTTGTTTGTGATAAAATAATAATCTATAAAATACATAAAAGCACTTTCAAAGCATCCCCATCGAGTGGTCCTCATCCTCACTCAATAACTTACCAAAACAAATCGTTATGCACATAATAATACGTTACATGCCTACAGCCTAGTTCAAACAGTAAAAAAAAACAATATTTATCATACTATCGAACACAATGCGCGTGTTTACACAAGTCATGTACCCGCTCTTTCATAGGGTTGCCGAGTGTGCAACGAAATTAATTAGTTATATTGTGGGTTGGCGAACTTGGCATTTTTTACCAACTTAAAATATTGTGATATTTATTTATTTAACTTATATATTAAGTTTATTTATTTAACTTATATATTAAGTTAAATAAATAATATATAAGCTAATTATAAGTTAATGTGAATATAGTTATTATAATATATTTGAAATTTTATTTGTAAGAATTTTAATCTTGCCTTTTTTTGTTGTTATCTTGTTGTCTTATTCTGTCCTGTTAACTCCTTACGTATATAGGTTCATTGTACCTAATCAATAGGAAAGCCTTTAAGCTGTGGTATTTAAAATAGGTTTGTTAATAACGACAACGTTGCTTAATTATAACATCACTTTTTTTAAAAAGGTCACTAAAATCTCCAACAACCCTGTATATGCGTTATATACAGGGTGTATTTGCGCGCTGACGCGCATGGTGGGGTTATATGGCGGCCCTTGTTTTTTTAACATGTTTGCCAAAGACGCATCTACATGAGGCCTCGCCTACGCAAACAGCCAGTGTAAACACGGCCTTATGAACGGCTTTATTACAGAGCACCCGGGTTTTATTTTAAACTGAATCAATTAGTGTTGATTGACAGCGGAATAAGATTTTTTCAGTTAACAAAAGACTTTAAATTTGAGTCAAACATAGAGTACGAAATGTTTTACCAAAATGTGTGGCTATGACAAACGGTCGTTTGTCATAGCCACACATTTTGGTAAAACATTTCCATAAATAAACATCATTCGTTCCGATCCGATCTCCAGAATAAAATATGACGTTAAACATGCAACAAACACAATGCTAGGTTGCACCCTAAGGAAGTACTTTAGTGTTATTTATTTATTTGTTTTTGTGTTATTGTTATATTTATTTAGTGCTATGTTAGTTTTATTAATTACCGATACATTTTTAGTACTTGGTAAGTATCAAATGACTTACAGTTAGTCAAAAGCAATGCCTTGTTAGTGCTAAACTTTCAAGATAGACAACTTTTTGTCTTGTTAGAATACCTACGTACTAAGTTAAACCGTTAGTTGGTAGCATACCACAATACTGCCACCTTACCACTTGTAAACTGGATTTTATTTTACCTGGATACGTGCCTCAGGCAATCCGATCTTTTCAGCCAGCCTCTCTCTCGCGAACACGTCTGGATAGTGGGTCCTCTCGAATTCTGCACAGATAAAAAATGTTTATAGTCATTGTAACATTTTTTTGTTCTATAAATAGGATATATAGGAGTGGTTCGATAACATGGTTTGTGTTTTACTGAAAAAGATATGTTTCAATGTGTTCAACATATAATTTGACAATGTGTGCTTTGTTACTGAAATTTAGAATAAACAACGTAAATATTTAGGCATCTTTTATTTAAAAAAAATGTACATGAAAAATATGAGTAATGCATCTAGAAAAATATTATCATGGTATATTATAGTATCAGATTTAATGTGATATACATATAGCAGCTTAAAAATATACCATCAGTTTCATAGAAAAAAAAGTTAACATTTAAAATTAGAATGACATCCACACAATCCCAAATCGTATTGAATGGAAGGAATCCAATAGAACGTATCTTTACACAGCGTCTAGAATTGACATCCATATTGGCACTCCGCAACTCCCCAAGGAGCTCATAAGCTCATTCCCAATGTCCCTTTCATCTTATTTATTGTTTACCAACACGGTTATTAGCAAATAAATATAAATATCGTCCCCTATTATTTGCCCGCCTCTACAGCGGTGGCACCCAGACCAATTATGACGTTTACTAATCTTAGTTTTTGTTTGTTTGTCCGGCAATTGTGATATTAATAAGACCATTGAGAGGTTTTAACGAGAGTATTGAAGGATTTCTATGGTGTTTTTAGCGTGTTGTGTTTACGAAAATAAGAAAATATGGATTTGGTAGTTTATATTGGAATCGTGAAATATATTTGGAATCGTGAAGTATATTTGGGCTATTAAAATAGTACTTATTAAAGAAAGATCTTTACTTCTTGCAAATCTATGGTCCGAGTCATCATTTTTTCTACTTAACAATTATATTATAAGCATCATTATGTGTGCCTAAACGTTAGTACTTACATAGCTCTTGAGTATCTTTTGTTAAAAAAGTGATATTAGTTATAGTATCTAACATTTTTTTGCGGTAGTTTATTTAAATTATACCCGACTCGGCCAAAAATGAAAACTCTATTTTCTTTAATAATAGCTTTTATGGACAGTTAAAGTTATTATTGAGATGAAAAATCTGTGTGCACGGTATTGTGATCGCTAAGTTCAATATACAAACAAGCTCAGCACAGCTTATAATAAAGTTCAGTTCACTAACCTTTCTCTAAGCTGTCTATCTGGTCATTCGTAAACGACGTTCTGTTCCTCTGCAGCTTTCTCTTGAGCCTCAATCTCATCTGCGAGTCCTCGTCTCCTGATGATGCGTGTTCGCTGTTCCCGTCTGACCCTGCTTCTGACTGGAGTGGGTCTGCTGGACAAAGAAATGCTATATTAGTATACAGGTGTTAAATGCAATTTTAAGAGGTACGAACATAGTTGTTGGTAAAATTTTAATGAAAGAGTGGCAAAGAGTCAGCCTCTTTTTTATATAGACATAAGTTTTACACGGTAAAAATACACAAATGAAATGTTTCTGATGTATGAATAAACATTTTAGCTTAGATTATACGAGTAATTAAAACAAAACTTAAACAAGCTTTGTAAATTATTAAGAAATATAAATAAAAATATGCAACGAGGTATCATATCAATAACTTATGCAGTTAAATTCGCCCACCCTACATTTTAAATAGATTTATAACCATTACACTTCATATAATTATTTAAACAAATCATAATTTATGTCAATATACACTTTAAAACGTTACACGCTATTACGATATTAATCAACCTTAATAAAGGGTTGCACAGGACTAAATGTCTCACAGCACATTAGCTACGTTTTTAACAATCCGCATTCGCAACAGACGGGCTCAAAAGTTTAAATGCCGCACTAGAGATACTGGGAGGGGAGTGAGCCTCTTCATCAACAATGCTACGACAACTATCAACAAATGCGTCAGCTAAATTGCATCTGACAAAAATTGCATTGCGTCATTCTGATCTCCGAATGCCAACATCTGCCTAAGTTTGCAAGATCAGTTTATGTTTGTTGGTCGTGTTTGAGGGCTGCAGAATTAAACGTTAGATGTAATTCTGCGCCCTCAACTAATTGATTAATTTGCTTTATGGACAGCCCGTTCGACTCCCGGCCCGGTAATGGTGCACGGGTAACTGAATCTCGTGAATGGGGACGATATTATGCAATCTGTCACATTTTTGTGAGTGCACGCCTGTGCGGACCCGATAATAATCGTGATGGATCGAGGAATGGAATTGACGTGGAAGTTTTCGTGGGTGGTGCAGGGGCGGTGGACATCCAAGCTTTAGAGACAAACGTTTATCGAAGATGTCAACAAACATTTTCATTCTTTACATTTTAACGTTACGACGAAGAGGTCAAAACGTCAGAAAAATTGCCTTGGAAAATTGTATTTTTATTTTATAATTTACATCAACCCACAGCTCCTAATAACAGCCAACTTAACCTGCTACTATGAAAGGTTTGACAAATCACGACATTAACACTGTAAGTGCCTTAAAATATACGAATTAACTGGTTTCATGCCACAGCACGCACCGGTGCGTTATAACAATTAAATTTCTATTGTGTCTCAAGTGCGGCAGCAAATGGGTTAACACCCAAAAAACGCGTTTCACGCGTATTTTTTTGATGTTTGCGCAATCATGGACACTCGGGTCCGAATTGCAAGAGACCGTTGCAATAGTTTACACGCATTCGGGCCCGAGTTCTCGGCACGAAATGTGTTAAGATGATTCTGAAGCTGAAACTGTTAAAATGAGATGGTCATCCAAGTCCTCAATTTTTCCATTAGTGATCCAAGTCACCTAGATAGTTTTCCAGCTCAAAGTTTCACTCGACACCCGCGTCTGGCACTGAGCCATAGCTTTTAGCCTAGGCACAGACTCCAGAGGTACTAGGCAGGTGATTAGTCATTCCATTCGCGAACGAGCCTTCGCCTTTGAACTGTTTACATACTTTGCCCGAGAAAAGTATCGAAAAATAAACATTAAACTTTCGTAGTGTGTCTCTAAAAGCGGTTGTACTCGAAAATTAATTAATTAAGTAATATTTTCGTAAAATAACAAACAAAATTATTTTTGATCAGGTCAATTTTAACTGAAAAAAAGCACTTCGAAAACGGCCCGAAAACCTATTATTTTAAAAAGAAAGCCGGATTTTTTTTAAAAAAATAATTCCCGAAATGTCATTGTTCCCGAAGAACTATTTTAAATTGGACACGTGGCTTATAGAACACACTTTTTACTTTCTAAATGAATACCTTACTTACGAGGCCATTAAAATATTGAATGTACGGAACGTACCATACGTAATGCATGTATTTTCTGTTTTTTTTTTGTGGAGGATTTAAAGAGATATATTACTATTATTGTAATATAATACACACATTTAATAGTTTAGTTTCTAATCTAAAGATTATACTATTTTTTATACGGTGTAAATTGGATTAGTCACAGTAAATATTAGTGCAATAACGAAATATATATTATATATTAGTAGGTATATAGTCCCTAAAAAACTATTCATTTGATAGTTTTTTTGTTACTGTAAACCTTTAAATATTAATTTAGTTTCTGAAATATTTGTACGCTACATTATAGCATATTTTGGCGCAGCTTTTTACATTTAAGAAGACCTGAATGTACTACCCAAATATTTGCAAATAAATCGTTGAGTTTAGATTTTTTGGTAGTAATTTGTATTTAAAGTTTCATAGACAGTCTGTCTCATCATAACCAGTCCACCTGCAACAAGCCTAAACTTTGGATTGAACCAAGATTGATGACCGACAGACAACATGCACTCTCCAAACGGTTGACAATTTTGATTGATCACTGTAACGCCAGAAAGAGGCGGCGATGCCCCAGTAATTCGATACTGTGCCATTTTAGGAACTGAGTTTTTGTTTTAAACTTGTTTAAAAAAGCCATCAGGTGAGTTTTGTTTGGTAAATTTTATTTGATCTAACTACTACTATTCGAAAGAGTTCCGGGTAAAAATTTCAAATCTCGCATCACACACGCATGTTATTCAGCCAAGTTTGCGGAGCAGTAAATATTTATTGATGCCTTGCCATTTATTGATTTTAAATCCATAAATATTAAATGTCTTGTTTGATTGTTACATCCTACGTTCGATGCGTCATTACATTATTCAGCTTAAGAGTTTTATGTTAGTATCCCTTTTCGCTAGAAGTGAAGAGATACCTTTACCGTGACTGAGGCTAATGAGTTTGTACAAATAGTAGGTTTGTTCGAGTTTCAGCCAATCGCTGATGGCTTGCAGGCGTTTAGTAGCAATCGTGTTTGATTTGAATTACAACTTACAATTTTAGGTATGCCTTTCGTATATGAATTTTGAATTTATGAAGATTTAAATAGTACATTACCACTGATTTGTCACTGCAAAAAAAATAAGAATAGAAAGAGATTTATTTAAGTTTTATGAAACCATTTTTAAGCAAAGAAAAGTGTTTAATAAATGTACTCAAGTTTAGGGGTTGGAAAACTTTTTGATTAAAACAGAAATACAAGAACAAGAAAACTTGGCTGTAATACAAACAGATCCCTCAAACATAACGTATAAAGAACACCTCACGAGCCTTTTGTTAGAAGCATTCCGACAATCCAGCTCCATTTATTATCGGCCGTCGTCTAAAAGGAGAATTCATTAAAAAAATCGAACCACTTACCCACAATCCAGGAATAACGACCTACGAATGATTGAAGCAAAAACTCGAAGGCCTCGCAAGAAACACGAGAAATACATAAGAGAAAATAATACCTAGTAGTGAGAAAATAAGAAAGGAAATAAAAGTGGGGGCTCGGGAAAAAATTGGAGAAATAAGGTACAAAGGGAGCGAAGAAAACTGGGCAGGCGCAGGGCTGCCGATAATGTTTTCAGCCGATTACATTGCTAATACAACAGATAGATAAATAAGTTAATTTGATAAACAGAAAAGAGCATATTTTTTTTATTTTGCTATTTTTTCCTGACCGCAGTCAAATCTAAAAAGGGACTTATGTGTTTTATGTTAATAATACGATAATTTTATCAACTTTTACTGTACATTTATGTGATTTGGTGGATAAGCAGAATTTTAGTTTGCTTTAGAAAAATGTATTGTTCAAACAGAGCCAAGTTGTAAAATTAAATTAACCTAGTGCATTCCCTTGATGTGTGAATGCGACATAATGACTTTTATCTTTTTGTGTTGGTAACCCTGGACAGATAAAGCGGGATTGGAGTTATCGGGGCGTGCGGCGTCCGCGTAGGTGGGGCGAAGCCGCGACGCGCGATTGTGCGAGATCGATACTGTCACTCCACTGCCCGTGCCTTCACTTCTAGCGGACAGTCTATAGTCTATACTGTCCTCTGTGCTCTTTCTTACTGACGTGACTTCTATCAACCACTGTACATTGACTGATCACTAGGATGCGGGTAGACTAGAACCCCTGACAGCCAGCTAGTAATAATTTACACTGTCAGGTAACGGTTGATTAACGGTTACTTGACTTGCAGTGAAGTAGTGATAGTGGTAGGTAACGCAATTTAGATCTCGTTTGGTCGTAATTTGTTTGAGAGCAAAATACTCTCAGGTCAAATCTTTTAGATTTACTCAGTCCAAACTGTATTTCTCATCCTTAATGGTTCACCTTGTGACTCGCTACCGCTTGTCAACTAATGTAACCATTTCAAGGCGGCTGGACAGTTCCCTAGTTTGACGCTCGATCCAACGCGCTACCGGAATATTGCGACCGCTGTGTTTTGCTGTGTACGGATAAAATCTTGTTGAAGTACGTCTTTTTATAGAGGCGTGATATCAAGTAGTCAATCAAAATGTTTGCAGATCAAAGATAAAGAGGTAGTTGTACTTACAAATCGTGCACGATAGTGCTTCTAGGTTTTATTAAGAAAATGCACTTGGCTGACACACTGGCGTGCGCAAGTCAAGAACTTTGAACTCTGTCCCGAAGCAGTGAAATGGAGGTATTCTCTAGCGGGTGCAAGTTTATACTATGGTGCAGTTCATAATCAAAATATCTACTAATTGAAATGGAACGTGGATAAAAGCTTCATTATGAATTTTTAATGATAACTGAAATAAGAAGAGAAAAACTCTCACACAAACCGCGTAAAACTAATTCTAAAAAATATATTATTAGGTAACCCAAAATGCGTGTGAACACCATAATTCAAACCATACAAATGCAGCTTATCATCAATTAAAATTAAATGAAGACGTAACATCGCCCTAACAAGTGACCAGAAACCACGACCCCTCAACTAAGCGTCTCCCAAACACGTTTATATGCGCCAAGGGACAGAGAGAGTTCCACACTACCTGGTTATAAATAAATAAATATCCTTGGACATTCCCACACATCGCCATCTAGCCCCAAAGTAAGCTACTCAAAGCTTGTGTTATGGGTGCCAGACAACGGATATAATACTTAAATACATTTTTTTTTTGTAAATACATACATGATATACATAGAAAACACCCAGACCAATACAAACAGACATGTTCATGCACACAAATGTTTGTATTGCGCGGGGATCGAACCCGCACCCGCTGCGTAGTAGGCGATTTCTCGACCACTACACCAGACGGGTCGTCATGGTTATGGTAGGGTGCATATAAATAAACTGATTTTCTAGAATTATTGACAGTGTTTGAGTTTTACAAAGAAGAAATATTACTTTTGGTTGACTTAGGCCCAGTTGGGTGATCGATAGTTATCTCAACTAATGTTTAAATGTCGTTACCAGCGATTGAATAAACGAATGTGCGCGTTTTGAAGACAATATAGTTAGGTACCTTGGTCATTAATAGCCATTCAGATATTTGGTTTTTTTAAAGTTATTTTTAAGCTATTGCATAGCTTCTATCGCGGGCCTTTAGCGTGGTGACGAATCCAGAAATTCCGTAACGAAAATAACCTAACACCCCCCACTCCGACCGGCACAGCGTTGATACTTTTTAGTTTTTCCATCTATCGATGAATAGCAGAACTTTTAATGTCTTTTTGAAATATCACGCTTGTTTCTTTAGTTCAGCAACCCGCCTTTAGGTGGCATTGTTTGTATAAATAAAATAAATAAATAATTATAATTGCATGTTGATAAAAAATGCTATGCAATAGCTATACCGCGGCAGTCTCCGAGTGCCACACGTCCCTTTTTTACTGTTTAGCTTTACTACCAATAAAGTAGAGTTCAAAAAGTTGTAAGTAAGTTAAGCAAGTACTTAACAACAAAAACGTACCTAACGTCATTTATTTTTTAATAAGTTACTTATTATTTCATTAAATAAATCATTTTTTACACAGGCACGTTCTGACAGTGAATGTTGTTCTAAAAATGCTAGCAGTTACAATTCTCAACTCAATTCATGGTGACCCTACCTTTCGTATGGTGGCTGACTTCCCAACAGGCCATATAAATTACTTAGCAAGGGTAGATAAGGCTAGTTTTTATTATTGTCATTTGAGGAGAGTGGGCCAATTGGTCGGCTAATGATCATCTGGGGATGTCGGGGGATGTTTTCCTCTAATCGGGACATGTAAGTAAGCATGCCTTTTATTTGTGGATCAGGGTAGAGATACGGTCCTCTCTGTGAGGTGGTAGATAAAGTTTAAAGTTGAAATAACTTGGAAATTAATTAAATAAATGGTTAGGTAAGTTAAAAAACAGTTTAAATCCGTATAGTTTCTTGTAAGTTACCTATGCAGGATGTTAAAGCCAAATTCAAAGAGCTGTTTGTCAATCGAGTTTAGAATACAGAAAAAAAATAAGGAATTTTATAAATAAAAAGTAATTTTCCTGTGTAATCGAGTCTTTACCACTAGCTTGAATTTGACTCGTACTTTTTTACACCCTGTATGGAATTAAAGGACTATGGATCCGTGGACATTTTATCTTATATCTTCTTTTTTATGATTCAAATTTTAAGAGGTAGTTAAGTTTCGTAGTTATCGTTTTGCATTATAGCCCAAATTATGCTTGTAACGTATGTAGGTACCTAGTGATGTAAAATGAAAAAAAAAACAATTTTTTTTTCATGTTTTTTTTCTAAAACTGAAAAAAAAACATGAAAAAAAACTTAGCACCGTTGTTTTTTTTCTGAATTTGGTTTTTTTACTACCATACATTTTAGTTCAATAATAAATGAAATTTGTATAATAAATCAACTTATTTATTTAATTATAACTAACTTATAACAACTTCCGATTTCTCCGTGTTCAAATGTATTTGATTTGGGGATTTCCCTTTCGTTGATGTAAATGTCAATGAATGTTGCCAATATATTCATGAAATCTTGATACCACTCAACCAGAAAAGTATAGTAGAGTTAAAAATAGGCCGAAATTGTGTTCTTAAGTATTAATCTTAAACGGTAACTGTCTTAAAAGTTTTGGATGAAATCCAATACTCTTGAAAAAAAAACATGGTCTAGAAAAAAAACAGTTTTTTTTCAGGTTTTTTTTCAACGCTTTTTTTCACACTAGAAAAAAAACGGTTTTTTTGCAACACTATAGGTACCTACTGAGTATATTAACTCTAACAATTAAAAAAAATACGTTGACTTTACAAATATTTTAGCTTTCATCTGCGCACATTTTTTTCAAACTACAATAAAACACCAAATTGATTTCAATCAAAGCGCCTTTGCAACCGCAAAACGGTATCAATTACGACCAATTACAACAATGCAAAAAAATTAAGCACCGCAACACGTGTCGAATAGTTGAAGTAAACTGAAGTACAATGAACTACGATGAAGTACACTCGACTTCAGTAACGAGGTGCTTGACACGCATTGTTTCACCAGGCTCCCTGTAACCGAGACGCGATAAACTGCAGTCAATTGTTCGAGCTGATTGATTCAAGTTACCATAGTGGTATGGCGGTGATGACTGTAGGGAAAAAATACTACATGCATAAATTAAATGGTTTAAGTAACGAAAGCAAGATGGTGCTGAATTGCAAGCTAAATTTTATGTATTTAGTAATATCTATTCTTTGAATTTTTTAAAATATTTTTGCATCATAAAAGGGTAAGTACGAGTTTAAAAAAAATACATTTCAACTCATTCACTCTTCTTTACAAGTCCGGCTTAATGTCGGACTCTTTTACTATCTCTGCGATTCGCCTTAGGAATTCTCTCCCCATGGAAATCAGAATGTCCACAAACAAACTTTCTTTTAAGAAGTCTCTCCGCACCCACTATCTTAACCTTGGCTCACTTCAGAATTAACCACCATTTCTTTCACTGCTGTCGGTAATACCTGAATAGATTTCATCAATATCTTTACTTCCCTATCGTTATTATTTAAAATTAAATATATGTATTCTATGTACGTTCATTATCCCATGCTTATATATTTATATATTTCTTTTATCTATGTAATTATAGTATGTATGTTTATGTTACTGCATTTTAAAAATATATTTTTTTTGTTCCTCTCAGTACTTTTATATATTCCGCCACTGATTTAACTCTCTGCATTTCCCCAAGCGGTTGACTGGTAGAGAATGCTATAAGGAATTAAGTCCGCCAATTGTACCATTAACAGTGCAATAAAGTTTAAATAAATAAATAAATATTTGAAGGCCTAACATCTCATTTTATAAGGTGGTTAAGATATTTTTTTTAAACATGAAAAAAATATCATGTGGATCTAAAACAAGTTATGATGGAAGTTGGCTGAGATCCAGGAATCGTAGTAGTAACAAAATCGTAATAATACTTCGAAATACCCAATTGTAGCAGCACATTATTGGATGATTAGCCCAAACCGCTATGTCAGTACGCGGTCCGATTTTGCCCGATATGTCCACTATGCCCTGTTTATATCCCAGTGTGTACAAGCTATTTGCGCAATTATTTGTGCCGCGTCCCACTGTGCAAATATTGTCTAATTTTGTGTTTCCCGCTAGTATCTGTTTATCACGCCACCACAGAGTAGACAGAGCAGTCAGTGTATTAACAACTCCCAGTCAATTGTGTGCAAAAAACATTTTCGTACTTAAATCACACAACCGTTTACAAATGTTATTCATAAAGTGAAATTGTAATTAAATCTAGCTCGTTGGGTATTTAGTTAGGTTTTCTATGAGCTAACTATTACCAAGCAAATGTAAGTACCATTTTGTTAAAGTCTACTTTCAGAAGTAACACGTGATTTTAGTTCGAAGTCACTTTTAGTATCAATTAATAAAGTTTTAGAGCTCCATTCGTGTACACATAATTAAAATAATTGGACAAGTCCATCATATAATTCAAATCAAACATTACTCGATTGTTGCCGAAAGACAAACGATGAAAACTAAATTGATTGTGGGTGAAATAATATTATTATTTTCTCAAAATACACATATTAGTGGGCTTAATTCTGAATATTTTGTCAAATAATAATAATTAAATAAATAAATATTGGACACCAATCACATACATTGCTCTGATCCCAAAGTAAGTGCCAATGCACTTGTGTTATGGAAATCAGACACAACGGTGGTAACACAACACCCAGACCCGAGACAATATAGAAAAGATCTTTTTCTACATTGACCCGACCGGGAATCGAATCATAATAATACCCAAGTAAATGCTATAATGCCACATAGGTAGTAGTTTTTTTAGAAGAGTGCATTTTTGCATGCCTACAATTTAATTCCCAAAATATCAGATTAACTGATTTCTCTGCTATAAAAGTTGGCACGTGCGTCAATCACACGGCGGGCTTTTTTTACAAAAAAGGTCTGCCCATTTTTATATAGATTTTTGAACATTTTTGTATCCTTCCGAAACATTGGGCGCGCCAGCCGAGCCGTGTACAAAACACTGTGCTGAATATTAAAAAAATGTTGCGTCAGAGTTGTGACGAGGTACAATGCATTATTTTAAACATCTATTGGGTTTTGATAAAGGCTTTTTTGCTAGCAATCTAGCATGAGTTGGTTACTTGCAGTATATTTTTACAAAATCGAGGATAAACTCAAAAGGAGGCCCATGTTACGTACTGAGAACCTATAAGTATAAATTGGCACTCAAATTAGTAATGCAAAGGTAAACAAACTTTAAAATTCAAAACGTAAATCAGCCTAACCCAAGGCACGTAATAAAGTAGCCCGTTTAAAAAGGTCTCTCACTCGTCGCATACGACGTGTGCACTTTGCCCCGGCACATTTCAGGACGCACTTGGGCACTCATCCTGCGCACTTAAAGCGTTGCGCGCGTGACCTGAATGTTGCGAAGACGCGTGGAAAATTGGTCTGAGAAACATTGTGACGTAATGTCTTGTGGTTGTAAAAAAATATGTATGTATATTGACGACATTGCTCATTGGATTGCATCTACCTGGCGCTGTTTTAAAGTGGTTGTTCTCATGAATAATAAATTCGCCGTATTATATTTTATATGGATTTAAACACACAATACTATCGCAGCTATTTTTATTAATGGCAATGTTTGCCGTGAAGAAGACTCTTAAGAGTACTCTACTGATTTCTAGATTTCATTACACAGGGTTTTCTTTGCTTTTACTTTGCTTAGCTAAACTATCGAGAAAATTACAAAAGTATACGGTATAAAGTAGAAATATAGACGCACCTGATGTAAAAATTGGAGGTTGGGTTTCTATTTTGCACCTCAACTAGACCACCATCAGTTTTGTCAGACTATTTTGCCTTATATCATGAATCCACCCAAAAAGAGTGTAGTAAGTGGGGCGACGAATCGTATAAAGCGAGGTAAGTACAACTGTATGAAAACATACTCCAAGTTGGAAGGGACTGAGGTTATACAGCGTTTTAAGCGGAAAAGCATATTAGCGGGGTTGAGCTATCGGGGTTCTGCTGTATTTAACCATGCCAACTGAAGTCATATTGGTATATTAGCATCATGTACTTAATAACAACACATTATGGTCCATAAGTGCGTGTAAATATTAGATAGCAATAGTTGTAAAATAAACTTTTATTGAATGCCCATGTAAATCAAACTGTGCTTTCCAGAATCATGTTTTCCACAGCAGCTATTTTGCATGGCTTTGTACTGATACCGAGAAAATCTTAAACTACCTATTTGCATACACCATTGCGGAATTAATTGTTTTAGTAAGCTAAACGACTAATGGATGGAACGTTATGTAATTATTTCATTGATGTTTCGGGAAACACATATATGTAATATCAATACAGCATAAAGATGAAATAAGAAACCAAAAATTTGCGCATGGTCGGGACATTGGACATGGGAAAAAATTATGGTTTCTTATTTCTTCTTTATGAATATAAAATATGACACTGTGAGTGCTAAAAATATTCTAAATCAATATCAATACAGCACTTAAAAATCTAATTTTGACTTTTTATTTTAAGTCGAACATAATATGTAAATGGTGACATTTCATTTATTCCAAAAGCTGTGAAATACTTTAATGTGTACTTTTATGTTGTTCGTGTTTAAGTTTGTGCGACAATAACATTTACATTTAAATTTCTAGCATCATATTAAAAATTAGACGAAAGATCGTACAAAAAAACATGAGGGATTCTTGATTTGTTCCTCATCAAAATCATTGTCATCAATGTTTTTTTTGTTAGCTTACGGTGTTACTGGATTACTATAAGAGCAAGGATGATTTTAAATATTTATTTATTGAAGTTTTATTTAGCTCGAAGACTATGTATACATGAAAATTATTAAAGATATTTAAGGTGGCCTCCTTGGAAGCCACATCCTGATAGTTTATGGGTTGTTGAGTTTGTGGATGTTGCATGTGTTTATATGATCGGAGCGTTTAAAAGCAAATCGTGGACATTGTGCCAAGACATGTCGAATGGATTGCATATAGGTGTCGTCACATTGGCAGGAGTCTGTATCGGAATAACGGAATCGGATATACTTTGTGATATCCGTTATTGATCGGTCTTCCAGAACTTATGAAAGCATCCGTTATTTCCAAAGACGGTATAATCCGCATAATACAATTAAGAGTCTACGAGTAATAACATTAGGTACTCGGACAAAAAACAAAGGCAAATGTATAATTGCGACAAGGAGCAATGGGGCGGGGGCCCCCAACCCCCATTCGAGAAAGGGGGTATGGGGTGAATTGGGGTGCAAACGAGTGTAGCGATTTGGGACAACCAGCCGTATATGGATTGTTAGAAATGGAAAGTGACTATTAGTGGCAGAACTTATGTATAATATATGTATGTATCTGTGTAGTAGAGTAATAATTCATTTATTTATGTAGAAGGATAAAGAGAATCGTTTTTTGGCAAATCGTCCCTCACTAGACAAAAGTAGTTAAATGTATATCTGTGATAAGAGTGTTTTGTTACTTAAATGTATTAAAAAATATTTTAATAAATTTTATATGAAACTTTTAGGTAGTATTTGTGCATAATAAGATCCTATTGAAATATTAAGGTATCAATGATGGTAATTCACAGATTTGTATTCGAAAGTTTCAAAATAAAACAACAACCTATTTTTTTCGCAGAAAGCCCTCAAAGTTTCCGTCTAACGTCACATTCCAGCCTTAGCTAAAAGTTGGCCGAGGCAAAGGCGCGTCGTCAAAGGGCACAAAGATGGCGCCACTGTCACTTAGTTGCACATGTAGGTGAGAAGCGTCTGTTGTCGGGAGATTATGGAATATCTCTTTGTATATCTCGGCTATATATGTCGCATGTAAAGCTGGTTAAGTTGACAACTGTTTATTGTAAATGCCTGCTTCATTTTAGAATATGAAAAATTAAAAGATTTATATTTAGATTGAGCAACTTTCCGTAACACAGCGTAAATGAGTGTAGCCATTCTTAAGTAGTATACTGGTATGGATCAGTATAAAGCTTTTATCCGGGCTTATTCGATTCTATATACGATAGATTTAGTTGTTTGTTGAATGAATGAATGATGAATGAATTTAAGTTTAAGATATGATACAGAAATTCAGATTTGCAGAATTAACTTCACCTAGTATGTTCTGTTAACTTTACGAATCGAGGAAGGCGTTAAGGCTATAAAATATCACGCTGCGACGAGGTAGGACGGAGCAAACTGAAAACACGTTGACACATTCGCGGTGGAGAATTATTATGAAATAATAAAGAATATGGGCAATGTCATTTCCTAAAGGTTCTTCAGTCAGTGACCACGCATTATCTTAAATAATACTTTCTAATAAGACCACCAACCTCTTTTATGTTCTTCCGACCCTGGCCTGTTCAGTTGCGGGGGTAGTGGCGCTGGTATCGCCGGGGCGGCAGGTGCTGTAGGAAGACCAGGATACCACCACCCCGTGGCCGCTTGCCCGTTGAACATCCTTAGCTTCTCGTAGACGCTGTCGTTCTGCGCAGACGCAGCTTGTTCTTTTTGCGATGCTAGGTTCCGGAGAACCCGGTTTATTGATGATACCTGCGGATGGAAGATGAGTTTAGAAGTTTCAAATTCAGCTAGGATATGTAAAAACGGGTGAATTTGAAATGGCTTTACAAAAATGCAACAGTCGCTATATACAAATCATTTTTATGACTTCCAATTAAAAAACACTTAAAAATCTATTTTGGTTGGGGGCTTGGGTAATCCATTTCAGTATGGCATGTTAATAGGTACAAGTATAGGATATACATAGGAACGTATTGCTCTGAAAGTTTTACATGTAAATACCATTACATAAAATTACACACATAAAGGGATGTAACTCCAAACCCATCAGCATATAAACAACTATCTAATAGGAAACAAATTGCCAACAAGCCCACCCTTAAAGTTTGAGCACGTGTAATTTAAAATCTAATATGATTACTAAATTCCAATCGGAGGTTCAAAGGGCCAGATTAGGGCAGACCCCAGGCCCCACCCCCGGTCCTAAAAACCCCAATATCTATCTACTTTCGCCGAAAAAGCACGCATGCGTAAAAACCTGACTCACACAGACATAAAACTCTATGTATGCCTATTTTAACACGTTGTTGCCAGGGCTGCCGGAAGGCTTCATTGTGTAAATATTTTGGAACTCAATAATAAATTTAAAATTCTAAAAAACTTGTAAAATTCTTATTAGAATTGAATGGTATTCAGAAACATTACAGTTAAATTTCTCGCAATAAATGACAAATAATAACCCAATGAATGGATTATATATATATACTATTATATATATATACTATTATTCTTTATAAAGAACACCTAAGTTATAAGAAAGGACATGTAGTTTTATCAAGTAGCTAACAAAATATCACTTATTAACAATCAAATTTTGTTCCCATTTTGTACATAGGACCTCATGTTTTCGAGGCATAATATTTATATTTTTAGATTTTTAGCATCCTAAATTTATGAAAGCAAAAATATTTAATTACTTTGTTGTTGTAAGTCAACTTTTCGATGATCAAAGCAAATAAAAAGGATTTGTTAAAATATTTTCCTGTTTTTTTGGTAGCTTTTGCATCTCATTTGCTTTTATTGAAAAATTAAATTCAGGTAACGTTTTATCACTTTCCCTTATTTTTATCCTTCTTTGCCAGCCCTAATACCACTGTTATAGTTATATGTTTGGGTGCTTCTAGATATAATATCTATCTGTTTTCTCGTTGCCATTGGCAACCGGGAAATTGTATTTTTCCCTATGCGGGGAATCGCTTCAATGGGGGACGCAGGAAAATTGGGATGTCTGTCTGTGTCTTACGCTGTATATGATCATTCGGCCCATAAGGGGATGAATTAGTAAGGTAATTGTGGTAAGGGATGAAAGTTTAGTTATAAATAATTTCGTTTATGTAATCTTAACTTGTTATTAGTTTTCGGAAACACTATTTTTTCGAAATAATTTATAAGAGTTGATAGAATTAAAAGGCACTTATCTACCCGTATCTAATTTAAATATTCAATACATAAAACTGTAACTATTTTTTATAGCAAACTAGGTACACTTTCCTATCTCATTAATAAAATAAACAAAGTATTCTTCTTAAAAAAATAAACAAGTACAATATATAAAGTTACTACAAATACAATTCCTTAAAGTTTTACCAAATGTTTCAACTAACAAAGTCATATAAAAATACACATATAATTTGTAAAAGCCTCAAATAACCCAATGTAATATCAAACCGAAATACCTGAAACGCGAGCGAATAGTGCTACTATTTCAGCTTACTATAGCTGTACGTATGTTTCCATTTAATCCGTTGTTCGGTTAATGGAAGATAATGTAACGGCCCGACGAAAACACGGCCCGGTGGGTGCTGGGAAAAATCTACCTGGCAAATACGAGTGAAGGCCCCAAATCATATAATTTATTTTCAATCCAAAAAAGAAAAAATAGAATTTTATTTTCTTATTTATAACATACATTGCACTTGTAAACAGCAACTATGTCAGACAAGAAATCGAACCCTGTGTCTTACGCTATCCGAACGCATGCCTTTACCACTCGGCCACCGACACATTGGCAAGCCTGTTGAATTTTGCAAATTATTTCTTTAACGCGTAGAGTGCGCGATGACATCAATGTTCCGAGATTGCTCTCTCAACATCCGAAGGAAATGTTCTGGGTTCGATTCCTTGTCTGACACATTTGCTTTGTACAAGTACCTACCTACAATTTATGATTGAAAATAAATTTACATTTCATACCAGCAATAGTTTGACTTTGCCTATTTATGAAAATATCGTTAATAATATACATACAAAGAATTGTTGTTGCATATGACAGACTTAGTGTTTAGCAATTATACTTATACGATTGAGTCCTTCTTAAAGCAGGATAAGTCGTGAGAAAGGTAAACCAGTAGATTTCTCATAAAAACAAACCCGTTCTACGCTAATCTAAAGGTCATTTAATTTTGCCGTCAACAGGTCCAATAAGTGATTGACAAAAACCAATTATAAAATCCTATCTTAATCTGATACGACACGAAAAAGACCCGTTCCATTTTAAAAATCGAATTCGAATTTCAAAAATGAACCAGCCAGTGTCGGTGCATTTAAAACGCGAGTTCTGTTTCTGACAGCACGCTGGCCAATCAGATAGGTGCTCTAAAAAGATTAAAGAGTAGGTAGGGTAGCACAATCTACAATTGAAGATAATTTTTCGTTATTACAATGAAAGGGTTAGAATGTAGTTTTATGTAAGAAAATTGATACCACACATTTGGTAGCCTTTTGTTTATTTTAGAGTCATACTTAGACACAAATACTTTTCCGATACCTGGGTCTTTCAACTGCCATCGATAAGCAATTGAAATAGAAAATAAGAGGTTGTATTGTAGTGTAATCGAGTTCCAAGATACGGCACTTAACAAAAAACTGGATAAAACTTGTGCAATAAAACACACATTTAAGAAAAAGTCGTAGCGCGTGCCACTAAAAAAACGACGTAAAGCGAAAAGTGAGTTTTTTCAATCTTTATATTTGCTCAGATGTCACTGTTTGAGGAATCGCTGGATTAATCGAATGTTCTTTCACATTACACGAGGCGGTGATCGCAGCTGTTGTTGTTTTTTCATTCAATAACGTTGTAGCATTTGTTTTGCTAATTGGCTTTGTATTTTTATCAGATCACTTTTTTGTTAACTAAACACAATGGTAGTTGACGATATTTAAAACGAAACGTTTAAGGCGACTGTTTGGAAAATCCGTTACCAATATTTTTTATTTATTTCTTGGTATGTTTAAGTGTTTGGTTTCGAATAAACATAAATGTTTCAATGAGGTAGGAAGCAACATTATTCGACCCAATGTTAAATCTCGGTTTTTATTTAGTTTTGTGGTATCCAAAAATTAAGACCAACTTTATTTTTATTTACGAGTTACACCCTTTTCGACGCGAGCGACCCGAATTAGTGATCAGTGATGTGTGTGAAGGGCCCAAAACTTTCGACAGTTTTAGATCCAGGGTAGGTGCGTGCCCTCGCGACGGTTAAACGAGATTTTTTAAACATTAACCCCTGACGTGGTCGGGTAAAAATTGAACGCTTAGCGCGAAACAAGGGGGTTGAATACGTAAGTGTACATTTTAAATTCGAAGTTAAAATATTTTTTGTTGTCGAGAAATTTATATAAGTTTCAATATAACTAACGATCCAACAGTCATATTTAGCAATTCCAAATGCAACTTGTATACCTTCTACCAAATTCCTTAATAGTGAAAATTATGTAACAAGATTCGAAAATCGTCAAATTGGTTATTTAAATCGATTCTTTCCTAACCAATGAAAACGTCTTTCGCGTTTGCCCAAGCTGCTCCTCAGTTAAGCAGACACATTTCTGATAAGATAACATATCGCGGGAATAGTAACTAGTATGCAAAGGCTCTTAAAATGGCATAGCGTCACTCCACTACCGTATGTAACGAGATACGTTTACGACTCGTGACAGCCCTGACAGCCGCTTTTAAGGCCCGCCGCACGCTGACCAGGAAAGTAACCCGATACCGGCGCGAGAGATTTGTCCGAGAGAATTGAGACTGGCATGCAAAGTGATTTTGTAATTTGCATACCCGCAATCCTTGATGAAAATTATTTTATATCATGTGCGTCTTTTTGTTGATCTTTCGCATAAAAGCAAATAATTATTTTCAGAACTTACCTAAAATAAACAAAAAAGCCTACGTAGGAGTCAATCCTAAAATGAAGACCCTACATTGCAGTACCAACTTACAAAGTAATAGACTGGAAAAAGTAGGAATGCATTTCTTTTTCCTTTTTTAATACAGTGAAAATATGATGCATAATTTCGACTCTTATGGTCGTCTTCACAATTTCCTTATAAGTTTTGGTTACCCTCATCTGTCCAATACTTCATATGAAATGATATTCTATTATTTGTTAGCTACAACTTATTTATCGATGATGAAACATGCCGTTACATTTATTGTTTTTTTTTTTTTCAATTTCAACCTACACAAATTGACATTTACCGTCAACAAATCTGTGTCAACGACTAGAAGTATCTAGATCCAGATAGAACACACATATAACATCATCAACGTAATTTCAGAATGCAGTTAAATAGCGGTAGTAACTGCCAAAAAACCTAAAACCGTAATTTCTCACGCCAAGCAGTCGGAAAGGCTGTTGACTCGCGTTTTGCCAGACAATTGCGTCTGATATTCAAGCGTGGAGATAGCATCACAACATCTTTGTGCGTGTAATTAAGCCCGAGGAGATCTAGTTTCGCGACGAGATAACACCAATAGATCATCGAAGAGGCGCGCGGGCGTTCTTATGTCAATGTTAGGGTTGACAAGTGAACAGTAAGTTAAAAGTCACAAACATGTAAACACACTGATGGTTAAACTGCTACATAATATTGTTTGGCCATCAAAATTTTATGAGGAAATGTGTATTGAATTCCGAAAAAATAACAAAAGACACTTGAATTAGATATCACAAATAATTAGAATAGATT
Source organism: Pyrausta purpuralis (assembly GCA_963924145.1). NCBI lineage: Eukaryota > Metazoa > Arthropoda > Insecta > Lepidoptera > Crambidae > Pyrausta > Pyrausta purpuralis. The sequence goes on from OZ001652.1 coordinate 15,282,934, forward strand.
TCGGTAATAAAAACATACATTGATGGAGGTTCATTTAGTTATTTAGTGATGCTTATATTAAAAGATACGAAAATTTTCTAATTTATTCGTACTTGATGGCATACTATGGCGTGTACAAAATGTTATTAGATGACAATTTTTTTTACCGCTCTTCTCACTTATTATTAATATTCCGCTACTGATTAAACTCTCTGCTTTACCAGGTGGTTGACTGATAGAGAATGCCATTAGGCATTAAGTCCGACAATTGTACAACTGTAAATGTCTTTGATTAACAAGTAATTTTTTTAAAATTTGGATCCTTAACTACATACAATTTTCCCTTCTGCCAACCCTGTACCAATTGACAGGTGTCATGGCCTGCGCGCGCGTCGCTCATTACCCGGGACACAGCGATAGATCATCTAGCGATCGATAGCGGCCGACTATGGTGGTCCGCAAAAAACGGAAAACCAGACTTATGCCCTTTTGTCTCATCACGGGCGAAAGGGCTTACAAATTGTTTGTATGATTGATCTGAGATATCGGAAGAAATTATACGTTTTTTGTTTCTAATTATATGTGCTACAATGATTTTGTTGCAACCAATAATTCGAAAATCTTAGGTATCTGACGAAGTTATTTCCTTTTTCAAAGACATTAATTTCCCGAATCATGAATCACTACATACATATTTAACACAATTTAAATATGTATGTAGTGTTTTTGTTATTTCCAAATGGTCACCTAAAAATCGTTAAGTAATGACATAGTAATGCAGTGATTCAACTTGCATGTTTTTTGTTTGTAAATTTTGTACGCCACTCATAGGCCAAACATAGAGCTCATGTAAATGAATGGTTACTGCGTAATTTGCTTACAATTAATATTTCAAAAACATCTTTCATGATTTTGGCTGCCAAAAATAAATTAATTCCTGACTTTGCCCCTCTAAAAATTAACAATGACTTAATTAAAAGATTTAGTTTAGAAAAGTACTTAGGCTTACATATTGATGATAAATTAACGTGGCAACCACATATTGAACATATCAAGTCTAAGCTAACATCCGTTCTTGGAGCACTTCGCAAGATAGCAAATTATATCCCAAAAAATGTAAGACCTATTTATAACACCCTCGTGAAATCGCACCTTGAGTACCTAATTGAAATTTGGGGGTCAGCCGCAGCTATTCATGTGGATTCATTACAGAGGTGCCAAAACAAAATAATAAAAGTCCTACATCGCTATCCATTTCATACACCGACCGAACAGTTATATATAAAAAAAAAAAAAACATAAGTCAATTATACCACTACAATACTTGCCTCTTAGTTTATAAAATTGTAAACAATGCCGTAAAATCTAATATAAAACTAGAAAAAAGTAATCACACTCGTAGCCTTCGGAATAAAAAAGAACTAAATATAGGGACTCCTAGGACTGGTTATGGAAGGAAGACTATTTTATTTGAAGGAGCCAAGCTTTATGACAATCTACCATCTGACATAAGAAATTGTAAGTCTTTGAATTCCTTCAAAAAGAAGCTTAAGCATCATATTGAAGTGGGTACTGGCCGCCAGTATATTTAGCATTTATTTATTTTTTAATCTTATTTTATCTCATTTTAAGTAAAACTTGTATTTCTTATGAGAATAAAGATCTTAAAACCTACATAGAGCTCTACTCATCATGTACCACCTGAATTCTGTCACCTATGTTTTACAAGTAAATGATTTGATTTGATAATAATTAAAGGCTATTGAACTATTGAACAGTGAAAGTAAAAGTAGAACAAGCAGATTGTATTAACAAACAAGTACGATTTGCATTTTAAATAATTAATGCTTATTAACGCGTTGATTAGTTACTTTGTCATAGGTACCTAAATGTTTCATGTACCTATCTCTTATATATTTTTTGTGATATCAATAATCTTAATAGCACGTAAGATGCTAAGGTAGTAGTGTCAATTAAAATTTTACGACGATTTTTCAAACCTTTTTTGTTACTATTAGGATTCTAAGTATTATCGACAGATAAATTTTTCAACATTCTAAAAGTCAGATTGAACAGGTTTTTTAGGAAAGAGTCCTAGTCTGATTTTTCGAAAATTGGGATTAGCGAATAAAATACAATACGCCTCATATGGAAACGTCACAGATTTTTCAGCAATCATTTATGTAAATTTTATTTAAAGTCGTTCGCTTAATACTTATTCAGTCGGATAAGTTTTATCTGCAGTTGGTTAAATTTGGCCCTAAATTGCTCAAAATTAAATAAATAATAAAATATTGCATTTTTCGTAAAAAAAAAATGCTTTAAAATTTAATATATATTGTTTAAAAGTAATTTTATCGTAAGTACCAAATGCCAGCCTGTGTCCATCATTTGGAAGATAGCAATTACCCAAATTATCTGGCCAAAAAAGATCACAACATAAATGTTTGAATAGGCCCATTCAGCGGCCCCTATGTAAGCTGTGCTTTTCCATTCACCGTCAAACCGATACCTACAAGATTTCCGGACAAAGCTGTATGTGAATTAGTGTTGTGTAGTAGTATAAGTATGACTGGATACATATCGATATTCATTAATTAAAACATTTAACGGATTTCTTTCGCGCACATTGATATATTTGTAATTTAACGATTGACGTTTCGATTTACATCATATGTGGTCACAGGCAGACGAAGATGTTTTTTGACATTACATAGTTATTACGATGGAAACTACCATTACTCAATAATATTAATTGACGTTCCTATCCACGTATAAAAGTTTACTAACTTCGAAATAATAGGATTCCATGCTAATGGAACTTTCCAACTATCTTTCCATCGGCATGGAAGATCCGACTTCTTTCTTGAGTTCACTTCACCTCTCACAGAACTATATACACCTTATCATCACATCTACAATTACATTCTATACAAATACATTATTATACATAATTTGATACAGATTTAATATTTTAGTTTAAGGCTTATTTGGATGCTAAAATGTTATCCACTGACCTAAAGCTATCGGTAATAAGCAGATGTAGAACAATTTTAGTGACAATTTAACCAGTTAAAAAATCATCAAACAGTTGATAATAACATTCCAGTACTGTTACCATGAGTTTATAAAGGTTTTACTCGCAAGCGACGACCTAAAAAAAGTCTATGGAAAATTGCACAGCGCCTCTAGCGGTCATTGACAGAACTTAAATTTTCCATAAAAATAAGTGACGTCGTCGCTAGCGAGTAAAACCGTCGTCGCTAGCGATTAAACTCAAGGTAACGGTACCGAAGTGGTTTCTGAGCAATTTTTTGAAAACCGATATCGACATACCCAATCTACTCTCACACTACCAAATACCATCACTGGTCCGATCCCCCGTTCCCCCAAATTAGAATTACTATTACCTAGCATTATCTATAAACATTTTAGCGTTCGCTTAACCCACGGGCCCCGGCGCAAAGCGGTCGGGGCTGTTTCGGTTGGGGAGACAGTTTTTTGCAATCCTCCATGGGGCAGGGATTGTAGATTGTAGTTGGTGCTCAAGTTCATTATGATGGTTAAATCGTTGTCGGCGCTTTGGCCGCAGCAGTGAGCTGTAGAGGTTAAGATATATTGCTGTTTGGGTGATGGTTTGATTGCGTACATTAGTTTTGTGAGGTGTTTCATCGTTAGATTTATATAATATGAATCAGCAAGGCGATAGTATTGTATTTCAAGTGAGATAGTTATAAGTAAAAAAATATATGATTTCTACGTAACAGATGTAAACATTGTGAGTGAGTGATGTCACTGAACCAATCTCAACAATCAAATTTGTGATGGTCAGTGGATGAACTGAAAACTGTGTGCTACTGGGAATACATAAATATAGGCCTCAAAATTCATTACTATTATAAGAAAATGCAATGTATTACGTAGCCATACAATTGCAGTTAACATCAAAGTCCCTTATTAAGCAATACTTAAACCCAAAGAAAAACCCCTCACCTAAAATTGCGAGCGTATTTCTCGCAAACAGCAACAAAGCATTAAACCTGTACTTAAAACAGGGTTCTATATTAATGCTATTATCAACAGCCCTCTCCCTCTCGTATAAATACCGTCACAGAAGTCTCGAATGAGTGACTGGGTAACACTGGGAGGGGTTTTTCATCGCATGCCGAAGTGCCGACACAGAATGTGCCATTCTAATTTCATCGATGCAATTTGTCTAAAAAGTTTTTTGACTGAACATGAACGTGTGAACACTGTGTTATGTTTTTATATTTAGAATGTTGATGAAAGGAATGGAAGACTTTAAAATACTATATTTTTGTGGTTCGGAAGTCTTGGAATAACACCCAAAAAGCATCGCTTAAAAGCAAGACCCAAATGTGCTTATATTTTCGATTTTAATAACTTGCACTATAAATACGTGGTATTTGTAATATAAACTAATAAAATTATCATCGTTAAGCCGTCTCAGATTAAGCATATTACGGCCCAATATTTACGTTAACACGTCCCACGCCAAAACTTCCTTCTTACTCCCACCAAGTCGTCCCACTGTGTGGTTCTAAAGTTACACCGTTTTGCTTGTAACGAAAACGAAACCAGCATAACGACATACGGACACATAATACAGTGTGCACGAAGCCCCGAAAATGCGATTCGGTAGCGTTCGGCGGTGTCGAGTTTCTGCTCCGGCTAGGGATGTATGTTTTTATTAGCCTCGTTGCTCGATTTTTGTTGTCTGTGCCAGTCTTGCGCCCGCTAATTGACAAGTGTTAAACGAATTTCGGCGCGAATTTTCTTTGGAACGAGTTTGATAGGAGTAACTAACGGGTCTGTTGCTCTTTTGTCTATTATAGTAGAATATCCTTCAAATTGTCATGTAGGACGTTTGTGCTTTGCATGTATTTTAAACCATTAAAAAATTTTTTCTATGCTGTTTAATTCAATGATTAGGATGGGTTTCAATATTAAAAGCTACAGTATTCAGTGAAGATCCTGTGAAATAGAGAGTAAATGCCATTAAATGAGCATTTCCCTAGTGTTAGGTAGAAGCAACATCAGTACTGACAGAAGGCTGAAGATATAGTACCTATATCAGGAAAGGCTTTTGACTGGCCATTAAGAGGAGGAAAACCCCCGGTTTCAAAACTGCGGTGTGGAAGTTCAGAGAGAAACCAACCACCGCACAATTCTCCCTAATTTGGAGTTTTGGAACAAACTCCACCAACAAAAGCCTAGCTTTTTAATTTGATCACGATCATCATCATTTCAATGATTGGTTCTGGTTCAAAATGCCATAATTTAAGTAAGAGAATTCTATAGTTTACAAATTTGAATTTGAGTCAGAACATAGTATACAAAATTAAATCGGAGTATACCAGAAGAAAAAGTACTGCCTATGCAAAGAGAAACTTTTTATAATAAAACTGTCGCTATCAACCTCCTTACTCGTTCAACTTTGAGCTGGTAACATCTAGCTCAATTTGCTTTTCCTATCTGTAAATTCCTTTTATTACTTTTCGCAGCACACTGCTGAAAATAAGCTAACACTCGGCTGTTCTGCACATCCCTACCAATTCGGTAGTCGTCGGTGTCGTGTTCCGGCCGACTGTGCGCCTCGCTCGATCGAACCCATGAATTCCAAATTTAAATTAGGTGTCTCCAAATCGTATTTAACGGTGCTTGAGTCTCCAACTGTTGATTGGAGATTTTTGTTTCGACTTGTGGGTTTGTATAAGAAAATGGATTTCAACATTCCTGTACTAGAAAGTAGTGATTTGGTAAATAGTTAATAAGTGTTATGTATGGGATATGTACCTAAGTACGTAGGTAATCATCGATTTTGAGTTGGTTTTAAAGGTCAGGCAGAAAAATGGATCTTTACGTTTAGCAGAAGTTTATTACAATAGAACTCACTGTATCTTTTGTTGAATCTTTTACGGATTATATTTTTAATGTCGACATTTTATATTTTTAAGAGAATATGTTATTAAAATTCATGCCATTAACATTTTTCAATACATATTTCAAAAGTCAATTCCTATTAAGTAGTTGACGTTAATCCGATAGAAGAGTCCAGCATGATGACTTAATGCAGATCCTTGCGGCGGCGCACCGTGTGTGAGAGAGACAGCAAATATTCTGTGCACTCACGCGTAAAAGGATTTTGTTACGGTTGAGGGGGAAAATGACGTAAGCGGCGTATTTTTGAATTCCGGGTAGTATCTATTTCTGAATTAATTATTTCAAAGTTATTTCATTTTTATAATAAGTCTGGTATTGTGATAGTGCAATTTAAGTATTTATATTTATCGATTATCACATACTTTTAGATAATTGCATTACTATTAGATGATATATTTTCGATTGCTGAAATAGTTCCTTTTTCGAAAAGTGAAGGTGTTTTTTATTTACACTCCATTTCAAAAAAATACTAATTTATGCATATTTTACAAAGTATCTAACTAAGAGTCTCTTCTATGAGTAGCCCAATAAAAAAAATATCGCAATAGGCTCTGCTTACAACGAATATAAGTTCAAAATCAGAACAATGTCACGATAAGTCAGTTAAAAAGCGCATAACATTGCGTTTGTAAAAATCTTTATTTTAACGCAACAAATAAAATTACTTTTAAAGTGTGCCCAACAAATCGACCACATACATAAGCCTCCCGTCAACAACTCACTTACGCCGTTCTTCGCGCGAGACCAATCGATTGTTCGAAGCATTTTTGTACGCTTTCAGTTGGTAAGAAACATCACGCCCATTCGACCGTTATGACTACGCGAAGCAACGCACGACAAACAACCATCTCCCTCGTACATATGTGTTTACGGGCCCGCCGTCCCTTTCGCCTATTTGCCCAGTGGGCCGAATGCGTAGGTACGACAGTCATAAAAATAGCCCCTTTGGCGCCGAATCTTCTAGGGCCGTTCGGTGTTTCGATTTTGTCCCTGTGTTACGGGGGTGCAGTAGATATAATTGGTTATAGCATAGGTGTCTGGCGTCTGTCATTGGCGTATGACGGAGCTGAAATTTCCCCTCGGTTTGTGTATTGTTTCTACGGAGTAATATTGCTTTGGCCATTGTTGGAAGGTTGGCGTTTTGTAGTTAAGGTTTTATCTTGCTACTGAAAGGTGAGGTTGAATGTTTTGTAAAAAAATACGTTCTTATAATGACTCTCTCAACCACAACAATGTCAAGCTTCATTTACAAGTGGTAACGCGGGTATCATAAAACCCTTGTAAATATTTTAAAATAACTTAAATCAATATTGATAACTGTAAGTTAAAGCCAATCAAAATAAATATCATGTCGCTCGGCGTCTCCCTAAACGCTTTCAACCACAGCCAGCCAACAATCCAACACTCAAAACTAACAAAAACGTTTTTTCACCGCGTCCATTGTTAGGCCAAGTGTTTACATTTCGGTGCACGGCCGGGATCACAAAACGCATTCGAGTTGTGACATTATTAACAGAAAAATTGCTCCGATGAATTATACGTGGGCGCAAAAAGTTCTTTGTCATTTTTTGCCTTCATTGGCCGGGCAGATGTCTCTCAAAACGTCTGGTTCGATTACCGGTCGTGTCACCGCGTAATGCTTTATTTAATATCGTGCATGATATTTCATAGGATCGCAGTTTATTTTTTTAGTTCTCTTTAATTGCAGGATGCGTTGACGTTTCTTGTTTTATGCAACTGTGGTGTCAAGTGGTTTAGATCTTGGTGATTGCAAAAGAAACACTTTGTTCTGTGGTTTCATTAATACTTTTCAGATCGGACTACTTTGTTAAAAATAAATATTTCTGTCATTATAATCACTAAACTCCTAAGCGTTAAGGAGTTCCACCATTAGTTCACCTCCACAAGATATTGACTATCAGACGAAACAACACGTCAACATTAAAATCCTGGTAAAAAAACACTATACGTGCCTTTAAAATATGAGGGTTTCCCTCGATTGCACCAAGATCCCATCATCAGATCTCAAATCGGCAATAATGACACCAACTAGAATGTATACTCTCTAGGTAAGCGAATTTTTTTTTCGAATCGGTCGACAAATGACTGACATATGACGTAACAAAGATACAAAAAAACATACAGTCGTATTGATAACTTCCTCCTTATTTGAATTCGGTTAAAAATTGTGAAAGTAGGTAAATGAAACTTTTACCATTTACGTTAAATATCACCATAAAGCCAAAGAAACTAAGGTACGATAGAACGTCGATACTCATAGCAATAGTAAACGTCAATAAAACTGCATTAGCAAATTTATGAACTCTCCAAACTTGATAATAGAACTATTTGTATAGAGGACGACAAAAACTCAATAAAACGGAATGATCAAACATCCCGAACTGAAATTTTATAAGCCATCATCAATAACGTTGGCAGAATAGACTCCGTTGCATTATGATGAGCTGGGTCCATCTTGTATGGGACCCACACAATGGTTCGGGTCTATTGGCCGAAGCATATGGTCGTTACGACAAAATATTGCAAAATTGGATTAAAAGAGACCGATTGTCGCCAAAATTTGGTCCAGCTTATTTTGAGGGCGGCACAATGGGCAGGACCATATGTTTGCCAGATTTAATTAAATTCCGAGAGTGTTTGAAAGTGTTTTGACGTTTTCGATTTTGAGTAGTGTTCCTTGTATTGGTATTTGATTGACGTGACAAGGTGGGTGACTCAAAAAAAAAAACGTTAACGTAGAATACAATTCTCGTGTCTAGTTTGGTATAAATTACGATTTATATCTACCTTACTACTAAGTAACCGTTGAAACGTTGCAATGAGAAGATACTTACCCCAAACACTAAAATGTTAACTTAACATGTTCATTGTAGTGTTTGTAAAGTTCTGAGATTTACTTCAAAACAGTCTTTTTTAAAGTATTGGACACCAATCACATACATCGCTCGGATCCCAAAGTAAGTAGCTAATGCACTTGTGTTATGAAAATCAAACACAACAGTGGTGTTCACCCAGACCCGATGCAATATAGAAAATTTTGATTTCTATATTCACCCGACCGGGAATCGAACCTGGGACCTCGGATCGGCGACACCTTGTCCTAGTCCTAGTCATTGTACCTACCTACCTTATCTTAATGCTTCAACACCCGAGAGGTTGCAGGTAACCGCATACAATAGAATTTGCATTGTGTCTCGTTCACATACGCTTGAGGGATTAAGTAACCCACATCGCATCTAATACCTTCGCCTAAGCAAGTGCTACTCAAACTATCAGAACAGTAAATAAATGTCAAAAACCAAAAAAAAAAACAACTTAACCCTATAATACTCACACTAGGAATATTGTCGTTATTGCACACGTTCTCACTGAGCAGGCGGTCCCGTATCTCCCAAGCGAAGATCGAAGGGCACTCTCTCTTGTAGTCGGCTATCTTCTGCACCACCGGAGTGGTGGCCACCCGCGGCTTGGACCCGCCGATCGCTCGAGGCTTGATAGACCCAGTCTCGTAATATCTGTGTGCAAAGCTAAACTTAGTTTGGATTGCGGAAAGTGGCGAGAGCGCAGGCAATTAAGGGTTGAAGATACAAATAAATAAATGGTTGGTACTGGATGAGATGAAGTCGTGAAAGGCCAAAAATAAGACAGTAAAAAATCATAAGTGCAGAAAGTTTTTGGGTCTAATTTTAAAGTTGCCAATACTTCTTCCACCATTAAAAATTAACCCAATTGACAGCGATGGGTTAAGCAGAATGAATATGATGTTTTGTAAAAATAATAGTAAATAATACGGTTTAACATAAAAAGCACGAATTATGGACCCGCTGATGACATATATTGCATGATATGGACCAAACTCTACATAAGTATTTTATGCAAATCATATAATTTTTACGAAAGTAATTGTTCGGTTTTTAGGTTCTAAAAAATAGTCTCGTATGTCCCATTTTTTTCCATATTGCAAAACTACTAAGTTTGCTCTATAAAATTGTTTTCAAGCAATTAGCCCAAAAGTTGTTTTTATTAAATTCCAATAATAAAATCACAAATAGGTAAATCCTTCAGTAAAAACACTAGTTTCAGTTGTCCAAATATTAAAACCTCCATCGAAGTTTGTTCGGTAATTCCCATCATCAAGTCCACATTATAAATCTATCAGCCCGCGTAACACTATCAAAGTTTTGTATTGTAACCACCCGGGCTTCCGTTCCACTCCTGGCATTAGAGTACAATTACAAACATAATCCTCAAATTCATCCCCTTAACTTCAAGTACGTATCCCTACAGTTCTATAAGATCCGCTACCTTCACAAAATGCGAGCGAAAATGGTTTTTATTAACGCAGCAACAAGAGCCAGTGAGATCTGAGATAAACAAATTCTGATAAACGAATCGACTGGAACGGAATTTGTACTTTCGCAGTAGGAGATAAAGTTGAAATCGCTTTTCGTGGGACACAAGATGGTCCTGATACAGGATGTACCACGAATCTATTGTGATTTCGACATGTGTCGATATTTAGCGCAAATGCGGGGTTGAGTGAGAAGGGCTTTTAAATGTCTTTCATATCGAGTGTTTAGAGAAAATAAGTGGAACGATGATAGATGCATTCACTTTAGTTATCCCAAAAGATACGGAGACATGTTCTAGCCCCATACGGGCCATTATTAATTGATATTACACTAATTATTGACGTTCATAAGTGGCATTTTGTGTCCTAAATTGATTAAATTATTTTTGACTTTGACTTTGACTTTATCGATCATGCATATTCATGTAAGACGACCTACCTACTACTTGGGTGACTATTGCCATAAGTATTTTACGGTGTAGCCCAAAAATTCAAATTCTTTTATTGCCATTAAGTGTACAATAAGGTTTTAAAATTAGTTTAGAGCTAAATGCTTAGTGACCAATGGTTTGTATTTAGATTAGTACTCAAAATGTTATTTGTAATTTCTATTTTTTTTAAAAAACTTTATAATTTACAAAAAAAAGTATTCCAAGTGACGTTCTTTTTTTTTCAATTATAGCCTCGACAAATGCAAGGAGAAAAAGAGAAATGTTTAACCCACAGATTGCTTTTGTCTGTTTTCCCGTAATCGATATTTAAAAACCGTTACAAATTGTGTCGTTAATCGAATGTTAACCCTCAAACGGGCACGTATCGAGCGCTGTCATCTGCCGATAGTGTTTGATCGGCCATTGTCGAGACAGAATGTTGCGACTGAAGCCTGAATAGGGTTAACATTGGAATGAGACAGATCTGACTTTGAGCTGTGTAATATCACTTATTGATACAAAACATCGGAAATAACTGAAGTATTTTCTAGAAGGGTTCGAGGGCTGATAGTAATATAATAAATAATAAATTATTATGACTTACAAAAACCGCTTAATTGTCTGCTCCTTCACTGTAAGATAGTTTTATCCTAATTTGTGACTAATTTAAATTTTGAACTTGACATATTTACATTTATGACATCAATTTTCTTTTATTGACACTATTTATGTACTTTAATGATTGATTAAAATTGACATACCTAAATAAAATTACCTGTAATAATACATTTAACATGCAACATTTGGTAGCTGGAGATGTGAATCAAAACTATTTATAAGATCAAAAATGTACCCTCTTCTAGTGCAAATAAATATATTATATTCTGTTTTTTTCTTTGGATTCCGTAATTTACTCAGCAACTGACGTTTAATATTTATTTATGTATTTGTATTTCCTTCACAACTGCACCAAAAAAGGAGATAACAATGAACTTAGACTATAGTGTATTAGTCTATAATTTTGTCCATCACCAAGTTCATTGCGTTTCCTACACATTAAAATGCTTAAATACGTAATATATTCGATATTTTTTCATAATTTGAACAAAACATACGATTTGATGTGTTCGGAACTGTCCATAAAACCACCAGAAAGGCAGAACTCGTTCAAATCCTGATACGATTCGAAGACGGATGAGTGCGAAGGCACCCTAAGGCATTGCCCGTCGCTGGCTCGAGCAGGTTGACACAACTGGGGCGGGCGGATTAATTGAGAGTTTATTTAAGTTTGGAGGTCAGTGAACTTTGTAAAGATGTTTAAGTGTAGTACTGAGGATTGACAGGTCCTAAAATACTGTGGCGACTGCTGAATGTCTGGTGTAAACATAGTTTAGTATATTTTTTTTAGCTAAGCATAAACTGTATTCTGTTTGATGATCGAGGCATAAAAAGATTGACTATTTTGTAAAGGTCCGTGGAATGCAGTCACGTCACGTTATTTTTAATTACTAAACCAAGAATTCATCGTGGTTATATTATAAGTTTCGATGTTAGGAGTAGATATTATAATTAGTGGTAGTGGAATGTGCAATAACCAGGCCAGTGAGAAAGTATTGCGAAATAAGTTTTTATGTATGGGAGACTGGCCGGTTAGAACTTTTTCTTAATTATGAATATCTTAAAGTAAAAATAGCTGTGTTCCATTTTCAAAATTTACGAACTAGAGAGAACTTTTTTTTGTGACGCACAACTTTCTGAGTGTCCCACGTATTTTGGACTGTGATGTTTATGAGACGTCTCACCACATTCTAGTTTTTTATTGACGTAAATAAAAATATTTGTATTCGTAAGCGTAGCCCGTAGAGTTTAATGCATTGATCAGCTGTGTGGTCACCTCATGACGTTAATGATCTAACAAAAAAAAAGTAAATAAAGTACCAATGTTATAAACATCACTAAATAATATCTATTAATATCTTCGAACGATATCGCAAACAAATTGTCCGGATCGACCACGTCAACGCAATTTAGATGAGGTTGTTTCAATAACTATTCCACCGCCAAGGGAGGCCGGGTAGATTGGACCTTCGATTAGATGTTATCGACTGGTTTTGTTCGATCGCTAGGGAGACTTGCAAAATTTTGCTAAATACCTCATTAGTGACTAACCGATTGTGATTCTGTTTTGAGAGTATTTGTTATACTTTCCTTACAAACATACTTCAAAATTAAAACCCCACGATTTATGTCAAATTTTAAGCTCATTAAACTTTATGTAAGTTTAATATTGTTGACGACACGCTGCCAAATTACGAATCGATAGAATATATGGAAGGTAGTCAGATCCCTGTATAAAGTATTAAAGAGCTGATGATCTTCAAATGGCTGATCAGGTCGTGGTTAAATCACAACACACTTTCGTTGAAAGTAGCACGGTACCAAATTTGGAATCAATCGGTCAACTAGAAGCTAGGAAAGAGCAACAGATTTTCAGGAAACGGGGCTAAGACACTCGGGATGAAATGAAAAAAGAAAAGAAAATTAGATCATCCGTTTGGAGCTACGATACACATGCTCTCTGTTTAAAAAAAATAAAAATAAAACACTTCTATTTCGGCCAGGATAAAAAATATTAATTTAGTGTCTTTAACAGTTTCTTTTTTATTAGCTGCGAGTCATGGCAGCTGGAGAAATGAATAACAACCCAGTGTCTCAAACAAAATAGGACTAAGTATCTAAAGTAAGCTGAATTTACAAAATTCAGGCCAGATCGCTACCACTAGCAAAGATCGAAGCTACCTTTCAATTCGACCAAATGTTAAGGGGCTCCCAGCATTTTTAACGCGCACACTAGCGCCACTTTAGTAGAAAAATCATAACTCGTTAAATAAAAGACCAATCGAAAATCTGATTGATTGGATTGCTGCTCTGGTTATGTGGTTTAGACACAATGTTTAAGTTCAATAAAACAGAGTTATCTGCAGTTACAGTTAGAAAAATTGCCAAAAATGGCCATATTTCGCAGTTTTTCTAACTCTAACAACTACTTTTGAAACAATTTAAGCGTACTAAATAAACAATAGAACCTGTACTACAATCGTGTCTACCAGATTTTTGATTGTTTTTGTATTTAAGGAGTAATAATTATTTTTAATAGAGTGGTGCTAGTGTGCACGTCAAAAATTCGGGGAGCTCCTTAACGATTCCATCTATTTATCCTCTCAAGTTACCACCACTCACAAACACGATGTTTCACATAGATTGATATCGTTCGCCATCGCACTGCTAAGGTACAGACTCTGCCCACTGGACCGAGTAATCGCGACGGGCCGGGCCAAACGTACGGGGGCAAATCAAATGACTACTTATCGAGATTGTTTTTGAAGAGGTTATTTATGTAACAGAGTTATAGCATCGATTTAGTGTTGATGTTGTTATTTCACGCGTGAGTGGAACACTAGTGGATTCAATCATAACTTTAGTTTTTTTTCAGTTTTCATTAAAGTTATACCAACCTTAATATTCATATATTTTTTTAAATTGGACACCAATCACATACTTACATTGCTCTGATCCCAAAGTACACAGTTATTTGAGTTATGGAAATCAGTAACAACAGTGGTACAACACCCACTTGTCAGGGAAACTAAGCTCAGCTGCTTTTGCTGTAAGGAAGATAAGACGTTTGACTGATGTAGAAACAGCTAGGTTAGTTTATTTTAGTTATTTCCATAGCTTGATGTCCTACGGCATTTTACTGTGGGGCGCGGCTGCTGATGTAGAGACAATTTTTGTGTTACAAAAAAGAGCCGTGCGAGCTATTTATAATCTTAAACCTCAAGATTCCTTACGAGAGGTGTTTGAAGAAATTAGAATATTAACTCTAGCCTCTCAGTGTATTTACGAAAATTTAATGTATGTACGGAAAAATTTACATTTATTCACGAAAAATAGTGACATACACAAATATAATACTAGAAATAAGGATAAGCTTGCTATTCCACAATTTAGGCTTCGAAAGGTTGGTAATTCTTTCATGGGTAAAGGTATAAAATTTTTCAATAAACTACCAGAACACATTATTAACTTACCGGTTAATAAATTTAAAACTGTTATTAAAGAAACCCTTATGACGAAAGGGTATTATAAAGTAGATGACTGTTTAAATGATAATAATGTATGGACTTGCATGATCACTACAAACATTGTAAACCTTTTGAAAAGAGGCATTGACAATAGTGACTGAGTTTCTTGCGCAGCTTCTTCTCAGCACTAGCCCACAAAATTGTCCCGAAGCTGTGGTAGGGTTTATATTGGGACGTGTAAAAGTGCCCCCAGTGGGCCTATTTGCATAAATAAATGACTTTTATGACTTTTTATGACCCAGATTCGAGACAATGTAGAAAGTTCTGATTTATACATTAGCCTGACCGGGAATCGAACTCGGGACCTCGGAGCGGCAACGCCTTGAAACCCAGCGTGCTTAGCCACTACATCATGGAGGTCGTTAAATTATCTTGCCAGTGCGTAGGATATTAATAAAAGTGATCTTATCGTATTGCAACAAAGTAATAAATATTGTTAAGAAATAGCTCCGTATTCATGATGACAAGGACAATCATTTTTTTTTTAATTAAAAAATGTATAAACCAATTAGCAAACCAATTTTTTCTCATAACTCAAACAAAACAAAACACAAACACTAAAAATTCAATAGTATCCCAGTTTATCCATATCGCCATCTCAAAAAACGGTTGAAACCAAGAACTTTGGTTGTCTAACAGCAGGAGTCATTCCTAATTAGGAGTCCTGCCACGCTTGCTCTTTCTCCCCAACCCTTCAAGTAAATTGGTGCGATAAGAATGTAAGGGTGTATGGGAAAACTGGCAACACTTGCAATAGGTTAAAATGGCCAATTTTCTGGTAGAAAAAATAAAACAAATACAGGGTTTATGTTACAGCCAGCTTTTGGCTAATGTAAATCTCTGGGGAATGCCCGCTGATTATAATATAGTAATGTTAGATTTGATATTTTTTGTATTTCTAAACTAACTAACCTAACCTAGCATGGACAGCCGAATCGCACAATATTAAAAACTAGATTAGAATGATTTTTCAATCACACAATAAGTGGATAAAGTTGTTGGTTGTGCAATGTATTTTTTATATAAATATAACTAATTAAAAGGATTATATAATTCTTTTTTTTTTCCTAAATAAAAATAATGAAAAAATCCTCAGTCATATTTACAGTATTTTATTAGTCATATTTTTAATTTCAATATATTAAGTAGAAATAGATTCCAATAATTGGCGTCCAAGGAAGTAATTCGTATACTACTTTTTCGACACAATTTAGGGTTTAGGTTAGGTAGGCTCTATTACACAGAGTAATTTAATTTTTACCAAAATGAATTACCTTAATCTATCTTAAAATTGAATTAAATAATATTCTTATGTTTAAGTAATGACTAAGATTAATACTCTTATATTATTATTTTAGGCCATTAATGATGAGAATGGATAAAAATTGCTCATTTTATACATCACCATCCACAATAAGCCCATAACTTCTTCCTCTCGAAAACCACTCAAAATGTTTGCCAATGTCTTAACAAGCAAAACATTACGGAATAATAACATGTGCCCAGAGGGCGATGCGAAGGGTTCCGGGGCAAAATTTACTTTCCTATAAGATCTCTTGAAACGGCGTCAAGCAGTTTCGCCCAGTGGGGGCGCCAATTACTACCAAATAAATTGTTTTATTCACATTTTTATTTAGGGGCGGTCGTGGGACTGCCCTGAAAGGCACACCCTGTATTAAGATCTAGTTCCTTTGATCGACGTCTTTTACTTTTTTTATTGTTCAAAATTGACTTTTGACTTTTTGTTCCCATTGATTTCTATTGTCGGAGCACTATGGGATTGAAATGTAAAGTGCTGTTTCGTGCAATTAGCATTTTGTAATCGGAAACAAATTGATTAACGTATTTATTTAAAATTCTTAACGTTACATCTGGATTCTTTGATATTATTTTACACCCTACATACAGTAAATGATACCATAGTAGTTATATGTATTTTCTTTTAGGATCTCTAGTCTATCTTGGGAAAAAGAACATCTTGAGCGCTATTTTTAATGGGACTATTTGTTCGCTATACATTTCAAGCGGTTGTCAAGTCACGATTACCGTAAACAATCGAATTGCATTTCAATAAGCGAGGGCGAGGGCCGAAATCCTCCTTGATCTCCCGATAAAATCGCAATCAAGCGACGAAATTATGCCCCTAACTAAAGCCCCGCTGTCGATTCCCAGCGCGTCACCCGCGGAGCACACGTCACCAACAAAAACAATCCACTATGGGAATGCAAACTCATTGTATTGATTAAGTCATAGAAATATTCCTTAATTTTGTCCAAGGTGCGGTATTGTTGGTCCCATTGTGCGCCTCGGGCGGTTGTATGGGAACTCCATCAATTTGCGAACGCGTGGCTTCTTTGACCCCGTCTTCGATCTTCACAATGGTTTTGTGTCAAATAATTCGTTTAACATTGGTACTCGATTTAATTGTTATGGGTGCAGCCTGGGGCGTCGTGGATTGTTAAGTTTTAAGACGCAGGAAATAGAAGAGTCTCAGATTACTGGATTAAGTTTAAAATATTCTTGCTTTTGCTGTAATTTCTGTAAATGCCTTTTTTTATTTATAACACTACATACGCATATTACTGTATGTTGGTGTGCTATAGGATAGTAAGGTATAAATAGTATTAGTTTTTTTGTATGGTAAGACGAAAATGTTACTTGATGTATTTAATACTTTTGGGGCGACCCGACAGAAACTACATAGTATTGTCATATTATAATACTTTGTGTACGTGTCGTTCTGATAAAGATATCATCATCATTTATATATTACTCTATACTTTACCTATGGGAGGCTTATGCGGACAAGAGTGGGGTAAAATCATTGTAGAAAGTCTACTGATCTCCTTAAATGACTAACTTTTCCAGAAGTTGGATCCTTAGGAAGTCTGATAGTATAATGCGCACTTTCGAGCCTGTGATCTCACAAAAGATGAGTATATTATACTCAAGTGACTGACTTGCCTAGTATCTTTGAGACGAATCAGTCGGATAACTGCGACCCTTTGCATACTGCGACTTTTAGCATTATTGCAGTCGCTACATCGATACTTTGACCATCGATGTTAAAATCTGTTCATTGTGTGAGTCGCGATGCTGTTGCGCGTTTTCGAAACGATTTGCATCGATGCCAAAAGTCGGAGTGTGTTGAATTACGTACACAGGGGCTATTTCTTTTTCCTGCAAACATCAAAGCGTCACGTCAACTGACTTTCATCTCATCATGGAGACGCATCCATTGAAGACCTTTACCATTTGGCCAGTTTTAACAGACACTTTCGGGACTGATCGTTTTCCCTAGCTACGTTAGGTCGCTTGATTACAGCAGTTTTTGTGAGTAAGAGACTGACCTCCCCAGGAGACGCATCCGTTGGAGACCTGGTAGTATGCAGCTGGTGATACAGCTATTTGGGTTACCGTGGGGCACATAAAGATCTTCAGACTGACCTGCCCAGTGTCTTGGAGACGCATTCGTTGAAGACCTGGTAGTATGCGGCTGGTGTTCTAATTAACTTGAGTGAACGTGAATCCCATGTAGGGGTTCATCGTGGGTGAGTGACTGACCTGCCCAGTATCTTGGAGACACATCCGTTGGAGACCTGCAGGATGCGGCTGATGTCGCAGGGCCGCGCGCCCGAGTGCGCCAGCTCGACGATCTTCTGTCTCGTGGAGTCCGGCAGCGGTCGCCCGTTGACGTAGACCCCTCCGAGCTGGTTGATGCCGCTGTGCCCTGCCGAGGAGCAGCCGAAGAGAGCACCTCCGCCCATCGCCGCACTGTGCATCAGCTCGTCTGAAAGGAAATGATGATATAGGAAACGAGCATTCGTGAATTAGCAAAGGTTCAAAGTATGAATATGCCTCAACCTTCAAGTAATCGTAGCGCTTCTTCAGTTATTTTTTTTTCACTATAATATACGCAATAGTTTTTAATTTTAACGGCCTATGGAAAAGGATTTTACGTTTTAGGGACGTTTGGAAATATCCTCAATTTAAATTCCTAAAAATCCGAAGTGGATTTTACAATGGACCCAGAATAGAGAAAAAAATTACATTCGCCGTTCTGTCTGCAATTTTTTACCTCAAGATTCAAAAATAATAAAAATTGCTAAAGTGGACGCCTCTTTGAAATCTATTGATAAATATCTCTTAAAATACTTTGGAGAAAATAATCTGCACACCATAACTATTATAGTCGACGCATCTTCCGAAAGAGGTATAAACCTTAACCCGTTTAAAAAAATAATCCGCTTTGCTAAAATAAAAAAGGTGGTTCCCTAAAAAAGGGTTTCGCGGTGGATTCTAAAGAACCGCAAGCATTCTACTAATCTCCACAGATACGAATATTTTTTACCGACAAAAAACTTTAAGATGTGGACTTATAGCTGAGATTATCATTCGAAAATGCGGCTCCAAATTTTCAGGCTCTAACTGCAGGCAGGTGTGCTAAACTTTTTTGAGTTTAATTAATTTGAAATGTTTAGTTATTTTTGCGCCAAAGTCAAGGTCTCATATATTTCGTACTTAACATACACACTCCAGAGTCTTTAACTAAGACAATATGCATTTATAAACTCATTCGTTTTCGGCATTAATGAAAAGCCTTTGCCAAATTTGAAGCTTGGAAATTGCTTCTCCCACTTATTTAGGATGTAGCCTTTAATCGTACGCAAAATTACAGATGGTTTTAACTGGCAGTTGTGCCCAATTATAACCGTTCGTGTTCACGCCAATAGGTCTCAATAGGTTCACATTAGATCAGATGCGCTCAACCGTTGGTCTGCTAGATAATTCCTTTTTTCCACACCCCTGGCAAACACGCCTCGCGGTAAAAAGTGAACAATTGGATGCAATTTGTGGGCGAATTTGGGGCAGGGTCTTGATTAAGGCCTTAAAGGGTGGGGGAAGGAGAGTTCATTGTTTTGGCCCTTTTTTGCGGTTGTTCGCGTATAATTTTCGCCGGGCGTGCGTTGAATCTGAATCGGAATTATTTTGTTTTTAGTTATCTGCCCGCTTGATCGCGATCGGATTATTGTTTTTGACTACATCGTGAAATGCTAGACCTCGGTCGTGAATGTTTGATGTCGTGACAATGATAAGCAAAATGTTGCGAACCAGCAAATGGGTCAAAAGAAGGCAGGAGAAAGTAAAGATGATTAGTAAATTTACTGTAATCATTATTTTATAGCAATAATTCTTTCTTTCTATTTTCGTTTGTTTGGTCTGTAGTTTTTTGGAACTTTAATTTGAAATATTGCCATCAATCACCTATTGCAATTTATATGTATTTATAAATTGCAATAGGTACCTACTTTAAAAATTACTTGTTTGACCAACAATTACTTTAAATACCCTAAGCCGCATGCTGCTACCTGTATTAGAATCAAACAATTTAAATATGGACTCTTAAAGTGAGCAGTAATCGATCCTAAATGGTATTAATTTATTAAAATTAAAAATAATGTTATTATTACTTTCTAACAAAATAAATCGAACCAACTGTATATTGAAAAATTTTCAAACAAATGTGTTCAGTCATACAACTTGACATAGTCATTTACGACAATGAGTTAAGCCATTTTGATATAGTACATTAATTGGCAATAATAACTTTGGATTACTGTATCTCTAAGTTAAAGCATTAAGAGCGCTATGACCAGGCCAAGGTAACTACGTATACTCTCTACAATCGTTGATTAAAATTTTTGCTCCTATCAAATATTTTCATAACTAAAAATAAACAAAACCACGCGATTACTGCCAATTAATTAGCGTGCCGTCAATTTGACGTGCCGTCGAGAGGCGGTTTTTCGCGCCGTCCGTTGTTAATCACACCTCTTGCTGCCGTAACAAGCGGCTGTTAAAAGAACAATGGACAATGCTCGGCACACCCACACCGACGCCCTAGTTTCGTGGTTTATGGGATAGACGTATAGCGGACGAAATTGCAGACATGGTGTAAGGGAAGCCTTTTAATCGTTAAAGTAATAGGCTAGTTGCCACTAAGAATAAACCGCAATATCGGTAGCTTCTAGAGATTAATTATGGTATGGAGATATTAAAACACTTCTTTATTTCTGAATTTAAATTAGGATTATTAATATTTTAAATAATTAAGTTGGTCCATCAGAGGATCTATCAGAGGATGTGCCGTCAAGCCTTGCACAATGGCGGGCTTTTTTTCTGTCGTAGACTAGTATTTATAGTATTTTGCTGTCAAGAATATATTTGATTGCAAGAACTGACGTCATTTAGGACGCCATGACAGTTCGAGCGTTTTTGAGACCCGTTTAAATACAATATTTTAAATTATAATTAAATCATGTAAATCGTGAATGTTTTCATAAATATCAAAGAAAAATATATTTATAAATGTAAAGGATTATCTAGTTTTTTTTAAATTTAGTCGACTAGCCTTTTTTACTTAGCCATAGTTATTGAAATTATAATAAAATATTAATAAGGTAAAAAATTATAGGTGACCGCAGCACAGAAAGACTCAACTGGAAGTTGTAATACCGACTTATAATGATTGGAAAAGTTAAATGCTTTTTGCGGACTGTCATTGAGCTATATGCTATCAAAGTCTTTGGCCATTTACAGGCTGCTCGCTACTACAACAATTTAGGGAAACCAAATTAAAATAAGACAAGCGTGTAGGTACACAAGCAACTTATGTAAAGGCGCTTTCCGAAAACTACCATCAGGAGAACACGGTGGCTTTTCAAAGCAATGGCAGAAAAAACCTATGGCGATTGCTTACAAATAAAATGGCTAAATTTAACAACATGGCGCAGAAGTATTAGTTTGTGCCATAGAACTGACAGTTAATATCGCTTAGCTGTGTACTGTATGAAGCTATTTTCTGGTAACACAGCCAATGTCACGTTGAAAGCTTCGTTGTTTACCCGCTATCGCTTATCGCTCGCGCCAGCTCAAAGCCACTGTCGCTGTGAGCGCCGCGTGTCGTATGAGGGAGTGTTTTAATTTCAGAGGTGCAATTTATTCGAGCGATTTATTTTTAATCCCCGTTTTTATGGGTACGCTATAAATTCCATGTGTAGTTGTACTTGTGTGTTCGTATTTATAGTTTTGTCGACGTCACTTTGTTTGGTTGGTGTTGGTACGGTTAGCTTTATAGCTTCTAGTCTCTAGTTTTTAGTGAACGCTTGTTACAGTATTAAACTTAAACATAAATTATACAGTATTTGCATCAGTGACTTATTTTACCAGGATCTTATGTACCTACCTGTTAAAAACAACACAAAAACTGGCGAAGTGCGAGTCGGACTCGCGGACTGAGGGTTCCGTGCCAACTTTTACTGAATTAGGGATCCACTTACTTTCACTTAGCCCAATAGCACAATATTTTGTTGACAGCAAATATAACTTTGTTTTTCATAGTGTTTGTATGAAAAAAGTGCTAGTTGGATATCGTTCAAACCAATTTTCGATGAAAGCCCTAACAAACGGATCTATATCAGATATTTTATTAAAATTACAAATCGCTAAGTTTAAAAGTTGGAGGGATCATTTTACTAATTTGGAAGCGTCTATCTGTCAAACTTTAGGTTTAAAGAATGTGGCCTTATAAACCTCGATGTCTTTTTAAAAGACCTAATCTAAAGACACGTCTAGAATTGACGAAATTTTTACGGTCCCATTTTTTGAAGGAACCCTAAAAAGGCTATTAGAAACAAAACAGAAATGTCTATCCAAAATGCATCTGATGATACCGACAGCGAACTAAATATTTACAACACATTTTCATACACACATAAATACACACTCTCCAGCTCCCACAGCCAAGCACATTAGACATTAATCAAACATCTCTAAATACATAAGTGCATCACATAAGGGTCGATCCACACAGCACACCTGGTGGTGATGGCAGACACCCCGGTGCCCCTCGTATTATTATTTTGTATCTGTTTTTGAATTGCTTAAACATAAAGGGGAGATTTTAATTGTGACAGTAAACGCCATTTTGGATCGACCAATCTGGTTTGGGGACTCGATTTGTGATTATTGTGAGATGAGTTTGAAATCGGTTTAAGTTTGAATATAAAGTCCATATTATCATGAGCTAAAAACTGGTGAAATAATGAACGAAATAACCTCTTTTTTAAGTCGTTTAACACACCAACGAAAATAAATACCACAGTACTTTCTTTTATTTATGAATATGTGCCAGAAGACGCATCAACAGTCAATAGTTGCGAAGTAGGTCAGCAATTTTATTCCTTGTGATACTTGTGTGTTGTATGATTTGTAAGTAGGTTCTGTGTCATTTATAGAACAATCTAAAAAAACCAAAAAGGCTGCTACTAAATGATACATTTTAATCAAAAAGTAAGCCTTTAAAAGCCAGCAATAAACACATCCCATCTACAACGCATAAAAGTTTTAAAAAGTTAAACTCGTGAATGAACGTTTTTCATGCCATATTTCATAGTCGCCAGTTCCATTCACTCATTCGTTCGGGACATTTTTTTCGCCGTGCCATAATTTATGGCAAATGTCTACTGCCACGCCCCTTTGCGCCAGAAAAAATTGCTCATTCACGAACAAAAGCGTGTGAGCGCGTGGATAGATGAGTTTGCTACTAATGTTTTGAAGTATAAACGTTATATTGATGATATTTTGGTCATAAAATATAAGAGAACTCAACAGATTTTGAAGTATTAGCAAAGAAGAATTAGTTATAAATATTGTAATGGGAGATATATTTTGCGGGCGTAATAAATGACTTTCGTTAAAATTTCGTTCGTTAAATAATTAATGGAATCAGGCGTTACTTTGCGGAAATCCATTATAAAGTTGAAATTTATAAAATTATCTTGCTTTAAATTTCCGCGAAGCGACGCCGGCGCAGGCAAACAACAACTCGAACCGTCAACTACGTTCGTTAAACTACAGAATATCAAATGGAAGGTCACATACAGCTGAAGCGGTAAAGATTATTCCGGCCGTAGTCGGAATCATAAGAAATTAAAAAAAAAGACATTTCCCGAAGATACTTTTTGGATTTCGTGCTGCATCAAATATCCTTTTAACTAACGTATCTATTTTTTGTGAAAAAGTTGAATTTTTAAGCTTCTTTTAAAAATTCTTCTCAATCAAGAAATACACGAAATCACCAATTTTATCTCAGCGTTTTTCGAGCGCTACTTAGTTTTTCCACAGGGAAAACATGTCGAGTCTTCTGTGCCTTAACTCAAAATTGATTTTAAGTAAAATAAAAAAAAGAACACATCAAACAAAGATTGTTACTGTATTAATAATACGTATTTGATATGGGTTTTCTAAAGATATATAAACCCTGTTATAATAACAATTATATGTACTAATATAATTTACTGTGACAAAAAGGATTTTGAGTTTTCGAAGTGATCGAAAACTTTTTTCAATGGTCTACCGAAATAAAGATAAAATAGATTTGAATACAAGTGAATAAAGGTAGGTACTTAATCTTGAAAACACAAAACATGATTATCCCTCAAGCAGAATCTTACAAACAACGAACGACATTGTTCAGAGATTTTTAGCTATTGATTTAAGGGCTTTTTAAGCTTTTAAGTAGCAAAGATTATTTGATGAAGTTTACCGTTAGATATCCTTAACTACTAAACTAAACAAGGATATTATTTTTTGGTATGTTTTACCGTTAATTTTACCAATTGTCTAGTCATGAAGTTATTAGTTGATACAAAAATACTTATTTTGATATCATTCAACTAGATATTGTGTCATATTCTCAATTGTATAAAGTAAATAATCTTGTCTAACCGTTCTAATATTATAAAACACCGATGTTTGTATTTTCGTACAAAGTGTAATTCTACCGTTCCAAAGGAAAAGCGCCATACGTTAATATGGCGGCAAAAATCAAGACGCGAGCCGAGCGTAAATCATTAAAATTCCTTCAACGAGGCTACAATGGGAACCATGTTTATCCCTCTCTCGCAGCTGTTTTTCCGGTCTATTTGTCTTTATCTGGCGTCTAATATGACACAGTTGCCGCATGCCCAGTTAAGTTGGCACGACTGAACATAATTATACATGTATACGATTTTCTGTTGTAGTTTGCCGACTGAATGGTTAGACGCTTTAAACTGAACCGTTTTGTCAAATGAAGGGCGTCGCACAAAGGACGCGTTTGAAGAATTTAATATTTCTCGACGATTGTTTAGTTCCTTGTTTCAATGTTTACCGGGACTGAATATCTTCAAATATTGTTGTAACAGCTTTTTATAAAGGCATGCAATCACTTAAATAGGATTCCTAGTTATAACTGTTGGATTGAAAAAAACTACAAATGCTTAGGTTAATGTATTTTAGGCTCTATGTAGCAAACAAATCATTTCATCACAAATATAAATGTTATAATGTAAAGGTTTTTTTATACTGATTCCGTAACAACAGTCCAATTTCTTTGCACAAGGTCTATTAAAAGTTGATTTTAACTAACTTTCATTTATAAAAAACAATATTTATTTTTTTGGTATCTAAAAATACTTATTTCAATTCTCATCCTGTTATGTCATTTATACCGATTTATTACAAAAAACTTAGTCCAGGATTAGCACCGTTCTAAACCGATTACCGACCAAATTGAAAATGAAGTCATAATAATGAAGCATTGATTAATATTGTTTAACAGATACACTTTCCTTAGCTGTTTACTAAGAAGACGTATTTTTAAATTAGTAGAGTTCTGAAACTATCTTTTTTTTGGAGCCTGTTCTCCCTTAAAGTACCTAATAATATACTAACTAAGCAAATAGTACCTGTCTAGTAACTACGTGTCGTCACTAGGTAGTTAAGTTAGCAAACAAAACCGTAAAGTACTCCCGGTCGGCTGGACGGGTCGGCAAGTCGACGACTTAGCAACTCCGGACCTATGTGTCTTGTTTACTTGCTAGTTTATAACTGGAGTGGATTAGGTCATGTTGGAATAAAGTTAGGGCAGATATTGGTTGGATATCTTTAAATCAACATTGATATATGCCTGAAATAGTAGGCTAGGTTTACTAATTCCCGTTAGTTCACTACCGAAGTGTTTTAACATTTCATTATCCTACTACAAAAGAGTTACGGCCAGAGGCTGTATTTCTTCGTCACAATGGTATTGAGCGTAATTGCGTGTTATTTTTTTTGTCTACATGGATGATTGTCTTTCTATGCTCTTCCATGCCTTGTGTAACTTTGGATAGCAACAAACGAATTATAATTCGAAATTTAAAGATCTTAGATCAACTGTCAGTGCATTAAGAATGATTTTATTATCAAGTCATTGTTATGGAAACCCAAACAGCTTTCTTTCCTGATCTACGCTTAAAGAGTTTGACGAATAAATAATGAAACCAGAAAAGATAAGCATTTAAAAATCTGTAAACACTGTATTTCATAGGGAAAATCATGATGGTGATCATAGTTATGCCAAACGCTCTACCAGTCGAGCTACCGTGCTGTCTGTCAAACCCTGCGAAATTTGTGGTCTCTTACGGATACGTCACGCAATAAAAACGTCACGCATAATGACGTAAGAGACCACAAATTTCGCAAGTTCCCACAGACAGCACAGTAGCTCAATTGGTAGAGCGTTTGGCCCGATTAGCCAGAAAGTGCTGGTTCAAGTCCCGCTCGTGCGCAAATTTTTGGTTTCTTATTTCATCTTTCTGAATGATCATACTTTAAAGAAATCTAAACATTATTGTTAAAAAAAGTATCAAGCTGATTTTTTCAATAAAATACTGTGTTTACCATTTTTTGAAAATTGCCGCGCATTTCTGGACTCTTGTTTATACGTAGCTACTGCATAAGGACGCCACAAGGAAGTGTTTATCAACGTTCTTATGTCATTCTTTTGTTTACGCGGCCACCAGACGTCATCCACTCATCCACACTAAAGGCGTCTTTAGAACATAACTTCTCATTGTTTACCAAAAGCGCGAGCTAGCCGGTGCGCGCGTACTGCGCAGGCGCGGTTGCTAGGATACCGGACGCGGCGAGTTTCAGCTTTGTGACGATGAAGTACTATGATAACTCGAAAGGAGATTATTTTTGTATTTTGCATGAGCAATCACTGGTGTTGGCGAAATGGGATCACAGTTTGTCGCGGTGAAGGTGTCATATCATGAAATCGTATTATTAAGCACGAAATCTACTTCGTTAAATTGTTCGGGTAAGAATTGGCGTTACAAAAGAGATCGCTTTCCTTTGTAACATAAAATCATTAACATTTAGTTTCTAGTTTATATTGTGCTTCAGTTTCTACGAGTTGAAGACTTTGATAAACTAGTTACAACTTTAGATGATTAACTTACGATTTTTCCAATTAATCATCTTACAAATACATTAACCACACCACCAAGTTAAGCTACTTTACGTGATATAGCCAAACTTCGTAACTTCAACTTCTAAAACTCGTGGTAGCCCTCAAAACCAAATCACAAGAGCTACCCAGAAGCCGACAAGTTGTAACTTCTAGTAGTAACTTCTAGTAGTAACTTTTAGACTAGTAGCAGTAGTAAACAAGCGGCAAGTTGCTACCTTGTTAGCCTCTTATTACCGTGTTTTAGATTAGAGCTAAAAACTTGGACAAGACGCTGAGAGAATTATTGCTACTCGTTATAACTTTGAGGTGATGGGACACGTTGTGGCTTAGTTTCTTGGAGCTTGATGTAGAGGTATCAGTTTTTGGTGGTTTGGTACTTGAAAGAAGAACTTTATCGTTATTCCTGACAGCCAACGAGACGCTGCCTGAATATCACTTTAAGTTATTACATAATACATACACGCAGATACGACCGAGCTTTATACAGGATGTTGTTTTGGTCAGCGACGCAGACTCAGGGCTGGTTGTAAAAACGGTACTTGGAAAATTCTAATCTGTCATGCTTCTTTTTTAATATTGGACACCAATCACATACATTGCTCTGATCCCAAAGTAAGTAGCTAATGCACTTGTGTTATGGAAATCAGACACAACGCTGGTACCACAACACCCAGACCCAACATAATATAGAAAATTCTGATTCCTACATTGACCCGACCGGGAATCGAACCCGGGACCTCAGAGCGGCGACGCCTTCAAACCGGCGTGCTTAGCCACTACACCACGGAGGTCGTCAAAAGGTACTGATATTACTGATGCCAATAAAAGTATTTTTAATGGCAAAAAACCCACAAAATTGATTCATTATTGCAAAACTACGGGTCAGGTCGCCTTTTCGTAGCTCACTAGGTACGGCCCAGTATTTTGTAGATACGCGACCTACGCGCAAGAGTACGAGATTCTCCATTAGTTTTGAATTTTTTAGATAATGTGAAGATGTTTTCTTCTAAAAAACTTATATATAATTTCAAGATAATATTTTTAGAATGAGCATAAGTAACTCATACCATCATTCGTGAGTTGGATGTCACTAACCAAAACAATCATTATACGTGGGGCTTGTCCCATGGACTGCCGGTATCCATTTAAACTGACCAGCAGCACGCTTTCAGGCTTACGTGCCGTCCTCAAGTGACGAGTCAGCATCATAAGACGTCGTCTTCTGCTGGACAGAGGGTTGCTTCATAGATATCGACTGTGCGCTTTGCAAGTGGCCAGTATCTAACGCTGTCCTTTACTGAGTAATCTAGCATACCTTCTGGCTTTTACTAAAGTACTTCCAAGAAGATGTTACTCGAGAAATTCTCCGCGTCTTTTATATTGTGAAGACCTACTTTACTTTCTTGTCTATTGTCACATTTTAGTCTTATTCATTTGGCATTAGGAAAACCAAGGTGAAAGCGAACCGCTTTCTTCCAGCTGAGATGAAGTGGTCGGGGTGCATGACTTAGCGTCGCATCTCTACAGGAGCCTGCAAGTAGGAATGCTCTTATGATATCAAAGACGGTAAGGGGTTGATAGGAACTGCTAAAAGTGTAATGTTGAAAATAGTGAATGTCCTTTTGGCGTTTACTTCTGACAGTTTCAAGGATTGTCAGGAGTCTGAGGATTGTAAGGTTTACTTAGTTAATCTTTTTCTACAATGTTCGTAATGAACCCACCTAAGGCCAGATAACAGCTGTGGTCAGATAAATTCGCCCCCAACAACCCGTACATCCCCATAGCTGAGAAATTGCCGCCGGGTCACAATCTTCCCTGGCTCATTTGGAAGGCGTTAAACAGACTTCGTTCAGGTGTAGGCAGGTGCAATGAACTCAGGAAAAAGTGGGGCGTCACTGAGGACGACACGTGCGAGTGTGGCGCCTTACAATCTCTGCCGCACTTAATGTCGTGCCCTGCCTCTCCTGCCACCTGCACGCAAGAGGAACTTTTCAGCGCCAATCAGAAGGCCATTGAAGTTGCCACTTTTTGGCCGCAGAAAGTTTAATTGCTATTGATTCGAGAAGAAGAAGAAGAAGAAGAATGTTCGTACTCATGGACCAACCTTTGTGCGGCATCTTTCAGAAAGCTTCAGTAGACGCAGAGCCATACCATCTTATCTTTAAAGGAGTCAGAGTGTATGAATGTGGTGAAGCGACAGAGTGTGACGCGCCACAGAATTTGTCTTTTTAACGTCGGATTCTGTCATCATCACGGATGTTTTTGTAAGCTAGAACTTAGGTCTACTTAACCTACATCTAAAATTCTCATTACCCATAGACCAACCTTTGTGCGGCATCTTCCAGAACGCTTCTGCCGCCGTGGTGGGCTCCCGCGGCGGCGCGACCAGCCCGCCCACCAGCGTGGTGGCGGCGTGCGCGGGCGCCGGCGCCGCCCGCCCCCACCCCCCGTGCAGCGCCACCCCGTGGGCTTGCAGAACGAACGCGCGAGCGGGGTTGGAGACCTGGAATAAAAATAACGGTCAGAACAGCTTTAAGCTTCTGGTTAAGTAATTGGTGGTAGTTAGCAGGTCAGAAATCGTAAGATTATTCATGTGGCGAGAGGTGCTCGTAGCGCAGTGGTAGCAGCACTTTGGTAGTGATACTGAAGTGAAGCAACATACGGCGCGGTCGTGTTTGGATGGGTGACCATTCCGAATAACTGACGTATATCACAAGCATCTCCGTGCTTCGGAAGGCACGTTAAGCCGTTGGTCCCGGCTAATATCAGTTGATATTAGTCAAGCTTAGTCAGAGGCCTTATAGGCGGCTTGGTAACATCTGACAGCAGGGTTAGTCGCTTGCCTTGCACACCTCTCCACCAACCCGCACTGAGCCCGCGTTGTGGAGTATGGCTCGAACTACCTCATAGTTGAGGTAAGGCCTTTGCCTAGCAGTGGGACGTTATAGGCTAACTTAATTCATTCATGTGGGTTATCAGGGGCCTGGTAAAATGGTACTGGTAATGAACAGTACACTGTTAGCCATTGCTGTTTAATTGCTGTGCAAATGCCTCCCTCAATCTTCTTCAAGTCAGCGGTTAGGGTTTGCCAGTATTCGCGGTATTTGTTCAAAATATCGTGTCTTATTTATATCTGTTTTTATCCTCAATAATGGTTACTGTTGAAGCTTTCAAATTTTGATGTATATTTAAAGGGAAATGACTTTTATCTTGTTGAAGAATTACATTTGTAAGCGCGATTGAATGTTGGTAGTTCCTTAAATATTTGTTGGATTGATATTGATATTGTCCGCTTATTTACTTTACCATACACAGTATTATTTCATCTTTGCCGTGTGCAGCATAAAGTTAAAAAATACAATTCAGCAACAAGTTAGCTTTTTCTCCGGTTCGTGCAAGAATCAAAGGAACTTATTGACCCCGATACAGCATTAGACAATCGCATCATCAATTACAATCAACCTGTGTCATTATTCTTCCGATTTCACCTCTCGTTCGGTTCGCTTGTATCAGACAGAGATAGCTGACTAATTGGTGGATGATATTGCTGAATTTCGTTAGTCGGTGAGCGCCATCTCCCGTGGCATAGTACAAATAGTTGTACGCTCGTGACGTCTGATATTGATCGTTTTTTTTTCGGTAATGGTAATGAAGTGATGTAGATAGCCGCGGCGTACAGTGGGTATACCACCCATTGCGGTAGAACGGTAGTCGTCGGTGTGTTTGTACCCGGGTCAGCTGAGATCGGGCAGATGACCTTTGATAGGTGGTGATCTTATTCGTTACTATGGTTATTTTACTGTTTGGCTCTTTTGAAGTCGTCTGCGAATTGACTGAGACGAGAATCGTGGTAATTATGTGGGATTGAAACAGCTTTCTATGCAATTTGTTTGGTTTATCTGTATACTAACTGCCTAATTGTATTTTATATAGTTGGCTTGTACATAAATATGTATGATGTTTAATTATAACCTATATTGAATGAGCAATCGTTGTGCGAACTGTGCGAAGTAGTGCTCACTCAGTTTGGGTGTCCCCGGAACACCGGTGTCGTGGCATTCCTGAGATGCTACGACATGCAGAGTGGCCCACCTTTTTAGTATCTGGTGTATGTGCATTTAAATATAATTATTTAGCTATTATGTGATACTGAATAAACATGTTTTCTTTCTTTCTTTCTTTATATTTTGCCAAAATCCTATCCATTTCAGTTCAATACTTTAGCCTCTGTTTTGCTATGATTTAGATTGTTCGGAAAAGGAGAACTACTTATCTTTAATACATAGTCGATAGCATCCTAAATATTCCTTAACGTTTGCTTGTAAAGTATTAACTTTAACAATAAATATCACAACATTGTCTACCAAAAATTCCACAAACGTCTTTACCTCCGAATATTTCCTTGGAAAAAGTCCCATTTATCTGGAAAGCCCTAGAGACAACATTCACATCATAAGCAAATCCAATCGCATTACAAAGTCACAGGTAGGTAGCTGTAGGTACCAGCATTTGATCTTTTCAGGGCCCAATCGAACGATTTCGCTTTGATATTTCCCTCGACAATGCGAAGTGGGGTTGCACAAATTGATATACCGTCAAAGTAAGTGCTCTGAGAAGTGATACTTGGACAGTAATGACGCGTTTTCTGTAATGATGGCCGAATTATTAAAAAAGTGTTTTGGTAGTGCGCGATCTGTGTGTCTTGCTTTGAAAAAAAAAATGGGATTGGAATTTCAGATTACCAGAAAGAGCCACATGCTTTTCTTTTCATTTTTGCTTTATTTCAGACTTAACACTTTAAAGCATTCTTTCTTAGGCAACCATTGGGTAGGTCATAAAAAGTTGAGGCAGTTTTTTATTACAGGTATACATAAGTTACATAGTAATTTATAAGTACTCGTAGCAAAGTACATATGTGAGAATATAATATGACCAGAATCAGAAGTGATAGTTATTAACTACTACAGAAAACATATTTTGGATTCTTCAAAGGCTAAATCGTTATTCCTTAATATAATTAGGAAGCGTATCAATTAAAATCAAATAAGTAAATAGGTCATGGGAAATCCTACAAAGCTTCAGACCGGTCATTACCAAAGCTTGCTTAACAAAAGCCTCAAAAACTTCATAACGGGTCATACACACGTACTTCCAACCGGCTACTGCTCAGATAAAAAACTAGATAATGAAATCATAGATCCTATCACTGATATTAAGGGTCAAAAAAATCCGACGGCCACCGGGAAGAATAGCGTAACTCAATAATAACAAATATACATCACGTCCAATCAGACAGTTCGAGATATGTATCTGAGTTCGGACCGCACTGCCGATGTATCGTGTTGCACAAAAACTTGATTCTAATTAGAATAATTAGCGGCCACGCTTGTTTGATGAACGGAGCGCTCTGTGAAGAGGTATGTTTTGATGTTCCCGCGCTTTCTGTGGAGTTTGCATTTCTGTATTTAGATTATGCGTTTTTAGTTACAGTGATTGAATGATTGATCACCTTTTCATTAACATTGGCTATTCTACGGTCATAGATTCTATAAACTTAAGAACGTACCTTTTAAATTTACGATACATAGTTAACTATATAAAAATAACCTCCTTTTTAAAGTCGGTTAAAAGGTTAAACAAATTGTCATACGGCTTATGTAATTAAAATACGGCTGTTTCAGTGTGGTCAGATAGAGCTCAACATAATACAAAATTACACTCGCGGGCAATAAACTCGCAGAGTCGGCACATCTCGATTTTAATGAAAAAAGATGTCTTCAACTCGCGGATGCTGCGATTTACAGTTAACACAAAATAATTTGGAACCAAAACAATACAATCCAGTATTTTCCGAGTCTTAGAATGCCTTGGTTGATACGGTTAAATATTTGACTATCTATGAAACTTAGTAGTAGTTATGGTAGAAGTTCAAATACATGTTCCATATTGCAAACCCTTTTATATGTGTGTCATTGTTTCCTAGACGTTATCTATGCTCAGCAGTCGATAATAGGTATTGCACTTCAAATTTATTATTAATAAACAATTGGGGCGTGCTACCAGCACCACATTTAATCCAAATTATAAATCTTATTTGTTAGTTGTTTTTTTTTGCTTACTTTAATGTTTTAAATAAGTTAGAATAAGTAAAACATAAAGCAGATACATTTATGTTGTTGATTTAAGTTACCTACTTTTGCTAATGTTTATAGACAGGACAAGCTTATTTTATTATTATTAAAATATTTATTTCTCAATACGTTTATTTGTTTTCTTGGAAACTCGTATAGTTAGTTTATAAAAGTAAAGCCCTCATTTTCTTTGTATAATTTAAATTAATATAATAAATTATTCTTTTGTTGCTGACTGTACCAAACGACGTCCCGTGATATAACGACAGTTTTAAAAATAAATAAAATCAAAATGTAAATTCCCGCGAGTTGACGAATGACTTAGTGCCTGAAAACACTCATCCACTATTATACCTACTTCAATTCAAACTAAAATTATTACATTAGCCAAATCCAAAACCACTCAGCTACAATGTCAATAACCCGCGAAATGCTAACTTCGCAGACGCTCGGGAACGCTCTTGAAAACGTTAAAAAAGTTCCAAAACGTTTTTTAGCGTTAAAAAAACAGTTCCAAGCGTAAGTGGCCGTCTGAGCCGTCAAAGCAAGGCTGAGACTGCATGCGAAGTAGGTACTACGGTTAGTTTGGAAGCTTAAACAGTATTAATGGAAGATCCTAGAAGTAAAACATATTGTTGATTTTTAACCGACTTAAAAGGACGAAAAAGGAGGACGTTATCAATTCGACCGTATGTTTTTTTTGTATCTATGTTACCTCACATCTCAGTCTTTTGTCGACCGATACGAAAAAAAAAAACGCCTGCCTAAAGGTATACCTTCTAGTTAGTCCCATTGTTGCCAAGTCTGATGATGGGATCTTGGTGCAATCGAGGGAAAATCTCGAATTTAACACATTTAGTGTTTTCGTACTAGAATCTTAATAAAGACTTGTTGTTGTATCTCATAGTTGACGTTGTGTGGAGCTGAGCTGATGGTGGAACTCCTAAACGCTAAGGAGTTCAGTGATTTTAATGACAGAACTTATGATAGGTAATTTGTAGCTTAATAATGAACAGAGTCAAAATGTGCAACCCCTCCAGTAATCACAAAAAATATCAAATAAAATAAACTTAAAAAAAAGTAAAAACCGACTTTAAAACCAAAAAGTCTTTCATAAACTTTTCAACTCTTTTTGATTGACGTGTAACTTAAGCGGTTTCCGCAGCGTATGCAGCGGAAGCTCTCAAAAGGAATATCTTTCTCCCGTTTTCGCAACATTTTTCATTTCTGCTGTGGTCTTATGAGTCGTATCTTTATGTTATATAGCCTAAAGCCTTCCTCGATAAATGGACTATCCAACGTAAAAATAATTTTTCAAATCGGGCCAGTAGTTTTTGAGATTAGCGCGTTCAAACAAACAAACTCTTCAGCTTTATAATATTAGTATAGATAAACAGATTATATTTGAATATTTTATAATGATAAAAAAAACAATTGATGTTTTTTCATTATTATTTAGGAACAACACTACACACACACACTTTTAAATTTCGACACACTTAATGTCATTTTGGTCTATCTAATTAAAATCAGATACATAAGTTGTGCTCTAGATGGATTCAGCAAAGTATTTCAACACCCTTTATTTATGACTAGCGGTTCCCCACGATACGTTTAACCAATTTAATTTCACTTAACATCTTTTGTCATAACACGATTGTTTTATAGCTTAATTTATATCCTGTACGACAACCTCCGTGGTGTAGTGGCTAAGTACGCTGGTTTCAAGGCGTCGCAGCTCTGAGATCCCGGGTTCGATTCCCGGTCGGAAACCAAAATTTTCTATATTGTCTCGGGTCTGGTGTGACTGATTTCCATAACACAAGTGCATTCGCTACTTACTTTGGAATCAGAGCAATGTATGTGATTGGTGTCCAATATTTATTATTTAGGTACTAGCGGTCCCCCGCGGCGTCGCCCGCGTAAATTTTGGATATCCCGTAAAAAAAATCTCGCCTTTTAAACCATCCCTAGACCTCCACGAACATTTCAAGACTAAGATAAGATAAATCCGTTCAGCCCTTCTCGAGTTTTAGTACGACGACTAACGAACAGCATTTCATTTTTATGTATATAGATTATCCTTACTCCAGAAAAAAGGTATTCGACTCAAATAATATGTCAATTAGACCTAGATCTAGAAACGTACAAACAAAGTAAACGCTGCAGCTTTTTATTATAAACCATAGTAAAAAAATACAGATGTATGTTGTTACAAATGAATATCGATCACTGAACACATGTGAAAACGCTTTCAAACGAACACAAATCGCTACTAAGAATCGTAGAGCGTGCTTATTTCCATACTATCTGATGTCTGGTAGGTTCTGCTTGGTACAACTCATTAGTCCCGCTTTGATTCGGCGTCGTTCGAAGGCGCTAACGCGGTCTTTAGCGGAATATATTCTGTGATTTGTCGACTTTTTTATTTTTAGTTTGAGCTAAAAGGCTAAGATCGGTCTTTTAATTCTAGATCTAATGATTTTGAAACTTTGATACTTTGTATTTAAAAAAATATGTAGAGTAGCTAGCAGATAAGATCAATAACACATGCACTTAAAATAAGTTTTTACAGTGTGTTTTATTTAATATCTTCTGGATTCTTAAAGATGAAATAAGAAATTTAAAATTGCCCACGGTCAATAATTTTTGGTTTCTTATTTCATCTTAAAGAATATAAAATATGACACTGTTAGTGTTAAAATCATTCTGCATCATCTTCTGTATTTTATGTGACTTTTTAAACGTGTTTTTGAATGCATACAGCAAATATTTAATTTTTATCAACGTACATTCTTTAAGTATCATTTTTATCTTTCACAACTTCCATCAAGCAAGTTTACCTAAGCGTCGTCATAAAAGCCTCCATGTCAATTACATTTGCGTTTCAACAAACGCGAGCTGAACCAAAGCGAACCATCAAAGAGCCCCAAACGCATTCACAAAAATATCACACAAAGCATATACCTATTTCCACGAGTGCTCTCGTGTTTAAGTTTCAAAAGTCAAAGGCAAGCCTCTTCCTTTTCACTACATGTTTAAAAAAAATCGTATACGTATAATTAACAGAGTCTACAAAGTTTTAGAGTAAGCGGCCCTTTAGATTGTCGAGTGTCATCGTACTCGTATGATATTATTTTGTAATGCAATTTGTTTTATGCAGTACGTGAGTGCACGTTTGTTTGGTATTAATGATACGAGTTTCAAAGATAAAAAAATAAAGTTGACATTTAGGTACCATGGATGAATTTATTTTGACTTTTATCGGCATTAGAGAATCATACGATGTGTAAAGTGGAATGGTACTCTTTTGTTTTTTTAAATAATCGTATTTTTGGGAAAAAATACTTATATTTTTTTATTTTTAAGCTTAATTCACCTTTATTATAGTCTTGTTAGTCTGTAATAACCAATATTAATACTGCTCAACCCAAAAAACCTGGTGTACTTTTGTTAACCTATTTGTACAGTGCTTTAACCCATCAGAGCCAGCCACCGGCTTTATCCAGTGGTCTATACATTTCAGTGCTGTCAGAATAGAAATAAATTACAGCCTCCGTGCACGTTTGTACGGTCAGCATAAAGCCACTCCGGCGATTTGTTACATTGATTTAAAACTGACGCGTACTGACAGCAGATCCGTCGTTATTAAACGAAAAGTACATTTAATTGGTAAGTATTTTATTAGCTCCTTGCTCACAACTATTTTTTTACACAATGCACATGTGAATATTTTGCGAGGTTTAGATTTCACACCGGACTTAGTCTGTTACACATACTACGTTACTACATAATATGTATATATTTTTTATTTTACTTATAGGTATACGGTACCTATATTTTTTATTATTATTTACCTTTTACAAAACCCTTTAGACGCATTCAATTTCGGTGTTTTTTATCCTTGTATGTACTTTCACAAACATATCACACATGATTATAATCAATCAATTGGTACATATATTTATGTAATATTTAATTATTTTAATCCTAAATATTTATTACGTAAAATTAGATTAAAAAACACAAATTTCTAATTAAGGTAGCTTATCCTGCTATCGCTACAGCACAGTGATTCGACAACCGGTAGGTTATGGCACGCATGTTATGTCGGCAACATAAATCAATCGGCCGACACTGAACGCGTCTCAACAGAATAGGTGGCAATTGTGCATTAGGCGCATTGTCTACTACACACAAATATTAACCGCCAAAGAAATTATAAGGTCAATATATTTAATGCTTCAAAAATAGGTACCTAAAATTTTAAAACACAGGCATTGAATTGAAATGTCTCAACAGAATAGGTTACTTCAGACGGAGGTACCTATGTTTCTTAGTCCATTTTGATTGCCAAACTAGAGTGCTATGAATTCATTTTGTATAGTGTTTTCTATGTATATCATGTATGTATTTACAAACAAGAAGTATTTAAGTATTATATCCGTTGTCTGGCACCCATAACACAAGCTTTGAGTAGCTTACTTTGGGACCTGATGGCGATGTGTGGGAATGTCCAAAGGATATTTATTTTTATGTCCAAAGGATATTTATATGTGTAGTTCAAACTTCTAAGTCTAGTTTATTTTTCTGAACATAGAAAAGTACATTATTAGTAGCTATCAAATGTCTTAAAAATAGTGCACTCAATATATTTACAATGTGGCATTTTTTATTACTATTTTTCTTTTTTAGTGAGTGGTCATTGTCAGTAAGAGTCAAACATTTGAAAAAAAACACATGTTACATTTTGCCCACAGGATCACAGTATACGTTTTAATTTCCCACTACTCTACATAATCTTTATCTGTGAGAAGCCGCTCGCATTAAAAATTTAAAGACCTCACTCCTTAAATCATCGCCGTATTTAGTATGCGCTATTATCGAGGAAATAAAAAATAAAAACATAAGCGACCCTGAGAGATACATCGAAAGCTTTTTACTTCAAAAAAGGCTTTATCTTAATCCTTATTAAGCCTCAAGAGCGGAAGGGTGGGGCCATTGAGACCAAAGAGGTGTTATTTTGAGCCTGTCACAGATTATATTTTTAATTCATTTTTTGAGCTAATTTAACTTAGATATCGTAACACAGGAGTTGGTTAGCGTATAGGATTAGTTTTGTTCGGTGCTTAGAGTTTGTTTAAGATATACTAATGTAATAATTATTAATAACTATTAAAATTATAATAAAAAAATAGTGTTAAAAAATATTACTCAACATGGAATGAAACGTTTTGCTTTTTATATTTTTAGTCTAAGTAATAAAGTTAAAAAAAAAACTTAGGCATTTTTACAATACGCTTTTTTAATACTCAGCTGACCTGACCCATCTCAACTTGACTTTACTTTTTGCCTTTACCGCTTACATTAGCTACCCTTAAAATATCAATGGTCCGACTATAGTTGCAAAATCAAATTTAGCACCGTGTAATGACAGCTTGTGAGAATTCTTGTTGAACTGTCAATGGTTATGTCTCTTTTGTCAAAAAATATGTCATTAATATCGGGAAAAAAATGTCGCAGAGAGCTGGCACCCTAGAGAGTTGTTACATAATAGCCATGTCAACACTCGCTTTCAAGTATTAATAATAGAAAAGTTTGAGCACTTTGTCGGCAGTTGACTTTCTGGATCGATTTATTGATTTTGCTTTGACGTTATTTGTTGATGTTGATGTCTTTGACACGCCGAACGTTTTGTATCTGGCTACTTATTTTTGAGGAGTTGTGTTAGGTTGGACTCGACGAGTGTAGACTCGTACCTACGTTTAGATAGGACGTTTTATACTGGACACATTAAAAATATTAAAAAACCTTGAATTAATTCGGCGTAAATAGTCATCTTTTACATTAATTTAAATGGAAATAATAAGTTGTAATTTTAATTAAATACTAAGATAAATTAACTAGTTTATAAATGTCTTAAGGGAAATGTATCTTCATAACAATTTTTTTGCCTACTTGCTGCTATAAATTTCACTCGGGATCGAATACAAAAAAGCTGTACAAAACCCGAGATCGTCTTCCAGCCCGTCCCACGTCACCTTTTGAAAGCCGTATCGCTTACTTTACCGCAGAAATTATTCGCTCAACAATACGCAAAGGCTCTATTTAACAAAATTACAATTTTGGACTTACATCAGTCTCACAAAAGACCTTTCGAAGGCCGGCAACTTCAAAGATATGTTTCAATGGTCACACAGTTGGCAACGAGAATTTATTTTCAATGCTTTTTGAACCAATTTTGTGTATCGGTTGGTAATGCTTTTATTGATGTATCAATCTAGAATTTTCTACATCAACTCAACCTAAAATATATATTTTGTGCGATTTTTGTTTTAAATAATTTATCCTTATAGTAACTTTAAAAATCCGGGATACCTAAGTATAATTAGACATATGCTCGCCTTTTTTAAAAATCGCTTTAGTGAAATATATATGTTTGTTAGTCTTTAAGGTTTCATTAATATGGGCCTTTATTGCTTGAAATAATTTAATTAAAATAAAGCATTTTTTATACTAAAATATATACAATAAAAAAGCGAAACTAAAATGGTTGTAAAGTGTCATTTGAATATTCGTACTTGCAATTGAAATATTAATAATATTGGTAAAATGATTTGACATGAAATTAGCCTATTTTTACTTGTAACTCAATCGTGGCACATATTTTACCTACTTATTTCGAAAAGCAAAACTTACTGTATTACATTACATAGAAAAAACCGACAATGCGGCCAAATGTTTACTATTACAAATTATCTTCTACAAAAGATAATTTAATGATTCGATTACATTTTAAAAAGCGAGCGGCAAACAAAATATCAAGTTACAGAGGGAGGCCTTTGGATTTGGACTGATAGGTCAGGTAGTAAATTGTGAGTGACAAAAAATTGGATTTTAAAAGCTTTTACTTTTATTCCGACGAGTAATGCTTTTTTTCATATTTTCACTTTTTTATTTAACGTGTAACAAAGACACAAACTATTTTTCATATTTTTTTTTAAATCAGATTTTATAAATAAATATGAGAATTTCCTGTGTAGAAGACGCATGCAGTATTATTTTCTTGGATTATTTGAGAAGAGATAAATAAATGTACTTGTGTTTTGTAGTAGCGTTATAAAATTAATATTTCCTGAAGCGAGGATTTATCCGTAGTGCCATTATATTTATTTATTAAGTTATTTTTAATTGGCATTAACTCAAGTATTAGCCGCTTCACAATAACTTCACGCATAAAATTTTAGTTAATTGTCACATATATTTAGCTTGTCATTTTTCGCATGCGTAGAGAGCTTTCGTAGCATAGGCCTACGGCGACGGCTACGAATCGTAGTATTGTTGGCAACGTCTTATTTAAAAAAAAAACTTTTTTATTTTTTTATTCCTCTATTATTTTGCTTGTGTTACTAGCAATGTGTAAAAAGTGTTTTTTTAAAGATAATAAATTGACACGTAACGTACCTAAAAGCAGAACCGCCGCACGTTATTCTTTTAAAACACACAAAAACCAAGCGTTCCTTCACATTCACTGTAACCGTTCACACCGTGACCGCGTGTCGTAACCCGAAAAATACTTAAATTCGAGTGTAGTACGGTCAGTGTACCGCGTAATTATCGTATGCCCTGAGTATTGAGTGGCGTTAGGAACCGAACCGTCGTGTTATCACGGCTCGCTTGCGACTGCCCGAGCCATCTGATTTCAAGTCAGCCGTGTGAGCAGCGAGGGGCGGGGCCTGATGGGGTGGGCACGCACACAGACACACGCTACGCCCACAGGGAACGTTGCAACGTAAAAGGTGATACGGTGAAAGTGATTTTTAATCTGTAATGGAAATAGTATTGTCATTTGTGATTGCGGACTTTTTGGTTTTTAAATTATG
The DNA here is from genome assembly GCA_963924145.1 of Pyrausta purpuralis. Classification (NCBI taxonomy): domain Eukaryota; kingdom Metazoa; phylum Arthropoda; class Insecta; order Lepidoptera; family Crambidae; genus Pyrausta; species Pyrausta purpuralis. Next base: position 15,324,179 of record OZ001652.1, read on the forward strand.
TGGGATGTTAATTTTTTTCAAGTCTGTCATTAATTGTTCTTAATTTTTACAGTTTCTATCTTTAAAATTTACCTCACTAATTGTTGTGTATAACATGAAAAAAAAAACTAACATAATAGTGTAAGGGCAACTCAAATTGTTTTGAGTATATTAAATACAAATTAAAATGACCTGGAGTCAAGATATAATTTTATAATGATTTTACTTTTCATAAGTTTAAGAAACTGTACTACATATAAATGCCTCTACAATTTCCTAGATAGCATGTAACTTTTTAGAATCCAAATACCTACCTATTTTACCGTAATAAAAAAACGTCAATGAACCGAAATTGTGTAACTGCATTTTTCCCCCGCGTCCTTCCGTCATCATGACTTAGTACCTAATACTATGGATGCGTGGCGGGCCCGCCGAACCGTGTCTCGTAAAGTGCGGGTTCGGTTTACGACCAGCTTTATGTTCACGACCGTAGGTATACTAAACGAAGGGCATAAAGGTTTGCCGTAAGCAGGACGGCTCTAAACTTTTATATGGCCACATTTGGATAGTTATTGCTATTTTTGAAGGCTGTAATGTGTTTTGGTATATAAACATAAAAAGAAAATGGTCAAGACAAAGCGGAATCCAAGATATAACTATTATAATATATAATGTTCTAGCCAAATTATGAACAATTTTATGTAGAGTCAGTAAAAATATGCATCGCAATCTTAAAATTTCACAAAACTATAAAAACATCTAGCTACGTTAAGAATGAATTAATGCAATGCACGACCCTAAAAATAAACAAATAAATAATAATTTGGTAACTTAAACGGCTACTAGGCGCAGGTAATCGTATTTTGTTCGTGTGCTAATTTGTTATACCTGAAGAATCTGCATCTCTACCTCTTATATTATAAAGGTGAAGAGTTTGTTCGTTTATACGCGCTAATCTCAGGAAGTACTGGAACGATTTGAAAAAATATTTATAGGAGCAAATTCAAAACGCGTGGACTCAGTCGTACGTTAAAAAATTGCTGCATTGCAAAATCGAAATACATAAAAATTGTGATCCCGAGAAATCAAAAACTGTATATTTTTTGCAATGAAATTTTATTTGGTAAACTTTTTTCTTATACGAATAGCACGAGAATCTGCCTCCTAGTTTATTTTATGCTGCTAAAAGATGAAGTATTGTAAACCTTTGCTAGCCTTGTGTACTACAGCATAGATTATCTCCAAACAAAAACGTCCGATCAGTAACACTTCACACAAATAACAAAACGGTTCCCCAAACAAGTAATGTCACCCACAATTAAGTTACATGATAATCAAAGCGGCCGACGCGAGTTTGTAGCGATGTGCAACGGTATAGTATTTCGTTACTTAAGTACTGAGTAGCACTGAAAAGAGCGTTTGCTGAGAAAAATAATAACTGAAGACATGCTTTATTATTCGCCAGGTTTTTTTTACTTTGACATTCTACTCCTATTGTTATTTTTTTTAATTATTAATCGGTTAACTGTTACTATCTTTACAGATAAAATATTACAGTCACCTACCAATGCAATGCAATTTTCCGTTATTTTTTGTACCAACATATGCACGAGATAAAAGTCTTTCAATATTTCAATCAGCATCTCTACCACTGCCACCTCAACTTACTTAAAAGCTTAGCCTTTCAGGTCCTGCAAACTTTATTACCGAAAAATATCCCCTTTTTTGTCTCTGGCAAGACAACTGTTGGAGATGACCAGAAAAAAGTATTTCCCAACGGACTTGAGTAAGCAAAACCACGTAACATCACTAGCAAAAAATCAACAGCGCGATTTCGCACGCATCGCAGTCCACAATGGGCACGCGGCAGCGCGCGGCCGAAGAATGACTTAGTCCTGATTTGCACAACTAATTTCACGGTCGTATTTACTCATTGTCAGGACTTGCAATACCATGTCACGGTTTTCGACGCGCCTGGTTAGTGCGGGCGATTGAGACGTCACCTTTTTTTAGCGGAGACTGTACTTTGTGGATGAGGAAAACAAGGAACAAAACAGCAGCGTTATGTTCACAAAATAAAGGTCAAAAATTTATCAGACTGTGTAAAGAAGCAGTTTTCACCAAGAAAAAAAAAGGTTATCAATCGGACCTGTATGTATGGCATATCGTTGGAATCTGATAATTGACAGGATCCATGATCAAGGTTACGCTTTAATTTAGTATTCAGAACATTAGGTGTCAGGAACTCCAGATTCTGGATCTTTTACTATGGCCAGGTCTTTTACTGAGTTTGTTTTATTTTAACTTAACGAATTATATTTAACAAAAAAACTTTAGCCACACCTCAGTAATTGAGCCACCAACATCTTTCTCCAACTTTCTTACAAAGGCAGAATACAGCTTTTTTATTATTATATAAGAATAAGGTAAACTGTTTGCACTCTTACACAACACCGCTTTTGATTTAAAAAATATTCGGCTGAAATTAATTCAACCATCAAATCCTACAATAGAAATCGACTGTGATTTACTAAAAAATAAATAATGGAACTTCGGGCACAAAGGTGTTTGTCTAAGAACAATGTGGAGTACCGCAGCGGGACATCTAGATACGAAGTAAAGTATTTTCTTTGGGTTTTTTATTTGCACTGTACAGTTCACCCTTAAACACAATACCTTCTAAAAATACTTAGATAAGGTCTAAAATTGTTTGCAACTATAAAGGTCGGTTGTATGTCCGGTGAATAGCGTCGGATCCTTAATTTACGCATCGATAGACTTATTTTGTAGTTTCGCATTTGTAAGGGATTGTTCTTAACGTTTTGTAACATTGAGCACAAATGGGTGCGCTCTATTGTAGACGCGCAAAAACGGTTATCGATCTTGATTTAAGATGAAGTATTTGCGATTATCACGTGCTTTAATACCTTAATGATATTGATTTACTCGTTCCTATATGTATATTGGCTTCTTTGAAAAAAAACTTTATTGCACCGTTGATACATGACGGACTTAATGCCTAAATTATAATAATAATGGTAGTCGCCCTAGCCGATTTCGACTACGGTGGCCAGTCACAACGATTAATCGACTGCGCGGGACATATAGTGCACAAGTGTGTACGCAAACACAGGTGCACTCTCTATTCCTTTCACTCTCATAGCCCGATGGGACAGCAATCTGACACGACCGGAGAGAGCTCAGGCGCAGGACCTACGGCTTTACGTGCTTCTCCGAGGCACGGGGGTGAACACTGCCATCTTCCAAACTCCGGGCTACCCTGAGAATTTCTGAACAGAAAAACGCACGTACGTATTTTTGGACCACTGGCGCAGCTGTCGCTTTAAAGTGCGACCATCTAACCGCTGCGCCATCGAAGCAGTTAAGTATGCCTAAATTAGAACAACAATTATGACAATGCCAGTCAAATTTACATGGCAGTGTTTCATAAATTGATACGAAATAATTAATTTCACCCCCGATCTGCAACTGACGCAGCTAATACATCTAAATTACCCCACACATAATCTGTTGCAGTTTCGCGCAAAAAGCGAATAAACCAGCCGTGGTCATGCGCAGGCGTCGCAGCTGCATCGCCTTACATGGTCGAGAGGCTCACAACATCACGTGTTTAGTGACGAGGTCTTTGTACGCGCCGATAGATCAAGAAGGAAGAGTCGTGTGGCGAGCGATTTTGAATTTGGAACGTTTTTGTTTTGTTTTTGGGTTATGACATTTTGGCTGGTGGTAGGCGGTTAGATGGTTTGAATTTACGATTGCTGTGACAATGTGTTTACATAAACTTTCTTTACAAGCCAGTTAAAGTAGAGAAAAAGTAATTTATTTTGTACTACGGATTTTGGAGGATTTAAAAAAAAATGTTAATTGGGAGAGTAACTATGCTGTAACAAGCACATCAATATTATTGAAGCTTCGTAGGTTATGAAAAATAAGGGTTTTATTTTGATGGTAAGTAAATTAAGTTAGCTAACACTTTTTAAAGGCAAAATTATGTTTGGTTATTTGATTTAGAATCTGCTGTCGATTGTAGAACTTTTTTGGTGGCATCCAACACAAATGTAAACTTTTTTCTATTATTAACTTCAAAAATTTTCGGTTCTCTTCTGTTTGGTCGCTCAATTACGGCGTTTGTATTTACCTTATACTTTTACAACAAATAAATTATCTTGAAGCTACGTTTTACTTTCCAAGGCATTTGAAACTCCTAAATTTTTTTGTTTTTCGCTCATCTCTCGTTCCTTGCACCACAAGCACAAAAAAGAGTCTATCCGCCGATAGGTTACAGATTTGACGCGCGGTGTCTTCCGCAAACCGCCTGCGGTTTGCACTTACGCGTTTTGCTCGCGGTTCAAAGGGTTAAACTTTCAATCATGACGCTTTTGTATAAGATCAGATTTCGTTATTGTAGTTACAATAAGACCTTAGTGGAGTAAGTTAGGGACTTAGTCGTTACCTCTTGTGGAGGGGATGACATGTTAGGAGTCACCGATGCACGACGATGATGATGAATGAAAGAAGTCAAGATACTTACAGTGTATTCACAGTTTATTCATGAAAATTGGATTGATGTTCGTAAAAACTTGCACTTATCTCCTAAAAAAAAGGGATTTACATGATTTCAATAGCAGAAAAAAGAATAAACTTGCGGTTCCAAACTTCAGAAGACTTCAGACTTCAGAAGGTTAATCACTCGTGTCTTGGAAGATGTATTACTCTCTTTAATAAATCCCCTTAAAATGTAATCGGATTACCTTTATAAAATTAAAATCAATTGTTAAACAATTTTAATGACTAAAGAATATTATAGAATAAATGATTATAAATATGAACGATAACAATGTGTGGTCTAGCTTGTAAGAACATTTAAATTGTAATATCTTTAAAAGAGGCATTGACAATTGACTGAAATTGTTTCGCAGTACATAAAAAAAGATATTTTTTGCCGTAGACTGGTTGAGTGATAATGTTAGGTATATTGTATTTACTTATTTGAATTAAATATAACCTACTTACCTGTGGGTAATATTTTAGTTCAATATTACCTTTCAATTAATAAGATATTTTGGTGTTACATAATTATTATACCTATATCCCTTCAAATGTTCCCGCTTTTATTTCCATTACATAAAAAAAGTTTAGCTCAATATAAACAATGTTACTTCATAATGATATGTACCCTTGGCCGCCTCAAGCTATGAATTCACAAACAACGCATTTATAATGACGATGCAACGTGATAATAAGGGGAATATTAATACTCGAATTTGGACTTGAGATTATGAATATACATTTATGTTTTACATAACTGATAGTTGTTTTAAATGGGAGAGTTTTATCTACTCGACGTAGGGAGGAAATGCCTTAGGCTAAGCATGCGCTTAATGTTTGTGCCAATCTTCTTTGAGCTCTTTGTATTAGGCATTTAATGCTATTTATGAATTTAAATAGATAGGTATTTAGTGAGGTATTGTACATTATTTTTTTCTAGGTAATTCATTGTTACAATGGAAGTACCACTGTTGTGTCTGATTTCAATAACACAGGTGCATTTTCTACTAACTTTGGGATCAGAGCAATGTATGTGATTGGTGTCCAATAATTGGACTTTTGTATCGAAATTACAATTATTATGATAGATTCTTTGACTAATTATGCGACCCACTCAGATATTACCATCTATTGTGTTAGGTATACATTACGGAGAGACAAAAAAAGTGTTAACATTAATTACAAAAAACTTTTCAAAAGTACAATCAGCAGCAAAGCAACGCGTTTTTCTTTTTTAAAAGTGCAGCGCCTTGGCACCGTTCAGGATTCGAATAATGAAAAAGTTGAAAAGCATTCTATTTTCAAAATATTATGACTTTGGAGCGCGCGCCCGCTCTTTTCCCCTTTCTGTGAAAATTACTCACACCACCGTAAAACGCAGACACGCGCAAAATGACTTTGTTGTTGTATTTTGCAATGTATTGTACGCACTTTCGTATCTACTTTCTTAAACAATTTTGAGTAGAGACAAGTGTTATGAACACAAGTTGAGTAACTTTACCAAAGTTTCCAGTTTCCGTCAAAATACGAACGTCCCAAAGTTTATTGCCCTCGTTTTATTTTCGTTGTCACACCTGAAAGCGTAACGCTTTTTCATCCAGCAGCATCGGAGTTCACATAGCGCGAACACATAATTCGAAGTTAATCCGCTCCTTGCGTTTCGCGCAAAAAATACATAAATAAATCGAACAGTAACCGATACTAAAACAACGAGGTGCATCATATTACCGCCAACACACGCACGTTTGTTGTCCTTGTTTGTCGCGTGGTTTTTCCGGATGGTGTCGTTTCACGTGGTGCGGGGCGTGTTCTGTGCTCTGATTGGTGGAGGGGCGAATGGCGGCGCGGGCCGCCGGTCGTCGGCCGTCGGCATTTTCCCGACGCGTCGCGTTCGAAAATCGAAATCGCGGCATTCGCGGCTGTGGCAGAATTCGATGGAAAAAATATGGCCAGTGAAAATATTTCGTGACGGTACACCGCGTTTTCTGTGACGGACACTGACGGTTGAATTTAAACAATTTCAATATGGCGTTTTAAACAGTGAATGTAGAGACAGACTGTAGGCAGGCGATGTGTGAACTTTTAAGTAGTGTTACCTACATAAAATGATTAAATGATGATTAATATTTATTGTTATGCAAAGTAACTGACATCAAATATTATCAATAATAGATTTCATATTTAAACTAACTATTTTTATAGGCCCTTATACTTAGGTTTTAATTGCTAAAGGAAATAAAAAATATCAATTTACTATTCTTAGCATTAATCAATCAAAAGCACATATTTTTAAAAAGGTTTGATGTTAATAATTATTGTTAAATGTTTAGTCTTTATATTTAACACAACCTAGCTCATCTACAGTACAATACCTTTTTGTAAATATCTGTACTAAAATACTTAATAATTTTCTCAACTTATATTAGTAAGTTTATGGAACTTAGAGATATTATTTAGAGTTTATGTTTTAGGTATTTAGGCACTCTATGTTAGATGTCAAATTTAGCTTTTAAAATATTGTTACTATTTCAATTCAATATTGAATGGTGTAACCATTCAATATTGAATTTTACGTTTAATCTAAATGTCATTTTGTATTTGTACCCGTTATTCAATAGAAACGGTAATACAACAAGTTATAATGTATATAACATTTCTGAAAGTAAATTAGCAATAACTTTATAAAAAATATTGAAATTGATTTAAAAATAATGGCGAGTGAACTGAAATACTAAATAAGAAAGAAGACGTAGGCAAATAATTTTATAATGAAACATTTTTGAATACCTATATGTACCACTTTTTAAAGAGCAATTATCCAATAAACTTTAAGGAAATAATATCCAATTGAGTAAATCATGTTTTTATAAGGTTGTTTGGAAGAAATAGCTATAATCAATACTTCAGACAGGCTCACTAAACTGTGTAACTATGTTTATAAGAATATCTTGCATAATTTACTGTGCAACAAAGCATATATCAGCCTTTAAATCTGTCTAAGAAACTAAGGGGCGATTTTATCAACGTTAGATAAAACTTGTCTGACTAGATAACTACAAAACGACTGATTTAAAAATAAAAGTAACATAAATGAATTTTCAAGCGTCATTAAGTGTATTGTACTTATTCGACGAATATTCTCTCGTTACTTATCTAAAGTTTGTAAAATCAAGCCTCAAAAATAAAAATGTATCATGATTGAGTCAAATATCAATGATTGTTGATTTACAAGCTGTACCTAAATGATTTATTAGTTACTATTTTAGTTCAGTACGTAGATGTTATTGTAAGCTCAATAAATAATGTAAAATCAAAGCAATGACTGAATTATACTAAGTTACTATTAGGGTTAGTTTTTTGTGTGTCTTGGCTAAAAGTAGTTTTCTGTTAATCTTTCTTGTATATGTATCTTTCACCACAATGAAGTATCTACTTCTGGACTCATTTCCTTAGAAAATAAGTTAAACATTAAAAGTTAAAAAGTAATATAAGTCTAAAGTTTAAATAAAGCTTCTAACTCTCAATATTCCAGCCGTATCACTCATTTTACTTTGAACATTTTAATTGCGCTCAATTAAAACTTAAAATGGTCACTGCACTATTTATCTGGTCGTTAGACGACCACAGACTGTAAATGTAAAGATAAGGGTGAGCGCACACTGGTAAAAGAGCCAATTACGATGTTTCGATGCGTCTGCGCAACCATGGGAAATGTGATGGAACTGTTTTTATACTAAACAATTACAAAATCCAATATTTATTTGGTCTTAATGAAACTGTTATAGTTGATAATTTTCTGTGTAAGAATCAAACTTTACTGTAGCTTAAAGTTTTTATGACTGTAACGTGATTTATGATCTGAATAAAATGATTCGGCTCCGATCAGTTGTTTTCATTTAAATTAAACGATGAATCCCTTTCGTTCGCCAGTAATGTAGAGTTAAACACCAAATAAAAATATAAATAAAACTTGATATGCATAAATTAGGTAGGTATTACTCGTTCCTACTTTGTTACACCCAGTTTTGGTATATTTAGATTGATGTGTTTTATCCTTAGTACCTAATCACTCACTAACATTATCATCATCATTATCAGCCAAAGGACGTCCTCTTCTGAACATTGGCCTTCCCCCACGGCTTTCCACAGCGACCGACCACTAGCGGTCTGCATCCAGTTTGATCCTGCGATCTTTACAAGGTCGTCTGTCCATCTTGTCAGTGGACGTCCTATGCTGCGTCTCACTCACTCACTAACGGCCGGTATCTGTTATGCAAACTTCAGTAAAACATTGATTTCTTCGATCGGAGATAGGATTTCGTACCGCCAGAAGTTTTATAGGGACAAAAATCTAACGGCAGATAACCATTTCTATCTCTAGTAGGACTAAACCACAGCTATAATGAATATAGGGAATAAATATATAAATATGCGCCAGACAACACACCAATTGTTGTGGTTTCGAAGTAAGGAATTTTCTTCCTTGTGTTACGAATACCAGACAACGATTATGACGGGGGCGTCTCCCATAAATACTAAAATACATATTACACATCCATGACTCAGGTAATTTTTACCTCGTGCTCATCACACAAACATGTGCTTCTTGCGGGACTCGAACCCGCGACGACCGTCAGGTCGATAGTCAGGAGCTCTAACCAATACACCAAACGCGGCGTCAAATTAAATGGAATGGCCGTAAAAGGCAAGTAGGTACCCGGTAGTAGATATGTATTTTAGCAAAAGAGTAGCAAGTCAGGCAAGATTTAAGTTGCAGACATTAAATAATTGACGATCCGACGGTAAGTATCAAATGGCCAAAAAATATGTTTTATTAGTCATACAAATCTCTTGTTGAACCGAGTCTACTCAACTTTGCAGCGTATTTGAAGACTTAATCTTATTAAATCGTCAGTTGCTGTAAAAAATACACCGTCTGGTCTGTAATAGGAGCTAAATTTTCTACCTTGCCCGGTCATAGTGCTATAAAATGCTTTAACTCAAATAGAAACCTAATCGTTAGTTATAATCCCTAATCAATGTATATTATAATCGCTTGCTTGTCTACAACAAGCCAATAAATGACAATATCAAGTTCTATGACTAACTGGACACATTTGTTTGCAATACATTACTGGGAGCGTATTGCGATCTAGTTTTAGCCGTTCAATTTCCAGGCAGCTCAATTCCGACTGTAAACGAATATTATGAATATTATAAGAATACTAAAATGATCCAAATATTAATATTTATGATATTTTATTAAAATATTATTACAAATATCATGCGAAATCACATTACGAATTGCTAATTCGACAGTAATGTAAATGAGCCTATCAAAACTGTATCGCAATACGCACCCTAGTTAGATTTATTTTTAAAATCTTTTAGGATCGAATACTGGTTACTTAAAGGGCCTGTTCTAAAATTGTTTCTCCTTTAACAGGGCACAACCTGCATTGCTCAGAAAACATACATGTCCTAGTCAACTTTACAATAATTGTATCATTCTTATACATACTCTTCAAGTTATGCGATATTAGAACAGCCGTCTAACTAACAAAATCAATTTCCGCTGTCCCGAAATTCTGAGACGCATTAGAATTTCGCTAGATTGGAAACAAAAATCACACCTCGCTAAGAGCATTACGCGCTTATAATCTGCTAAATATCGAATTGTTCCTTCCATTGTTTCGCCTAAACCTACGGCACCCCGAGAATTGGTTTCGAGAGTTTTAAGCCTACCGCCTTCGGAAAAACTTCCGTCAAACACGCAATTTTCACCCTAAACTTAACGATGATTGGGTCGCAAATAGCGTGGGGTAGATACCCGAATAAATTCCTGAAAAGTGAAAGCTTTCCTACGCAAGGTATTTAGGTTTAAACTCCTATTGAAAGAGGTGAAAGTTTGGGGGTGGGTTTGTTTGTGTATTCTGAACTTTAGCGACAAGACTTTAGGTACGTTTTTTGCGTGTTTTTAAGTGCTGCCAAGAGCAGTGTTGAGAAGATTGTGCAGTAACGAGTCTACACACTGGCTGTAATTGTATCGGGGATCAGATCGACCCGCAGGGATGTAGGGATGGGGCAAGTGACGGGGCTGCGATACGTGACATGCAATTTTGATACTTGACGCAATTTTTAAAGGTAATTTTATTTCTTCATTTTTAGTGGTTACAGGGGGGAGGGGGGGATGCACCTTATTTCTCCGTTCTTTAAGAGGCTACAAATTACGTATCATAAGTTCTGACATTAAATTACTATATTCCTAAGCGTTAAGGAGTTCCAGTATCAGCTCAGCTCTACACAATGACTCGATTATCAGACGGAACAACACGCCAACATTAAGATTGAGGGTTTTCCTCGATTGCACCCAGATCCCATCATCAGATGACATTAGCGTTTTTTTAAAATCCGTCAACAAATGGCTGTGATAAGATATAACACAGCCACAAAAAAAAACATACAGTCCAATTGATAACCTCCTCCTTTTTTGTAGTCGTATAAAAACTATTTTAGCTGATTAGACTTGATGAACTACTACCGACTAAATAGGCCTCAAATAATTTATACCGACCAATATCAGATGTGGAATTGCGTAAAGCAGTCGTATTTTTCATTTGACAGTTCAAAACAGTTCAGTTAGACGACCCGTCTGGTGTAGTGGTCGAGAAATCGCCTACTACGCAGCGGGTGCGGGTTCGATCCCCGCACAATACAAACATTTGTGTGCATGAACATGTCTGTTTGTATTGGTCTGGGTGTTTTCTATGTATATCATGTATGTATTTACAAAAAAAAAAGTATTTAAGTATTATATCCGTTGTCTGGCACCCATAACACAAGCTTTGAGTAGCTTACTTTGGGGCTAGGTGGCGATGTGTGGGAATGTCCAAAGGATATTTATTTATTTATTTATTTATTTAAAAACGTACGATATGATCTGTCAAACGCTTTGTTCTTTGCCGTTTGACAAATCATACCGTTAACCATACGTTTTGAACTGTCAATTGAATACGATTGCTTTACACAAATCAACCTATCATAGTACAATTGTTAAAACTGCCTGAACACTATAAATATAACAACATTATATTTCGAAAAGTAAGTAGTAGAAGTCACTAAACGGACCACTTAAACTAATTTTCGGGTTCCTATCTCTGATATATATTATAATAATAATATTTTTGTCGAGCTGAGTATGATCAGTAGATATGTCCCCAACTAAACCCTAAATAAATACCTAACAATTAACAGTTATCCTTAAAATCAAATTGATTAGACCATCTCCAACTTAAGACTCTAGAGATTGATTTGTGCATTATTATTGTTTTGTTTTACTCACTTTCACAACACTAACAAAACTATTCCAGTAGTTGAGGTACTGCACGCTTCGATACCGAATATCGTCGTAATTTTATTTTTTTAACGACATGATTACATTGAAGTAAGTATCCATTTGAATACGTTATAGTTAGTAAAAAGCTTTTTTTATTATGATTAAAAAGACATTTGAAATGTATCGATTGCCGCGATAAACGATAAATAAGCGCGCATTTTATCTACGTCATTATCTACTTCACCAACCTAACTCCTCAAGGTCGATAATCGCAACTACCCATGTCTATCGATACTTCACAAGCTCATCGTCAACACGCTCCCCTCACTAAGAGGGTCCGACCTCAGAGGGCGGCTATTTATTGCGTGGCCCTTTATTTTTATTTGTTTCGCCCTCATATAATTGTTGCTTAATGATCGTTCGGTGACCGTTTAGGTCCATGTCTGAAGTTCATGTGTGGTTTGGCTTTATAAAAAATATTGAAGGTATTTGTCTGAGTCCGAATTTCCAATCTCAAAAATGCCAGAGTGGTCTGTCTATTTGCAAGTAACTAAATTAATACTATTTAATATAAAAGAAGCGGCAGGACCGGTGTTGATGATCTTGTGTTTTGTTGTACGAGTATGATAATAATCCATGGGATAAGTTTGCAGAAGAATGATTGTTGAATGTTTTACAATAACTTTACTAGTCGTTTTTTTCGATTTTAATCATAATTGCAGTTACTATTTATTATTTTGTGATGTAGCACGCTGTGTTTTTATACGCGCCGTAATAAATGATGATGATAAACATAATACAAAATATTAAGCGACGAATGCTTTCTGCCGTGAAATATCGCATTGTTTCAGATGAGACTGTTGAATTTTATTTGACGTATTAAATTAATATTTATATGAATACGTATAATATTATAAAAAGTCGTATCCGGCTTTATTTATAAATAAGGATAGAATACCTAATTTGCGAAAGTATGCAACTTAAGACTAGTCGTGACATCTAGCGTCGGGTAGTCGAAAAAATGGATGGTGAACTTTCACCCCTGTTCCCTAGGTACAACAGGTCAAGGGTCAAACAGTGAAAAGCTTGCGTAGTTATTATTTTTGCTACCCCTCAATAGATGGCATTACTGTAGTTTAAGCAAAGAGGTTTTAAGTAAAAGCATGGTGTACGTTTCTGCTACAAGCTTATTTTTTTTCTGTAACTTAATTTTCATTTTCATTATGTTCATTTTATTTGCCAAATCTTTCTATTGACAAAGTATTTGCAGTACTATGTATAATTTCATCATCATCCGCCAAAGGTTGTCCATTTTTAAATTACCTATTCGCGTCAAGATGGCGAGTGATATTAATTGATTAATGTCTGAGTTTTCAATGAAAATTAAGTACAAATGATTTCACATGGGCGTGATTAAAAAAACATAGCTGAATTCGTGTCTTTATTTCGCGTTATGCGTGATTTTTTTTCATTCGCTTTAAAACGAAAATCACACGTCATATCCAAGCAAGTGATTCAAAAATAAAGCTCCTGAACATAGGCACGGATTTTCACAGGAACATGTTGTGAGCGGTCTACATATAGTGTGATCTTGCGATTTTTACAAGGTAATTACAGTATTGTAATATTATCTAGGTATCATAGAGAAGATAAATAAAAACTACGTTATCCTCACTTTTTTTCTATATGATGATATTAATGCAATATTTGTTTCACTACAGTCGAAGAAACAAGCAAATCAAAAACGCTGCCTATCAATAACAAAGCGAACAAAGCGGCGCGTTTTCCACCAGCCAACACTGGCTTTGTCGGCGAGCGGTGCGTTTGCGTCTCATTGTATGCGCTTGCGCAACTTATGCTTTGCGCTGGTTAATCCGCCGACTGTTGTGAACAAGTGTATTTAAACAAGTGTCGGTATATTGGGAATGGATTTGGTAAAAAAAAAATTTTGGTCTGTAAGTTGGGTCTTAGGGTCTGTCTTAAAGGTTAAAAGTTTTCCGCCAAAATCTTGTTGGTTAACAGAAGACATTTTTGAATTATTAGCCATCTATAACTCATTGATGATTCCTAATGTTTACACCGACTTAAAAAAGACGTAATGAATACAATGTGTATGTAAGTCATATCGATAAAATTTGGAAAAAAAACATGAAAGTATCTTGATCTATTACGGCTTCCAAACGCGTGTGCAAAATTTTGTAAGTGTACCTATGTATGTTTATCCACGGAAACGAAAAGTTATAGGGAGATGATTATTTTTCAGTTCAATCGGGTATATTTCAACTTAGGGTAAGGTAGGGTAGAAAAAAGTTTTATCAAAATCGGTCCAGTAGTTTTTGAGGTATGGGTAAGAACTCTATATTATGAAATAAAATAATTTAAATTAAATCGCCTTAAGAAAATTGACAAAAATCTCAAAATAACACATTTGCCCCCACATTTGATCTCAAGCTTTCATTATCAATAGTCTACGCACATTATGCACCGACTCCAAATGAATTCATTTTTCTTAAACAAGGGGCAAATATTTTGTTTTGTAGTTACTAGGCCTATCGTGTAGTTAGGTTAATAACATAGCATCGCCATACCCTAGCACTGTTGACGAAACATGTACAGTCGACAACACATCAGGTTACCCACTTTTGTTGCAAACAAGACCTTATTACAACTGCATAAGATACCGCAGTATTTACCTTGACGTGCTGTTGTCCGAACTACGAAAAGAGCTACGAAAATTGCGTAGCGGTGCCTTGTAACAAACTAGATAAAAATCCTAAGTAAATAGTGCTTTAAAATTATTTTAATGGGATTAGAAAAACCTTGACAGACGTAATGCGAACTGGAGTTACCTTCAAATAAGCATACCCCTATGATTAAATATTAATAAGTTTTCCCACATGCATCAAATTATCATATCAACTTACTAACTTAAGTAGTAAAAAAGGATAATTAATAGCCAGGTAGCTCAATTAAAAACAGACTTTATTTTCTTCAAACAATTGTTACCTCCAAAAAAATATAATTACCAAGCCAGCCATCTGTCTTGGGTATCAATTCTTGATAATCTCTATAATCCCACCCCGTTACCTGGAGGGGGAAGGGGTCCAAAGAAATCCTATTTTCATAGTTCACTTACCAACCGCCGTAATTTGGTTAGCACGCATCACCGCATTGGGCTTCTGTTGTGTACGAGGATTGAGCCGTTTTGATAGTTGAAGCGTTCTCAATCGTCACTGATGACGACGCCTCATGCTAATAACTTAAGTAAGACACTGTGCAGTGTGCAGGTTATTGGATCTTTGGATTTATTCGAAAACATAAAATATACATATATACAATTTTAGTTGAAAAGTAAGAAATACCGAGCTTATAAGGTGTAACTGCAACTACACTCTAAAAGACTGTTCAAAAATGGCTGATATCGTCACAAAGCTTTAAGAACTCTAGGTATATTGTTTACATGATAGGTCTCTAGAATTCTAGTATCTTGATGATAGGCGAGACTTGTCTATGTGACTTTAGAGCAAGTTTTAAGGAATAAAGTTAATCAAGTATCATGATTGCTTGTTTAGTATATTAGCGTCTTAGATGTTTACAAAGTTATACCATATTTTCAATTTAAAGAAGGCACGGTGTGGGAAGGCGGTCTGTTTTGCCCGCTGTATAAACCTTTTGTAAGGAAATATACAATGGGGGCAGATTCGCGTTTTAGGTTTGATAAAATGATTTAACTCCTTATAATTTGCAATACGGATCACAAAGCAAGATTTTTGCTTCCATTGTCTCTGTTGTCTTACTTAGAAGATTTGTTAAAAGTTAGTGACGGAAATGGTGTTAAGAGAGCGCTGTTGACTGAATTTGTCCTTCTTTTTAAGAAGCAACTTAAAAGAACTAAGTAGAAAATTAAGTAGATAATTTAGTTGTGCCTACTTTCTCATACTAAGCCTAAGGACTACATCTCTTGACAACACCCAAATAAGTATATTTTTGGTGCTACATGCAAAATGTATCCATGAGTTCGCCATCTAAGTTATTTCACAAACTATATTCAGCTACGTATTTAAACACAGGAAGTTCCAATCCATTTCTGAGGCCACATCATCCCACACTTGTCATTAGCGTATCCTTTCGCAGAAACCATTAAATTATGAATAAAAACCCCAGTACAATAGTTTCCCCATAGTTGTCATAAAGCAAGACTAGCGTAAGTAAACAGTTCCGATGGCATAATTCTTGGTCCCCGCCATTTTGTGCATAATTTGAAGATAACGTGAGGAGACGGCTGCGTTACATAACTACATAAGCATCTGGATTTTCTATTGCAATCGTTATCGATGACTTGACAGTAGTATGAAGCTCAGATGCATACGCTAAGTAATATTCTTGCTGGAAAACAGTTTGATATTTGGTGGTGACTTCTCATAACATAATGGTTTCCATAGAAAACCAGCGTTTTATATGTTTTGGCATGGCAACAAAGCTGACTGGGAATTTGGTAGAATCGGCACGCTCAACAATTTTTTTTTATTACTGAGACCATGATGATCCTAAATAAAATATAATTTGCCAAATAAAAACAATAGTTTTCGCTTATTATTTGGAAATGTCACTTGCAATCGAGCCCAAATGTCTGGAAGTAGTTTTAAAAACAGCAGACAAGATTACAACTCGACAAAGTAGATTCGCGCTTTGCGCTCATCTGTCAGCCATTTTACTTTCATGCAGCTTTGTAAATAAGAACCACTTTACGCACATGAATTTCTATTGCAATTGCTTTGCCATCGCTTATTACGTAATACCTCAGCGGGTGTCCTTCCAATGGACCGTCTTCGAATCGATAATATTCGTCAACAGCATGTTTATACTTTACCTACAACTTGATTGTGATGCCGCATGATTGACTTGGCCTCGTTTTGTTGAAAAAGATGCCATGTGGCACCGTATCGGCCAAATACTTATCTGCTAAAGTTAACAGTTTAAGTGTATTTATATTTGGTTAAGTATAGGTTTTTACCGAGTAAAAAAATGGGACTGTGAGAAGAGATTCTCACTTGGGACGTTTAAATTTTTAGGTACTCGTATCTTCACTATTTACAAATATTCATGTACAGACAACAGCACGTTAAGGTAAACACTGCGGTATCTTATTCAGATATAATAAGGTTTAGTTTTCAACGAAAACGTTTAGCCTCATATGCTGGCGACTGTACTTACATGGTCACCTGTTTTTATGTTAAAATATGTATCTTATGTCTATGTAAAATTGGTTCTTATATTAAAGATACAGAGCTCTATATATTTTTTTAAAAATGGGATAAAGAAGGTAAATTATAATTATATTTTTCAAGCATTAAAAAAAATTAAGAGCACTGTGTCAACTCTCGAAGATCCCAACGTAATCGCTTCTATCTCACTTAATTCAATGCCCATTCTCGATTTTCTCTAATTTAAATCATAATTAACTTAAATTTAAAAACATATCAAATAGTTGATTCAATCTGTAATTTTCGCTTAAATAAGCGTAGAAAACAAAATAAGTATCGCTTGTATAGAGGGAATTTGAAGGAACACGATTTTTGACTTCGTAACTTTGTTTGGATTAGTTAGGTGATCAACATATTAAGAGTCCCAACCCGTAACCCTTGAGCCGGGTTAGAAGTATTTTTTTTAAGTTTTTTGCTTAATTATTGGAAATTATGCATTTTAGACCTGAGACCCATACAAATTACGATGACCCTTTTACAAAATGAAAGCTGATAAAATTTCTACAAGTTAAACTTATTCACGTTTTAAACCGACTTCAAAAAAAGGGGATATCAATTCGACATGCATTTATGTGACGTCTTTGGAAATGGATAATATTTGAGTATGATGAATAAGGCTTGCAAACACGTGTGCCAAAAAATGCCTAAAAAGACTCCAAATTAATTGGGTTTTCCTAAACAGGAAACAAAGGTTTTATAGAGCTTTTTAGGGCAGTTTTAAACTATTATATCATTTAATATATATTTCACATTCCATAGCATTTCTTTTTGCGCCTATTTCGAAAATTACTGAACCGATTTTGCCGATACTAACACTGATCCTTAAGATGGAATACACTAAATAGATTATAAAAAAGAATAATCTCAAAACAATATTTTATTTTCAATATATTCGTTTTTTTTTTTTACAATGATACAAATATCAAACATTCGAACTAATTGCACTACTAACATATACAACACTTGCAAAATTTTACACACTTAATTCGCCTTAGGGCTGATTTTTCAATAGTCAGATAAGAAATATTCGTCAAACAAAATACAATATGGCTAATTTGAAAACGTCACCTAATTGTCCGCAATCATAGGTACCTACCTGTCATTTTTTTAAATCTGTCGCTTTATAATTTATTAGTCTGATAAGTTTTATCTGACCATTGAAAAATCGGCCCTTAATAGATCATCATACTCAAATATTAACCAATTCCAACCATGTAAAAAAAATACAGGCCGAATTGAAAACCTCCTTTTTTTGAAGTCGGTTTAAAACTTGACTGTGTAAAACTTCAGTCAATCTCATTAGCTGTGATTTTGTAGAAGGTCTCATATCGATAAGACGCCTAGTTTCCGATATACTTGCGTAAAACCTAAAAATTTCACCATCAAACGTTCCCCCTCCCCTCGGCTCAAGAGCTGTCCTCCGTTTGTTTTGATTATGCAGACCTCTTGATATGTTTACCTCCTAAAATAAATAAATATTATAATAAATGCTGCGAATAGAGTACCCATTAACGACCTATGTGTTTACAGGATATGATATGGAGTTTTCCAGATGCTTTTTTTTCTGGTGGTATGAAAATGAGCAGAATATCGATTAAACTGGCTGACCCAAGCCAAAACAAGCATTTAATCTCCAAAACTGTGTTTAATTAGCTGCAATAAGAACTGCTGACCACTTGCCCGCGTTCCTCGAATCGAGGAGCAATGTTCGGCGCGCCCGCGCGGAAACTGTCACATTTGACGTTTCACTTGACGTGACGCGCCGGACTCAAACAGCCCGCCTTATATTAGGGTCCCCTTATCGGGGTCCAGGAAAAGGTTAGAAAAGCCGCTGATCTCAGCATAGCTTCGAAATACCAAACTGAATCTCAGCCGAAGGACGTCTGCTGCTGAACATTACAGGCCACCCCCATAGTTTTACACGGTAGCCACCACTTGCAAGCGATTTGCTTTCTGGCAATGGGCCTCAAGAGACGAGGTTGTAATGAAAGCATGAATTGAATTTCATTCCGAAGTAAAAAAAAAACATAAATGAACAACGCGCTATGCCAGTATCTTATTTATTTATTTATAGACTTTATTGCACAAAATGTAATGTTAATGCTCAAAGCATTTTCTAGTCCAGTCAAACCGTCGGTCGTAAGTAGGTACTTCGCATGTGTAGCAATCTTTAAGATATTATGTAGGTATCTGTAAGGTACTTCCATTGATTTGTAATTAGAATATCATGGTTATCGTTTTCTTGTACAGAATATAGATTTCAGACGTGTTTGTAACGATAACGTCGATGTTATGAATATTAAAAGTATATAAACGTCACTGTCAGTTTTTGCGATGTCAAGATCGGAATGTAAATCGAAAGGCGGGATAATATGTATGTAAAGAAATGCTAATTGTTTGTACAATAACTGGAATAATGTAAATAAAATTATGATAATTGCTTAATATAATGCTGTAATAAAGTCTGGTGTTTAATTTGGAGTCAACTCATTTTTTAGGAAGGACTTTAGGTAATCAATACAGAAACGGAAACTTCTTGTAGATTGTAGAATCATGATATTATCAAGCTAGAAGGTTAGGTCTTACTTATTATGTAAACTTAGTCATAGGTTGATCATAGGTTGACGACCTCCGTGGTGTAGTGGCTAAGCACGCTGGTTTCAAGGCGTCGCCGCTCCGAGGTCCCGGGTTCGATTCCCGGTCGGGTCAATATAGAAATCAAAATTTTCTATATTGTCTCTGGTCTGGGTGTTCTGGTACCACCGTTGTGTCTGATTTCCATAACAGAAGTGCATTTAGCTACTTACTTTGGGATCAGAGTAATGTATGTGATTGGTGCCCAATATTTATTTATATTTACTTACATTTGTACGGGACCCTCTGTATGAAAGCCATGCTCGACTTGATAGTCTTTTTTCTTTATCTCCATCTTAATCTAGCGGCCAGCACCTCACAAATTCATTTTTAAAAACACACCAAAAAGGTCTCATATCGCATATGCCAGCATTGCCAGCTATCTGATAACCTGTTGTGCGGTATTCCGTTTATTTTCTTTCGTGCATCGGACGTGATGAATGCATAATTAAGTGGAAGCATTTTTATGATTTGGATAATCTGAGAAGGTCGTGTTACGTCAGTTCGGGATCAAAAGTTTAACTTATTAATCATGGCTTATGTTTATCAACTGAGTTTTAATGTTGGCGTTTCATACTTTCAACACGTAACTAATTTTGTGCGTGCTTAAAATAGAACTTAATATCATCAAGTAAAAATTCAATTAGGTGGGGGTGCGTAAAGAAATATTAATTAATAAAAACTTAGTTAAGCAAGGAAGTAGGTATTAGTAAGTTTTTTTCGCATGTATCGGGTCGAGGTAATTAAAATTAAGCAAGTGTTGTGTAAGTTGCGTTATCTTTATCCTGACAAAAATAACTGACAATGTCATCGAATTTCAAAACTGTTTTTTATCAATGAAAGTAAAAACTCGTCAGACCTTTTTCGTATTGGCCACACGTCAAGTTTGAATTTCGAACGAGGACCTTCTTTAAAAAGAAACGAATTCCTTTTTTAAAATGCCGACGAACGCAACCCGATCCCTAAAATTCACTTGCTACTAAGTTTATTATTTGATACTCCGGGACGGATTATAATTTTTTATTCACTTCTTACGGCGGCATCCCTTTGGGTTTTTTATTAGATAACGCTGTTTGTATAGAAATTATTTGGTGTTCAAACAACCCGGCTAGGGTATTAATATTGTGTTGATACTTTGTAAAATTGCCGATATATCCTGAAGAAAAACAAAAATCAGATTCAATCCGTTTCTTCATATTAACAAGGCTGTCTCATAGAATAAAATCAAATACCAATTTATGATAAACATCAACTTGGTCTAGAGATATTTCAATAAAACTTAAAAACAAAAATTATATTAACTTTCTGTTTAGATACATTAAAATAAACCTTGTTTAATAGCCTATCGAAAGTGCTCGTAGCGCAGTGGAAGCAGCCCTTCAGCAGTGATACCGAAGTGAAGCAACCTATGGCGCGGTTGTGTTTGGATGAGTGACCATTTGACCATTAAAGTGACGTACATCACGAGCATCTCCGTGCTTCCGAAGGCAAGTTAAGCCGGTGGTCTTGGCTAATATTGGTTGATATTAGTCGTTAAGCCTAGTCAGAGTCAGAGACCTTGTGGGCGGCTTGATACCATCTGCCAGCAGGGTTAGTCGCTTGCCTTGCAAACACCCCTCCACCAACCCGCACTGAGCTCGCGTGGTGGAGTATGGCTCAAACTACCTCGTAGTTGAGGTAAGGCCTTTGCAGTGGGACGTTACAGGCAATTTTTTTTTAACGTGCCTATCTGGTCTGATAATAAACGTTAAGATAAATTTAAATTAAAAAAAAAACTTTGAAAAAGAGGAAAAACTCAGACAAAATTTCAATCTTAACTTTATCTGTGAAGCATCAAAACCTAAATTAGATCTTTCATAAAGATATTGTGCATAAAAACCAGCTTTTCTTGCATCTTAGCAGGACTTGGGACAGTATTCCACAACAGGATATTGACACCCTTGTTTTGATTATGCAGAACCGCTACAGATATGTCAGGAGAGTCTAAGATGATTTCACGGATTATTAATTTCAAGTTTACAACAATTTTAATAAAAAAAAGATTTGTTTAGGGGTTGATGTTTCAAAAATAAAGTTAACATTGAAATTTTGTCTGAGTTTTACCTCTTCTTAAAAGTTTTTTTTTTTAATTTAACCTAATCTAAAAGTTTATTATCAGATTAGATAGGCTATTAAAAAAAAGTTTATTTCAATGTATAGGTGTCTTAACAGAAAGTTAATACAATTATAGTTATTTAGGTTTCATTGAAATATGCCTAGACCATGTGTCGTTGTGTGTATATCCCTTAAACTGAGGCTATTATAGTCCAATATTTCGATTTAGTTTGGCAAGAGTACGAAAGTCGAATTGTCGACAGGTCATGTCAATCCTCAAAAAAATTGTCGTTAAAAGGTTTCGAGTACAATGTTTAATCGTACAGCGCATTATTTCTTGATCCGTAGACGCTCATGGATTAAAAGGCCGCCGGTGGTCACATAAACAAAAGCATAACAAAAGACTGTTGATAAACACATCCGTCAGGAATAAATTGATAGTTTTCTCCATCACAAGAGCAAGAGATCGATACGACCACAAAATACTACCGCGAAACTTTTTCTATCTTAACCTGTCAAAAGTCCAAAATATTTTCCCACTAATTGTAATTTAAACTATCCATATCTGTGAACCCATCTTAGAGGCGTGAGGCGCCTCCTGGTGGTCTTCATATGCAACTGACACTTTTTCAAGAACGAAATTGTCAAAATGTCGACCAATCATGATTTTAATACCAACATTAATATAACCATACAATCTTATTATGTGCACCTTAACACCATGGCACAGAGTTGAGATTAGAAGGGTAAAGTTTGGTTTGACAGTCAAATAAAAATGGAGGGCAAAAAGTTAAAGATGCTAAGATAAGTGATGGGACGACAATAAGTTGTCTTATTTTAACGTTTGCTTGATGAAATGTAAAAAAAAAACTGTAGAACATTTAAGCTATTGCAGGTTTTTTTGTAAAAAAAAAATGACTCAGTAATTTGTTCAATGGAAAGAGCTTTTCCCTAACAGTGATAGATCAAAAGGCTAGAAACAAAGATGCTAATAGAATCAGTAACTCCGAGATCATGGCGCTTGCAACAGTGCCAAAATATCAGAAAATCATAAATAATAAGGTACATGGTAGCAATCCCTTATCTAACTATTAAGATGCTACTAGAGTATCAAAGATTGCTTATTCCACACACATTTAGGTGGTGATACCATATCAAGCTTTTTAAATTTCCCGCCTTTTGCTTGGTTCAGCATTCGAGAGTCAGAGTATACCGGTAAATGGTTTTATAACTGGATGTACCTCTCAGAAGTTCTCCACAATTTACCCTAATTGTCCTAAATATACAGGGTGTTGTTATGGTCAGCGACGAGAGACTCAGGGGTGCCTGTACAAACGATACTGATGTTAAAAAATATATTATTATTTTTTGTTTTTGAAATGGAAAAAACCCACAAAGTCATTTTTTTTATCCGGTACAGCGATCGAGTCAAAACCACCAACACCACGTAGCCTCTTCGTAGCTTTCTCGCTATAGCGTATTTCATAGATAAGCGCTAGGTACGCGCTGTGAGAGTTTTCCTATTCGTTTTGTAATTTTTTGAATGTTGTGAAGAGGTTTTCTTGTATAAAACTTGCTCAAAATTAAAAAAAAACTTTTTTTAGAATAAGCATAACTCATATTATCATCCCTGAGTTGGATGTCACTGACCAAAACAACAACATGTATAAATTCAAAAGTAGCGCAGGACTTTGCCTAGCACACAGTCCCACTTTAGTGACGCTTAATATGTTTGCCCCACCTCAGAACGCCTATGATGAACAGTTTTTTGAAAACTTTACTCAGTAAATAAAGGGTGGTTAAACCTATAACTGTAACCTATTCTGGACCAATTTACCCGACAGCGGCGAAGCGCAAAGGAGCGTTATTTTCCGTGTGTCCCATACTCGCGGGCCTCGTGTCTCCGAGCTAATTATTCGGAATAATCGTTGTGTATCGTTAAATTAGTCGCGACGAGCAATGTCGCGCGACCGCCCACAATGCGAGTGTTTCTCAAACTTAAGCTTTTTTTTATTTTTATCAAAACATGATGAATAAATAACAGACTGAATAATGTCAAGCTTATACGTATACCAACAGTCTTTACATCATAACATCATGAAACGACTTCAAAAGAACTTGTTTCTCCTAGAAGACAAGATCGTTATTTTATGCGTTTAGTCGGTTTTTGAAGGCGGTTTAATTTTTAATATTTTTTTCATTTCATGATTTTTAGTTATCTCCCATATCTCAAAAACTACTGAACTGATTTTGATGAAACCTTCACTGTACCCTGTGTTGGAATATACCAAATTGAACAAAAAAAGATTAATCTCGCTATGACTTGTCGTTTTTGAGAAATCCGTGGACAAACATACACATACACTTACGAATTTTGCACACAAGTTTGTATGCCTTGATAGATCAACATACTCAAATATTATAAAATTCCAACCATGATTACCTACATTTTTTGAAGTCGGTATTAATTGGCAAGCCTGTTGAATTTTGCAGGTGCTTTCTTTTTAGGTTGCGATATTGAGTCTCTCAACGTCTGAAGGAAATATTCATGTCATGGAATGTGTCGGTTTGCCGAGAAACCTAAACCTCTATCTTATAGTTTGAGCACCAACCCCATACCATCACCGCATGATGGATCACATCTCTTCGAAGGTGTCGGAGCGGGCCATGTGTAATCGAGTCGTTATCGTACCGGCCCGAACTCTTCCGTATCGATTTTAATTAATCGATCCTTTTGTGCGCCGCGACTGACCTGACAAGTGACCAATTGGAGACAGGTAAGAGGTTTAGCGGCGATCTGTGAATTTTAAATGTTTCATTTATGATAGCTAAGTCGATATTTAATCCCTCAAGCATATGTAAACGAGACACAATGGATATTCTATTGTTATGCGGTCGCATGCGACCGCTTCGGTGTTTATGCGTTAATAAAAAAAATGATGTGTGTTATTTTTTTTCATAACTAATAAGATATCAATTGAGGATGGATTTGACGAAACAGGCTTACACGCGCGAATCTATACTAAAAATTATTTTGTTCCTCGATTTTATATTAAAAAAGCTCCAAGTCGTTTTCGACGTAAAATGAACAGAACAAATGATTGAACTATATTATGGTCCGGTTAATCAATGTTGCACCAAAGCAGTATGGTGTGAAACGGGAATGGGACGGAGTCGGGGGCGAAACAAAGTTCGCTAGGTCCGCTGGTAGTGAATAAAAAACCTTTTACTATAGTTAGATTCTTTACTATTTGAAAATCCCCATAAAAAATCCACTAGTTAAAATAAGCTTACATATTACTTTCCTAAAGTTTGACATACCATTGAAATAGAGACGTCGCGGCGTCACCGGCGCCTGCGCAGCCAAGCAGTATCGACCTAGATGCGCACACGCACGACAGCTTAGCTTGGACTGATTCTTACGCAATGTAACTTGTAATGTAGCACTATTAGTATTAGTGCAAAGTTTACTATCGAGGCCGCCGACAACTTACCACCGCGAGATCTATCCAAAATTGCTTGTACCTCGCGACGTCTTTGTTTTGAAGTGATACCCGTTTTGGTGTCGTGTTTGCAAGCAGTTTTTGTTTGAAAGTAGTCAGGCGCCAGAGTACTCGACCGTACATAAGACCTACGTATACGATCTACGTCAAAATACCGACGACGTAATATTGACGACCCGTCTGGTGTAGTTGTCGAGAAATCGCACAATACAAATTGCTTGTGTGCATGAACATGTCTGTTTGTATTGGTCTGGGTGTTTTCTATTTATATCATGTATGTATTTACAAACAAAAGTATTTAAGTATTATATCCGTTGTCTGGCACCCATAACACAAGCTGTGAGTAGCTTGCTTTGGGACTAGATGGCGATGTGTGGGAATGTCCAAATTACAAAGGGTAACAAAGGATAACCTCAAACATAAAAAATACGTTGAAAGCTGATGTCTTTCACATTCTTGCGTTTTGCACTGTGCTCTGCGTGCTGCGTGATATAAAAAAATACCTACATCACAGCCACTCGTTCTAAGACGTCAAAATATTGCGTTTCTGCCGCGACCGCCCAGTAGCCCAGAAACCACGACATTTTTACTTGCCTTTGTCAAAAATTATTGGGCAAAAGTTAATTTTCAAAACTGCACCAAAAATCCCTTTCACTGACAACTCTTCATCGCAATCCAAAATAAACTTTCAGTTTGTAGCGTTATGGTTTGATTTCAAATTACGATACCATTTTTTTTTGTTTCGGCCCATTTCTATAACAAAGAAATGTCATTATGGTGATCCTTTTGGGTGTAACTTACTTGTTTGTTATTTATCCGTTTGTTTGCAGGGCTTCTTGGAAAGTTATGGAGTTGATTGTTCAACTTGTAGTACTGAAATGGTATTAGGACTTTTTACTGTTAAGTGTTTGAGTTGGGAGGCAAGTAATCTTTGAGTACTTCTTAGACAAGAATTAACACTAGATAGTGATAATAGTCTTTTTTAAATTGGAAAGGAATTAATTACAGTTGTCGAAGGTAAAATTACCTTAATTACCTCAGTTATTTTTCTCTGATTTTTAATTAGATAGACCAAAATGACATTTGGTGAATGACATTTGGTCCATTACATACATACATACATACATTCATACATAGATACAACCCAAGCTAATAAAAGCGTGGTAAAAATAGAGTTCTTCTTAAATTATCAGTTTTTTTTTATAGATTATAACATTATGAGATAGTTGTTGTTTCAATTTGTATTGCGCTGAAGTATATTAGCATGAACTATAAAAGTGTTATTACGAAAAATCTACAAAATAAAAATCTGTTTTGAAATCATGTTTACAAATACCGTAATATTTTCTAATAATGTATTCATAGAAAATATTACAAAATAGAAAAACAAGGTAAATTATACAAGAATATTGCTATTGACCAGGGAAAGTACCCATTTTGTTTTATCTTTACAAAAACTGTTTTATGTTTTACGTTTATTTACAGCTTTATGTCACTTTTGCATTTATTATTTAAAATAAAGTAAAATCACATATTGAAAATTAGTATCACAAGTTCAATAAATCGCGTACAATTTAATTGACACAACACTACGCTTGCAACATTATGGATACATATTTCTAGGGCTAACTGTATGTATCGTATTTATTATCTTTTCACTCTGGTAGAAAAACCTTAAAAAGCCGTTTAGGCTGAAGTCAATAGATTGAATCAAAAAGTATGTTCACTATTTATTTTTAAGATTGACTCACTTTACATCAAAGATGATGTAAAGTGAGTCGTTGGTGCTAGGTCAGCACCAACTCATCTGAAAAAGGTTGCCCTTTTTCACCAAATAACAATTCAGACTTTTTAATACTTGCCAAATTACTCGAAATTAAAAACAAGTATTTATTTAAACTTTATTACACAACCAAATGTGAAAATTAACGCCAAATGGCATACTCTACCATTTATACTTTAGGGCTTAAAGGAATTGATATGTAGGCTATTTTAGTGTTCGCCCCCTTGCTCGCTATAATATCAGTGCATTCCATAAAATTATTATACCTTTGGAACAGTACGACAAAAGCGAGATGTCACTAGCAGCAAACTGTGTGATAAAAAGAGATGGGTAGCAGAACCATTTTTGTCAGATGTCAAACAGTTGACCGCCCTGCAGAAGCTCGCTGAAAATTACGTGCATTTGATTTTTTTATATTTAAAAGTGAAATTGTGCATATTTTGGAGAAATAATGCATCTGAAACATGGTGACTTGATCGGTGATTGATTGTTATGCATTACAGCGGCATAACCCCAACATATAATCATCTAACAGGTAGATTAGTCCAAATCGAAGCCTCTTAATATACGACTTATATTTACCAATGCGCTTCAAATTTAAAGTACGCAGTTTGATTATTCTATTCTACAAACGTTAATTTACGTAAAAAATAAAGACAGAATAACACAGGGAATGTATATCGACGAATATTTTGTATAATGAAATAACATTTAGTTTTACACTAGAGCTGCATGTTCAATATTTTGGTTCGACTGTTTATCATGCAGTAAACTACTATATTTAACTTAGTAACATTGTTATAAATTACCTGATCAAAAGGTTATCTCATTTAAAGCTACAAATGTTACTTACTTATGTTAGTTACTGACAAAATCGGTTTCGTTTGACAGCTTTTACTTGTCCTTCTATTCCGATAGGAATATTAATTTTATGGTGCATTCAGTGCTAAAAATAATACGGAAACCATAAACATGGGCTAACATACTAAAATGCGCTTCCGATAATATTTGAATATCAAAAATGGTCACACTGACTGGTATCGACAGCAATGACGTTTTTAAAGTGACAACTGTAGTTCCATTTTTGGCCACCCTTCAGCTAACTTGGTGGCTCATAGA
Organism: Pyrausta purpuralis; assembly: GCA_963924145.1. Taxonomy (NCBI): domain Eukaryota; kingdom Metazoa; phylum Arthropoda; class Insecta; order Lepidoptera; family Crambidae; genus Pyrausta; species Pyrausta purpuralis. The sequence goes on from OZ001652.1 coordinate 15,352,460, forward strand.
TGTAATCACGTCACTTCAAACGTCAACCAATGTCATGACAGAAATATCGGGCTAATTTTCTTCAAGAACCTCTCATCTTTGCCTCCCATTTTCAAAATCCCCCATCACCACCAGATCCCACTACATTACCAAAACCCAACAAGATCTCAATTATGGCTAAAACATTTGGACCCTTTATACTCGGCACCTGCTGTGCGATCGGACAGAAGAATCCTGGCTGCCTGGTTATCATTAAGGACCGATTGAATTCTTATTTGAGGCAGAGGAGGTATTTTTCCGATAAGGACAACAACCCAAGGGAACCCGCGAAAGAAGAGGAAATATCGATCAAAATGCCAGGGTTTGTACATCCGGAGACAATGAAGGAAGAAGGATATTTTACCCAGAAAGCAAAGAAGCAGTTGGAGGAATTGAAACGCAAAGCTGAGGATCCAAAAACGGTACACAGCCCTGAGAAGAAATTATAATTTATACCGTTTTTTAAATGAAATCGTATCAGTACATATACTATAACTAGCAAAAGAATTCATAGCATAACCATTCCTGAAAGTAGAATAGTTTATAAAAGTAAATAGTAAGCAATATTTTGGAATAAAATAATCACTGTATTATGTATTTATTATTCACGCTGGCTGCGATGCTGACTGACAAACATCGTCTGCTTATAACATAAAAATGCGTACTTACAAACTCTTAAAAATAAAGATATAAATATAAAATTATACATACAATTGTAACAGTAGAATTAGCAATAGCACTTTTTGGTGGTAAAAGATAATCAAGTCACAATTAGAAAAATATAAGTTCAGCAGTGACACTCAAAATCAATCAATGTCATTCTGCCAGTCACAAATTATCATCTGGCCTTTGCATCTGGCCCCACTTGTATCAAATCCAAAATTCTTCTTGCACTATCCATTTAAAATGAGTCCGAGCGCAAAATCTAGGAAGTTCTTTAAGTCTATAGTTCATACGCAGCTGTTGTCTAAGGCGTTGAAGTTAGCAGGATGTCAAATACCTCTGATGAGAGGATACTTATCAGATGCTACAATGCATTTTTCAAACGCAGCCGGCATCAAGTGGCCTGTGATGACATTCCCCTATCAGTTGTGTGTGGCTCTCTTCACTCAGCGGCACAAAAGGTACCTCATCCACTCTTCAGCCCACACACATCAGTACACCATTTCTGTGGACTTCTCTCAGCTGCTGGCAAAAGCAGAAGACAAGGGTGGGCCGGTCAGGACCTCAGGGGGAAGACTAGGGAAGTTGGATTCTGCCAACGAAGCAGGAATGTTTTACAAAGTTGATAAAGCGAAGTTGGAACAACTGAAGAAGGCTTTAAAAGATAAACCAGTTGAAAAGAAACAGACTGCTGACCCTGCTAAAAGTGAAGAGTGAAAATTTGATTCGTAATCAAGTGTTCTGCGTATTTTTTTAAGACGAAAGCGGTACTACTCGTATATTGATTCATAGCAGAACAGTTTATTGAAATTTAAAAGTGAATCATTGCCATCTCAAATATTGTCTTTATCAAAATAATCTACTGCAGTTTTATAATAATTTATAGAAAATGTGATTAAAATGTATTGTCCACGTAACTGCTGTTATTTTTAAGCCTTAACATTGAAATTAGCAACAAGAAAACCAATTTATACATGCTATAGAAAAATATGCGAGCCAAATTCAAGAGAGCGGTTGTCAACTTAGATAAGAATACTGGAAAAATATTTTAGGGATACGTAGGCATTTGTAGTTTTTTTATTTCTTATAAAGGTTATTTCTTAAAAAAATTGAATATATATAGAATACAGGAATTTTATATTCTTGAGTATCACTTCTTCTTCAGTATTCTAAACTCGATTGATAACCATCCCCCTTGAATTTTGCTTATCCTTTTTTGCCTGTATAATTTAAAATGTGGTTACCTGATAGATAGTGTCATTTTTTTCCAATCATGTGACGAAAGTAGTTAGTACCTTCAGCTGGTCCACAATAATAAATAGTATTAAGTAACTTTAGTATAAACAGCGCAATCCAACTTCTCATTTAAAGAAGTCAGCCTAACTAAGCCGTAGGTATCTATATCATAAAAAATAAACGACAAGTAATAGAGTTAGGTGTTTATTAAGTATACTCGTACGTTCGTAATCAGGTCCGGGGTTCTACTGTAAACTGTATTTACGTTTCAAGCCATCACGATCACTCACACGATCATTAGTGGAAGGGAGGGAAGAAAGACAAAATTATTTCGGAGTAACATTAACATAAGAGTAAGTACAAGTAGGTATGGTATGGAACCATGGAAAGGATACGTCACCGCAATATGTCATAGTTATCAATATTTGTAATGATGAGAAAATAATTTTAAAAGTTGAACCGCCATCAAAAAACTGAGTAAAAAAATAAAGAATGCGTTATTTAAATCTTTTTATCAATTTTTAAAGAGGTTTAAATATTTTGTTTCTATTTATTTTATGGTTTTTATTTATTTCTCATATCTCAAAAACGATCGGACTGATTTTGATATCATACACATTGAATTGAAAACGTCCTTTTTTTTAAAGTCGTTTAAAATCACAGTTTTTAAACTATCATGCGCAGCTTTTCTTTTAATAAGTTGAGCGGTCAGAACCTTCTTTATCAAGATGTTCTGTCCTTGGCCAATTGAAACTGCATTAAAAATGGTAGGTATACAATTTTTAATGTGTTTGCTTCTTGTCTAGAGCCGTCATTGAACTACTATTACTAGGGTATGGAACTGACACCACGAACAAATTTCATGCTCCATGAATTTGTTTTGTTCGTTGCGCTTTCGCTAATACGTTTTTGTCTTTTGTGGTCATGCCTCTCATTATGTGGCCGCCATTTGCATGTGTATTTCCAGAGAAACTGAGTATCTTAGTTGGCCATTCCAACCTTTTTTTCTGTAGAAGCAAAGTACTTACGTAGTAGGGGTCAGGCGAGATTATCTCCACAAACAGATATTGGCCCCACGCTGCGCTCGTCATGCGTGAAGCTCCCGTGCTGGCGCGCCTGCGCATGTACCGATAGCAAATAAAATAATGTTTTGACTTTCTCTTTGAAAGGGTTATTTTGCGATTCAATGTACTTAACATGAATAAATAAATAAATATTTGACAACATCACATAAATTGCTCCGATCTCAAGGTAAGTAGCTATAGCACTTGTGTTATGGAAAATCGGAACCAACTGTGGTACAACAACACCCAGACCCGAAACGATATAGAAAATATTGTTTTCTACATTGACCCGACCGGGAATCGAACCCGGAACCTCACGAGATGGCGACGCTTGAAACCAGCGAGCTAGCCACTCGACCACGGAGGTCGTCATATACATAGTTCACTTAACTCCTTTAGCACATATATTTTACATATATTCTTTTTAACTGATGTGTTTCCCAAACGAGAGGAAATGTGATTTACATCTGTGCTAGTATTTCAGTCAAAATTTTTGATAAAAGAAAAAATCTACTACCAACTAGGGCTTTAGAAGATATTAAAATGAAAGTATGTATACTCTTAAATAGGAACTTACCTACCCAAGTTAGATTTCTAATGCTTCTTTTAGGAAACGGAGTAAATAAATAAATAAATATCCTTTAGCCATTCCCACACATCGTCATCTAGTCCCAAGGTAAGCTACTCAAAGCTTGTGTTATGGGTGCCAGACAACGGATATAATACTTAAATACTTTTTGTTTGTAAATACATACATGATATACATAGAAAACATCCAGACCAATACAAACAGACATGTTCATGCACACAAATGTTTGTATTGTGCGGGGATCGAATCCGCACCCGCTGCGGAGCGGAGTAAAATTTATGTGTTTGGTTCTTAACCTACATATACATATATAAAATTAAAAAAAAAAACTTTTTTGCTGCCACTACCTAAGATGCGCAGTGACAGTGGCGAGGTCTCAACTTGAATTGAACTGCTGTCAGAGCCGCAGTTCAATCTACGCAACGAGGAATGTCGAAAAATAAATCATACACTTTGTTTTTTTAATTACACACGCAGCAAATTACTTGGATGTTTGTAAAGCATTCCGAGAGAAAAAAGGGCAATTTCGCAGTGTTTTTGAAATGTATTTATTCTCGTTTTTATTAAATGCCAATTGATAGTCTCTAGTAGTTTTTATTCTTAACAGTTGGATTGTTACCGATTCAAAGGCGACTTTGCTTTTGAAAGTTAAAAGATAAAGGGGCTTTATTTACCCCCTCACATGTCCACGAAGCGAGTTGTGAATGCCCTCAAACGTCGAGGCGGGCAGCGCGTGATCTTGCGCCAGCATCGCTCGGAAAGTTTTCTGATAAAAACTTTACATCAAACTGTCTAGATCAAAAAATATACAATTGTGTAGCCTATTATAAACGTAGTTCAGTTATTTAAAGAGATAAAGATTTCACTGAGATCTGATAACTAAAATAAATGTAGAACATAGAACGGTAAGCATTTATCCTTCTATTTCGACATCATCGATTTTATGTTAATAGACTATGCAATCCAGAACACTTCTAACTTCTTCGACACGGGCACATCTTCAGGAACATATGGCATATATATTACACTATAAGCTATAAATAATGAGAAAAGAGTACTTACGACATACTCACATAAAACTGAAGCAATCTGTGACATACTTCAAACTGATTTAAAAAAATATAGGTACGATGCAAAAAGATACGATAAATATACGATACATATACATTTCTTTCCATAAACTAAAAACCAAACAACTGCGACACTGTGCTTACCAATATATTTTTTATCGTCGCCCCTATAGTACTTTATAGTGTACCCGGAGATAAGATACCCAAGAATTTAAAGACACTAATTATATAAAACAAATGCTCAATTCTTTAAAACTACACAAACTTTTGAGGTTTTCTAGTCGTAGATAGAATGATTTTAGAGGAAGGTTTATATGTGTACTACATGCATAGAGGGTCATTGAAAAAATGAATAAGGTTAGAATGGCCTCGGTCAGTGCGGCAGCGAGCTTAATTGTAGGCATATGCCTGCATTGAGCCGTAGCTACTTCAGTCGCGTGACAAGAGCATTGCATTATTTTTTGTCAAAAATGCTGTCTTTTGCTATAATTACTTGAAGAGCGTGAAGGCAGGTCATAAAAAATGAGAGAGAAAGTGTATTTTTTCACCGGTAAGTAATAATACGTAGTTATTTCGACATTATTTGCAAAAAAACACTTTTTAATTATGATATTTCAAATGATAGCGGTTTTCTTGCACTAAAGTCAAAAAAAATATTCATTGATAACTGTTCACACATATTTTTAACAAATCTGCTATCTTAACACGCAATGTATCGCGTCCAATTTGCTTTGTTCGCTTGTATACGCATTACTAGGGATGTAGCTCACAGCACAGTAAAATTATCGATACATGGTAATTTCCCTACTGATGTATTAAAAGATAAAAATAAGTTTTGTTTATTAATTATTTTAAACATAATTATGATAAAATAAATACAATAAAGTTGAAGAGTTCATATGTTGGAACGCGCTTATCTCAGGAACTATTAGAGCTATTTGAAAAAAAAAAGATATTATATTCTAATTCGTGCTGCCAAAATAACGTATTCCGGCAATAAAAATATAACTCAGCAAAACCGCACTGCTTAATCCTCAACTTTTCTACTTTCGCTGTTATTATCTTCGATTTTAATTTATCGTTTGGTCTATTTATTTGTAAAATAGGGTACGACAATTCACAGTTTAAAATCGATATATGTTCAATACTCTTTCACAAGTTCTACATTGGTTTACTGTCAACAATCTACTCCCTTCGGCAGTGATACCAAAGTTAAACAACTTACGGCGCGATCGTGTTAACTTGATCGTGTAAACAACGAGCATCTCCGTGCTTCATGAAGCACGTTAAGCTAGTAAGCTTGTATCGGTTGATATTTTCTTACAACATCTAAAAGCATTCGGTATTAATTTTATCATAATTTCGAAATCTCGTTTTCCTACAAAAACTTAAACAGAAAATTTCCTTAAAAATGGTTGACTTTTAGAAAGTATATTCTGGGATCAAGATTGTCCCAAATGAGCTTCCCCATCAACTCTTGGAAGGATCCGGTCATATTATCAATAACCCTGCATACAAATATTTTTGTAAGAGTTATTTGTAGTCAGCTATACACTTATTGTGAGTTTGTGTATAATTTTGTAATTTAACAAACCTCTGCAAAGCCCCTTTGGTGATGTGATTTAAATGCGAACAAAAGCACTGCAAGGTTAACTGTTGTATCATGCAGCTGTAAATTTCTTTAACTTAACCACCATACTAACTTGGGTCATATTTATTTATTGAAAACTTGCACATGCACGAAACATAAAATTGTACATGTGGCGGACTTAATGCCAAAAGCATTCTATACCGGTCAACCATACGTCTATATGTATATTATATTTTTTAAATTGTAATCTTAACTATTTTCGATTTGAGTTTTTTCTCTACCCTTCCGTCCCTGCGTAAAGTTCAAGCCTAAAGTCTTTCTCGATAAATTAGACATCCAACACAAAAACTTTTTTTTAATTGGTCCAGTAGTTCCTGAGATTAGCGCGATTAAACACATACAAACTCTTCGGCTTTATGGTATTAGCTTAGAATACAAATGAATAAATAGCATGGTAAGATATAATACCTGAATAATGTAGACCAATTTAGACCATGGCCTTTATGCTTTTATACCTTCAAACATTTTTCTTTACATTGGAATCTATTTGTCGTATATAAGTAATATTACTTATTCTTTATACAATGAATGATTCAATTCTACTAATACAACTATTTTTAGAAACAAATGTTTAAAGGTATAAGTTACTCTATTTCAAGTAACGTTTAGCAACTCATTTTTACTTCTATTGTTTTTACCGAAAGGCAATACTCGTAGTAGAACCCTTTGTTGCGATCAAATGAGCTGTTAAATTATCAAAATTATTTCAAACTTAAATCCTACATGTTTAATCACAAAGAGAAACAACATTACATCGGTAATTGAATTTATAATAATCGACCTTTACCACATCACTAGTATTTTGACATAAAAGAACGAACGAATCTGAATGATGATTGGAGGTTTCACCGGTAGAAGCTCTGTGATTGGTAGTTGGTTTTAAGTACTAATTACACCAATCACAGAGTTCCTAGCGGAAATTGTGATTGGTTTGTGATATTGGTGCGTTAATTCATTGATTGGTACTTTTATCACTGCAGCAACAGCGCGGTAACTCCATGGTAACTCCCACCGGCGACAGAGGTTCCCATACAAACGAACGATCAAAACCATTCTAACCTTATTCATTTTTTTTATGGGTATGGTGGGTATAGTGGAACAGTTCTAAGTGACGCAATATAATCACATTTTTGTTACATTGCCAACGCTAACTGAACCCTACGAGATGGATCAAACATTGCACTCGTGAGAAGCCGGGGCGGGTAGTAGTCTATAATAGAAAACATATACTGTCCCTGGGCAGGCTGCATATGTTATACTCCGGATGTGACTTAGAACATAGCCTCTAGACGTCTATGGTCATCATAAAACGAAAGCCGGGATGAGATTGGACGCAGGCTATCAATGTGCGTGCCTGTGGCGAATCGGAGTTGGGAATCAAAGAGTACGTGAAGGAATACAGTACTGTTGTAACCACCCTAAACATTCAAAATGAGAGAGTCAAAAAAGAAAGCTAAGCAGTCTTGTACGTTGCACTATTCTGTGTCCTTTTTAGGGTTCCGTAGCTGAGTGACAAAAAACGAAACCCTTATAGTTTCGTCAAGTCAGCAGACCTGACAGACTGATGTAGATCTTGACAGACATGTCACAGTCTGACAGACAGACTTGACGAAACTATAAGGGTGTGTCTGTCTGTCTGTCCGTATGTCTCAGCCACTTTATTTTGAAACTTTTACTATTACACAATTAAAACTTAGTAGGTAGCTGTATCCTGTTAACCATTTTATGATTCTCATACAAAAAAAAAGATATTTAAGGGGAGGCTTCGTCCCATACGTAAAACTAAAACCATTTTTTTGTTTAACCTATGCGTGTAGGTGTCTATGGATAGGTCTTTTTAAATGACATGGAGGTTTCTAAAACCATTTCCTCGAAAAGTTTAACGTTTTAGTGATAGAGGCTTCCTAAGTAGTAAGTTTTGCATCCCCTCTATATAACTTTTAAACTAAGCGCGTGTAAATTTTGAAAAAATACATGATGTAGATCTTAACAAAGACTTTCAACAAAAATTCGTTTGAACGAGATCGAACTAGTAGTTTTCAAGATAGAGCACATTTTCAATAACCGCAAACATAACTTTGTTATTGAAACAAAGTATATAGTCAACAAATATTGTGGTTTTGGCTAAGTGGAAGTCAGTGGATCTCTAATTCAGTTAAAGTTGGCACGGAACCCTTAATGTGCGGGTCCGACTCGCACTTGACCGGTTTTTTATGGTTCGATTAATACCTAGGTGAAGTTGAAAAATGTTGTCAAAGAGTCTTAGTAAATAATTCTAGCATCAATATACCTTTTGCCTTAATGAAAGCATAACGAGTAAATCAGTAAGATAGATCGAAAGCTAATGATACTCGCTAATTTAGTGCACTACAGTGTAACGAAAGCACAAAAACGATGTTGCCACAAAAGCCGTGTTCAGAGCTTTTTACAAAGAACTTTACAAGAATGTGTTTCATTGTAGAAAGTATCGTGTGTAATGCGAGCTTAATTATCAATTGAAAATCTCGCGGTGAATGCTGGGCAGTCTCAGGGTGTAGGGTTGCCTCGGCGTAATTAGTGATAACTATGTTTAAAAATAAATAATAAAAATAAAAAAGGGAGCTCTTAATACGTATTACTTTTAAGGAATAATTTATGTAAAGTGGTGCCTAAGATAAAAAAATACACGTTATTTCACTGTCAAAGAAGCTGTGCACGTGCATCTTGTGATTAGATGACGCAGAACCATAAGTCACTTTAAGATTCTAGGTAGTCTATTTAATCCTCAGTGGCATAAGGTTTCTAAAGACACTCAAAACTCCTGCATTGGTAGAGGCGTTCTCAAGTTATGGTGGAATAACATACGGAAGCGTACATACATGAACGCTGAATACAAACCACCTATTGTCGGATATAAGGAAGTTAGTCAGATGCCCCTCATCAACCATAGATGGCCTGATAATCTTTGCACGGCTGAACAGATTTTTATTAAGCATGGCTAAGAACACGCGGTTTAAAATTATCTATGACACGAAACGAAAATCGGTTCGTCCGTTTGGGAGATACGATACCACAGACAGATATAAAAATACACAGACAGACACTTATAACACTTAAAGTTATACCACCTAAAGTCGAGAACGGGTAGATCAATATTCACTATTTTTCCTTTGTTGGAACGGTACCAGGGCGAAACGAATTTCGTTGGGAGTTACTAAATCTAACTTAAAATTATAGTTTGATATCTTAGTTAAATATGAATTTCTGTTGTATTGTGGATCAGCAGTACCTATACTGCAAGTAGTGCTCAACAAATATTGTGTAAAGAAATCATCATCATCATTATCAGCCAATGGACGTCTACTGCTGAACATTGGCCTCCCCCACGGCTTTCCACACCGACCGATCACTAGCGGTCTGCATCCATTCATTCCGTAAAGAAACGGTTGAACGGTTTGACGATCTCCGTGGTGTAGTGGCTAAGCACGCTGGTTTCAAGGCGTCGCCGCTCCGAGGTCCCGGGTTCGATTCCCGGTCGGGTCAATATAGAAATCATAATTTTCTAGATTGTCTCGGGTCTGGGTGTTGTGGTACCACCGTTGTGTCTGATTTCCATAACACAAGTGCATTAGCTACTTACTTTGGGATCAGAGCAATGTATGTCATCGGTGTCCAATACTTTAAAAAAAAAAAATTAAAATTTAATCATATGGCTAACCCGCTAGCAGCCCTAGGGAAGTGGCCGGCGTTATTCAGTAGCGCACAAAGCGGCGCGTCAAAGGGGCGGCGCGTATGATGCGCCTGCGCATACTCGCCGCTCTTTTGAATATCGAATCGCGTTTTAATTCGCCCCGACAGTTAGAGGGCGCTGAACACATGATAGTGTTTGGTTACGATGTGAAACAATGATTTGGGCAATCTTATTTTCATAAAGTAATTGCCTAATTTAGGTTTTAATCTAGTATGACCACATGAGCTCGATCCTCGGTCTAAGTTTCTTTTTACTGATTTAAAAAAAGGAGTTTATCAATTCTACTTGTATGTATGTATATTGTTGGAATTTGATAATATTTGAGTTGCCTATTTATAAAGGCTTTCAGGCTGTGTTTGTATATTTGTATGTTTGTCCACGGATATCTCGAAAACGAGAAATCATATACCTAGTGAAAGGATTCTTTTTAGTCCAGTCAGGTATGTTCCCACCGGTACATCAACAGTCTACACACGTCATACACCGACTACGAAAGAAATGCTTTAACTCAGAGACAAAATAATCCAAAGTTATAATCCATCAATGTTTAACAAAATAGCTAACTATGATATGACTGGACAATGTGTCGAGTTTGCAATATATTTCAAACAAATATGTTTGCAATATATTGTTTTCCTTCATTGGTTTGAGTTATACGAGGGTCAAACTGAAAGTTCTTAGAAAATCAAAAACTGATTACATTAGCCAGTTATTAGTTTTATTATATCTTTTCAAAATATTGTCCATTGACGTCAATACACCGCTGCATGCGATGGAACCACTGGGAAAAGCACTTTGCCCACTCGTCCTTAGGGGTCTCTTCAATAGCATCGCGAAACGCAGCCACCGCTTCTTCAGCATTCATAAACCGCTTTCCTTTAAGTTTTTCTTTAATTTTTGGAAATAAATAAAAATCACAAGGCGCGAGGTCGGGGCTATACGGCGGGTGACCCAGTAATTCAACGTTTGATGTCGCCAAATAGTCGATCGTTCGCTTGGCGGTGTGCGACGAGGCGTTGTCGTGGTGAAGGAGGATCCTACTGCGAGGTCGTTTCTCTCGAACTTTTTCCAAGACAAGTGGCAAACAATTGGTAGTGTACCATTCTGCAGAAACTGTTTTTTGATCCTCTAACACAATTGTTGCGAAATGACCTATCCTTCCAAAGAACGAGGCCACCATTTTTTTTCCCGCACTTCGATCTCTCTTCACTTTAGTTGGCAACTCCTCGAAAGGAAACACCCACTGAACAGATTGTCTTTTGGTTTCAGGATCATAACAGTAAATCCAGCTTTCGTCACCTGTTAGTATGTCGAACACAGCATTTGAGTCACCTCCGTTAAATCTTTCAATCATTTTACGGCACCAATCCACACGATGGAGTTTTTGAGCCTTAGTCAAATTATGAGGTATCCACCGGGCGCAAAGCTTCCTGACCGCTAAATGTTCGTGGAGGATTTTGTGCACTTGACTCATACCGATGCCTAAGCTTGTCCGAATCTGCTGATAGGTCACTCTTTTGGCAGTCTCTATCATACGCCGCACAACACAGATGTTATTTTCAGTCGTCGCCGTAGAAGGCCGTCCCTCACGTACATCATCAGTGAGATTAGTGCGACCACGTTTAAACTCATTAAACCAGTTGTAAACAGTCGCACGAGATGGGGCTTCATCGTGAAAGGCCAATCGTAGTCTATCATAACTTTCTTGTTGACTTAAATGACATCGAAAGTCATAAAAAATCATTGCACGAAAATTTTCTCGTGTTAAATTCATGTTGACGTGACACAGACAATTTTCAATTTGCCGCCAAATCGTAAAACAAATGACAAATGAATGAAATATATACTCAGTAATATTGGCAAAGAGTTCTATTTTCAAATTTTAGAATTTTTTTTTTATTATATTGTTTATAAGTGGCCAGTACTAAGAACTATCAGTTTGATCCTCGTATTGTTAGAGAATAACAATCAATTTTTTATTTTATTTTATTAAGTTACAAATAATAAGAATTAAAAAAAAGTATTGGACACCAATCACATACATTGCTCTGATCCCAAAGTAAGTAGCTAATGCACTTGTGTTATGGAAATCAGACAAAACGGTGGTACCAGAACACCCAGACCCGAGACAATATAAAACATTTTGATTTCTATATTGACCCGACCGGGAATCGAACCCGGGACCTGGGAGTGGCAACGCCTTGAAACCAGCGTGCGTAGCCACTACACCACGGAGGTTGTGTTATTAATAACTAGTTATTTAAAAGCATAAAAGACCTATACTTTTGCTCTTATAACAGACCACTCCCTTTATAAGTCAAAACGTCTTTCTTAAGCACATCGATCTGATCTCGGATCTCGCTCAACTCTACAACAAATCACGATACGATTTTAACAACAAAACGTAACAGTAATGTATCCTTCGCAATCCAGATAAAGGGCATCTTTGCCGAAAGCCGAACTTCATTATACGTCGAAAGCCGACAAAGACGATAGCCCACAATACAGAAGATGCCGGGGGATTATCCTAGTCTTACCGCGCCGCCCAAGCAGTTTGCGGCGAAGAAAAACAGAATTTTGCTACGGATACTGTTTTGTAGGCACAATGGTTACGCATTTGATTGAAACTATTGTGGGATATATTGATAAAAAAATAAATTGAAGCAGTGTATTTATGTAGACAATCAGCAGATGTATTAAACACGTTTATCAACTTAAAAAAAAGACTAAGGGCTGATTTTTCAATAGTCAGATAAGAAAATTATTCGTCGAACAAAATACAATATGGCTAATTTTAAAACGTCACCAAATCGTCAGCAATCATAGGTATCTGTATTTTTTTTTAAATCTGTCGCTTTATGATTTATCAGTCTGATAAGTTTTATCTGAACATTGAAAAATCGGCCCTAAGAATATGTAACAGATTTTCATGAAACATGGCTAAGAACACTCGGGATGAAATTATCTATGACACAAAAAGCTTATTAAAAGTCAATTTGTACATTTAGGAGCTACGATACCAACACAGACATACTCGTTTAACTAACAACACCCATCTATTTTAGCGACGGGGGTTAAAATTAACAAATGTATGTTCTTCGTCATTCTTCATCATCATTATTATCAGCCAATGGAAGTCCACTGCTGAAAATACGCCTCCCCCGCTGTTTTTCACAGACCAGTTGTGAGCGGCCTGCATCCAGTGTGATCCTGCGATCTTTAAAAGGTCTTCAGTCCATCTGGTTGGTGGATGTCCTACGCTGCGCCTTGGTCGAAGGTTCTCCAATACTGTCTAAAACTTTTCTTCCTTAACGGCCAGCAGTTCTTGGCGCTATGTGCTCTGACTATTTCTACTAATTGAGCTTACTGATTCGTAGAATATAAACCTTACTTCCTTAAAACTGCTATTTTGAAAATAATTTATGTTTAGGTATAACAAAATCCAGAATGCAATCTACGAGTAACATGTCTATTTTGTAAGGAAAATAAATCAATATGATAGGATCTCATCAATTTTTTTACGGTCTAAAGACTATAAGAATTAGGTACCATAACCTATTAGTGATTGCAAATATTTACTTGCAATCACTAGTAACGTTGTAAGATTAAAAAGGCTTTTTATCGTACTGCATATAAAGTTAAATCTGTTCATGCATATAAATATTTGAAAATCCCTAACGAGTGTCCACTCTAAATCTGAATCAGCTGGTGAAAATCACTGAAGCCTATATTTGTTGTAAGTACCACTCCAAGAAAACACAATAGCTTTTTAATAACAAACATTACCAAAGTAACAGTGGCCAAACATAAAATGCGTGTGGTAGGTGCGTTGACACATGTCCGAGGCATCGTGGCGGAAAATCTCTTCGCTCATTGTCGGCAAGCCGCCGCTTACGCCTTCTTTGATTGAAGATCATCGGCTAACCTGGGTGCTTATGTGCGATTATGATCGGTCAGTAAGTGCCACATAGATGCGATTATACTAAGACAAGCGATCCACCCCGGCTTCGCACAGTTGCATATAAACCTTCCTCTCGAATCACTCTATCTATTAAAAAACCGCATCAAAATCCGTTGCATAGTTTTAAAGATTTAAGCATACATACATACAGACAGCCGGAAGCGACTTTGTTTTATACTATGTAGTGATGCGGTGCGGCGTAATTCCAGTTTTAGTTGGGTTCAGATAGACTAGGTACCTATTTTATTTTATTTTAATGTAAGACCATAGTTAGTAGAATATATTTTAAAACTTAATTTTGGTGTGAAACAAAAACAGAACTTTTGAATGACAGTATTGAATTCTGCTGACATCCGCAGTCCGTAGCTATCCCGTAGTATCCAAGTACAATTGACAGTCTGAAATAAATAAAGATCCATTAGCAAACTTATCCAGCAACTCTGTGGCGGTACGAGTCGGAGATTAAAAACTTTAACGGACCAGTGGTCACTTGGAATCGGCGCCGTCCTTTACTTTTTAAAAAGGAATTAGCGCGGCGGCCTCTGAAATACACTTCTACCGGGGATTTGGTAAGTGGTGTAATGGATCTGCACTAGAGCATAAATAGGTTTGTGTGGAACGACGCGCCGGCGCATTGTAGACTTTGTCTATTGACTCTATGGTTTGAGAATGGTCAAACGCGCCGACAGATCTACCGTATGTAATGATGAAAGTAAGTACTTATGTACTTTTGTAATCGTAGTAGAGAGACATTTTGTTTTGATATATTTGAAAAGGCATAACTTTAAACTTGAAGATAGTGCTGCTGATCTGTTTGTGTGGATGTAGTCTGGTTCTAATGAGGATTTGTTAGTTAGTTACACTTTACGATGACACGTCTGGTGTAGTGGTAAGCGCTCCAGACTACTATGATAGCGTTCGCGGATTCAAATCCCGCAAAGAGTAAATGTTTATGTTATGTGTACGAACATTTGTACCTAAGCCATGGATATTTATATGTATTTAAGAATTTAAGTATGGGAGACGCCCCCGCGATAATCGTTGTTTGGTATTCGTAGCACAAGGAAGAAAATTCCTTAACCCACCAAGACGAGTGGTGTGTTGTCTGGCGCACATTTATTATTTTTATTTATTACTACCATTTTTTTAGTATTATATTTAGAACCACAGATTTAAGCTTGCATTGCATGCATTTTTAGTATTTTCTTATGAGTTCGTTATGCTCCGCGAAAAATAGGCTCATTATCTAAAAAAAATCAAGCAATTCTCTTTTTTTCCTCCTATCTGTAAAGAAAAGTACTGTCCCAGATAATATAGTACTGTACTGTTTAAACCCATTAAACAATCTGTAGATAAAGGTATTTTTTGCCATAAGAAAATAGGTTGACTCGTGATGAAGAAAAACTCTCATTTTATAATTTTATTTTTACATAGGCAAAGATACTATCTTTGAGACCACACCTTTTTTTCCTTCTATCAACTTTTACAATGAAATCAGTGAATGTAAACCTAGCACCGTATATCGACATTAATTTAATCTCACGAATTCTCCTAGCCACCACACGTCGAGTATTCGTTTTGTATAATATTTCATACAAACCATTTATTACATTTCTTTGAACGTATCTTGGAAGCTTCCATTTTGCGGTCCAATGCTTTTTGACACGATTCGGACGAATGACAGCCCACCTTAATTTATAACCTCAAAAATAACAAATAACTCTCAAGATTTTCGAATTAGGGTTTAAAATCGTTTGGGGTTTATGAAAACGATAATGTTCGATCACCACTTTGTAATGTTCAGTCGGTTGAATTCTATTGGTTCTTTATAGGTTTTGATACAGAGACGAAAATTGTACTTGTAATATGTTTGTCTAAATGTTTGCTCGTTCGTTTTATAGCTAGGGTCGTTGCATCCAGTTAACTCTAGATTTTTGATAGTTGCTACTGTAAGCAACTGATTTTTGATGCACGGTCTATCTATAGACATTAATGAAATAGCAAAATTGATGATGTGAACCTGATTACTAAGCTGTAGGTGTTACTTCCTTATACAGATTTGATTAATTATAATTTTGATAAGTAGCAATATATTTCGTACATGACTGATCTGATTTTTTTCTTCGTTTTAGTGTGAGGAATGTGATCATGGGAAAAGTTTAAAAGCTAATTAGCAGCGTCTGATTGACCGATTGCCAAATAGTTATTAAGTGATGGAAATTGATTTACTTACCAACTTTTTGACTGACCTTCGTTGCGTTATATATATTTTAAAGCTTTTTTTATTACAAAACCTACAGCCTCATTTTTTCTTTTTCTTGCTGGGTAATCCTATTGCTATAATCCTATTAGCTGACAGGTAAAATACTTATTATTTATTATTATTATTACTTACTTATTATTAGAGTATTTCATGTAACAAACATCGATACAACTTAATAGTCTATTAAACGATTATTAATAAATCAAAAAGTTAGAATTGAAGTTAAGAAACAAAGCTTAGTCAAAATACTGCTCATATTAATACGGCAAAAGATTAATACGGCACATTTGTAGACCGCGCTAAACTCTAAAACAACTAGATTATTTTATAAAACATTTGTAAGTAACAACATTCTGCTACAACGCGCGGGAAAAGAGTTTACTCAAAACGTGCGGTCGCGATGGACCTCTAACCAAAAAAAAACAGTGAACAAGATCTTTCATGCAAACCCTGGCCACGTCACTAGTCAGGTTCCCCACATCAGTAACTCCACAGGTAGCTCCAGTCAGTAGGTCATCGACTCTAAGTTAATTGCCATCTCGTAATACGCCTCGCAATCAATCAATCAACACAACACCACAGGAGCTGGCAATTACATATCCCACGATTATGATATCAAAGCCTATAGGTGAGACGTTTGGTTGATTAAACTATGGAAATAGACACACGGTTATGTGCTTCTGGCAAAAAAATCTAGGCTGGGCATACTAAAAATACTTGCATGTATAAGTAATACAGCATGTAAGGAAAGTAAGCATTTACAAACATGAATGAATTATGCATTTTTTTACTAATAATTGAAAGTATGGGATATTTTTAAAATAAGTTAACCAACTTAATAAGATCAATAGTTCACGACTACATCAAATATTTTGACAGATAAATTTTGCTAATCGGCACATCCATAAATCATTTATAGCTTCAGCTGCTCACAATTTATGTGAATATAATAAATCATATTATGCAAGTAAACTGTTAGCCCACAAAAAGTTTGTTTTGCAAATATTCGCATGGGAACCTTTGACTTGATTGAAAGGAGAAGAAACAAACATCTAAAAATAGCTTCCAAATACAGCCCATACAAATTAGATTTGTAAATCAAAATGGGATGAAGTTATCCCATGTTGGTCCACGGATTTCTTGAAAACGAGAGCCATGGCAAGTCATTATCCTTTTTTAGTTCAATCAGGTATATTCCAACCTAATGTACAGTGTAAATTTTATCAAAATCGGTCGAGTAGTTTTTGAGATAAGGACACTAGCTAAAAATCACGAAACAAAAATTTTACCGCTTTTTTATAACTGACTAAAAAGCTTTAAAAGACGCGTTGACTGTTGGTGTACGTAAACTTGACATTATGCATGCACCGAATCCAAAAGAATTGTTTTTCTAAATATATAACAAATGCGGTATTTCAAGCTTTTTAGACAGGTTTTTGAAAGCCGTTTTATATTCAACATTTAAAAATTAACTTAAAAAAAAGTAAAAACCGACTTCAAAACCAAAATGCACAAGTCTTTAATAAACTCTTGACCCTTGAAAGGGAATAAAGCCATTATAGGCATACAACATCTTTTTGGAGTCGGAGCCATCACTTTGACCATTAAGCACCAACAATCCGAGCACTCCATAAAGACTGACGACCTCCGTGGTGTAGTGGCTAAGCACGCTGGGTTTCAAGACGTCGCCGCTCCAATGTCCCGGGTTCGATTCCCGGTCGGGTTAATAAAGAAATCAAAATTTTCTACATTTTCTCGTGTCTGGGTGTTGTGGTATCACCTTTGTGTCTGATTCCCATAACACAAGTGTATTGGCTACTTACTTTGGGATCAGAGCAATGTATTTGTTATTGGTGTTCAATATTTATAATTTTTATTATTTAATATTTATACCCGCTAAGTAGGTGAAAAGGTATACAAGTGACTGAGATATGAGGATAACATAGATACAAAAAAAACATTCAGTCGAATTGATAACCTCCTCCTTTTTTGAAGTCGGTTAAAAACAAAAGTCAATGCTGAAGATAGCACGTCGCAGAGATGGATGCGCGAGCGCAGAAAAGCGGTTTAATTAAATTACAATGTGACCTCTCCTACCGCACCGCGGGCGGCGCAGGAGCAGTAACAGTGTAGTAATTGTGTGTGGCGACTTCATTGTGGACTTAGCTGATTAGGGCAAGTTAGGTTACTCTCGCCGGAGTTGCTCGAAATCGGACGTCGTATCGGGATGGCTAAAAGTGCCATGACTAGCCTTGATAAAATCTGGAAAGACAGTAACATTCGCCGAGTAACTAACATGCGTTTGGATCGTACGTTGGTCTTCTCGATCTTCCTGTACGGGGTGGAGACTTGGTGTCTCAGGAAAAAGGAACGCAACAAGATTCATGCCTTTTTTAGTTGGAGAAAGCTGCTGCGCATTCCTTGGACAGCCATGAGAACCAATGTATCTATCCTTGAAGAACTAAAGGTCACCAAGCTCTGACTACGAGCCAGGAGAGGATCCGAAGTTTCTTTGGGCACATAATGCGATCCCCTTTGCACAGCCTGAAGAAACTCATCATTCTAAGACAAATGGAGGGGATGCGCGCTAGAGGAAGAGCGCCAGCTAGATGGGTGGACCAACTCAAGAAGTTGACTGAGGGCCAGATACAAGGAGCGGTACATATGGCGCAGAACCGGACCGAGTGGAGAAGATTGAAATACAGTCACGATCCTCAGCATTGAGGGAACGACCAGAAAGAAAGAAAGACCGTAACTCTCGGCCGTTTTCTATATGCACACTATAGTCAAAAGTGAATAGCTATTCGAATAGAGATAGGATTTCCCCGACCAGAGGTGGAATTGTGTAAAACAATCGTATTCATTTGTCAGTTCAAAACGTACGGTATGATCTGTCAAACTCTTAGTTCTTTGCCGTTTGACAGATCAGACTGTACGTTTTGAACTGTCAAATGAATACGATTGCTTTACACAATCGCAGCTCAGAGATGGAACTTCCTACTGCAAGAAATAATTGAAATGAAAAAGAGAAAGATAATTTAGGAACAAAAATATTTAAGGTTTAGTCCGTTCCGTTTTGCTTGTCAAATATTGTCAACAATCTTGACATTCCTTTTTACTAAAAAAAAAAACATTTTAAATTAAGATAAACACAAAACTCAATCGTCATTTATAACTGAGATCTTTTTAAATTAAATAGTAAACAATAGTAAGTAAATTTTAAAAGTTATAAAAATATTGTTTACATAATTCGATTATCAAAGAAAAACGGACTTTAAGTAGAAAAATATTTCAAGCCCTAGTAGGGCTAAAACACAGATAGAATGGATATAGGGAATGACCGCTACTTGGTGTTCCTCAGATAACAGAGCCACTAACTGAATAGAATAGAATAGAATAGAATAGAATAGAATCATTTATTTGCGTTTAAATGGGGTATATAGCAGTTTTACATTTAAATTTATGTTCGGCCCATTTAGCCATTAACAAATAGCATGCAAATTATTAGTTTACAATAACAATAATATTTTACTACAATCATTACATACATTTAATATATTAGGAACATACTTTTTATTATAATATCCATTTCATTACATCTTACAAGTCTTAGATACATACAGCAAATAAATTATAATATAAAATGTCAAGCATAGTATTGATAATAGTGAGAAAATTATATTTGGAATCTTAAAATTACGTCATATTATTCATAGGAACAGATCAAATATTCTTTTACTGTGTAAAACATTCTTTCAAAGAGCCATGTATACAAAACAGTCTTAAATTTATTAAATGGCAATTGTTTTATGCGTTCTGGTAACTTATTGTAGATTTGGACGCACATCCAATAGCAATTTCGTTGAAACATTACACTTTTGGGGGTGACAACAGGTACAAGTCTTCTACTATTTCGTGTATTACGAAGATATATATCTTTTGCTTGTTTGAAGTGATGCATATTTAGTTTTACAAACTTACTAACTTCAAGTATGTATAAGCATGGTAGTGGCAAGATTTTCAGCTGCTTGAAGAGCGGTTTGCACGGTTCGTCTGGCGCAGTGCCACATATGGCTCTAACGCATTTCTTTTGAGCGATGAAAGCTTTTCCTACCTCAGTACTATTACCCCATATGATGAGTCCGTATCTTAGAACTGACTCAATATATGCAAAATAGGCTGTTAGTGCAGTGCTCCTTGAGGCCATCCTTGTTAATTTATATAAAGCATACGTAAAACTGTTAATTTTATTGCATATAATTTCGACTTGTTTTTTCCAATCTAATCTTTCATCGATTTCTATACCTAAAAATTTTGTTGTAGTTGTATTTTTTAGTAGTTGTCCTTGGTAATATATATTTAATGTCTTTGTAATGGTATTATTAAAATTTATGTAACAGGTTTTTTTTATATTTATAGTCAAATTGTTATTTTTAAGCCAAAGAATTATAGATGTCACAGTTTTTTTAATGTCATTTTTATGATCCTCGATTGTCAATTTTCCATCTGTCCGTACTACCACTGATATATCATCAGCGAACAGGATACACTGGTGCTCAGTCACTTTAGGAAGGTTGTTAATATAAACTAAAATCAGAAGCGGACCTAAAACACTTCCTTGAGGAACACCAAATTTATTCTCCTTGAATTGCGATTTATATCTTTGAACGACATTATTTTTATCTATTTGTGAGATTTCGACCGATTGCTTTCTGTTCTGTAAGTAAGTCTCGATCCATTTTAAAACAACGCCTCTGATACCACAGTGTTCCAGTTTTTTTAGGAGTAGATCATGACATACAAAGTCGAATGCTTTCGACATATCAAAAATAAAGCTGTGGTATACTTGTTGTCATTAAGACCGAACATTGTCTCCCTGATTAAGTCAAATATAGCGTGACTAGTGGATTTATTTTTTTGAAATCCATATTGTCTTTCATTTAATATCTGATATTTATTAAAAAAGGATGTCAGTTTAGCATGCATGACCTTTTCATAGAGCTTAGACAAGATGGGTATTAGCGTTATAGGTCGGTAGTTGTCAATATTTGTTTTGTCGTTCTTTTTGAATATAGGTTTGACGATTGACAATTTTAGGTTGTCTGGAAACATTCCAGATAACATTGATAAATTTATGAGGTATGCTAAAATGGGACTTATTTGTTCTTTACACGCCTTTACAACTTTTGTGCAGATATTGTCATAACCTGCTGTATTAGTGTTATGTAGAGAATCAATAATTTTTTTCACATAGTGTTCGTCAATAGGAGAAACATAAATTGAGTTATTTAAAATGTCATTTGGGGGTTCAATATAATTATTATAATAAGATTTATTTGTCAATTCAATAAAGTAGTCATTAAATATTGAAGAAATTTTGTCAGGATTATTTATAATATTATTATGATATTCAATAGAATTTATGTAATTATTTTCCTCCGATTCACTGCCTATTTCATCTTGTATTATTTTCCACGTAGCTTTACAAGCATTTTTACTTTTTAAGACATAATTATTGTTGTTTTGCTTTTTAGCTTTTAATATACACTTTTTTAACAATTTAGAATATGCTTGATATTTGTCTTTGGATTTTATATTTCTTTTTTTATTGAAGTCGCGGCGGAGATATCTATTTCTGGCACAGCTTTTTCTAATGCCTTTAGTAATCCAATTTAGCTTAAAGTTCATATTTAATCTCACTTTACAAACAGGAAAACATAGGTTGTATAGCAAACAAAACCAGTCATAAAAAATATTAAAGGCCTCGTTTGGATTTTTTTCTGTATAGACATCTACAAATGATAGATTTCCTATGTAAGTTTTAAATTTGTCAATATTTTCAGTCGAATATGATCTTTTAAGATTATATATTATTCTAGGGATAACGTTTTTCCGTTTTATATTAATTGTAAGCACCTGTGCTGTGTCATGGTCTGAAAGGCCGAGTGGTAGAGTTGAGCCTAAAGCATTTTTTATGTTACTAAATATATGGTCAATACAAGATGAGCCTCTTGTCGGTTGGTCTATATGCTTAGTCAGTTTATAATTACGAAGAATGTCATTCAGATATTTAGTATTATTATTATTCATTATAGTGTTAATATTTATGTCACCAATAATAACAATTTTATGTTTTGGATATTTATACATGTATTTATTTAAAGCGAGGCCAAGTTTTTCAAAGAAGCACTCAAAATGTCTCTTCTTTGTAGCTATTGAAGAACGATAGACACATAAGATAATAATATTACCAATTGGGACTAGTATGGAACAGCATTCAAAATGAAAATTAACTGCTAGGTCTTGACCCAAACCTATTTTCTTGTATGATATTCCTTTTTTGACCATTATGCAAACTCCACCTCTTTTTTTGTTCCTCGAGTAATGAGATGCAAGTTCGTAGTTAGCTAACTTTATATATTTTTCTTCTCCGTTCTTTATGAAAGTTTCTGTGAAACAAAGAATGTCTGGAGATGATATTTTTTTCAAATCAGCAATAGTTACTTCAATAAGCTCTCTTTTAGACGTAAGGCCTTGAATATTTTGATGAAAAATAATAAAATCTGTTTCATTTAACTGCTTTTTATCCACGAAAAAATGTTGTTTTTTCTTGTTCAGGGGTTTGGTTTCTACAGTCTAGTATGTTTTTTGGGGGGAAATAGTAAGGAATCGTACCTCTTTTATATAAATTTTTGTTTAAGTTACGAGACGTTACGTTTTTAGAGTTAAGTGAATTAATATGTTTTTGTGTTTTAATAATGTGATAGATATTTTTAATGTAATCTTGTCTGTATTTTATGTAATCAATTTCAATATTAAGTTTATTACAGATTTGAGTTCTTATCAATATTTTACTATTGTAACCGTTATTATGCATAAGACGATTAATATTTATAAAGGTACAATTGTCATATTGGTTTACAATAAGATTTATTTTTGCATTTAATTTCTGAACATTTAGATAGTTATTTTGGAGAACACTTAATAAAAATATCCTACATTCATAGAAGTAACATAAAATATTGCATAAATTAGTTATGATTGTATATGGATTCTCATCATTATTGCCTATCGATAAAATTAATATGTCATCTTTATTGATATTATTGGTCAAGTGTTTCGAACTGTTAAATATTTCTGTGCTGGGCGCAAAAGGTTTTACCATACTAGAGGCAGTATAGTTGTCATTCCACTTTCCGCATCGTGTTTTCATTAACTCCTCCGCCAACCCGCTTACTTGTTCATCGCCGAGTATATGAATCATAGGTTTCTTGTGAGTATTCGCCTTTCGTTGAATATTTTGTGCACAGATTGGTTCCTCCGTACCAGTTTCATTACATGGAGTGCTTGATGGTTCAGATAGCTTCAGATGGTTCTTAATAATCATCCTAGATGGCGTACACTGTTTTTGTTCTATACAATCTAAAGGAAACTCTAGTGCAGTTTTGTTTAAGCTTTTTCTTTTTCTTCTGTGTGTGATGTTTTTTTTCTGACTGATTCCTAACTACAAATCGCCTGCTTCTGCTGCATCATAAAAAAACATTTTTTTTAGTTATTTACCCATGTCTCAAAAACTACTGGACCGATTTTGATGAAACTTACACTGTACTAAGTTGAAATATACCTAATTGAACTGAAAAAGAATCATCTTGCTATGACTTCTTGTTTTCGAAAAATCCGTGGACAAACATACATATCTACACTTACGGAATTTTGCACAAGTGTTTGAAAGCTTGTATAGATCAACATACTGAAATATTATCAAATTCCAACAATATCACACACATACACATTGAACTGATTACCTTATTTTTTTTAAGTCGGTAAAAATCCAGAGCAGTTACAAAGATCATAATGAGTCATCCTTTGACTCGCTTGCAGTGAGAAAGGAAGTTATCAAGTTAATCTGTACTAACTGTAACTTCATCCAAAACAGGTTACGTACTTATCAATAAAAAAAAAATTCTTTCTTTTTATTCTGTTTTTAACCTATTCAATGAGATTGAGGTAGTCTTGTTACCTGCAGATAAATCGCACTGTTAAAAATATTTTACATTTCCTTCTACTTTAGCTTTTTCTTATAGATCAAAAATGCTTTGATGTTTAACGTCCACTTGCAGCAAACGCTTAATCTCGATTTAATGTCTTACCGTCTCCGTCATCGCAACATATGACAGAGACAGAATGACGCTAACTCGAGATTAAGCGTTTGCTGCAAGTGACCCTAAGATTTTAAATATACCCTTTATCAATAAACTCGCTAACCAAATGTTGACGACTCCTGCTCGTCAATCAGAGGTGTCGATTGATCATGCGCAGCGAGAGACAAATGTAGGCGCGGCGACCCTTGACACCCTGTATCACTTCTTATTTCATACACAGCGAGCCAATCTTGTTATTTTGTTAAAAACTAATAACATTATGGTGATTTTCGATATATATCTTTATTAAAGGTTTTTTGAATGGATGGATTAGGTTCAATCAGTTGCCAATCATTTTATCGTCAGAAAGGTGTTGAGGTACTAGAAAATATATTAATATACTTGTTAGTATAAGAACTACTTCAAAATATTATGTTCATGTTTAATCAAACAAAATGCATTTAGGTCATTAGCAGCAGCTGGGTTGGTTAAGATTATTTTCTTTGGATATTAACTTAAATATGGATTTGGCAAACTGGTTGCAGTCTGAGGTACGGTCCAAACAATATTGCCCGCATGCGGTTAATATAATAAAAAACAAATCCTTTAAACTAGTCAGACCAATAGATAAAGTTTAAACTAGTAAGGTTAGGGTAGCGATACTCTAAAGTGTGTTCCGTGGAACCTGTAGGGGTTTCGCAAGAAATTTGACAAAAAATCAAAACACGCTCTCTCTTGTCGACCGTTATGACGCGGTGTATTATTCTACTTATGTTTTTCAATATATTTTTTAATACTTATGTAAGTAAGTCATAAGTAATATTTACATGATTGTCAGTTTATTTTGTTATTAATAAAGTATACACTTTTTAAAACTATTGTTGTATTGCAGGGTTGCATTAAGTATATCGCTTTCCAACAGGGTACCGTCACTAAAAAAGATTGAGAACCGCTGGGTAAGGGTATAATAAGTACAGAGATCAGTATGTTTACATTAATATTTTATTATAAGGTCTGTAATTGTATAGCATTAGTAACATTGTATTTCATACTTTAATTCAGCAAAACTTTTCCACATTTAAACAGAGCAAAATATTTAACGGATCGTATCCTACCATAGTTACTTGCTCTCTCCCGGTGCTTCGTCCTTTCTAGAAACATTTGGAGGCTTGGGCTCCTGTTTATTCAGCTTCGTCTTAATCTTCTCCAACTGCTCCCGCTGTTTGTGGTAGAAGAATTCTTCCTCATTCGCTGCTCCGTACTGTCCCAAGCCACCACCAGCTTCTCTCACGGTACCACCGGCTCCTCCGCCTTTACCAGCTCCCGACCCAGGCCCAGGGATCACATAACCTCGACTTGGAATGCCCATCCATACTAGACCACTTTTTTTCTTCGTCAGAATCGAGTTCTGAACCCCAAAGAACGGGATCCGACTGGAGATGACAATCTTTTGCCCGATTTGAGCGGAGATTTGGTGGATTTTCTGATTCATTTTTCAATTTTGTCCTGCCATTTTCATCGGAATGTTTTTGAGTGATTTTTGATATTTCATGAAGTGACAGATGTCACTTATTATTCGTAGTTGCAGTGTCATTGGATAATAAGTTTTGGTTGTTGTAGTTTTATTGTAAACGCGCAGTTGAAAAAAGTAAAACTATGTAATTCATCTGCATAATATCCATTTCAACAATAAATTTCAAACATGTGTGTTGCATCTAAACTACTACATACTTTTTTGTTTTTATAAAAAGTTAAGTATATTTACCTCTGATATTCACTCAAAATACGTGGGCCTACTAATTGAATTGTTTAATTCACTTTACTTTATTCATTGCCAACTAAAAACTAAGTCTATCTTATCGACTATGAACAACGACACTCTAATTAGCTCTAGACTAATTATTTTCAGGATTTAGTTAACACGTTAAAACTATTTGCTACAACGAATGCAATTGTTTTGGTAAATAACCGTTGCTATGTCGCACTAATTATTATTTTTAATTGGTATTTTTAGTATAAATTCGACGGGAAATGTCTTTTGAATCACAGCTGCAGTCATGTTTCTCAAATAAGTTTGATGAAAATTATCTAAAGCTTTCATGGTAAGTGACTGTTTTTTGTGTATTATTTACTAAATTAACTGTATATTTTTGTATAATTTATGACTTTGTTTTTAGATGTTGGCTTACCTGATAATCTTGGTGATCTTTACTAGCTGCTGTGCAAGGTAAAAAAAAAATACAATTTATTTTATAATTAAAGACTCTTTTGCACTTCGGTGTACAAAGTCGAATGACGAACTCCACTCGTAGCATAAAAGAATAATTTACCAGTCAAACCTTTGGCTCAAAAATTCGGTCACAATCTCCAAATTTTGGTATTATCTTTCTAATAAATGTATATTTTTCTTTCAGCCAACGACATCTCGGGTACTATTACCCTCAATCACCACAGGTCTACTATCGACCTAGGATCGACAATGACAAAATCGATAAGAACTGTGTCTGCTTCAGCAAAGTAGGGGCCACCGTGGCTGACGTACTTCAGTCCGACCAGCAGAGAGTGGCGGTCTATTTATACAGAGACCAATCCAACAACTTAAGGGTTTTTACCCCTAACAGAGAAAATCAACTCTTGCTCCCAGATCTGAGAGTTGGGCCCGATGATCTAATCGTCGATGTAGATACTGAGTTAACGGAATTACAAAACTTGTTCAACTTAAATCGAGCTGTCGAGCTGAAAACTAATACATCAGAAGTTGGCACTGTAGTAGATGTTAATTCTTCAGTATTGGAAGAACAAAAGAATATTGAAGATTTTAACGAGCCAGAACCGGCTGTTGACGATTTTCAAACTGATGACGTGCCTTCTGTAAATCCCGAACTTGATAGCAATCTGGCTCTATTAGAAAATCTACACAATGATGAAAGATCATTAGATGATGATTCACCAAATTTAGATTACATTGTCAGTCCGGATAATGAACCTGTTCATGTACCCATCACCACAGCTATTTCGAATGAAGAGTCTTTTACTAGCGACGAAATTTTCGATGATGACACCTCATTGTTACCTCTAATAGATGTCAACGAATCTTCGAATGTAGTTGGCTACACTATTTCACCGTCACAAAGTTCGCAAAATCCTTACACATTCAAGGCGAGTGTAACAGCGGTTCCAGAGCTTCAATCAACGAGTCTACCAAACGATCCCAAAAGCTTCGGCCCAATTGGATTCCAAGATTCTGGATTTCAGGGATCAGGATTCCAAGTATCAGGATCATCAGGATTACAAGAATCAGGATTACAAACACAATTGGTATCAACTGTAACTAACCTTAGACCAGAAGATTCTTTAAGTAACGTAGGATTAGTGAATGAGATGTACAACGCTAAAAACGAGTATGTTACATTCGACAGATGGTTTGATCTGCAAATGCAAAGGATTCAGAATATCGGTGAAGCACCGAATAGTAACATCGACGTCTCTTCTGTCAAAAATCTACTAGAAAAAGCTCTATACGAGAACGCAATGTATGTGACCATGGACGGAGTGCTGATAAATTCTAAAGGAGATGCTTTAAACGTTGGCAATTTGAAGTTGCGTCCGATTCTTATCGGCGATTATGTGTCCTACGACAAGGTGTTTGTTAATGGCCGCAACAAGTACGAATTGCCTATGAATTTGCCTTATTTAGAAGCAATTTTAGTGACGTCCGCGAACCCACCTAAGATATTAGGTGTGATACCTTTAGGCAAAACGTATGTTCCGAGAGTGTCCTACAGAAGGAATTTTGACTATTGGGATTTGAAATCACGTTCAAGCAAGCCGATGAGTACAACAAATCGAAAGAAACTTGAACGTGTGCAGGGGAAGCCGGTAGGAAAGTCTCGTTTGCTTCCTTCAGCATCCCACGTACTTCTCAGAAATAGTAATGCTAAGAAAACTAATGTACCGTTGACCGTTAAGCTATTACCAGCAAAGAGTGAAGCGGAGACGCATCCCGATGTCCACAGAAAGTTTGGAATCGCAAGGATGTTGAAAAATAAGATAAGTAACAGTGATTTGAAGAATGCTATTAAATCGTTGCTAATTGAAAGACTTAAAGCTAGAAAACAGAAGGTGTCATCGCAGTATCAGGGTAATGATGAAGTTTTAGATGAGTATGAAAAGCCAATCGAGGTCGAGGAATATGAGGAAGAGGAGCAGCCCTGGTTCAGGATAATAGGAGGTAATGCTGCTACCAGCAGTGGAACTCCTGTCAGCAGCAAAGGGAGATCAGCATATCCGTTTTCGAACTCATACGGATAACAAGGTTTAATCATCGCGTATTACAAAAAAAAACAGAAAAAATATATTCAATGTTGCATAAGTTTACTTAAAAGTATTATTTTGTTTGGGTAGCTATTGTATTTGAATCTAAGACTACTACGACATGGCATGTAAAAGGTATAACGATTATCGAAATTAATAAAAAGGGATCAGCATTATTTATTTTGTCTTCATTTATATTTAAATAAAAGATAACAAATTTAAACAAATAGAAAAAATAAAAAATTGCAATACTAGCGAACGAGTCAAAACTACCAACACCAGCGGCGCGGGAGGGTGCGAGTTTACCCTATTCGTTTCTGGCAGCCGTATGGCAATAAACGGAACCTTTCACAGCCACTTAATTCTGAATCTTTTAGTATTACACAGTTGAAACTTAGTAAGTAAATGTATCCTGTTAACCGCTTTACCATTCCCATAAAAAATAAAAAAAATGTAGGGGCGGGGGCTCATGCGTACATGAAACTAAATCTAAAAAATGATTTTGTCAAACCTATACGTCGACGAAAGCAGAGGTTTTGAGGGAGATCGAAAGGCTCTATGGGCAGTTGTACACTTCAGTAGCCAAACCCGTAGATAGCTCGGCTAGAGACCCACGAGCTATCCTGACCCGACACTACACCGAAGACATCCCGGACATCAGCCTCTACGAGATTAGGATGGCCCTTAAACAGCTCAAGAACAACAAGGCACCTGGCGAGGACGGAATCACAGCAGAGCTTCTGAAGGCGGGTGGAACACCGGGACTTAAAGTCCTTCAGAGACTCTTTAATTCCGTGTTGCTGGAGGGCATCACGCCCGAGGCGTGGAACAGGAGTGTGGTGGTGTTGTTCTTCAAAAAAGGAGACAAAACCTTATTGAAGAACTAGAGACCCCATCTCACTCCTGAGCCATGTCTACAAGCTGTTTTCAAGGGTCATCACGAATCGTCTCGCACGTAGGTTTGATGACTTCCAGCCTCCCGAACAAGCCGGTTTCCGAAAAGGCTACAGTACCATAGACCACATCCATACGCTTAGGCAAATTATACACAAGTCTGAGGAGTATAATATGCCTCTATGCTTAACGTTTGTGGACTATGAGAAGGCCTTTGATTCGATCGAAACTTGGGCGGTGCTTCAGTCTCTGCAGCGGTGCCACATAGACTATAGGTATATAGAGGTGTTACGGTGCCTTTACAATAACGCCACCATGTCGATCCGAGTACAGAAGCAGAACACGAGGGCGATTCCACTGCGAAGAGGTGTGAGACAGGGAGATGTGATATCTCCGAAACTGTTCACTGCGGTATTGGAAGACGCTTTCAAGCTTCTGGAATGGGAACGAATCGGCATCAATATTAATGGCGAATACATCACACACCTCCGATTTGCCGACGATATAGTCGTTGTGGCAAAGACGCCGGACCATCTTGGCACTATGCTCGAAGACCTTGACCGAGTCTCCCAACATGTGGGTCTTAAAATGAACATGGGGAAGACGAAAATTATGTCGAGTTCCCTTGTTGTACCCACTCCAGTATCCATTGGGAACTCAACTCTCGAAGTTGTCGACGAGTACGTCTACCTGGGACAAGTGATCCAATTGGGTAGGTCCAACTTCGAGAAAGAGGTCAATCGACGAATCCAACTCGGCTGGGCAGCGTTCGGGAAATTACGCAAGAGTGTCTTCTCATCTCATCTACCTCAGTGTCTGAAGACGAAAGTCTTCAACCAGTGTGTGTTACCAGTGATGACATACGGATCCGAAACATGGTCTCTTACTATGGGCCTTATAATAAAGCTCAAAATCACACAACGAGCGATAGAAAGGGCTATGCTGGGTGTTTCTCTACGGGATCGAATCAGAAATGAGAAGATACGTAGAAGAACTAAGGTAACGGACATAGCCTTGAGAATCAGTAAGCTCAAGTGGCAATGGGCAGGGCACATAGCGCGAAGAACTGATGGCCGTTGGGGCAGAAAAGATCTAGATTGGAGACCCTTCGACCAGAGACGCAGCGTGGGACGTCCACCAACAAGATGGACAGACGATCAACAAGATCGACAAAGATCGCAGGATCAAACTGGATGCAGACCGCTAGTGATCGGTCGCTGTGGCCTATGTTCAGCAGTGGACGTCCTTTGGCTGATAATGATGATGATGATGATGATGATACGTGTACCTATGTCTTTTAAAATGACTTCGAGGTTAAACGAGATCGAACTAGTAGTTTTTGAGATAGAGCACATTTCCAATACATTTTCCGTAGGGTTCCGTAGCCGAATGGCAAAAAACGGAACCCTTCACGATTCTGATACAAAAATAAAAAATAATGATATTTACGGGGGGCTCCATGATACATGAAACTGAAAATTTTTCTTTAGTAAAACCTATGCGTGTGTGTGGGGTGTCTATGGATAGGTCTCTTAAAATGACATAGAGGTTTCAAAAACCCATTTTCTTTTAAAGTCTAACATTTCATAGCCAGACGCTTCCAAAGTTCTAAAATGGGCGTCCCCGCTCCCTCTAACTTCTAAACTAAGCGAGTGTAAATTTTGAAAAAAATATGTAATGTAGATCTTAACAAATGCTTTCAACGAAAATTGATTTGGACCGGATCGAACTTGCAGTTTTTAAGATAGAGCACATTTTCAACAACCGCAAACATAACTTTGATCTTCATACAAACACTATGAAAAACAAAATTATATTTGCTGTTAACAAAATATTGTGGTATTTAAGCTATGTGGTAGTAAGGGGATTCCCTAATTAAACAAAAATAGTAAGTTAAAATTGGCACGGAAACCTCAGTGCGCAAGTCCGACTCCCACTTGGCCGGTTTTTTTAAATTTGGCACGGAAACCTTAGTGTGAGAGTCCGACCGAGTCCGTAAAGAATTTTTCTTTTATAAAACTACATGTAATATAATAGTTTAAAAAAATAATAATAAGCATAACTCATATTATCATCCCTGAGTTGGATGTCACTGACCAAAACAACACCATGTATTTTACAATCTGAATAGAAAACGATAATACATATGTAAAGAATAACAGAAATATAATTTAGATTTAACTAACCAAATTAAATATCTTCAAACTAGCAGCCGCGGCTGCTAGCCGCCCACCTTCAGCCGCGTAAATATTGTATATCAAATATTATGTCTCAAATATTATTGTATTATTCTGGTCTATGAACTATACTATTGTAAAGTTTCATCAAAATCTAATCAAAAGTTTTTGCGTGAAGGAGTAACTATCATCCACACACCCATCCGCACAAACTTTCACATTTATAATATTAACAGGACTAATATTATATTATACGCAAAAAAAAACGACTTCAAACAAAATAGATATGCACTTAAAATACTCTAAATAAACTCTTGACCCTTTAAAGAAAAGGAATCCATTTTAGGCGAACAATTTCTTTGTCGAGTCGGTGCTATCACTGTGACCATCTCAAGCATCAACTATCAGAGCACCGACTTCAACAAGAAAAAAGTTAATTTTATTTCTTTATTTTTAGTAATTTGGGGGCCGGTTTACACCTTATGACTCTTGTGTTCTTGTAGAAGCTTCAATTTACCTATCATAAGTTCTGTCATTGTAATCCCTGAACTCCTTAGCGTTATGTAGTTCTATCATCAGCTCAGCTCCACACAATGTTGACTATCAGACGCAACAACATAAAGATTTCACTGATGAATATAAACAACTTTTACTATCGGGGCTATAGTAAAAAAATCAGCTGTTCCATACATTCTGGCCGCGCGCCAATTTAACATTTGTATGGAACATCTGTTTTTTTTTCTCGATTCCACTGATTCAGCCATAGTAAAAGTAGTTCATATTCATTAGTGAAGTCTTTGCACAATATTTGGGTACTGATTAAAAAATTCAGCCTGTATTTTGATGTAAATTTACAAAAATAAAGCTTATATATGTACATTAGATAGGCTCATAGGGGCTAGATGGCGATGTATGGGAATGTCCAAAGGATATTTATTTATTTATTTATTAGAATAACATAAAGGCCTTATTTCATAAAGATATTATATGTATTTTAATGGTGAAGATATAGCTTTATTAATATTTATTATTAATGAAGCCGAAAGAAATCTATAATTTTCGAAATATTTTTTCGTACGCTGCAAAAACTGTAAGAAATACACAAATATGATGTATGGCATAAATAGATCAATCAAAAACACACACTAAAAACCTGCAGTTCGGAATGCCTCTAAGTCATGCATAGTATATGTATTAAAATATTCATGGCAGTTGCCCGTCCTAATCATTGTCACTTTGTAACCAGGGCTTGTTACCGATACCAAATTCACACTATTATTATCGTTAATTAACGATATTTTCATAAAGTTACAATTTTAACAGTTACCAGGGTAACGGTAGTTTAATATTGATTCCGGTATGATAATGTTAACAATTAACGTTAAAAGTATCGATACTTTTATCGTTACATAAAGCGATGTTGCCATCCGGCGCGGCGGCGTGAGCGATTCCACGCTACGCGGGTCGGCCGATCGGCAAATTGGCAACATCGTCAGCCAGTAGATAGATGCAAACACATGGTTTGGTTTCGCAAACACGTGCTTAGTGTTTGGTGGCAAAGTTTGTTGATTTTATTGTACTATACTTTATGATACCGGTAAGCTTAACGATACTTGTGGTATTCATTTGGTATCGTTATCAAGCCTACCGGTAGGTAACATTATCACTTACCGTTAAAATTGTCGATAACGTTAGGTCGATTTAACGGTAAAAGGTCATCCAAGGTATCGTTACCAAGCATAACGTTACCTTTGCCATTAACGTTACCTTCGTCTGGCGTAGGTAACGATACCTGAATTTTAACGGTATTCAAAGCCCTGTTTGTAACACAAGGAAGAAAATCCTTACTTCGAAACCAAGATAGTAGTATTATATTATCTGGGGTCGGTGTATCGGCGCATATTTATTTACTTATTTTCTGTAACATAACTAAATAGGTAACTTGTTAAAATGTATGACCTTAACCAAAATGTGTTTAAAAGTACTCATATGTGCCAATTTAAACAATGCCAACATTAAAGTAGTTACATAAAGGGTACCTACCTAGGATACCTAGGTACCTAGTTTTTTTTTCTCGTACAGCGACATCTATGTGCCTTATTCAAACTTAGTAACTATCATCTACTTTAAACATTGCTTTCAATTAACTTCCTTGATCAGTTTTTAGTACTGTAAGTGTCCACAAGATGAAACTATTACTCTGTAACTTTACGAGCGCCATCTACTAAGTTTAAATGGAACTTAATACTACGATAGTTCTCGTGACATTGAATATCACTAGATGACAGCAGATTAACATGTTGTAGTACGGAAAAGCACTACTAGATAGCAGCACTTGTGAATGTGCACATAATAGTACTAAAAACTGCCACTAGAGAGAGCTAATCTCATCAAAACAAAAGCGACATCTATCGCATGTTTTCTGCTGTTTAAGTTTCTCAAACCTACGTGAACCAAATCAAAGTTCAAGCAAGGCAATCAAGTCAAGTAAACTCGCCTGCCGACTTCGGAGTTCAGAGTAAACATTTTTAGTCGATCATTCGTTCCGTCCGCGTTAGGGTTGCTCTTGCGTTCTAAAAATACCGCATCCGCATCGTGTTTTACAACGAAAAAAAACCAAGTCGAACCCAATGACAATAATTTTGTAGCAACTTTCCGAGTATTGCAAGTGAACTGTGACCGTGTGTAGTAAATATAACTGTTTTGTGTAACTTTCGTACAGTTTATTTTTGGTGTTTTCGCGGTATTCCGTTGCTCGTTTTGTTGGTGGTTCAATGTTTCATTTATGAAGAGGATGTTATCACTGCCGTCAATGCTTCTAGGAACACCCTATTTTGTACTTTGATGGGATTTAACCACCGGTGAGTAACACTTATTTTTAATTATTGTCAGTTTATTTTAAGCAAACCTGGGGCCTATTGGAAGAGAAAAGCTTTGAATCCTGAAAATGAGATTAAGATTCGTTTTTGTTTATTACAGTTAAGTTTTATCAAAGGCACCAAATTAAACTTACCTACTTTAACAAAAACTTTTACCCATTCAGTAACTTTTAGCTTAGGTCCCTAATTCCCGTATTCTCATTTTATTTTCTATCGACTTAGTTTTCGCTTATAGGCAAAAATACACTTTTCAGTTATCATTTACATGTACAGTTGGGTTCTCCTACCACAATACAAGACCACAGTTCAAAATAAAACTTATTGGAATTTTAACCGGAACTGAAATAATTTTGGCTGTAGAAGTCTAGAGTAAACTGACGACATGAAAGTTCTGTTTCTTTGTTCGAACTCAGATACTATATTTTGCAGAGCAAGATAGTCCCCCAAAAAATAATAACTGATATTCGGTATTCCGATATTCGATATTCTACTGACTGATATTCGATATTTGGTACCATTTAAGGGACCTGAATTTAGGATCTTTTATGTTCTCATAGTTTTGAAGTTTTGAATTTCATTAAAAACACTAAACTTGTTGGGAAATTCTTTTACTCCTAAAAATATCTCTTAAGCAAAACTTAAGAGTAGGTATAAAGCAGTCTTATTTTTCTTCAAGGAAATAAATATTCGTTTAGGAATGTCCTATTAACCCTACTAGGGAGGGAATACCCTATTACACTATTCTGCGTAGGTATTGAAGATATCATAATTATCAGTAGCAATATTTTAGATACGAGTAGCATACGTAGTACCACTTAATTTATCTACTTGACTGTACATAAGTAGGTAACTTGACTGCCACTTAAATCGTCTACAAGTAGAAGTATCTAAGTTTATGTATGACATAAAGTAGACAAATAATGACTTGATTCAAAACATACACACACAATATAGTGTCTCTTTTTGTCTGAATATCAAAACAAACTGATTGTTGGTTTACATTTGATGCTATTTCCTTACTATTCCAACAAGTGACGCGGACGTTACTTTTTCAATTATCGGCTTTGAAGAGTAAACAACTACAACAAAGGAAGCATTTACTTAAACAATTTTGATTGAAACTGGAACTTGTCGTCTTTACATACGACTTAAGTTTAGTTTAGAATTCAGTTTTTAATATTTTCATCGAAGACTTAGGTTAGGTGCCTTCTTCTAGACCTTTATAAACTTATATTTTCATTACAACAAATAAAAAGCAAAGGCCTTAAAAATACACTATTGTTACGGACCGGAATTTGTTTTTATAGAACTACTACAGAACTACTTGTCCATCATTTCATTTTCCTCAATTTAGTAATTTTAATAATAATACCTTACCATCGAAATTAAATAATTTATTCGCGGCATTCTTACAAGTTTGTTAATAAAAAAATTGACATTGCAAAATTAGTATCCGTTTCTCAGATGACCATGACTCAAAACGAAGACTTTTGTAGTGCGTCTGTTATTATGAGAATAATGGCTGTTAACATAGTTTATAGAAGTTCTCATTACATCTAAGATTTAATAAAAATCGCGTGTTATTGATGTAATTTAGAGTAAAGACATATTTCACTATTTAATAAATATATTTACTTTGTAATTTTCTACTCAACTGCGGCAAAAGCTTGAAGCGATGGTTTTACAATTTATTATTTATGTTTCTTACAACACATTTCAGTACAAAAATATCCAAATTTCCGATCAAGAATAAATATTAATCTCTCTCGGATGTGTTTATTAAAGAATTGCCAGATACAGACTCATCTTTTTCTGGACATTATGAGCGTTGCCTTATACAGTCATAAAATATAGTTAGTTTTGAAACTCTTAAGTAACTCTCCTGAACATTTTCCGTGTGGTAATTCGATAACATTCCACGGTTCTACTGAAAATATTTAGTGATATATCCAAATATAAATGACTTTATAGAAATCGTGACCCTAATCCCTAATAAAGCAAAAACTGTTAATTGTTGACTAGAATACTATTTTTTCCCATAAAGATAGGACGAATTAGTATTCTTGAATTCCGGGACATTAAGGTGCAAATACTGGACACGGTACTCCCTATCCCGGCCATCTAGCAACCCTTTATCAACAGCAACAGTATTTTGTTATACTTTTGTTTACGCGACCGCCGGTAATCTTTTGATCCGTGAGCGTTCCAGTCAGAATTGCTTGCTTATCGACCTTGCTAATCTGCACCCTTGCAAAACTCCTTAGAGGCGTACTCTGTAGGCAGACTGTAGACTTCATATTTTCGTCCAACATCCATCCTAGTCACTCACAACATGTCGAAAGCGAGAGTCGTAAAAACAGACAAACATTTACAGAATAGAGCCTCCAAGAGCCTCAGTTTCGCCACCTCTCGCCTTGGACAGTCGGATCATTTGATATTCCGTAAGTCATTTAGACGCGCCTTACAGCCTTAATACTTTGTTATTTTACAAACAAAACTAAACTTACCCCTTCGTGTGTAATGTTATGTAGGCAGTAGAATACACATTCGAATAAGGCTCTTAATTAGTGCCCTCTTTGTTAAGTGCCCAAGTTTTATTAAGTTCATGGATGAAAAAAGTGCCATTTTT
Organism: Pyrausta purpuralis; assembly: GCA_963924145.1. Taxonomy (NCBI): domain Eukaryota; kingdom Metazoa; phylum Arthropoda; class Insecta; order Lepidoptera; family Crambidae; genus Pyrausta; species Pyrausta purpuralis. The sequence goes on from OZ001652.1 coordinate 15,389,739, forward strand.
TTTGGTTTTGTTGTTTTTAAGTAAACATTTAGTAGTAAACATTTTAAATCTGATTTTCCGGAACACTAAGTGAAACTCTTATTTTTAACTGCATCGATACATGGACTGAAATAGTAATATCACAAGATTACACAAAAACGTTTATTAATACTTCACACGAGTGATTCAAAAATAGATAAGAACACGGAATATCATCCGAGAAATGTTTCGATCAGTTGAGTGTAACTTGCTGACTGAAACATGAGCTTGTTGACTGAAGTAATGTAAAGCAGGTCGTTACAAATGGGTACCCTAAACCAGACAAATTTTGTACATAAGCATTGTGTGCATACCATAAGAAAAATATACTTATTATCCTATTTCAGAGGTGGAATTGTGTAAAGCAATCGTATTCATTTGAAAGTTCAAAACGTACGGTAGGATCTGCCAAACGGTAAAGAATATGATCTGTCAAACGCTTTGTTCTCTGTCAAACGGCAAATAACAAAGCGTCTTTCAAACGCTTTGTTATTTGCCGTACCATACATACATACCGTACGTTTTGAACTGTCAAATGAATACGATTGCCTTACTCAATTCCACCCCTGAACGGGCATGAGCTCTATTTTTGAATCACTCGCGCCAATATTTTGCGTGTTTTTTACACTAAATGCAGATGCGAGTGTAACCAAATTGATTAATATTTTTTTAATTATTGTCACACGTCAATAATTTAACTAGTATTCGTTCGATTTAAAACTGTTTCCAAAATATTATCTACCTAAATTCCCCTCAAATTCGAAATTTTTAATGTTTATGAATCGATACGTGAATGGACAGCTGTGTTCTTTTTCACGATACTAAATTCTGCTCTCGACGTGATCTTATACGACGAGAGGTCACGTAGTATGTAAATAACACTACGTTATCGGTATTCTTGTAATCACCTTATAACCATCGTCACGTCATTACGGAAATTACTAATCATATCGGTAACGTACCTTATACTTTCAAACACGTGGTTAAAATTAATTTGATTTTAAGAAAAAATACTGTACAACACGTGACTTAAAGTTAAGATTATCCTTAATTATACATTGAATACATATGGCATATTTCTGGCGAAAACCTGATAGACTAGCTTAGGTCGCGATTAATAAACATAATTGATAAATAATGCATGTATAAGTCATTTATCATGTAATAACTAATATACAAATGGAGAATTTGCCAATAAAGATTCAAAGAATCATAATTTTTAATACAAATGAATATATACAAGTTTCATTCATAGCCTATTCATGAAAAACTAAAGGCAAACAAATAAGGTAACAGCTTTACATTCGCACATTAGTTTTGTTGAATTGTATGAAAAAGTATTAAAATTATTTATTAACTACTTGATACACCTTTTACTTTTTACTGAAACTACGCAATCTTTGCCATCTCTAAAGCTATTAAAAAGCGATGAAAGGTTCTAATTCCATTGATTGATCTTCAGTTAAAGGGAAATTTCATCAGATTTGTCTAACAGACAACAATAGTTTTACATAAGTAAACAAGTTAAAGTAAGTAACCGTTAAGTATTATCTGAGCGACAAATGAAAGGAAGTCGTGTCCTCGACCCACGACATTATACACAATAACACCATAGCAAATGGCAACACTGAACTATTTGCTGAGGGTTATTGATTGAATGTTACAATAAAGGTTCCTACAAATTTCTTGTTACTCTCGGTTTCAAAGAAACTTTGATTTAACCAACTTTTCATTAACGATGAGATGGGGCCCTGTTTTTTAAATCACTTGTATCAAGATGGCGAGTGAAATTCATTTATTAATGTCAAATTTCGAATCTAAAACCAGTTATAAGATATCACAATTTTTGAGTACTTACGTTAATAATTCGCGTGATTTTTAATTGGATTTATAAAGAATATCAAACGCTATATTTAAGCGAGTGATTCAAAAATAGGGAACCTGATGGGTATTTTTTCAAAAATGTGCCGTAAGTACAAATAAGTTTTATCTATCCCTGACATGTACTATTTTGTGATATGTGTGTATCAAAATCCTAAAGAAGCAGTAGTAATTTACGAGGATATAATACCTGCCTCGCGGTGAACCTAAACACCACAGGGAATTTCTGTATGCTATTCAAAGTTCGAGAGAACAGACTTATTTCTGGGCGAGCTCTCTTTATCTTCGACTTCGTCGCAGTCGCACTAGGCTTGGTCTGGAGTCAAGAGCGAACCCATACTAAATAAATAAATAAAACTAGTTTCTGTTGTCTTTGCAAACCGCATTTGTATGTAAAGAAGCTTTGAAATCCTTTAAAAAATCAAAATAAATGTATATTATCATGCATAAAAATCTTCTATGCGTGTCGCTTGCACATCTTGAACCAATGACGTTCAAAAACATCTTGGACCCCATACAAACTTTTAGCATCGATGCAATCGCGCGTTTCAAAACGCGCTTCAGCATCGCGACTCACGCAATGAATAGATTTAATTTAGCATCAATGCAGTCAGGCGTTAGCATCAATGCATAAGCGAGACTGCATCGATGCTAACGCGCGTTAGTATCGATGCAGTAGCTAAAATTCAGTACAAAATTTGTCAATTTACAGCTTCTGCATCGCGACTGTATCGAAGCAAACGCGCGTTAGCTTCGCGACTGCATCGATGCTAAAAGTGGCGCAGTGTGTAAAGGTTGACATTTTGCGACTGCATCGATGCTGCATTGCGACTGCATTGCTGCTTAAAGTCGCAGTGTCATACACACGTCGCAGGGACTTAGGGACTACCCAATTTAGTTGGCATATAAAGTCACACTTGTGTCATTCGTGAAAATAATATGACCAACTCATCACCGCACTAATTTCCTTATACTGAATCATTTCATGACAAGACTAGCCAGTTTCCAGGGTACTTAATGTGGGTTAAAAGACCAACAGCCAAAATGATTTAGCAGGACGGGAAGACCCAATTTGTGTCGACACTTGGTCAATTGACGTTATGCACTTGAGGCCGATAAATTGGGTAATATAGTGATGGGACTGCACTTTCATTTAATAGGGTTAAATAATAGTTCGTTGGAAGTGCAGTATTATCATCTCAATAAAAATAATGAGTCGCTATTTCCTTGCATAGTCAGACCATAACTTGATGACAACTGTAGAGTTTTTTTTAAAGTTTTAATTTTTTTTTCATAAAAGGAAAATAAGCATTCCATCCAAATAAAAACGCATCATAAGTTTGTTAGAAAATTTAAAGTGTTTGCGAACGAGGGCAAGTCATGAAAAGCCACTATTACAGAAGATATGAGACATTTTTTTTTAAATTTATTTAAAGGCTCACCAATCAATCAAGCTATATAAAATTATATATTTATCTTCTTTTATCTTATATTTTTCATTGTATTATAGTTCTACTATCATTTCATGTCAAGCCGTGTCACGTCATCCAAGCAAATTCTCGGTAGTGGTTCGAACCCGCATCGAACCTGCGATGTTAGCGGCAGACGGAGGTCACGACCGGCCCACTGTGTGCATACTAATTGAGTTCTGGATAAAGGATTTTAAAACTTTTTAGGCAACTTTTTTTGCAGTCAGTTGTGTAAGAAAAAATAAAACTAAGACATCCAACATTTAAAAAAAAAACCTTGCGGCAAGAAGGCTACGATGCTGGCTGCGTTGCCGCGTTAGATATCATAGATAAGAAAATAATTGTACCTATCTTGTTTCTTTTTACACTTTTTATCATCATTTTAATTTTAAAATGTGTTTTAAATTATAACGTTGTTTATAGTCAATATCACCTTGTAAATGTAATTTAAGGGGCATTCTGTGCTATTATTTTTCTCGATAGTTTGAAAAAAAGTTATTAAGCTAGAACAGGTCTCAGGACTGTCGTTGTTATTACGACCATACGGTTGCTATTAACTATGGGCGCAGAATAACAAACGCACATTGCATCATTGATAACTACAACATCAATACCTAATAACTTGTGTAAACTTTACCAAAAACTTTACAAACCAGAACATCCTACCATTGTGACAGGTTTTGTCCAAATTGTACCCATCTCAGGTAATTCAGTTTCATATTAGAAAGAAAGATATATAGAGTCATGGTAGGCACACCTTAAAACTTATTGTATTATAGTTCTACTATCATTCCATCTCAAGCCGTCACTTCATCCAAGCAAATTCTCGGTAGTGGTTCGAACCCGCATCGAACCTGCGATGTTAGCGGCAGACGGACGTGGCGACCGGCCCACGGTGTGCATACTAATTGAGTTCTGGATAAAGGATTTTAATCTTTTTAACCGACTTCAAAAAAGGAGGAGGTTACCTATTCGACTGTATGTTTTTTTTGTAGTTCAGTAATTATAATGAAAGAACTTATAATAGGTAGTTTGTAGCTTCTCATAGAACAGAGTTACAAGGTGCAACTTCTCCCCCCCCCCTCCCCCTTCTCCTGTAATCACTAAAAATGAAGAAATAAAATAAACTTAAAAAAAAGTAAAAACCGACTTCAAAACCAAAATTCACTAAAAATTCTTAAATAAACTCTTGTCAATTAAAAGGAGAGGAACCCATTTTAGGCAAACAATTTCTTTTTGGAATCGGTGCCATCACTTAGACCATCAAGCATCAACTATCACAGCACCGACTCCAAAATGAAATTGTTTGCCTAAAATGGGTTCCTCTCCTTTCAATAGTCAAGGGTTTATTTAAGACTTTTTAGTGCATTATGGTTTTGCATCGTCGTACTTTTTTTTAAAGTTATTAGGTAACGTTTTCCTTACCTAACTATCCGTACCTAGAATCTAAGCGGGGCTAATGTGTCAATTACTCATTAATTGCCTTGTTATTTATCAATATAGGTTACCTGCTTATGAGTACACTGCAACCTATGACGCTACTTTAATAATGTGGATGACTAAAATTATAATCGCCTCAATCAAAATTGTCTAATTGTTTGATGGTTTGGGAGATGGATAAACGTCAGATAGGACTTATCCGACTAAATAAATATAAAACGACATTTACGTAAATTATTGCTGACAAATAGGTGACGTTTTGTATTGTAAAGTAAAGTAAGCCTGCTGGGCAAAGGCCTTACCTCAACTATGGGGTAGTTTGAGCCTTACTCCACCACGCGGGCTCAGTGCGGGTTGGTGGAGGGGTGTTTGCAAGGTAAGCGACTAACCCTGCTGTCAGATGTTATCAAGCCGCCCATAAGGCCTTTGACTAGGCTTAACGACTAATATTAACCGATATTAGCCGGGACCGACGGCTTAACGTGCCTTCCGAAGCACGGAGATGCTTGAGATGTAGTCACTTATATGGTCGGAATGGTCACCCATCAAAACACAACCGCGCCGTAGGTTGCTTCACTTTGGTATCACTACCAAAACGCTGCTACCACTGCGCTACGAGCACCACCTTTTGTATTCCATTCGACTAATATTCCTTATCTGAAGTTTGTAAAATCGACTCCTAATTAAATAGTATGTAATTTGACTTTGACTGTACTTGCCTGTATCTGCTTACGATCGTGGTCGCTGTGAGATATTTATCAAGGACCCGCATTTTGCAAATGTGGTGATTAGGATGCCATGGGTGACATGGCCTTGTTCCATTTAGGGCCGATTTTTCAAACGTCAGATAAAACCGTATAAAGCGACCGAATTTATAATGTCATATCACAAATGACGACAATCACGATTATTGAAAAATCGGGCCTTAATTATTTTTTTTAGTTTTACGGCCTGTTTCACAATGTCTACATAAGTTCCCACTTTAGAATTGTCTTTCTACTACGAGTAAATATTTCATACAAAATGACGTTCCATATTTGAATTAGGGTAGAAGTACCGTTTGTGGCCACTGTACCATTTATGGCCATTTTTTGTCTAAATATGCTATAATAATAATTCTGCTTAAACAATACCATCATAATCTTGATTAAATTAGGCGTAAAATTTTAAAAATTCAATAATAAATCATTTTAGTGTTATAATTTTCTATGAATTAACGCAAATTTCACTGTCAACAAACGGTGCAAAGGTGGCCAAAAACGGTACTTCTGCCTACTTGGTTAGTGCTTAATTGTCAATGATAAAACAGGCCCTTATGAGCCTGTTGTCCCACTGCAGGTCATAGGCCTACTCTGTCTCCAATCTCCACGATTTTGGGCATTTATTTTCCAGTCTTAGTCGTATGCGTCTAGCTCGTCACGCCAGCATCGTCTTTAGGATAAAGTAAAGTAAAGTAAAGTTTATTTGCTAACAAGAAGAGTTGTACACGGTATCTTAACTTAATGTTATTATAGAGCATATGTATAATTAAAAACAATAATTTATGTTAACCTCTTTAGAGTACACACTTACTACATAGTAAGATACGGATGTTCGTTAACTACTGTACTAGTTTTACAAGAAAACTGTATGACAGTATACCACGTGGCTGTTTTTCGTTTGAGGACCCCCGACAAATTTTGGCCCAAAAGTCACATGTAACAACATTATTGAAATCATACATGTTGCAATTTTCCATACACACACGGAAAACTGTTTCTAGCTACCCACTAGTACACACGTAGAAACTACATATGAGTAATACATTATTTATTATGAGCAAACATCAATAATATAAATTGCAAATTGCACTTGCAAAAAGCAACTTTGGCTATGTGACGGACGAGGAATCGAAGCCTGTGTCTTACGCAATCCGGGCGTATGCCTATAAAATTCCGGAAAAATGCCGGATTGCGTAAGACACGGGGTTCGATTCCTCGTCTGTCACACAGCCAAAATTGCTTTTTACAAGTGCAATTTGCAATTTATATTATTGAGTTTGTATAGTGACAAAACACTATAAAAACAAAAAATAATTAGCAAAAATCAAGTTTACATGAGCTATTTATTATGAAGTAACATTTAGCTAGAAGAGAATCTTAAGATGTGTATTAGCGATTATGTTGTATTCAAATAATCAATATTTGTGTATTTTTTTAAGCTTATCAGATATTTAACGTCGATTCAATTAAATACCGAGTGTTATTTTTTCATGTAAAAAGGTAAAATGAACAAAAGGTCATTTCAGTTAATTATTCTTAAAATGTAACGCGGTTATGAGTAATGTAATGACTTATGATGATTCTCTTTGAAAAACATGAGCAAATGACACGTTTTCGTGCGTGTTTAAAACTAACTATTTCAAACGTTAGGTCTGACTCAATTACAAAAAATTACTACTCTGGCTTATCGACTAGTGGAATTCTCAATTATTTGAAATCCTTCGCCATTATCATAATTTTATTCTTAAGCATGTTGTTTGTGGGACTGGTTCTCCCAAAATAGGCATCGTTCGCAATACCCACAGTCCACAACATTCGTGCTTACGTTACATGCATGTCCTTCGTACGCGTTGCCTTTTGTAATGTGTGTTAGCATTCAGAAAAATAGCCTTGTGATGATAAAGTATTGGCGATATGTGATGCGCCTTGGCAGGCGGTGCGGGAGTAGGGTTCCCAACTTTTTTTTCAACAAAAAAAGTATATCAGGGTCGGAGAAGAAAAACAAACAGTACTTCACAAAATAAAACAGTTTTTTTTTTAACTTTTAAAACATATCTTTTAGATCTTCTTGCACAAGTTAACAATTTGATATTACTTTTGAACTATTCATAAGCCTCTTCACAGTTTAAATTCAAATTAAAGAGTATAAGAAGTTCATTAAAAAAATAGGATGCTCTATTTCTGTCATCCCGCCTCTTTGCATTCATTACCGAAAAAACTCTTTCGGTGTAGGCAGAAGTGGCGTTTTTTTTTTCGTGATATTCACGTTCATTAACAGTTTTGTACGAAATTGTAGTTCGTGTATGGACGAACGTACCTATTCTTTATAATATAAACAGATTTTTTGCCCCGGATACCAGCCACCAGCGGACATAAAAACAGTATTTTCCATACTTTTTTTTTGTCCAGCAGTAAAAAGTATAATGTAGCTGAAAACAGTATAATACTGTTAAAAACAGGGGGGGGGGGGCAAACGCCGAATCCTGAGGGCATTCGGACGCGAGCCTTGAATTGGTTAGAATTGTATTAGTGAAATATTAACTATTATTTATAGTGAATGTCGCGAGATAATAAGTTTAAGTGATGTAAGCCGCTTGTAAATTAGTATTAATAATTAAGAAATATAAACTGTCAAGAAAACAACGGATTTTACTGAGACTGGCTAGGAGAGTTGTCTTTGGTCAGTTTTTTATACCGCAAATCATCTCGTCAGTTCAGTTCACTCGCTTGTTAATTAAATCATACAAAAAAAAGGTCTCTTTGATTGGTCATTTAACACGTTCATAACGACGTTCTATTTATAACGTTGTTAGAACGAAAGTGTTAATAATTTTGTTTGCTGATTCTCACTAACTTAAACAATGAGCATTCAACTTTCACTTAAGTATCTTGCAATCATAAAGGTCTCCATTAAAAATTCTACGAGACCTTGCGTCACATATTTTCGTTCCGTCTGTCCGTCTGTCCATCCGCCGTGTGAAAGGCGGCCTTGACTCAATAACATGATTTAAATTATTACGTATCACATTGTCTTTGTCAGGTGACAGTTGTTCCATGCAAATTATTTCCTAACTGCGGTCTGTGGTGTTAATAAAGTATAATGTGGCGCTAATTGACAACATTTCATTTATATAATTGTATGAAAATTTGAAAACCATTTCTAGACTTAGCAATTCTAAACACGTAAAATATTTTGACAGATTTTTCTGCGCTTTATTTTCAGAAGTAAATGAAAAAAAAATGAAATGAATGCCAAAAAAATATATATTTGAACGAGTTTGCCGTCACTGTCACTTTGACCTTATTAGAAATTTATAAAAAACCTGAAGACATCCCGCGCCGTCTACACGACCTTCTGAAGAATGAAGAATGTTATATGCCACCTTTTAAGTATATATGTACTACAGTAGAAGAAATCTGAATTTCATGGCAGCATCAGAAACACGAACACTGAAGAATTTCTTATCCCATTTCAACTACAGCAAATAAATTACTGATGTCCAGGCTGTATGGTTTAAACCTTTGCCTTTTCCATACCAAACGGAAAGAAGAGAACCAAAAAATGCTTGCGGCGTTATATTGAAAATTATCGATAATTTTCAGTTTGGTACACATACTTACCATAAAGATTTATTTAGAAGATGTATTTTATTAGTGCAGATACGAAATAATCAGCATAATTTATATATTAAAATTTGATTGATATTTCTATTAAACGATTACTTGTTAATTCAAAACATTATAATGGATATTTAATAACAATACATGCCAGATTCGCTTTCGCTAGCAGTTTGGTTACCGTTTACATTAAAATACTAAGATTACGACTTATAAAAATATAGATATACTAGCAATACGACATCCTAATAGTACAAACCACAACACTATAGACGTCTTTTCTTTTTTAAACTATAGCAAACTATAGCAAACATCAGTTTCATAAACAGACGGCTAGATGGCGCTAAGCGTCACGCAATTGACGTTTTCATAAGAAACCACAAATTTTCGCCGGGTAGGACTGACAGCACGGTAGCTCAATTGGTAAGAGCGTTAGGCCCGGTCTGCCAAAAGGTTGCTGGTTCAAGTCCCGCCCGTGCACAAATTTTTGGTTCCTTATTTCATCTTTAAAACTATAGCAAGTGGGAAATCTATAGATAGGTCTTTTAAAATGACTTAGAGGTCCCTAAAACCATTTTCTTTTGAAAAAAATATGTGACGTACATCTTAGTAAACACTTTCAACGAAAATAGTTTGAACGGGATCGAACGAGTAGTTTTTGAGATATAGCACATTTTCAACAACATACACACATAGGGTATATTTGGATTGTCCTGGATATAAGGCTTCCAAAACAAATTTTTGGCCACCCTGTTTTTTTTTTGACATATTTAAAAATATTAATACTTATGTAGCATGTTTATTTGTTACAATTTCGGTAATTTAAACCAGTTTTTCAATTTTAAATACATTTGCGTATATTTGAATGTGTAATCGGAAATATACTACACGTGTCGAAAGATTCGTTCAATGTATTAACTGCTATATTGTGAAATTTATTGTCCTTGTTTTAATGTTAATATTATATACGTCTTCTTATTCTCTTTTTGTTGCAAACAATGTTCGAGCGATTTGATTTTTAGATATTTATTTTTCATTTCGTCTGGATTCATATTAATGTGCCAAATGTTCTGTCTACTCGTCAAACTCTTTTCGTAAATTACTCAATGATCCCTTAAAGTCCGTTTCTTATTGCTTGTCGAATAATATAAACAATCTTTACAATGCTTTTTACCAAAATCATTAATTTCAAAATAAGATAAGCACAAAACTCACCAACCACATGGCTTATCATTTAGCACTGAGATGATTTTTATTCACTGATATTATTCAATAAGTTATAAAAAGACTGTTTAGATTATTCGACTAGCAAACAAAAACGGACTTTAGGACTAAGTATTGTGTGCAGGCGCAACAATTAGCGGCGGAATTGCCTTCATTTGCGGTCGAAATATGTTTCCCAACCGATCAATCCCAACCAAATTTCTTCTTAGAGAAATTTGGTCTCGTTCATTTCCACACATTCTAAACTAAGCTTGAACATCTCCGATTTTATCGTCTTATGTGTAATTCGCCAAATGTTTGATAAAACTAATCTTTATCAATTAAAAAAAGAGACACGTAGGTTGGTGACAGCATAAAACATATTTAATAAAACAACAAGCGTTGCCATGGATACGGAATGACATGCGTTAAAAGGTTATCAAAAAATACAGAGGTTTTAGTATAAAATAGTCTTAGGTGCATTGTTCAGTCACACAAATTAAAGCTGGAACTGGTTTTCTTGATATTGAGCCTCGTTTTTGCTAGTTTTCGTAAATCCAACTACCTGCACGTGACAAGTCAACCGTGGAAAGTGTAACTGACCGCTGCAGGCGTCATTAACTGATGTAATCTGTAATTAACTGCCATAATTGAACTTGCGACCGAATGACCTAGTGCCTGTTATTTCACACCTAGATACATACTATATGGGAATGCTATTGTGACGTTTGAATTTTTTACCGTTTATACAGAAAGAATTACTAATGCAAAAAGTGTGTTGTTGTCATTCTTTAATTTTGTGACAAATTTGAAAACGTCAAAATAGCATTCTCTGGTTAAACTATCGTTGCTAAATAATCATTTTATCTTTAATAATTTGAATAATGATTCCTTATTATTTTAAATTAAGTAGATTATGTTGTACAAGATTGGGGAGTACCTAATCACACAGGTCAAAGACACGGTAATGTTATTACCGTGTCAAAGACTACTTGAGTAGCAATAGCAACCAGTTCGCTGCAGTAAGGTTAATAAAAAAATTAGGTAAATAACTGTTTCCCAATTATCGTAAAAGATATTTAAACCAACGTTTAAATTTACTTTGCGCACACAATTTACTTTGGGTTCGTGTCTATTCATAGGAAAAACCAATAATACTAACTTCTCTAATCTTTTTAAACCTAGAAGCAAGAAGCAGATACTTAATTTTACGACCTACGTGGTTCAAGACGTCGCCGCTCCGAGGTCCCGGGTTCGATTCCCGGTCGGGTCAATGAAGAAATCAAAATGTTCTATATTGTCTCGGGTCTGTGTGTTGTGGTACCACCGTTGTGTCTGATTTCCATAACACAAGTGTATTGGCTACTTACTTTAAAGCAATCTAGGTACGTGATTAGTGTCCAATAGATATTTACATGCGGACCCAGCGAACTTTGTTTCGCCCCCATTCTCATCTCGCCCCGGCCCCGTCCCGCCCAGTCCCGTAATTTAAAATTTAAAGCGGTCTCAGAGTAACTTAAAAAAAAAGATGGGTATGAAAAATAGATGTTGGCCGATTCTCAGACCTACTCAATATGCTCACAAAATTTCATGAGAATCGGTCAAGCCGTTTCGGAGGAGTACGGGAACGAACATTGTGACACGAGAATTTTATATATTAGTTTTTTTTTAAATAGCGGTCTCTTACAACTTATTCGTAGAAACCGTCTGTCTGTCACGCAGAATTCTACATATACCTAAACGACACAAGCAAGAGCGGTAGGCATATAGGTACTTACGGTACCGTAACTGGTTACTACCCAAACAACCGTAAAATTCAATTTTCCTCGACTCGTCTGAACCTTCAACGCTTAGCTCACAAATCATCTCAAGTACACACGTGACGTCTGTGACATTTGCCTAAAGAACCTTATCACCATCTTCCTTAACCAATGAACCTGTATTTTGTAGCATGTCGAATAATGGTTTGGTGAATAATATTAGTATTCTGTGAGCATGATGTACAGTCAAGGTATCTGGTCGTCTACTACGAAAAACGAAATCTATCAAAACGATAATCGTTTTGCTGTTCCGACGCATATTTTTGTATGCAATCGTTATAATTAACTGCTTAGGAACAACAAAACGATTGTTGTATTGACGGATTTGGTTTTTGCCTGACGCCTTACCGCTTTTCAACGAAAATCGCTTGCACACACGACAAGAATGGGCGTCACTTTAAAGTTGCAAGTGCGAAGTCTTAAGCGGTGACTAAATGGCGGTGAAACCCTAGGATGAAACGGTTCTTTGAATGAACTTGGAGTACCTATTATCAATGTTATGATTCTTCTAGTTAGACTATGGCTTATACATGTATTTTTTCATCTATTATGTCGAAAATACTACATTGAAGTCGCATAAAAACTTAAGACTTCTAGTTTTAATTTTATTTGGGACACAAATCATTACGGAAGTAAAAAAGATTGATAAAACATGTTTATGTTCAGATTTATTTGTAATGTTTGTTGGTATACTACAAATAAATCTAAGCTAATGTTTGTTTGATCATAAACCAGTAAGTGCAGCGTCAACCCTTCACAATAATAAGTCACGTGTTCACATGGTTTTACGTAGCAATAAACTTTGAAGAACAATGGCGTATATCCTATTTCTCATGGTCGATGTGACGATATTTCATCTTATTGCATCGTGATGGTGGAATAAATATGCGAGTATAGCAATGGTTAATCGGACATAAGCGGAAGCGATTTAAAGCTTCAGTCGTAAAAATACCGATAAAGTTATCAGGATCTGGATGTGATCACTTAAACAAATTGTTGTTTAAAATAACGCCCGTTCCGCCTTACGTTAAGACCTCAGCCTGGCTTGATCAGTGGAAAATCGTTAAAATAAGACTTTTTTTGTTATTTATGCAGAAATAACAATGTGAGCTGTCAGAAAACATGAGTTCAATGTACGTCCTTTAGAAACGCTAACAGTAGAAACACTATTATCATTATAATACACTTTTTTTGTACGGACTACATACTCAAAGACTACAGCACGTCAAGGTTAACAGTGCGGTATCTTACGCAGTTGTAATTAAAATATCAATTGTACGGGTTAGTTTTTAACAAAAAAATATAGCCTGATGTACTGTCGACTGTACCTAACGATTTGTATAAATAAAGTAACACATCGTACTATGTAATAATTACAATACACAAGATTTGTAGTAAAGCTTGAGACTGATAAATTTAGTTTAGCTTAATGCGTCACAAATGCGTCAATCTCTCTTTTAGATTTTTTTACATTTCCTTAATCGAATTTGGCTGATCCGCTGCCTCTTGTGTTTCACAAACGTTATTTTTCTCAGCGGTTGTACAGGCACCATTGTCGCGAAGGCAATGTCAGGTCGGCAATATGATACAAAAAGATCTAGAGCATTGTTTTTCTTCATTAGTTGGAGCAATAAGTATTTACCCACGACTCCGACTCCAGTCTCTTACAACATTATATGCGTAATTCATAAGATGTAGCGGGTATTTACCGTTAGGTAAATGATGTTTTTTACAAGTTTGTCTTAACGATACCTAAAAATTGCGAAAAACCCACTGACGATTATGGTATTTACGTGATTTTAAATAAAACTTGATTGAGTTATTTTGGACATAATAGATATGAAATTTTCCGCAAGATCAACTGATTGTTATTCAAATCGTAAGTTTTTATTCGTGGTTGCTAACAAGTTATATATATTTTTGTTTTTAACGATTGAATATGTATTCATTTAATTAATATTTTGGTAGTGAAAGAGGCACTAAGTACGGACAACGGCACGCCAAGGTAAACACTGCGGTATCTTATGCAGTTGCAAATAGTTTGCAACAAAAGTGGGTAACCTGATATGCTGTCGACTGTACATACGTTGTGTAAGGCAGCCGCTGGTTTGCTAGCTAAGTCATTATAAGTTACGAGTATTGAATTCATGCATTAAATGCTTCAGTTTATGGTTTAAAAATAACGAACTTCTAGCCTAAAAAGCATATTAAGTTATTTATAACATTTTAAAAAAATACTAACCTTCTCTGGAAGTGATGTTTTAGAGAGTATATAAATGTAACAGTCTAATTCTATTATAATAAGCCCTCTAAAGAAAATAAGCTTCATTAATTTCAAAACCTAATTCAGATCCGTCGCCAAAAATATCAATAAACCCGCTACCAGCCACACTTCAGGCCAAATAAAACGAGATCGATTTCAACGTGTCCTTTCACTAACATTGGGCAACTTCGAGGGCCCGCACTGTTTACCGCAACGGCTGTTACACAAAAATTACAATCGTAGATCAATTAATATTAAGTTCTGTTAGTAGGTGGCTAAAGGGCTCACTTTTGGCAACTAATTGGAGAGCAAATTTATTTTTTGATAATTAAACTCATACAACTATAATACAGATCTATTTGTAAGTCCTTGTGTCTTAACTCTCAACTAACACCTAGAAAACCAGTGCTGAGTGGGAACACATCCCATTTCAGCACAAGCTGAGTTATTCTCTATTTGATTTCTTTTAATAAATCTCAACTGTTAATGTTTTTGTCCTACCATATATTTATGTAGTGACGAAGGCAATTATTATCTATCTATTTCTATTTCTATGTGGTTTAAACTTAATAATAAAATTGCAGTAAAAAAAAACGACACTAATTACATATATTGCTCTGATCCCAAAGTAAGTAGCCAATACACTTGTGTTATGGCAACCAGACACAACGGTGGTACCACACATAAAATAAAATAATAAGAAATATTACTGTATATTATCATTTGGATTATATTCTTATTGACTGGATATCTAAATCTACTTGCTACCTTTGCAACACCAACTTACATTCTAACACAACTATAACTTACTAGGTAGGTACAAATGGTACAAACTAGACGTGATATAGGTAAATATTCTAGGTGTGAGAAATTCATAGACCAGATATTAGTTCTCATTCACACCCAGCTAGAAATACCTACTGTCTTACGTTGTGACATAATCTTTAGCAAAATGGGTATACATGTTGATCGACTGTGAGAAATTTCTCGTAACCTACTGTGCTACGTATGAGAAAAGCAAAAATATTTTTAGGTACAATGGATAGTTTTAAGCTAACAAACAAGTTAACACGCATTCAACATCTTAGCTCACTTGGGGCTAAATTTATTTCGCGTATTGGGGGAGACTTTTACCGCAATAGGCGGCCCCTACGCCTAAAAAACACTAATTAGGTTTAATTTAAACCCGAAACTAATACTTCTTACAAATAATTAAGTTATATACAAATACATATACATATACAGGATGTTGCTTGTAATAGGAGCAAACAATTTAAATATAGGACCTTTAAGTAGCCAATAATCGATTCTAAATGATTTTAATTTATTATCATTAAAAAATAATTTATTGTTATTTTCTATCAAAATAAATTAAACCAGCAATTAGAACTTGACAATGTCATTTACTAAGACGAGTTAGCGATTTCGAGATTATAACTTTGAATAACTATTACTCTGAGTTAAAGCAAAGCAAAGCGCCTTTAAATATGACTAAAAAGCCTAAAATGACGCATTGGCCAAGTTTATTTGGAGTCGCTGCAGGATGTAAATAGGCTGTTGGTGTCCGTATACGAAAGCTTGACATCATGCACCGACTACAATTGATTTGTTTTCTCCTAAATAGAAGGAAAGTGCGTTATTTTTTTGTCATTTCTTGATGGCGTATTTTTTATTTAATGATTTTTAGTTATAATAACTCAAAAACGATTGAACCGATTTAACTGAAACAAACACTGTACCATAAGTTCAAAAGATAGAATCATCTCTCTATGACTTCTGATTTTCGAGAATCCGTGAACAAATATACAAACATATACATTACTTCCATACACGATACATAATTTCCAAACACGAGCACACGTATTTGGAAGCCGTACTAAATCAACATACTCAAATATTATCACATTCAAATGATTACCCCCTTTTTTTGAAGTCCACAAACATGAAACCTAGATCCGGAATACTAGAATTGCTCGTTTTAAGTCCGGCATTTGTTATGCATATTAAAGTATACCTAATTCTTCAATTACTTCACTAACTTTACCCATAATTATAGTGCAAAATTACTTCACAATGTCAACAACTGTTTTACACATGCTAAAACAAAGGTGGTATGGTGACCTTGACGATCAATTAGTCAATATTCAATACTTACTTACCGATACGTCACACGGAGGCACCAAATGTTGGTAACTAGCGGTTTGCCACGGCTTCACCCGCGTAAATGTCTGATTTAAATTTAAAACGATCGCTATGAATTACAGCTTATGTGCTATGCCGGTGTCCGAGCATTTTTTTTTCTTTTATTCAACGGCGATACAATATAAAATTACATTATATTCTTAATGGCTTACAGGTACGGCTAATTGTAGATTTCCATAAGTGTTCACACAATATTGTGTTGAAGTTAGAAAATCAAAAATCTTTGCACATTTGCACCAAAAACAAAGTAAAGGAATAAAGATATAAAGATAAATATTTACATAAGATCAATGAGATAACGCTACAACTGTCTCTATGTCGCTTATCATTATGAATGTGTGTGTGTGTGTGTGTGTGTGTGTGTGTGTGTGTGTGTGTGTGTGTGTGTGTGTGTGTGTGTGTTCTATTCTTTTTTATTCAACGCCTCTATAACTTTGGTTTTAAAAGTCGCTTTACTATGATATTATTGTGTAGAGGTTCATCGAAATCCATCGCGTAGTTTTAGGTGAAAGATTAACATAAACAAATCGACCCTTACAAACTGTAACATATAATATTATTAAGAATACGTAAGATGATGATGATCTAGCCAAATTCTGAACGCATGTTGCTTATTGTTTGTCGCAACGTGGAGAACTCAAAATTAAAATCGCTCCGTTGTTTATCCAATTCGTAATGTGTTCGCATCGGCCGATTTGACAAGAGCAGATACTCGTCCATTTTTCTAAAAGTCGGCCAAGTGCGAGTCGGACTCGCGCACTGAGGGTTCCGTGCCAACTTTAACTGAATTAGGGAATCCACTTAGTAAAATACCACACTATTATAATACAGCAAACATAACTTTGTTACAAACTTGAGAACAAAGTTATGTTTGCGGTTGTTGAAAATGTGCTATATCTCAAAAACTACTCGTTCGAACCCGTTCAAACCAATTTTCGTTGGAAGTTTTTGTCGAGATCTACATTACTTATTATTTTTCAAAATTTAAACTTGCTTGGTTTAGAAGTTAGTTGGGGGGGACGCCCATTTTACCACTTTAGAAGCGTCTATCTTTCAAACGTTAGACTTTTTTAATAAAATGGTTTTAGGAACCTCTATGACATTTTAAAAGACCTATCTATAGACAACTTTCACACATAGGTTTGACTAAAAAAAAATCGGTTTTAGTTCATGTATGGGAGCCCCCCCTTAAATATCATAGCTTTTCATTTTTTGTATAAGAATCGTGAAGCGGTTAACAGGATACATCTTCCTACCAAATTTCAACAGTGTGACGCTTATAGTTATAGAATAAAGTGTCTGTGACATACGGACGGACAGACAGACAGACAGACTTGACGAAACTAAAATGGTTCCGTTTTTTGCCATTCGGCTACAGAACCCTAAAAATAAGGTTTTACAGTATTTATTAAACTTAAGATTCAGATTAATAACGCTTCTTATAAGTGTGAATGGCCCCATTATGCAACAGCGGATTCATCGTCGATTGTGTCTGTGCCACGCTTGACTTAGTTTAGAGTCAAGATCAAACCCATAAAAACTGACACTAAAACAAGGGCAAGGGCCTTAATTACCATACAGTCAGTGTCCAACGCACACATGACAAATCGAGCACAGTGCACAAGCATAGTAGGACCGAAGTGGGAAGTTCAGCTCTTCTCTGTTAGAGGCAATGCGATTGTTATAGCATAGTAGGACCGAAGTGGGAAGGTCAGCTCTTCTCTGTTAGAGGCAATGCGATTGTTATAGCAATTATAAATGATTAATATTGGACACCAATCACATACATTACTCTGATCTCAAATTAAGTAGCTAATGCACTTGTGTAATGGAAATCAGACACAACGTTGGTACCACAACACCCAGACCCGAAACAATTTGAATAATTTTGATTTCTATATTGACCCGACCGTAAATCGAACCCGGGACCTCGGAGCGGCGACGCCTTGAAACCAGTTTCCCAGCCACTAAACCACGGAGATCGAATTCGGAGAAACTTTTTCATATCTCTCAAAAATTTTAGAGGTGGGTACTGGGGCGACCATAGTTATGGAAATGAAACTATCTATTACAATTGGTACTTCCATAGTTTTATGTTCTCTCATTGAGTTACAAATATTACGGAGGTACAGAATAATTGAATGAAACCGGATATGACGTCTTACAAATCTAAGGCTGACTGCCGAAAAATGAGGTCTTAATCACGAGTCGTGACTTCACGCTACAGCAAAAAATGTTGCTAAGGTCATACACACGCACAGAGATATTAAATTTTAAAAGAACAAAAAACTATAATGTACCTGTTTCAACGATGATTAGGGTTCATGATTACCTACTTTGATGACCCGTCTGGTGTAGTGGTCGAGAAATCGCCTACCACGCAGCGGTTTGCAGGTTCGATCCCCGCACATTACAAACATTTGTGTGCATGAACATGTCTGTTTGTATTGGTCTGGGTGTTTTCTATGTATATTATGTATGTATTTACAAACAAAAAGTATTTAAGTATTGTATCCGTTGTCTGGCACCCATAACACAAGCTTTGAGTAGCTTACTTTGGGACTACCCAAAGTAAGCTACTCAAAGCTTGTGTTAAAAAAAAGCCTTGGATGGCGATGTGTGGGAATGTCCAAAGGATATTTAAAGGATATTTACCTACTCAAAGTCGGCGTCAATCGTTTACGTCAGTAGCGTTACCATGACTTTACTCGCTAGCAACTACGGTTTTACTCGATAGCGACGACATCACTTTTTGTATGAAATTTATAAGTTCTGTCAGTGACCGCTAGAGGCGCTGTGTAATTTCCATAGACTTTTTTTACGTCGTCGCTAGCAAGTAAAACCATAAACTCATGGTAACGGTCGTTCTAAATTATATATTACTAGCGGTCCCCCGCGACCGCGTCTGCGCGTTTTGAGTTTGCTCCCTCCCCTCCCGTCGCAGGGAGATGTTTCTTAGCCTAAAGCCTTCCTTAATAAATAAGATAAGCTATCCAACACAAAAATACTTTATCAAATCGGTCTCCTAAAATGAGCGCGTTGAAATAAACAAACTCAGTTCAGCTTTTAATATTAGTATGAATAAACAATTGCAAAATTTGTTACACGATTTAGGTGAGATATTTAAATATACACTTTTTAGGATTCCGTTCCGTAGCCGAATGGCAAAAAACGGAACGGTCTGATTGTTCGTATTTCAAAGTCAAAATATTCTGAAACTTAAGCATAACACAGTTAAAACTTTGTAAGTAGGTATATCCTGTTGACTGCTTTAAGATTCTCATATAAAAAATAAAAGATTTTTATGATAGATATTTAATCCCCCCTTTCCCATACATGTAACTATAACCAATAATTTTGAGAGGTGTCTAGGGATAGGTATTTTTAAATGTCATAGAAGATCCTCAACCCATTTTGCCAAAATCTAACGTTTGGAAGATAGACACGTCCAAATGGTAAAATGTTTCCTCCACCCCTCCAAATTTTGAACTAAGTAATTTTTTTACGAAGAATTTCAACAAATAAATTATAATCAAAATCTAAAGATCTTAATAAAAACCTTCAACGAAAATTGGTTTAAGGAAATCGAACAAGTTTTGAAGATATAGCACATTTTCAACATCCGCAACTTTGCCCTTCATACAAACAGTTTTTGTAATTCCTACAATGAAAAAACCGGCCAAGTGCGAAACGGAATCGCGCACTGAGGATTCTGTACCAAATTTACCTAAATCAACCTGAACCTGGGGTTCATTTAGCCAAAATAACACAATATTCTATTAACTGCAAAGTTATTTCTTTGAGACTTTTAACGTATATCGCTTGCACACACGACACAAAAATGGGCGTCACTCGAAACTAAAGACGACGTGAGGTGCAATCGATATTAGCTCTTAAGGTGTTTGGCGCGAGAGAACTCGCCCGTAGCCTTAAAGTTGATAAAAGTGAATCCATGTCACCTTCGATTCAAAAGATCAGAAAGTATTACTTCATCACAACAAACCTTGTTTAAATTACGTTCGATTCCATATCATGTTGATCGGAGATCCCAAATCGGTATCGGTACAATCTCTTGCAAATGTCACGAGCGCGATTTGCGATGCTCACGCGCATGTAATATTTTAATCACTTTAACCTTCCAAGACGGGTAGGTCCATTTAGCATAACATATTCTCATTGTGATTTGAGGAATAATTAAAATAATGGGTGATTTGTTCATTTATCACAAGTAAATTAGCAAGTGACAATTTATTTCGATAACTTACAAAATAATAAACTTTAAATTTATAAGTAACTAGCGACCAGCCTCGGCTTCGCACGGGTGCAATGTATTATACATTTATACCGCTCTCTTGAATCGCTCTATCTATTAAAAAAAAACAGCATCACAATCCGTTGCTTAGTTTTAGAAATTTAATGTATAGAAATATAACAAAAAAACATAGTGTTAAGAACATCAGAAAATACAGCGTCTCAGGGTTGATTGTACAAACGATACTGATGTCATATTTTTTTTCAAGTCGCCTTTTCGTAGCTAACTAGCTGCAGCGAAGTATTTCGTAGATACGCGCTGGATACGAGCGAGGGTACGAGTTTCCCCATGTTGTAGTTGTAAAGAGGTTATCTTATACAATACTTGCATCTAATTCAATCATAACACATATTATTATCCCTAAATTGGACGTCATTGACCAAAACGATGCCCTGTATAAATAAATATTATACTTACTCATATGTTTGAAAGTTTACTTCGTCGGTCTTTGAGACCGAACGCAAAATTGACGTAGCACGAAAACTATAGTTAAATGTCGTCTTTGTTCCACCACACTATGATAAATCATCCTAGATTGACAGGTTACTCGTGTCAAGTGTGTAGCAAGGCTAACGGCACCAAAAGTTGAATTTTATGTAAATATCATTGTTGGGTTCATTGTAAGGCGACAGAGGTTAATGGTATTTTTATCAGCTTTTAAATATGGTAAAAACATTTAGTTCAGAATAGTGAAATATTATACTGAGGGTCGCTATTAGCATCGTCAGGTAAGACTTATCCGACTGGATAAGTATAAAACGACCGATTTTAAAATGACATTTACATAAATGATTGCTGACAAATAGGTGACGGTTTAGGCATTTCCTTATCTGTCATTGGCAAAATCGGGGCATAGTAGTGGTAAGTAACTTAATAGTTATCTCTAACTGAAATGTTATTACAGCGGCCTGTAATAGGAGAAAAAATAATAATGATTCTATATACTTTATTACCTTGACCTGTCCCCCGATTCAGAACCATTCGGTTACGGATTCGGTTACGATTTGATTACTTTGACTAACTAACAAAATTGAATTAACTGGACTTGATCTGATGAAACTATTTTATTTTATTCTTGGCGACTGTGACATTTATTTATAAATGATATAAAAATTACCCGAAATCCAAGCCGGATGGCTAATCGATGTATCTGAATCGCCCTGGTGGTCATAATGCTCTAAAATAATTTAACTTAGAGATATAATAATCCAAAGTTATAATTTAAAAATCTATAAAAATCTCGAACTCGCTGTAGTGCATGACAGGGTCAATTTCTATGATTTTTTTTTTGTTTGCAGTACTTGCTAGTTCGATTAATTTTGTTAGAAAATACCAATAAACATATTTTTTATTACATATTATAAATTAAAATCATTTGGAATTGATGACTGGTTACCTCAAGGGCCTATATTTTAAATGTCTGCTCCTATTTCAGACCACATTCTGTATATGTAGTTTCATATAGCAAAGGATTTCAAATTTACAATCAATCAGCTTTATTGAAACAATACAAATACTAAGAATACGAATAATCTTATAAGTGAGGCTATCCATTTATCGCTTATTCTCATGATCGAAACTACAAAATCGTTCTTTTTTTTAAATCAATTAAATGACTTACAAGCTTGGTTTAGAAGTTATTTAACTTCGATACTTGAGGTATAAACAACATTCATATGATAATGAAGCATCTGTATATGAATACGTAATTTGATTTTAATGGAAGAGTTAAGGTGATGAAAACAAAATCCAAGGCAACTTAAATAAATGCTAGAAACACTAAAGACTTGAAACAACCACGTTAAGCAAATTATGAATCACGAAAGATGCTGCAATACTGAACCGTGAAATCTTGGTGTAGTGGCTAAGCTCGCTGGTTTCAAGGCGTCGCCGCTCCGAGGTCCCTAGTTCGATTCCCGGTCAAATATCTATAATTTCTCAGGTCTGGGTATTTTGGTACCACCGTAGTGTCTGATTTCCATAACTCAAGTGCATTAGCTACTTACTTTGGGATCAGAGTAATGTGTGTGATTGGTGTCCAATACTTATTTATTTATTATTATTATTATTTATTTATTAGTTCTGAATGGCAAGAGACCATAAAAAAATACTACCTGACTATCTATTTTCTATCGGGCTAGTTTTGGGATTGCCTCTCTTAAGATTTTTAGCTCATACTAAGTACTCTCTTGGGATACATGCGGTTGGAACAGATTTGGCCAATGTGGACTTAAATTTGAATTAATTGTATGAAATATAAAAATAACTTGCATATTTTTTCAGTGGCTGTTGCAGCTGCAATAAGCCATTAATAAAATAATGAATACTAAGAATAAATGTAATCGACAAAATAATTATATAAACACAACAGTTTTGATAAATTCGAAATTAATAACTTATCTATTGCTGTTAGTCCCCAAACTAGGTTATCCTGTCTTTTGGGGGCTCGAGTTTAGCGACATATAATTAGGTCTACAACGATTTTAAAGCCTTGGGTAATAAGATAAACTGACTACAAAATGTCACAACCCTCTCCTGACAACCTAGCAGTGCAATAGAACTAGCCGCTTGATATTACATAAATGATTCAAACTTGATAGTTAGTCAACCTTGACTTATAGCCGCGGACGTAATCTTCGCATTCATGTTACGAATATTGGTGCCTTTGTTAGTTGAAACAGGTTTTCGATTCAATAAGAGTGCGAAGTTGATAGATAATAAACTCTTAAATTAATTGCATACGAAATGATATTGCGTAAAGTTTGGTTAAGGGGCTACCCGGATTTTTAGCGCACTTACTAGCGCCACTTTAGTAAAAAAGACATAACTCGTTAAATAAAAGATCAATCAAAAATCTGGTAGATACGATTGTAGTACAGGTTCTATAGTTTATTTAGTACGTTTAAATTGTTTCTAAAGTAGTTAACTGTAGTTAGAGATAGAAAAACTGCTAAATATGGCCACTTTTAGCATTTTTGCTAACTGTAACTGCAGATAACTGTGTTTAATTGAACTTAAACATTGTGTCTAAACCTCATAATCAGAGCTACAATCGTATCAACCAGATTTTTTATTGGTCTTTTATTTAACGAGTTATGATTTTTCTAGTAAAGTGGCGCTAGTGTGCGCGGTAAAAATCCGGGTAGCGCCTTAAAGAGTAATCGATGCTTCAACCCGTGTCAAACTCTTACAAATAGGCTTGACTTTTGGTCGTAATTTTTCTCCGCTGGGCAGTCGTTATCGGAACTCATATTTTCGATGCATCTCATTGCATTGGTGTGCATGGCTCATAAGTCAACTTCAGTCATGCTTTCGAACATTTAATCAATCTTGAAGACTTGTTCTAGAGGAGTAAAATATTTTTTTTATATCAAAATATATTTGTAACATTAATTTTATTGAGTTGTAATAGTGGTGGGCAACTTATAGCATTTCTACAAGTCAACCGCTTGGGGGTCACTACTTGACTGTACTGTACTGCCCTCCGAAGCACAAATTATTATTTGTGACATGTATTTATTTCTATTTACCGACTTCAAAAAAGTAGAGGCATATATCAATTTGAGTGTATGTTTTTTTTTGTATCTATGTTACCTCATATTTCAGTCATTAGTAGACCGATTTGAAAAAAAAAACACCCATCTAGAGGTTATACCTTCTAAGTGGTCGTATCGTTGTCACTATTCTGTCACAAGTCGGGATCTGATGATGGGATCTTGGTGCAATCGAGGGATAACCTCGAATTTAAGGCACGTTTAGTGTTTTCGTACTAGAATCTTAATGAAGACTTGTTGTTAAATTTCACTGAACACATGGAG
The DNA here is from genome assembly GCA_963924145.1 of Pyrausta purpuralis. NCBI lineage: Eukaryota > Metazoa > Arthropoda > Insecta > Lepidoptera > Crambidae > Pyrausta > Pyrausta purpuralis. The sequence goes on from OZ001652.1 coordinate 15,414,544, forward strand.
AGTGATTTTAATGACAGAACATAGGATAGGTAAGTTGTAGTCAGTTGTGTCAGGCAAGTAAATATTCATATTGAAAATTTATTGATGTGTTTGTGGAAATGTTTTATATGTTTGTTTTAAGTAGCATTTGAGACCGTTAAATGTTGTAGTGACAGCCCAACAATCAAAAGCGATCAATATAAAACTACATCTGCAAATCAGATGTAGTTTTATATTGATTTGTCACCATGTGTTTTTTTTTTTTTGTATTTTAATTTCTTTGCTAAGTCATTGACTTAGGCACTAATCTAAAACCAAGCAACACAACACGTCCTTTTCGAAATGTGTTTAACAAATCGATTGTTTGGGTTTCCAGTCTCGTACTCTTATGGAAATAAAAGTGTGTACCGAACAACGTATGAAATGTGATCTGTATCTAAATAGATGACGCGAGTGCGTAATAAAAAGCGTCAACGAAGAACATAGCTTGCTCAACATTTCTCATATTTTGACACAATTTAGTGGGCTCTTAATGCCCATATTCAGACATTTATATTTATAATATATTGATATCATAATATTAATATTGGCTGTTAGAGAACGGTTGCGGAATTCTTACTTTGCTGAGTTGCGCGTTAAATGATTTCATCACTAAATCAAGCAATGTGATTCATGAAAGCGGAAAAAAACATGGTTTATTATCAGGGTCTTATATCATTATTTTATTCATTAAAATACAATGTAGACTAAACGACACGCGGAGCACATATTTACTATTTTCATATATTAAGTATTATATTATGTATATTGTGCATATCACTTTTTTCGTAAATAAATATAAATTTTTAGTTTTAAATGTAATTTCTACAAAGTAACCTAGAATTATTATCGCACCTAATAAATCAACACTTTACTAAAACCTGATGTCATCAGATCATCTATTTAGATCCATGTCTGTATGTATGCCGAGTCGTGGCGCCGAACGCAGACGGATGGTGCCATTAGTGCAGGAATTATTGATGACCTTGCTGCGACTGTTGTGCAGCACTTGTGTAACCGGCCTTAATTGTAACTTTTACAACGATTGCACATCGGACATCGAAACGCAGTGACGAGGATATTTTTGGCTGGACTGGGGTTTGACAATATTGGGCAGAGTAGGCGGCAGTAGCACGTAACGGAATTTACAGGTTTAATATCAGATTCAAAGTTTTTTGAGAGCCTTAGTAGTTAATGTAAAGTAAAACGCACATGCCATTATGCTCACCCGATATTAAACTTTCAAGAATTTCTTACAAACAGCTTCATATGCCCACGTTTTCCACTGTGTTCTTGCACTCAAATCAATAAACGTGCAAACATTATTTGATCTAGTTTTCTAAGTATTAAAAGCGAAACAATACCCACAATTAACTCAATTCATAATAATAGCAAAACTGTTTTATCACAAACAATTTGTTGACTCTTTCGGGTGGCAAGTGACACTTGGCTCTAGATAGTGGCAATTGGGTATTTAGAGCGTGAAGATCGGACCTAACCTCAGTGCTCTTAGATATTCTAGGCTTTCTAGTTTCTAATAATTCAATCAATATTATAAATGACATGAATTAAATATAATTGATGATAAGCATATTGACACACAGCGACGTGTCCGCCAAGTTAGCGGATATTTTCTACCAAAATCTATGGATTGTGTTGGTCTGATGAACTCTGATCCCTTTATAGATTTGGCTTCCTCTTCTTTATAGAAATTATCCGCAAACCCGGACTAATTTGCCCCGCGAAAATTGTTTTCAACTGATGGTAAGTATTACCAATCAAGACTATCTAGATAAATAGAAAACCAACCTACCGACATTGCTCTGATTCCAAAGTTAGTAGCTAATGCATTTGTGTAATGGAAATCAGAAACAACAGTGGTATCACATCACCCAGACCCGCTTTAAAACTCGGCGTACTTAGCCACTACACCACAGAGGTCGTTGTCAGATATAAGTAGTAGTTCCTAAGAACACATATAATCATCGTTTAAACGGAAGCTTTTATAACCATACCCATATTGAATATCATTCTAAAGTGGGAACAATAAACGTGGCTGAGAATTTTAATACCATAATTTCATACCTGCTTCGTGACACAAGACGCTATAAAATGCTGCAGAGGTTCCTTCCTGGAACTGTCTTCAGGCTTCTGATTTTATGTATCATTCGAAGCGTATACGAATTTTCAGTTGTATTGAATTACTGTGATCGTTCACATGACATTTCAGTACTGTAAGGTGACTAGGTGCCCAATACAATATAATTATATACTCGTTATTTCGGGTAATTACTTGTTACATTATTTTTTGAAAAGTCGTATATCGGTCTTTTTCTAAACTGAACTCGTTTTCCACTAAAAAAATAACCGGTGAGATGTTCTTTAACTCCACTCCGCAAATGTATTTGTAAGTTGATTGTTTTTTCTACACATTTCTCGTCTACGCTTTGGTGAAAAACAGCCCTTTAAGTTACAAGTTCATTCACAAAGTAATCTCCAAAAAATCTTAGATTTATTTAAAATTGACTATTTATATTTTTTTGTGTTTGCGAACCTTATCCGGTTTGAAGCCACTTATCCGCACCGCAGATTACATTATTCTTATTGTTTTATTATCTGTACCGTCAGACACAGTTTATCTTGAATGGGCCAATTGGTTTCTTCTCGGAAAGATAATTTGTATAAAGAAGCCCGAATTCAGTTTAATTTTGAAACAAAGAGTATTTTTCATTCTTATCTCCATTTTTAATTAAATGCAGATAGGATATGTATGTCATTTGAAGACCTGAATCCACTTTAGATTAAGAATTTTTATCGTCCGATACATTTATGTCTTAAATTTTCTCAAATATTATAAATTCCAGCCGTAAGTACTAACCACCCGAAAAGTTGCTGACTAAATTTTCTCTGTTCACCAATTACTTTTTCCTTGACCTCAACTTTAAACAAAGAAGTCGTCTCGAAAAAGGAATTATGTGTCTTGAAAGGGAAGTGGGTCCATTAAAGCCGTCGCAGGATATCGGCGATCAGCCATTGTTGGTGCGTTGACCTTAGCGACAAGCCTTGTTGGAACCACGGACCAAGATTGGTACTGGTACCGCATTGATCTTGCTTTTTCTGGTCTTGGTCGGATCTAATCTGCAGGAACTTCTTAGGTTAAGAAGATGCTGGTCAATAATCATGTGACTGGAGGTCAATTGTTATAATAATTGATGATTGAGCTGATATGGAAGTTTGCATATTATTTTCCCAAACCATCGATGGTCATACTTTCAAGGTAATGTCGATTTGATATGCTAAGCAAAAAGGTCTAAGAGCCTAAAGTTTTATTGGTGTTTTACGTAGTACTTATAAACTAACATAATTGTTCTTTATGCTAATTGAGTTCACTTAAAGAAGTCAGGTTGATGAAAAGCCAAGCCGCTCTTTTAATACCAACTTCAACTTCGCATTAATAGCTTTAACTCTACTTTACTAGAATATTGATGATCAATCATTGCTGCTTGTAGGAGCGATGAACTCTGGTACTCGCGACAGAATGCATAGTTGGCTATGCTGTATTTATATCTAGATTCTAGTTGCAACACTACCTATCTAGCAACTGCATAATATGAAGAAGAGGAAGAGTACCTTTACATGGAGGTAATAATGAACACCAATCACAATACATTGTTCTAATCCCTGAGGAAGTAGAAAATTAAATGATTCCTACATTAACCCGACCGACCGATCGGGACCTCAGAGCGGCCTACGCTTTGGAACCCCGCGTACCTAGCCAAACAGCTACTCCACCACAGAGATGGATCATTGTTATTATTTGATGATGTTTTGACTACTAGTAGACTGGTAGAATTTTCCGTTGAAATCATTACAATATTACAATAGTTCGTAAGTAGCGGTACTAACTTCTTACTAACCATAACAAGTGTCGTCTTTCCATTAGTTCTGGAAATACGCCGGCGTAATTCTTATCAACTTGTTGTGTTTTATAAACATTGTGTAGTTAACTACGTTACTGTTCTGCTTTCCCATGGGAAATTCAATGATAGAGTAAAATCTTTCATTAATCTGGCTGGGCTACATGTTGTCTTAATCTATGAGGAACTAGAAATTTCCGATGCATAAAAATACTTGGAAGGTCTCTAGGTTCAGTATTTATATGTCAAAATTGGTCTATCAACAAATTATACGTTATTTTATTTATTTGTTTTATTCTTTTTTGCACTGACAAAACTTAAGTACAAATGGCGGACTTAATGCTTAAAGCATTCTCTACCAGTCAACCATTGGGTGTAGCAGAAACGATTGAGGTGGCGTAATAGAACACAAAAAGCAACAAAACAATTTTAAGCTACTAATATACTTTCATAAATAATCAAAAATAAAGTTACTTAAACATACTTGAATGCATACAATTATCCATACATAGGCTAACAGAGATTATAATAGGGGTAACAGAGAAGGACAAACCTTATCAAGCATCACGTGGTATTCTCACTGAGAAAATCTCACGAATACTAAGTCGATGAAGTCTTGATGGTATCAGGGAGGGAGTTCCAGAGTCTTATAGCACTGAGGGTGAAAGAGTTAGGGACATAAGCGGTCTTGTAAAGAGGTGTGTATAGCTGGAGGGCATTGTTCAAAAAATAAAAATAAACATTATTAGGACTCACAGCATCAACATTACAGGATTATGGGAACCCCTTTTAAGCTGAAACGCTTGTGTTAAGGGATTGTTAGGACGGAGGGTTCGGGAACTTATGTCTCTACTATTTTATTGAATTATTTTATGTCCTTTGGTTTAGTTCGTGTAGGCTACGTTGTCATTTCGTGTATCATCAGAGTTAAAATTCGTTTCAAAATGTTTATTCACATCACAAAAAGCTGATCGATCACCCAATTCCTTTTGTTTTCAGCACGATCTAATAATTTGTGCACACGACACTATAAATTCACATACAGACTTGGCTTGTACCATGTACGGGTATTTTAATGGTATTTTCGTGTCGTTTACCATATTTCCGCAAGTTCAATATTGATTAAGCGGTCCAATTAACCTTCAAATCATTTTATAGACACGAATCTTTAATTTATTTATCGGTATTATCTTTCGTAAAACGATTTAGCTACCAATATCAATAGTGTGTGATCGTGCTTCGTAGCCATCACAAAAAAACGTGCCTGATTATTTGTAGATAAAATGATTAGGCAATTTTGTCGAGCAATGCATATTTCTTATTAATGATTAATGCATAAACGTTAAAACGTTGAAACTTCAATGCTAGTAAGGAAGGACAAAAATATCTTAACTTTTTGTCAGTATTCAAACAAAATTATAATCTAGCTTGATTTCATGACAGCATGCACAATATTTGTTTGGCGCTGATGGCAAAGATTGTTTTATTAGTAACTCTCAAATTTTATAGAGGTGTAGTTGCATATGATCCACCGATTTCAAATGAATTTGTTCTCCTAATAACAGGGCAAATGCGTTATTTTAAGCTCTTTAGACCGTTTTATAAGGGCGATTAAATTTATTTAAAAAAATATATGTTTCATGGTTTATAGCTATTCATTACCCTTATCTCAAAAACTACTGGATCGATTTTAATGTAACTTATACTGTACCCTAAGTTGAAATATACCTGATTGTACTAAAAAGAATCAGAGCTGGAATTGTGTAAAGCAATCGTATTCATTTGACAGTTCATAACGTACGGTTTGATCTGTCAAACCCTTTGTTCTTTGCCGTTTGACAGATCATACCGTACGTTTTGAATTGTCAAATTAATACGATCGCTTTACACAATCGCACCCCAGATGGTTTCTCGTTTTCGAGAAATCCGTTGACAAACATGCAAACATACAAACATACACTTACAAAATTTAGCCACGTGTTTGGAAGTCAATATGGAGCAACATACTTAAATATGATCAAATTCTCATTACCTTCTTTGTTTTGAAGTCGGTAAAAATATTTAAATATGTTTTCTTAATCTTCGAAAAATGGAGTTAAATAACACATAATTGACAATACCAAGGCAAAATGTAACAACTAACAAACATTGGTTTACTAAGTTCTAAACTTTAAATAAACTACCCAGTCCCGAGCTACACAAGATATCAGCAATTCAGATTTAGCTTCAGGCTTTAATTAAAATTTTCCTATAAGGATCCCAGCTGGTTCGAAGACTTCTGAATTAGACGTTTTAATCTTTATGGAAATAGTCACCAAGATGGCAATACACTAATGTAACAGCTGGTAGATATCTTGAGTCATAATATTCTGAGTGAAGTTAACCAAAGTGATACAAACCTAAGCGCACAAAGCAAATTGCTTCGATGCTATATTAAGTAAACATAAGCGATGTTATCGCCCAGAACTTCATTGGAATTAAACAATACGCTTTGCTGTAAGTTGAAGTAACCCAGGTGGAACAGGCTGAATGCTTATTTTAGAAGCAAGACCTTTCAAGTACTGAAAATGAATACAAAGGTTATTTTGTGTAAAAGGAAAAAATATCGGAATCCGTAAAATAGGAAGTCATTATTCTTTCAAAGGAATCCCACTATTCATGCCATTACCATAATTATTACAAATAATCCAGATTAATATCAATAGATAATCATCTTTATTGGTAAACAATAGTGCAATAAATTATATCCATTATTGTTCAAGACAGAATCAATTTTATTGTGACAAATATGGCCAAAAAAATGTAACAAGAACAAAAGTTATGTATCACTCTGAAGAAATCATTCATACTATTAAGTGTTTTTGCCTTCATTGTCATCATCATCATTATCAGTCAAAGGACGTCCACTGCTGAACATCCCCTCTCACGGTTTTCCACATCGACCGACCGACCAAGCAGTCTGTATACAGTTTGTTCCTGCGATCTTACAGGGTCGCCTGTCCATCTTGTCGGTGGACGTCCAACGCCGCGTCTTTGGTTGAAAGGTACCACCAATCTAGAACTTTTCTGCCCAAAAGCTATCAGTTAATCGCGCTATGTGCCCTGCCTATTGTCACTTGAGCTTACTGATTCTCAGGGCTATGTCCGTTACCTTAGCTCTTTTACGTATATCCTTATTTCTGCCGACTTTTGCCCTTTAATTACTTTAACAGAGTCTACAGAAACAATTGTTATTTCAACAACGTAAGAATTACTAAAGGGTGGGCATGCGTATAATTGACTGCGAGCATTTTATTGCTATTTCAAAACGAATGTTTACACAACCCTAATGAGGGTTAAATCCAGTAGAATCAGGGCTAAAGTACTGTCACCAAAAGAAGCCATGTTTATCAAGTTTGCTTTGAAGCACCAGCAAAAACATTTGAGTTGACGTACTTCTAACTTCTATGCTTTATGTAATTTTACTTTTTATAAGCATCTTACGGCTTTTGAAAAATCTTGGTTTTATTTAGTATCAGGTATGTGCGGACTACGGAAACAGAACTTAACAACAATCAATCTTGAAATTTTAAACACTACGAAACTTTTGTAAACATTACGAGCTAATTACAAGGGGGTTGTCATGAGTCGAGTCTATAATACAGGAGGGAAAAAACTCGAATTTTATACATTGTATATTTTTTCCTGTATTCCATACTCGATTGACTACCATTTGAATTTGGCTCGTACTTTTTTTCATCCTGTATGTATGTGTTGGTATTTTTTTATTTTAAATAGCACCGTTTTTTATGCTGACGTTACTACAAGAGATGCGCTTGAACGAACTCCGTTTGTTGTCGTAGCCTGAGCTATAAATACTTTGGTCCGTTGCAAGAATGCAAACCCGTAACGGTGCGTTCGAGGTTACTTCCTTATTCTTGCGCTTTGGTTCTACGGGAAGCGTTTGACGATGTCACACATCAAAGTGTTTCACGATTTATTACAAAAACACGGCTCATAAATTGTTAAAACCTTTTCATTATATGTTGTAAGATAACATAGTAATAATACGTACCAATTCATCTTCAAAATATATTTTATAAAGAAACTAATACAGGCATACCACAAGGAGGCGTAATTAGTCTTATCGCCATTATAATACGTATTTTTTCATTCATGAATATTTAAGCGTAATTCAAAGATGAAATCGCGTGCTTAAAGAGTAAAGGAATTAACATCAACACTCATTAAACTAGGTCAGGAAACAATTAAGATTTCAAGTCCATTAATTCTAGCGATAATGCTGAGAATACGAATAATCTCAATACTAATTGTTCGTGTAATTACAATGATTTTAATGTGATCCTTGTATATGCCCGATATGAATTGCACCATCCATCTCAAGTGCTGATTCAAGTGTACTTTCAGAACGTTTTAAGGTTAATTACTGTATTCAAAATCTGGTTGCAGTTTTACTGCTGTTCAGAAGATTAACTCTTATTTTAGTTATCCTATTAAAAGGACTACTTTGAGTAAAATATCCAAATGGGAATTTTGAATGTTACCCGGTGGCAAATCACTCAATCAAAGTTTTTGATTGAAAAAAAAATAGTATAAGAAAATATTCCTATTATTTAAAAAAATAGGAGAACTTAATTTAAAAAAATAATGATGCTTTTTTTGATCCAAGGTCCTCAACACTGCATAAATTTATATTTGCGTAACATTTGCCACAATTTGACGAGTTGATTGACGGACTGGTTGTGGAATTAAATCTTCAATTACCGGAGCAAGCTGTGTGACCAACCGTGAAAACAGTTACAATGTGGGCAACTGTTACGTTGACACAGTATCCACTCGGATACAGGTCACGATGCACTTTTGTACTTATTTTCTTACGGCTTAGGTGTCACGCGATTTTGTAAAGTTCGGTCACTCTACTTCTGCGATTTGGGTTATCTCAACTCAACTAACGACCTCCGTGGTGTAGAGGCTAAGCAAGCTGGTTTCAAGGAGTCGCTGCTTCGAGGTTCCGGATTCGATTCGCGATCGGGTCAATATAAAAATCCAAATTTTCTATATTGTCTCCGGTCTGGATGATGACCATCTCTCTGATGACCATCTCGTCTGATTTCCATGTCACAAATCCATTATCGACTTACTTTGGGATCAGGGCAATGTATGTGATAGGTGTCCAATATGCCCAACTTTTTAAAAAATGCTTTATTACTACAAAAGAAAAGAGTGCTCTTCATGGATCTTTGAAGAAAACATAGGTAAGCACAAAAGTTAAGATGGGTGAATATGTCGTTTTTTACTAGTCCACATCTGACTAGTAAAAAACGACGTATTCCTCTTTATTTAACTCTCGTTCGTCTTACCATGTCGTCAAATGGCAATCTGGCTATACATTTATTTAAAATTATTCTCTATTATGGTCCATGTTCCAACTAGCCGTATAAAAAATAATCTGTATTTAAAACAAATAAGTAAAAGAAAATTGCTAAAATGGGAAAATCTCCCCATAAAAAGGTAACCTAAAAAATCACCGTAAAGTTATCAACACCTAAATCTCGTTGTGATGATGCATACCATTGTCAAGTGAAAACGCAGCACAAGCCTTATCCCTTGACCCAGATGATGAGCGACAATGCATTTAACAATTGCAGCAAATTGCAGTCGCATCTCGTGTTGAATGCTGACACGAAATCAGACATAAGGACGGGACTATTTTATTTATTTTAAATTAATATGCCTCTTGTCTGGTTGACAATATTTATTTTGTAAAGTCTGCTGTACTGTTATCGATAAGTAATGTTTAATATCAAATCAGGATCCTAGAATCTGAAAATAGAACCAATATCCACATTCTTATTGCATTCTGCAAACCCTTAAACCATTACTTTAATTTTGACTAACTTGTTTCTGTCCGTAAATCTGATTCGTAGGTTTTAATCTCGAACTAAATTAATCTTCGTATAGTAGGAAGGACGATAACGATGATATAATGGCAAATCAAAATGAAGTCAAAGAATACTTCATTTTGATTTTCCATTATTTGGATGGTAAATGAATGTTGCAATATCTGCGTAGGGACGCGCAAAGGACCTTTGCATTCATGTCAGTGATGAAATCTTAATAAAGCCCAACTAACAAAATGCCAAAGGCCGAACGGAGTACTTCATTTAAGATATACCTACGTACATAGGTGGATCGAAGTTTTAATAAAGGAAGAGGCAATCTTAGGTTATAAAGCAGATCTACGAATACGCCTACCAATTGTCTTATCATACTTACCAAAGTCCACCTGCGATCAAAGGCGCAGTGTAGTTAGGACGTCCACTGTCAAGATTTTCAGACGACCTGTAAACATTGCGCAGAATCACATTACTTAGCTAGATGCAGACCGTTTGCACCCGTTGGTTGAAAAACGACCATGTTAATCACTTGCTATTGCCTATTCAAGCACAGAATTAGGCTGACAAGACCTACCAAAACACTCGCAATGCTTATTAAAACCTCAAAGTAAAAGTGGATAGCATAGGATGTGTGCCTTATAGCCAACTTCGAATAGCCGTCTGAAAAACACCCTAATTACAATTCCATTGTCGTCTTACAAGGTGCAAACTCGTGATGTTTTTAATTCAATCGTATCGTACATCACGATACCTGCCTAAAGATCGGATTATTTATAGTCAACAGATCACGAATCGAATAACCTTATTTTACAGAAGGTTACCACGAACATTAGTAATTGCGTTGACTTTTTGTGAAAAATAGTACCTATTAAACGACATTTTATTGGACACTAAATTATAATAATGAGGAGTTATTGCACTTAATCTATAATGAATAACCGATCAAAATATTTTACCGAGGATAGAGTTAATTAGTGGTTATTTACTAAACTGGAATGTACTGAGTTACAGTGTGATATGATATTTGGCAACATAGTTCTTAAAAAACCGTTGTAAAAGTACTGCTTTTTATTTTTTAAGAATTGGTATCCTATTGGTAATTTCTTTAAGAGATCATAAGCGTTTGATAAGTTTCAATTAGACCAAATCAAATTTTTAAGAAAGATAAAACTTAGCTATTCATAGAAGATAAATTATAATAATTATCATTTCCTTAGATCGTAGAATGCTTTTCTGAATCAGTCTAACTTAGTTTTAAAAAGTTACAATGGGTCTTTGAGTCCTTGTCATTTCAGTTAACCTTTTTAGTTTCAAAAAGTAAGTTCTTATGTACATAATTACATTCCTAATTAGTATTACTTATTTAACATAACAACTAACTCTCATCTCAAACATAACATAACACAATCAACAGAAGCAACCACTTACCGAATAGTAGCAACAATAATAGCTTATGAATGCATGATTCGCCAATTCCATTGCAAATGTCTATTGTGTAAGAAGCACTTTACCAAATTGGCCATACAAGATTAACAAGTGAATCTGATTGAAACGGCCTAACCTAAACCAGCTCGGTACAGTCGCACGCGCATCTGAGTTCTTATTAGAAGGTAGCAGAGTAGATTATCAAAATGCAGTTAGGGGATCACTGTACCTATCAATACCTGTGCGGTGACCTGGCCTTGCACTCTACTTGGGCTCATAGACCAGTCGTAGTAAAAAGAAAACAGCTTATTTACTTATACCCTAAATACTGCCTCGGTCGCGCAGCTGCGGTTAGAGGGTCGCACTTTAAAGCGACGGCTGCCCCAGAGGTCCCGGGTTCGATCCCCGGGTCGTGCCAAAAATATGTACCTGGGATTTCTGTTCAGAAAATTCTCAGGGCAGCCCGGAGTTTGAAAGTTGGCGGTGTTTCACTCGTGTGTGTGTGCCTCGGAAAGCACGTAAAGCCGTTGGTCCTTCGCCTGATCTCTCTCCGGTCGTGTCAGACAGATTGCTGACCCATCGCGCTATGAGAATGAAAGGAATAATATGTCCCGCGCAGTCGGTTAGTCGTTGTGACTGGCCACCGTAGTTGAAATCGGCTAGGGGGACTATTGTATTTAATACTAACGGTACTCTTACCCGACTTCGTCCACGCGTTTCGAGTTTGCTCCCTACTCTCGACGCAGCGTGATATTAATATCCTAAAGCCTTCTTCGGTAAATAAATTATCCAACACATTTTTTTTTTTCAAATTTCCAGTAGTTCCTTGATATTAGCGCGATTAAACAAGAAAACTCTTTAGCTTTATAATATTAGTATAGATGAGTATGTATGTTTATGTTATTGCATTTTCATTCTTTTGTATCCACTCTCAGTAAATTGTAAACATTCCGTCACTGATTATATTCTGTAATATACAGATTCTGTAACCAATCTCTTCCAATCAACCCCTTGGGAATATCCCAAATTGGAAGAGATTGGTTTGAGGCATTAAGTCTGCAATAAAGTTTAAATAAATAAATAGGATATGAGTGTATGCGGCAGACAACACACCAATTGTCGTGGTTTTGTACTAAGGAATTTTCTTCCTTGTATTATGAATACCAGACAAGGATTTTGTCGAGGGCGTCTGCCACAAATACATATAAATATCCATGAATTTTGTTCACATGTTCGTGCTCATCACACAAACATAATTACGAGGGTCAAACTGAAAGTTCTTAGAAAATCAAAAACTGATTACATTAGCCAGTTATTAGTTTTATTATATATTTTCAAAATATTGTCCATTGACGTCAATACACCGCTGCATGCGATGGAACCACTGGGAAAAGCACTTTGCCCACTCGTCCTTAGGGGTCTCTTCAATGGCATCGCGATACGCAGCCACCGCTTCTTCAGCATTCATAAACCGCTTTCCTTTAAGTTTTTCTTTAATTTTTGGAAATAAATAAAAATCACAAGGCGCGAGGTCGGGACTATACGGCGGGTGACCCAGTAATTCAACGTTTGATGTCGCCAAATAGTCGATCGTTTGCTTGGCGGTGTGCGACGAGGCGTTGTCGTGGTGAAGGAGGATCCTACTGCGAGGTCGTTTCTCTCGAACTTTTTCCAAGACAAGTGGCAAACAATTGGTAGTGTACCATTCTGCAGAAACTGTTTTTTGATCCTCTAACACAATTGTTGCGAAATAACCTATCCTTCCAAAGAACGAGGCCACCATTTTTTTCCCGCACTTCGATCTCTCTTCACTTTAGTTGGCAACTCCTCGAAAGGAAACACCCACTGAGCAGATTGTCTTTTGGTTTCAGGATATATCATAACAGTAAATCCAGCTTTCGTCACCTGTTAGTATGTCGAACACAGCATTTGAGTCACCTCCGTTAAATCTTTCAATCATTTTACGGCACCAATCCACACGATGGAGTTTTTGAGCATTAGTCAAATTATGAGGTATCCACCGGGTGCAAAGCTTCCTGACCGCTAAATGTTCGTGGAGGATTTTGTACACTTGACTCATACCGATGCCTAAGCTTGTCCGAATCTGCTGATAGGTCACTCTTTTGTCAGTCTCTATCATACGCCGCACAACACAGATGTTATTTTCAGTCGTCGCCGTAGAAGGCCGTCCCTCACGTACATCATCAGTGAGATTAGTGCGACCACGTTTAAACTGATTAAACCAGTTGTAAACAGTCGCACGAGATGGGGCTTCATCGTGAAAGGCCAATCGTAGTCTATCATAACTTTCTTGTTGACTTAAATGACATCGAAAGTCATAAAAAATCATTGCACGAAAATTTTCTCGTGTTAAATTCATGTTGACGTGACACAGACAATTTTCAATTTGCCGCCAAATCGTAAAACAAATGACAAATGAATGAAATATATACTCAGTAATATTGGCAAAGAGTTCTATTTTCAAATTTTAGATTTTTTTTTTATTATATTGTTTATAAGTGGCCAGTTCTAAGAACTTTCAGTTTGACCCTCGTATGCCCCTTGCGGGATACGAACCCGCGACGGCCGCCGTAATCATCTTCACCAAACTCGTAGTCTTAAATAAAATGTATGTTGGTTAGACAATTCCAGAGAGCTACTTACATGCGAGATCAAACAAATGGCCGGGATTTGGATCGTGCTGCCATGGTATCAAAAGAAATGATAAAAAAAACAATAATTGCATAATACATCAGCATTTGTAAGTTCAGAAAAACATGTTGACTTTCTTTTCACCTACTTATATTTCTGTGTTTATTTTGATGTGTCTGCAAACATCTAACTTACCGGTAATCCTGTGGAAAATATAAAATCAATTGTACATTTTAAGTTTAAGGTGCAAGTGTTTTCTGTTAGCGGACTGAACTGGCCGCTAACTTTAGGCTGTGCTTGACGGTTGACCTTAGAAATGAGTGTCAATGCGAACCAAATTACTTCGTTATCTAGACTGTGCCGTGGACAGTCCGATGTTAGACCATCGTTTAATGTTTTCAACTCCTAATTGCCTATTCATTAAACGAAAACTACTTTTAATGGCTGTCTTTAGATAACCAAGGCATTCGCTTTAAAAACCATTTCAATAATGAATGAATCCTCTTACCTGCACACTCGTAGTTTAAGAGATTGTTTGAGTTACCTTTTTTGTTTTGGTTAGTGATTTAGCACTAAGATAGCGAAAAGAAAATGATAAATAAATAACTTGCTTGACTTTGTTGGTCATTGAAATAAAATGATTAATTTTATTTTACTTTTCAATTTATGTACGACAAAAACTTCTTATTATGTGTTGTTCGTTTTTTAAGATTAGGTTGTATTATTTTTTAAAATAAAATAATATCCATGGTCTTATCACTTTTTTGTTTAGTTCTCCAGACACAATAGAAATTTTATTTTTATACCGTCTATAAACATTTTAAACTGTCCACGGAAGAGTTAAGAATGTTTAGAGGCAATATTTATTTAAGGATTTTTTGAACAATATAGCTTCCATAGACTTAAAAATGCTAGAGCTGGCAGGTTTTTTAATCATGTTTTTTTTTATCTTTGTCTTCAGGTCCCCAGTATCGGTGTGATGGTCCGGGTGTCCACGGTGCTGCTGGTGGTAGCACTGTGTGGCGCCGCCACCGCCGTGGACTCGGAACTGGGCGTTGGGAAGGCGATTAACATATTTATGAGGTGACTTGATCGTGGCTTTGCTTGTTTTAATCATAAGCTAAGTATCATTTATCAATTTGTCAAATATACAACATTTATGAAGCAGCTCTACAACTACTGCTAAAATATAAAAAAAGAAAAGCATACTTACTTAATCTTTAGAAATTAAATTACAGAATAGAAAAAAGACGCTCCAAAATTTTTTGACAAGCCAACTTATTATAGCCTTAATTACATGGTATGTCATAGCAGGTCACTAAAAACATCTTGTTAGTAAAATGTGATTGAAAGTAGGTGGTGGTGTTAAAGAGTACACGTGAAAGTGCGGCATTATTTACTCATTATTTTGTTAGAAGACAAAACAACACGAGTTTTTGGTGTGCGTTACTGGGGCGGCATGTCGACTCGGATCGAGATGAGAATATGTATATAGAAAAGTTAGAGACCTATATTTCATTAATTTGCCCCCAAAAATCAAATTAGTGCCCATTACGGTCTCCGAGTAATTTTATGTAATAAGATGCCGCTGGAGTAACGTCTGAAAACATTACTGCAGCAGCATGCTTTTTACCTATTGGCCCTAGCTAAATTTGAAGTAGGCTAAAGGGCAGCTTATATATGTGCCCTCTCTTGGCCGAGTAGCGGCATTTGTGCCACTTGTGGGTTTGGTGTAACCACTTGTGGGTGGCTGGACGAACGGATATGATTTTTTGTCAGCTGGTGTATTGTAATTTGTGCCCTAAGTGTCCCAGATTTTTTTCCAAAAAAATACACCGTTTATCAATAGGATGCGTTTCACTGAAAATCGAAAATAGCCTCTTCTAGTTCTTGAACTACATTAAATGGTGTGCTGTGGTTGCAGTGCCCTATGCTTTCGAGGCATATGACAGACAGTCAGACATAATTGTAAAACCTTAGGTCTAATATTCGTCGAAATAACATCGCGGCACCGTGATAATATTTCGACATGATATCTGTTCAGCGTGAAGTATGGATTTTATTGTATTTATGTATGTTTATGTAGGTTTATTTAAAAAGCATTTATGTAAGTATATGTAATTCATTCATTTTGTTAGTTTTTTTTGTCATTTTACGCCGCCTCAACTGTTTCTGTCTCACCCAATGGTTGACTGGTAGAGAATGATTTAAAGCATTAAGTCCGCCATTTGTACTTCATTTTGTTTGTGCAATAAAGAATATATAATAATAATAATAATAATAATGTCGTTATGATACTACCAACCTAGATATGACTGCCTACCTACCATAGCAGCTAGATCACACATTTGACTCATCCCCAACCCATTCCAGATATGGCTACCTCAGCATCTGCATGCGAGTGGTTCCTCGCAACGATACCGAGGGCTGGGTGTTCCGCGAGCCGACTGTCAGCGTCTTCCGCGATGTGGAACGGTTCTCCGTGGCGCCGAAGCCGCGCCAGCCGAAGACGCTCTTCGACGGCGACTTCCACATGGAGTTCTGCGATAACCTGAAACAGCTGCTGCAGGCTTACTTCAGGGACTTTACTTTTGAGAGGTAAGCAACGTCACATACTTTCTGACGTTGGTGATGACGACCGATTTCAAGATATCAGCCACGCAATACAAAAAAGCTTTCTCTGACAACAGGCCGACAAGGTCACGAGAAATCACACTCAAGACCAACAGGTAAAATTTGCTATCTAGGGTACAAAGGTCTTACAAAACACACCGACTTCTTATCTGTAAGCTGCCTGTGACTATTTTTTAAGACTGCAGCTGTTTAGCTCAAGAGGGAAAACCGCAATCTGTCTCGACCAAAGAGTACACGCGCAAGGCTACCAATTCGAAGTTTCATTATTTATCGTCATCAATACAGTTGCCAAATGTTCCTTCCTGAACATAGGCATTCACCATGCTATGTACTGCGCCTGGCTGCAAATCTAGTGTGATCCAGCGATCTTTGCATTGGCATCTGTCAATTTTGCTGGTGCTGTTTTTATAATTTGGCGGCGGTTGCTATTGAAATTGACACAAACCAGTACGATACTGAGGCTGGGTGCTCAGCGTCAGCGTGTTCCGCAAGCGAAGCCGCGCCAGCCGAAGACACGCTTCAACTGAGACTTCCAACGTGGAGATCTGCGATAACCTGAAGCATCTGCTGCAGGCTTACTTCAGTGACTTTACTTTGGAAGGGAGACCGGCGTCATATTATACTCTCTGCTATCGGTGACGTCAACAAATCAAAAGGCATTGACTGGCAACTGATCGCAACAGAGGACAACAAAGCGCAAAAAGACATGTACACTCTTCATCTCTAACCTTCATTTTACAGTGCGATGCGATCCGGTTATAACATGACTATTTTAATGAGCAATTACAGTAAAATAGTATACTAATTACCTTCTTTTATTATTAGATCATAATTGAAACACTTTTAATAGACGTTGCTAAAGAAATTTATATCCTCAATTTCAAAATCGGTCCTATTATTGTTTAATAACGAATACTACTAATTGGTCTCCTATTCAACACTATCAATTATATTTACAAGTCGCAATGCCGAATCCTAGCCTAGCGACTCGTTCTGAAATAGTGACGTGAATGAGTTTGAGACTGATAATAAAGATTTGGGTATTAAATCTAATTAGATCACCAAGAATGAGGTGGGTTTTTACAACCCGGAACAAACAAGGCAATCCACTTTGGTGCAACTTTTCCGCATGTTTATTGACAATTAACAGCTGCATGCTGTAAATAATTTGCATATTTCTTAAGACAGCCATAGATGTCGATATTATTATATATAATTGTTGGTGGATTCCTTATTGTTTTCGTTTGAAAGATCGGTTGTTTATGACCAATTTTAATTGAGCATTATTTTTTTTATAGTAAAACCGCTAAACTTAAAGACTTAACACCTTTCGCTTCTGCAGCTCCTGTGGTTTACTTTACTGGTGACCTAGCTTTTAATTTCATTCTTATCCATAAATAGAACGAATCTTTAAATACATCACAAAGTTATAGTATCTACTTTTGTGTGTAGTGGCTAAACACGCTGGGTTTCAAATCGTCGCCGCTTTGAGGGTTCGACTCCCGATTTTCTATTTTGTCTCGGGTCTCGGTGTTGTGGTACCACCGTTGTGTCGGATTTCCAAGTGCATTAGCTATGCACTTTAGGATCAGATCAATGTATGTAATTGATGTCCAATATTTATTTAATTTATTCATACTGTGCATAAACTCACTGCGTTAGTTAGAAGTCATTTTTATGTGTTTTAGTAACCTTTGCAATAGTCTAGGTCCAAATTATCAAAATCTTGGTGAAGCTTCTGAAAGGTGCAACTGATTTGAGCCCAAGTATTTACTTTAGCTTTTTTATCAAGTAGGACATCTATTATATGTACATACAATCCAATTTACGAACTTATCTTAGGAATCTATGTTGGTTGTAACTGTCTTATTCATAATCATTGCGAAATCGGTTTTCTAAGCTTTTTTTTCATGGTTTTCAGGTTGGAGCGTCCATGGCGCGCGTTCACGGCTGGCTGGCCCACCGATATCATGGCGAGGAACCTGGGTATCAACTCTTCCTTCATCAACGGCGACCACTGCTATGTGCTCGTTAGGGTCTCCAGGTGATTTGAATATTTATTTAACCCTCTTACTAAGTGCGCCTTCACATGAAAGCGACAGCAGCGCGGCAGTAGCGCTGCTAAAGTCGCCTAAATGTGAAAGCGCTCTAAGTTCCTATTACTATGAGCTTAACTCACGTCTACTTTTAATCTGTCCTGGGGGGCAATTCTCGCGCAATTCGTATACGAAAATAGTTCACCGATCGAATTTTCTTTGTTAAAGAAAAATAGTTTTTGATTTCTCAGGGTCATGATCTATTTATTTAAATTTTGTTTGTGCTATAGTTATTTACGTGTAGATATTTTACTTGATTTTTAAGTAAAACGGTTAAACTCGCAATCGAATTACCACACGAAAAAAGTTCGATTGTCGCGAGAATCAGCCTCCTGATATTTTTGTTTTAATTAGCTATCCAACGTGACAACGCAGTTAGCATCATAGCCTTCTTGCCGCAAGGAAATGGTTTCGTTTTTAATAAGTAGATTTTAAGTAATTTTATTTTAAAATAAAACAAAGACATGCAACATAAAAACATATTTTTTTATGTTGCATGTCTTTTTTTTTTTACTAAAACATCATCTCTATAAGATAATATAGGTACGAAGAATATATTCTATTTCTAGACATGGTCCGCGCATTTTAAGTTTGCTCCCACCCCCCCATCGCAGCGTGATGTTTTATACCCTAAAACCTTCCTCGATAAATAAGCTATACAATCAAAAACAAAAATGCTTTTTCAAATCGGTCCAGTAGTTCCTGAGATAAGCGCCTTCAAACAAGCAAACTAACTCTTCAGCTTTATAATCTATACAGGGTGACTTTTTAATCAGTACCGAAATTTTGTGTAAAGACTCCACTGATGAATATGAACAACTTTTGCTATGGGGGCAATAGTGGAATCGAGAAAGAAAAAAAACACAATAGACAATAGGCGCGCGGTCAAAATGTATGGAACAGCTGATTTTTTTTTCTTGATTTCACTATTGCCCCCATAGTAAAAGTTGTTCATATTCATCAATGGAGTCTTTATACAATGTTTCGGTACTGATAAAAAAGTCACTCTGTATACAGGGTTTAACAAAATCAACTGCATTCCTTCTCGGTGGTGATTCTGTTGCTTATATATAACAACTTTTTGTATGGGACAAACAGCGAAATCCCAAGCATAATTGAAGGTCAGAATTGGCTCCTAGAAGGAAGGCAGTTAATTTTGTTAGACCCTTTATAAAAAAGAAAGCTGTGATAGTTACACTATTTATAACTCAAGAACGGCTGAAACGATTTGGCTGAAAATTTGTGGGGAAGAAGCTTAGAACCAGGAGAAAGACATAGAATGGATTTTTATATCCCGTAAGACGGGGCCGGGGTGAAACGGTGGGGAGGTAGATTCAAACCAGGCGAAGGGCATAGGATACTTTTTATCCCGTTCCACGAGTCCCGGGCTGGGGCGGGACATAAAGTTCGCGTGATCCGCTATTATTAGTATAGATTATTATAATAAACGTACTTCGATAGAGCCATCTTAACTGATAAAACTATTTATTGCAATAGACCAGATATAACTTTAGATGACAAAAAACACAAAATACCTTTTATAATTGACATAGCCGTCCCCAATACACATAACAGAAAAAAAAAAACAATATCAAATAAAATACAATAAAATACAAAAATATTCAGAGCTGAAAGAAGAGATACTAAAGGATTTGGAATCTGGAAAAAGTATACATTGTGCCGCTGGTACTCTCCAGTACGGGCATCAAACCGAAACATCTCCATCAAAGTCTCAAACTTCTTGAACTGCCACAAAATACATACATCACCATTCAAAAGGCAGCTGTTTTAAATACGTGCCGAATTGCACGTCGGTTTCTTCAAGACGATCCTGCAATAGATATCTCAGGAAGAAATCTCTTTATCTACCCGTAATTAAGATCATTCTACTTGGTTGTGCCCGTAAATGTTTTTTTTCAAAAACCAGCTTCTGTTGAGACGTTATTACCAACCAAAATAATAATAATAATATTGGACACCAATCACATACATTGCTCTGATCCCAAAGTAAGTAGCCAATGCACTTGTGTTATGGAAATCAGACACAACGGTGGTACCACAACACCCAGACCCGAGACAAAATAGAAAATTGTGATTGCTGTATTGACCCGACCGGGAATCGACCCCGGGACCTCGGAGCGGCGACGCCTTGAAACCAGCGTGCTTAGCCACTACACCACGATAGTCGTCGATTTAAAATTATTTAAAAATATCTTATTCCAGATTTCGCGAAACAGCCAAGCTAAGCGATTTGCCGCCAAACATAGCGATCGAGGATGTGGTCTTCGAAGCCATCCAGGAGTCAGCGATAGGAGACACGGTGTCCATTGCTGACTTCATCCGAAAGTACGGCTCCCACTACATCGCGTCGTACGTCACTGGTAACTCCTTGTATCAGGTAAATGGATTGTAAAATTTCATAGTTATACAGGAAGTAAAAAAGTACGAGCCATATTTAAGAGGGTGGTTGTCGATCGTGTTTAGAATACAGGAAAAATATATTAAAATATTTTTATTTTTTTTAAATAATTCATGATTATCTAATTTTTATTCTATACTCGACTCTTAACCAGCCTATTTTTTACAGCCTGTATAAGAAAGAAAGGAGTAGATATAAGATAAAAAGTCCACGGATCCTTAAAATTCTATACAAGATGTCAAAAAGTACGAGCCAAATTCAAAGGGGGGGTTAAGAGTCGCGTCCTGAATATAGGAAAAAAATATAAAAAAATGTTTTTTTTTCTTTAAAAAAATGAATTCTTAACTCGATTGTCAACCACCCCCTTGTATTTGGCTTGCATTATCAATACCATTTTCTTCTCCTCGTATTGAGATATAACGTGATTACTGTCTGTTACTGTTGCATACCTTACGGACAGAACGAATAAACTATCCAACTTAAGATCCGTTTTGATAAATAATACAAAAGACTACGAAAGACCCATAAAAAGGCTAGATTTTGATTCTAGGGTTGACCGTTATCTCAAAGATATGACGTATTTTGAGCTTATTAGGAAGCGATTTGCGATTATCACCCCAAATTAATTATAAAACAGTTGTTATCTAACTAGATAGGATAAAAAATTAGAAGCACGACTGTCGCGCTGCTGATTATTTTCAAACACAAATGGCAGCAGCGCCGATGTTTTTTATTATGTATGGGCATCCGCTGGTGTCGCCCTGCTGTCGCTCTAATGTGAAGGTGCACTAAGACGATCGATATTTTTCGGGATCTTTAGAAATCTGCAGTACGTATTACCTATCCACCATTGTACTGAGATAGATTAGAAGTTAACTAACTTACATTATTTTCTATTTTATTTAATAAATTAGTAACAGTGTTTTCTATTAACAATTTACTGTTACGACGATGATACAACCCTACGCTGTTTGTTTTCGCTTTTATGTTATTATAGATTAACAAAAATATTAACTATAACTTTAAACGAGTAGACTCACGTGACCCGATAAGTGTGGGTCGCAACGTGCGGCTGTGTTTAGAATATCGCGGGTAGTTTACAAAACAATCGCAAAACTCGCAAGCGGGAAAGTGCCGTTTATGACTAACAGTAAAAGCCTCCATCACGTTTCTTATCCCGTGTTATTAGACATGTGCAGTTTGTTTTAGTTTTAATAATAATCATAAGAAATTAACCCTTAGTGTGCGAGTCCGACTCGGATTTTAATTTAGATTTAGCAAAATACTAAAATAAATAGCTGACGTATCAAAAGTTTAGCACTCATAGAATGCTATATTTCATTTTATTTTTATTCAAAAAAACATTCTATCTCTTGTTTTGAGTAGAAATTGAAAACTTCAAATTAGAACTCTCTGGGCGGCTGAAGTGCGTATTATAATAATTAATATATGCACAAAAATAAGTACTACACCCTATTTAACTTTTCTGTGACTACACCGGCGGACAATAAAAGTGACCCACTAACAATATTATTCAACTTAAGAGTATCTTTATTTCTAATAATTTATCAAATATATTCTACAACTGATCTAAATTTCCAATTTTTATTACGAATGATAAGCAATTTTTTTTTCTCCAGGTATTCGTATATTCAAGGAGCGTGTACACCAAGATAAAAGAGCAAGTGAAATCTAAGGGCATATCCGACATCCCTCCGAGCGAGATGATCAACTACTTCTCTCCCTTTTTCGCGGAGCATATTGGAGCGGTCAAGGTTTGGACTGATGCCTTTGGTTATGATTTCACACAAAATAAAGCTAAATGATGATTTCCTTCAAAAAAATTCTGAATTTAGAACTAATCATCTAAATTGTTCCAAACTTGTTCTTTAAAGTGTTCAAATTCAAATGTTCTTTATTAAAATATTTATGAGTGTCTCACTCAATATTAATTAATTGGGTGTGGATGTATAAGCTTGTC